>CATQJA010002709.1:1837500-2437500 GCA_958295435.1 Mesorhabditis spiculigera | reverse complement strand
CCCACGCAGGTCGCACCCAATACCTCCCACACACACCCAAACACCCTTCAGTCATGTCGATTCCCCTAATGAACGGACCGGCCGAAAACAAGTTTTTCATTTAGGCGGGAAAACTGAGAATATTTTGAGGTTGTACTTTGTCGACTTGGCGGTTTGCGAAAGTTAGGCTAGGCAAGAGAGAACGAGAGAGTGAGAGAGAAAATGAGAAACAGACAGACAGAGAGAGAGAGAGAGAGAGAGAGAGAGAGAGAGAGAGAGAGGGAGGGAGAGAGGAATGGTACCAGAAGCTCGGCAGCGAAGAAAATCGACCTGAAATCCAGCAGTCGTGCTTTCTTGAAAACGGGAAAAACGACGAGAGAGAGAGAGATAGGAAACGAGAAAGAAAGAGAGAGAGAGTGCGGGGAAGAATCTAAAAGAGCGAGAGATAAAGCCGTTTGAGAGTGCGAGAGAGTGAGTGAGAACAAAAATTAGTGGGAGAACGAGAAAAAGAGAGAGAGAGAGAGAGAGAGAGAGAGAAAGAGAGAGAGAGAGAGAGTGAGAAAACAAAAGATTGGGAGTAACCGAGAGAGCTAGAGAAAGCGGGAGCGAGACAGAGAGATATCGAAACATTTAAATTAAAGTGGGATACGTAAAACCGCAAAAATTGGCAACAAAGAACAGTCCCAACCTGGCCCCACCCCCCCGCACTTTTTGGCCTATCAATAATCCGGGGTTTTGCTCCCCCCCCCCTCCCGGCTAATCCCGACAAATTTTTTTGCCTTGCGTGGCCCGTCACTATAAATATTCGAGATTTCAGGGCTGGGCCCGGATTACGGCATTCAATTTTTCTCTTTTTCAGGGGCTTTGATGTAATTCTTGGAAAGGAGCGGATTTTTGGCAGGAAGCTCGGAATTAAATTAGTAATTTTTAAGTCTTTTTGTCAGCAATTTCAACGTGTTTTAACCGATAAAAAAATTTGGGAATAGCAAGGATTGCTAAGAAAAAAAAAAACAAATATTTGCTGAAGATTTATAAACCCGACGTTTCCAAAGTGATAAAGTTACAAAGAGCGTCCAAGGCTGGATTTTTGCCAATTTCCGGTCCTATTAGCATATTTATCAATACGTAAACTATATCAACTTGTCGCCCTTAAAAAGCGCAGTTTTTTCGCATAAATGAAGTTTTATACATTGATAAGCGGCCGTTTTTACAGGAAAAACCAAAATATCCTGATCCTGGTGGTCCCAGTGCGATAAAGTTTCGAAAATTTTTACCCCTAACTTGGGTTTTACCCCAAAAAGTATAACATATTGTAGTGCTTGAAAAGGCGCATCTTTTCGTCTACAAAACGTATTTCTACAATTTTAAATGAAAAAGTTATAGCTAATAGAGTAGACGATACCTTAGCACATGAAGCTTAAAACGTACAGACCTTCGTCAAAATAAATGCCAAAATAAATTTTGCTAGTGTTGAAAGTATTGTGTAGAAGACCGGCTCCTTTGGCCCCTTGCAGAAAAGGGGTAGGGTCCTCTAGGGCCTTCCGGTTTGTCCGCTAGGCCCCATCCTTCCACCACCCAACCCCCTAACTCGTAAATCCCGTCTAATTGATTCCCCCTCCCGGCCGGCCGAATCGTCGACGAAGGGGGGACAACTCGCCACACCACGCTTCGAAACGCTTTTTTGGTGTTGGAGAGGGGGTGACGAGGTCGTTGTATCTCGGAATATGTCTTAATTATGCAAATGGGCGAGTACGATAGCTGGAACGTTTTCGTTTTCGAAGTTGCAGGGCAGAGAATGTTCTCGAAATTCAAGCGTTAGCGCAATAGAGCGAGAGAGCGAGAGGGAGAGAGAGAGAGAGAGCGAAAGCGACATAGAGAGAGAAAGAGAGAGAGAGAGAGAGAGAGAGAGAGAGAGAGCGAGAGGCGAGAGCGAGAGAGATAAAGAGACATCAAAAAGGTATACGCGATACAATCAGCAACGCGCTGCGCAACAATACGCGTAGCATGACACGGAGCGCGAAACGCGGCGGAATTACACAACGCGATACGCTAAGCGAGACACAGTCCAATACGCAGCGCGACTGGCAACGCAGTACGCGGCGCGCCCATTTTCAAATCGAAATTCGATGCCGAGCTGAGACCATCCCCTTGTTAGTATTTAAAGCTTAGTTTCCGGTTCGAGAACTTCAACGAACTCTGGCGGTTCGAAGCGCACCCATCAGCCGGGAAGAGGTCTTCCCCATTCCAGCCAAGGGGAGGAGGTTATCCTAAAAAGTGTGGGGTGCGCTGTGTGTGTGTCCCGGTGAGGGGTGCCTCATTTCATTTGCATTCATTGCCCCCACCACTAATATATCTGAAGGCTTCTCTGCCGGCAGCCAGTTTTGGCCTGCCCGAGTTGGGGTGGTGCACTTGCCGGAGATGGGGTGCATTCTAGAATGTTGGGATATAACTAGGGTTGTTATATGACTTGAGTCGCCACCGACTTGCGTCGGAAAAATTCTAACAAGGGAAGGGCACGTGGACGAAGTGGATTTTCGCAAAACGCTCGCGGCTACCCCCGGGTAATCGACTACGGCGAACACGATGCCGTTGTCCGATTTTCCTGCGGAGGCCTGTGGACAGAGATACAGCACTTCCGGAAAATGCTGATTTACATGCGAAAAATTAGAATCCGGGGAAGCTTGATTAGGCTCGCCCATCAGTTTGGAATCACCGGTTGAATGGCCGATTGGTAAGCAACTCGCTTGATAGGATGGTGACGATGGTACGGACCCTCTCAGGATTTTTTCGTTTTGCTTTTTGACTGGAAGTTTTTGCACGTTTTTATTGTATTTTTGCCGCGATAACTCCAAATTGTTAATTAATACGTTATCGCAGAGTAACCAAATCCAAAATATTTTCACAAACTTTATCAAATTTTCGCCTGATTGGGGGATGGCTGCCCATTCTAATGATTATCTTTTCATTTCCAATTTTTTGTGGGATAGCTAAATCTATGGTATTCATCGCTCAAAAAATTTTTGTCGGAGTCACGTCACGGAAATACAGGACTTGTTGTGCAAAAACTACCAGCCAAAAAGCAAAACGAAAAAATCGTGAGAGGGTCCGTACCCTCGTCACCATCCTATCAAGCGAGTTGCTTACCAATCGGCCATTCAACCGGTGATTCCAAACTGATGGGCGAGCCTAATCAAGCTTCCCCGGATTCTAATTTTTCGCATGTAAATCAGCATTTTCCGGAAGTGCTGTATCTCTGTCCACAGGCCTCCGCAGGAAAATCGGACAACGGCATCGTGTTCGCCGTAGTCGATTACCCGGGGGTAGCCGCGAGCGTTTTGCGAAAATCCACTTCGTCCACGTGCCCTTCCCTTGTAAGTCGGAAGGGACGGATTGAAATGTTAACGATTCAATTCGGAAACGACGCGAATCGCGAAACGATTTGAGTCGGAATGGAAATTAGTCGGATGGAACGACTTGAAATCGCGACGACGCAAGTCGCCGACGACTCAAGTCGTTTGCGTTTTCAAGTCGTCGGAAGTGAATTTATGCAAATATATGTTCATGGAAATAATTTTGATCGACCAACTATATTCTTGTCTGAACAGAGAGACTACGCCGCACTACTCTTTACTCTACGATAGGACAAGGGATCAGGTCCCACCGACCCTCTTCCATAGAAAGCTGTACCAAAACTGCCGTAAATAAAGGAATTGGCTAAGCTCGAGCTGACGGAGCCCAGGGAGCCGGGTGCTCAGGGAGCTTCTGGCGGTATATTCAAGTATCAAAAACGTTTTTGAAGTGTCATACTATTCTGAATATGTTACTACAAGTTTTAATACGATTTACGGCTTTTCTAAAGTTATGCTGCCAAATCAAATAGAGGATTAAATCGCAGCGCGAAGCGGCCTTTTTCCACTAGTTCACGTATAAACAGTTTTGGTACAGCTTTCTATGGAAGAGGGTCGGTGGGACCTGATCCCTTGTCCTATCGTAGAGTAAAGAGTAGTCCGGCGTAGTCTCTCTGTTCAGAAAAGAATATAGTTGGTCGATCAAAATGATTTCCATGAACATATATTTGCATAAATTCACTTCCGACGACTTGAAAACGCAAACGACTTGAGTCGTCGGCGACTTGCGTCGTCGCGATTTCAAGTCGTTCCATCCGACTAATTTCCATTCCGACTCAAATCGTTTCGCGACTCGCGTCGGGTGGCGATTTGAATCGCGCCGATTTTAAATCGCAAGTCACGGTTTTAAAGGCATACGATTCAGTTCGTCAGTCGACTCCAGTCGTTTCCGAACTGAATCGTCAACATTTCAATCCGTCCCCTCCGATTCATAATTTTTTCGACGCAAATCGGTGCCGACTCAAGTCATATAACAACCCTAGATATAACGTATTGTTAGGTTGCCGACGCAATTTCATATTAAAAGGAGCGTGCCAGCAAGTTATTGGGCAACTCGAAAAACTGGATGTTTTTAGCATTAAAGTAAATTTTTCACAGAACCCTCCTATCTCAAGCGTTGCGTGTCGCGAAACGTAGCGTAGCTCATTGTTGCCTGTCAGGGCAACTTTTTTGGGAAAACTAGCTAAATTTTTGCATCCATCTGTTGAGCGCTGCGTGTCGCGTTGCGTGACGCGGCGCCTCGCGTAGCTTAGCGTTTTGACTGGCGTTTCGCGTTGCGCGTCGCATAGCTCAGAGTTTTGCCTTGCGTGGCGCGTTGCGGCCGCGTCGCGTGGTACCTCTGCTTCTAGGTATCAGTAAATCCAAAAAAGAGCAACCCACACCGAAGCAACCCAAAAAATGCAACATTCCCGTCGATTGCAACATTGGGCAGAAAGTCGCCAAGGCGCCCAGGGCCGCGCTTTTGGCCCCAGCGAAATTGCCCTCGATACGTCAACAAAATTAAGCGGACTTCTTGGGGATGGTGGGGAAGGGAGGGGGAGGGGGAGGTTAAAGGGAAGGGAAGGGCTCTTTGAGGTTAGCTTTTCCTACGACAATCATCGGACCTGAAAGAAGGGGGGAAGAAGGGGACATCCGGTGATCCGTTATTGCCTTCGGGGTATGTTGAGGGTGGGACAGGTTGTTGCACTTGTCAAAACATGACTTGGTGAAGGGGTTGTGATAGGGGCGAAAAAGAGAGAGAGAGAGAGGAGAGAGCGAGAGCGCGAGAAAAAAGAGATAGAGCTACGCTCAAGTATGATACCGGACAGCATCATACTACTGTCACCCTTCCTTTAAAGCGAGGGAAAGACCGCAAGTGAGAGAGTGGATCATAGCGAGAGAGAGAGAGAGAGAGAGAGAGAGGGATAGTGAGAGATAGGTAGAGGACAAGTTAGAGCGAGAGACACGCAGAGAAAAGCGTAGAACGATTATTGATAAAAATGACGAGAGTGAGAGAGAGAGAGAGAGAGAGAGAGAGCAGCAGAGCGGGATACAGTCAGAGCAAGAGATAGGGAGCTAGAGAGCGAGATAGAGAGAGACATCTAGGTCGAGAGATAAAGCGAAAAAGTGCAAACTTCCGGTTCGTGATTATTTCGGTACCATGTGGGTGCTACGCCTAAGTTTATGTTGTGAGTGTCATATATCCGTCATCGCCGGGCGAGAGAGAGAGAGAGAGATAGAAAGGGAGTGAGAGGGAGAAACACAGCTAGAGCCGCCAAAAAACATGGGTGTCCATGTCTCTTTCCATCGAGAAGGGCGCCGCCACTTTATAAATTCACTAGCGGGCGTCTCTTTTGGTGTTGAGCGGCAGGGGGGAGGGCGACAGCTCCCTCTCCTCCCCCCGCTAATTGAGAAGATTCCTCGGCTTTCCAATTGACACGACGTCGAGGGGGAGTGGTGCCGTATGCTAGTTCTCTAATTGGGACCTTCCGGGGGTAGGGAGGGTCGCATATTTTTTCGGGTACAGGGTGAAACTTGGGGCGGTGGTGTTATGTGAGGGTCGAATGCATTCTTGAACGGAAGCTAAGGGGGGGGGACTACGGCACTTTCCAGTGGACGAACGGCCATCCCGGGGAGGATGGGATGGATGGGTAGGGAAAGATGGAAAGATCGTGTAGGCGGAGGGTCGGGAATTGCGTAGAAATTTTTTTAGTAAAACCTAAAGGGGGCGTGACAGCTTAAGAAATTTCAGAAATTTTACTGCGGGGGCTAAAATATTTGAAGGGAGGTTCGGGAATAGTTTAGAAGTTTTTACAGGACTAAAGGGAACGTGACAGCTTGCAATTTCAAAAGTCTTTCCGACGGAGCCGCGTTAAAAGCTTTCGGGTATGGTCTAAAGTGATAGAGTCAAGACGGGGAACGCGATTTTGAGCTTTTAAAGGTGTTGAACAACTACAAAAACCTCTTAAATGCACCAAAAACACATTGGAAACACGTTTAGGGTATTAAGCAAAGGATTAGAGCCATAAAAATAATTGAAAAAGCCTAAAGATTTATTTTAAAGGCAGCGTGACATGAGAAAGCCAAAAATCTCCCAAAAAAAACCCTTTTTTAGACTTAAACGGATTGTGACATCTCAAAACAGCCTCGAAATTCGGGTTTTTTGCAAAGAAAAAGCGTGACAAGCCGCAATTCTGTTAAAAACTCTGGCTTCGCTTTTGGCATCTACAAAATGCCCAAACACTAAAAAAAGTTTAAAGCCGCTGAAAAAACCGTAAAACAGCTTTAAAAGTTTAAAGGAATTGTGACAGCAAGAAAACATCAGAAAAATTGCCAAAAAATTTAAGTTTAAAAGCGAAAACCCTGAAAGTTTTTGAAATTTAAATTAAATTTATTGAACTTAAAAAACGATCGGCCGTCTTAATTATAAAAAGGAAATTCCGCCTTACTACCCAAAAATACGCCCAAAACTACCGTACCACAACTGCTAGCCGCTTCCTAAAATGTGCCCCATCTGGAGGGCGTAATCACCGCATAAAGCTTGCCAAAATTTTATACAGCCATGATGAATAGCCTCCAGAAAATTGAATCCGAATGGAGCACCAGATCTTTCCACTATGAGACCCATGTTCTGGGCCCTGCCCCCCTGGCCCGCAGATTCGTTTATCGGGACCACGAAATCTCGAGGCGAAAACAGAAAGGCCCGTGAGTAATCCGGGGAAAATGAGAGGCGTTTTTACCCGGACTTTCCCAAAATCTGGTTAATAAAATTGGCGAAAAAAAGAGGAGGAAGTGGGAAAGTACTGAATGAGGAAGTAAAGAAAAATTAAAGGTATTGAGCATGAGTTCTTGCCGGGTGAGGTTGAGTTTAAAGGGGTGGTGACATGAAATAAATAGCTCCTTCTCCCGCTTTATCTCTCCATCTTTCTCTTCTCTCTCTCTCTCTCTCTCTCTCTCTCTCTCTCTCTCTATCTCTCTCTCTCAAAGTAGACCTCTCTCGGTCCTTATCACTATCTCACACGCACGCTCTCTCTCTCTCTATCTCTCTTCCTCCAATAATTGAGAGGGTTACAGAGACGTACAACGTATGAAAAACGAGAGAGAACGAGAACGAGAGACAGAGAGAGAGAGAGAGAGAGAGAGAGAGAGAGCGAGAGAGAGAGAGAGTAGCGAACGGCAGCAAGAGTGAGAACGATAAAGAGATAAATACAGCGAGAGGGAAAAACTGAGCGAGCGGGTGGGAGAGAGAGAGCGAGAGAGAGAGAAAGAGAATGAGAGATAGAGAGTAAGCGAGCGAGTGGGAGAGAGTGAAGGAGAGCGAGACTAAACCTCACTCGAGTGACAGGAAACGAGGGAGAGAAGGACGGACTTAAATAGAACGAGAGAAAGAGAGAGGGATAGAGAGGCATACCAGGATGTCAATATCCAACTTCAACGTCTATGCAAGGCCCCAGAAAAATTTCAGAATCTCTACAACTTCCGGTCATTCTAACCCTCCGTCCCGTGCCAATAAATCCAAAATCATCCATATTTCGGTGGGTAGTAAATCGAGAGGTCAGTAAGAAGTAGTGGCCCACCCTCGTCCACTCCACTCCCTCGCATGTCAGCCTCACATTTTGGCCTTCTACTCGCGCTACTACACACCGGCCGTCAGATGCACACTTTTTCAAAAAGCTGCTTTCAGCAGTCGTCTGGGGTGGTCTTGGAGTGGATGTATGAGCCAGTTAGGTAGAAAACGCCTTGAAAATACCAAAAAGTCGAAAAAGATGAATTTTGTGTTTTTTAGCCTTTAAAATCTTAAATTTATGTATTAGCCAGACATGGCAATCGGCCGGGCCGCGCGGCTTTTTCGGCCGCAAAAATTAGAATGCGGCCGGGCCGCGCGGCTTGGCCGCACTTCCGGCGCGGCCGCGGCTTTTTTCCGTTTTGAGGCTGCACCGCGGCCAAGCCGCGCGGCTTTTGAGGCCGCATCCAAATGAGTTTTGAGTACTTCCGGCACGTAAATCAGAGATGCAAAGCGTATTTAGCCTGCTAGCGAGGAATATCCATACTCGACAACCTTAATTTTCTCATTTCCATTCCCATTTGGCATGAAATTCACGGTTTTTCCACATGTAAGTGAGCCACTTCCGGTTTGCGGCTTGGCCGCAGCGGCCCGACCGAGCCGCGATGAAAATGCGGCTTGGCCGCGAAGCCGCATTTCCGGAAGTAACTAATTACGGCGGCTCGTAGGGGCCGCGTTTTTTATGGAAATTAGGCCGCCGGCCCGGCCGCGCGGCTCGGCCGATCGGAATTGCCATGTCTGGTATTAGCAATGTGTTCAAGTCACTTAAAAATGCGCCGTTTTTGAGGCTACTAGATAACGAATAAAATCACATTTAGAAATTTGGCCACGCCTAAGAAACGTTGAAAAACGAAGTCATTGAAGCACCTTGAGGTCGACCGACTATTGACCAGGCTATAAAATCGGTATTTGTTAATTTTTCAAGCCATTAAACGTATAGAAAAATGCTGCTTTTTAAAGCTTTAAAATAATACCTTAAGTCGTGCTAAAAATTAGGTGAAAACTTAGAAAATTATGAAATGTAAATCGGGCAAGCTCCCTTGCGCGACAGCAAATCTTTTACGGGTTATGTAATGGATTTATCTATTTTTTAAGCATGTCGACTATACCAAAAAACTACGCTTTTTTTGGGCAACAAAAGGATACTTGAGATGTAGGCAGAAAAATCAGATCAAGCCGTGAAAATGGGTAAAAATGCTAACCCGATAGAGCCTATGCAAAAAAAAACTAATACTAAAAACGTTAAAATTGCATAAAAATCAAAAATAACAAGAAAGCTTTGCCAGAATCCGGATGTCACCTGGTGCCCAGGAATGGGCATGGAATGGGCGATACCCCGGAAGAGTAATGGTCTGTCTATAGGAGCCAGGCGGAATGTCGAAAAATGGCTGATGGCGACGGCGATTTTTCAGCGAGCTCTGCGACGTGACGGGGATGGGGAAATTCCGAGAAGCTACACATTGCGGGGGGGCACACTGGGATGAGGAGTCCATTATATTCTGAAGGGGGTGGGGGTGGTGATGGATCGAGATTTTGGGGCTTGATAATGGCTTCATGGCGTTTCGGGCACAAGGGGTCATGGAATTTAGCGTTCCTACTCGGGCCATAGGGAGCTTGACCCGTAATCTGCCTAAGCCTGAGCTTAAGCCTAAGCCTAGCATAAGCTTAAACCTAAGCCTGAGCCTAAGCCTAAGCCCGAGTCCAAGCAAAGCCAAGGCCCAAGTCTGAGTCTGCGTTTGAGCCTGAGCCTAGGCCGAAGTTAAGCTTAAGCAAAGCCTAAGCCTTGGCTAAGCTAACCTAACCTAAGCTTAACTTAAGCCTAGGCGAAGCCCAAGCCTAAGCCTAGCTTCAGCCTAAGCCAAGCCTACGCCTAAGCCTAAGCCTAAACGTAAGCCTAAGCTTAAGCAACTGACGCTTAAGCCGAATGCAACCAGAGGTTTAAAGTTAAAATTAAAAGAAGCTTGCTCTTAACAGGAATACATTAAATAAATTAAATACATTAAATAAATAAATTTTTATTCTGGAAAACTGAAAACTGAAGCTGCCGCCGCCACTTTACACGATTTCGAATACTAGGGCCGACTTTCCAGGACGACACGAACGTCGAAAGGTGTGTTTTGTAGCTCTTTGATGTTAGTTTCGACGTCGAAGCTAGCTAAAGGTACCGAGAAGGCAAGAAGAGCTGGCACATTCGACTTTACACCATCTCTCTCACCCACTCTCTCTCTCTCTCCCTCTCTCTCTCTCTCTCTCTCTCTCTCTCTCTCTCTCGCTCTTTTTGTCTCTCATTTCTCTTTTTCGGTGGTCCGATTTCCGGAGCTTTAAGCTAAAACTGAAGCCAGTCCCCTTAGCTTTCGACTCACTTTTCCAGACATCTTTGCGTTTTTCCTATCTCTCAAACGCTCTATTTTCAGTCATGCTCACCACGTAGTCATGCTCCCCATTCAGTCGTGCTCACCCAAAAATACCATTCCGAAGTGGCGCAAGTTGCTGTTTATCATCTCCTCTGCAACCCTTGTTTATCGTGTGTCCAGCTGGGAGGAGGACCGAATTCGTGCAATGCGCGGTGAAATGTCATATTTACGCCGTGGGGTTTGCAGAGTTTCCGGTTTTGCAGGTAGGTTTGGGCGTATGTTTAGCTCAGGCTTAGCTTAGGCTTAGCTTAGACTTATGCTTAGCTCCGGCAGAGTACGGCAGACAGCGGAGACTGAACCTGCGAGTCAGGCTCAATTATCATAGCAATGTCGGCTTTCACCCCAGCTCTTGCTCCAATTTCATTCTTTCGAGCTCAAATTCCTCAAGAGCTCGACTTCCCTTATTAACCAAATTTTGCAACATCGTCCCGCTGGGCCCGTCCCTAGTCGGCCAATTATATGTGGGTCCTCGGGGGCGGAAGGCAAAATGGGAGGCTGAGGGTGAATTGGAAGAGGGGGAAAATTGGAACTTGTGCACTCCTGGAATGGTAGAGGGGAGGAGGGTCTTTGATAAAGGGTATGGAGTCATTAGAGGGCGAGATAGAGCGAGAGAGAGCTAAAGAGAGCGAGAGAGAGAGAGCAGAGAGAGCGAGAGAGAGCGAGAGAGAGGGCGAGCGCAAAGAGCAGTGAGATTCAGAAAGCGAAAAACGGTGGGGCAGGAGCATCTCGGAAATCCCGACAACCAAAATCCCGGCAGCCATAATCTGGAAAGTCAAAAATCCCGACAATTAAAATCCTTTCACGCAAAATAGTGATATAAAGGACAGGCGGTTCAAACCAGCGTTAAGCATATGTCGGGATTTCGCTCTGTCGGTATTTTGGCTTTCCTGGATTCCGGCTTTCGGGATTTTGTTTCGCCGAAAGCGCAAGATAGAGAGAGACAGACAGAGCGCGAGAGAGAGAGAGCGAGCAAAAGAAAGCTATTAATTTCCATCCAATTTACATAAATTACAACTTCCTCTATCCATTTACTCCTCTCAATGGACAAGATTAGGGGAGCGAGAGATGCCCTTCAACGCGGAATCCACTTAGGGCCCAGAGAAAAGAGAGTGGGAGAGAGAGAGAGAGAGAGAGAGCGAGAGAGCGAGAGAGAGGGAGAGAGGGAGAGAGGGAGAGGAGCTAGTGGATCTGTGTTCTGCAAAGGGGACCCCGTGACTCTCGAGCTGTTGGCCCTCCTCCCCCTTCTCTTCTTCTATTCTGCAGGGCCCCTTCTGCGGGTTGCCGTCGTTTTTGCAGGGTCCCCTTCAGCCCCTCTTTTTCCTTCTCCTGCTCCCCGTTTTCAGCAGAACACGCAGCCAGCCAGCCCTCCCCCTCGGCATTTCCGTTGCACGCCCATATACGGCCAAGTTTTGCCGAGGCTTTTGAAAGTTTTGCTACATTTTTGGAGGGTTTGAAGAAGTAAAAAAATCTGTCTACTGATTTTTAAAGTGCTTCCATTTCTAGCACTTTAAAACGACCTATTATCAATTTTTTCTGAATTATTCTTAATTCCTTAAACTTTGATAATAAAAATTATTTGCGCAATTTCAAGTCTAATACACTTTTAACATGCACTTTTATTTAATTTAAAAATAGTTTCAGCCTGTTTTTATAACTTTTTCAAGAAATGGTTTGTCTATAAAATTTTTTTAGCTACCCAAAAAACAGCCCCTATTTTTCAGTGAGTTTTAATTGTTTATTAACCTAAATAAAATCAACTGTTGAAATGCCATCTAAAAAAACCGTAAAATAAAAGTCATTCGATTATTTTTAATTCGGTTTTCAGGACTGTTTCGAATTTTTATTGTAAAATTTGTAATAAAAGCATTCAAAAAGAGTAAAATAAAAGTGATTCGATTATTTTTAATTCGGTTTTCAAGACTGTTTAGAATTTTTAAGGTGTCAACTTACCTTATTTTGCCCCCAAGGCTCCTTTGTATCACCTGAATACCCCCGGCAAAAAACAGCGACATGCGCCAAATAATAAAAATAAGACGGCGAAAATCCATTGAATGAGGATGGCTAAGCCGCGCTTCGATTCTCATCAGCTGTGCTTTGCCGCGGGAAAACAGCCTGGCCACTGGGTGAGGCAAATTTTGAGGTAAAAAATGTTATTATTCCACTCCTAATGGGAACAACTTGGTGTCGCTATCCCTTTAAAAATTGTACATCTGCTTACCGGAGCAGAAAAGCATCTTGTCCCTGTCCCTTTAGAAAACAGGACTTTGCCGTCTTCCGTCTCTGTCACCATCCCTTTAAAAGCATAGCTGCTAGTCCAGGAGCGGCCGTGACGTAGCCGTTAGGCGGCAAGTTCGTATTTTTTTAGCTGACGAGGCTGCAGCTTAGGTTCGGAGTTAGCTTAACTTAGCTTACGCTTAGGCTTAGGCTAAGCTTAGGCGTAGAACTAGGCTTAGGCTTAGGTTTACGCGTATGCTTATGTTTAGGCTTCGGCATCAGCTTAGGCTTAGGCTTAGGGGATTAGGTTACGCCAACCCCATCGGTGACACGTTTTGCTCGATCGTTCGTCGTGGACCATCCCTTTAAAAAGTCGCGATCGTTCTTTCTCTCTACCGAAACGTGTTCCCTATCCATTCATTCATCTATTCGAGCCCTAGAACCCTAAAAAGCGATCCCCAAATTAATTCTTGCTAAAAGCTCATCGTGTGCGCAAGTGAGGGCCCACTGGGAGGGACGCGCCCTTTCTCGCCTCATTTTTTATTCAAGGGGTTAGAGAGCAAGAGAGAGAGAAAGAGAGAGAGAGAGAGAGAGAGAGAGAGAGAGAGAGAGAGAGAGAGAGGGTGTGTGGGAGAGAGAAAGCGAGTGCGGGGTGCCGGATGGAATGTTAGAGATGATCCCGCAGCCGGAAACGGCCTGGGCCCTTCCTGCGAAAGATAGATATTTGCAACAACTCGCCCCATTCCAGAAACCCCGCACCGTAATTTGGCCAATTTTGGACCTTCATACTCCCCTCACTACGGTAATTTAGGACCCAAAAGGGTCCAGGAAATTACCCCGATAAAAGTCGACTATATCGAGGTGGCTTTGCAACTTTCCCTGTGTATGAAATTGGTCAATTTCCGGTTTTTGGCTGCCAGAAGCTTTAAAAGCTCAGGACTCTGGTTTGAAATTTACTAATCTGGATGTATGCTTCAGGTTGTCTAGTGAAACGGTCTTATTTTTCCGCCACTTCAAAGAAACCTAGAAGCCGAGCCTAAGCTAAGCCTAAGCCAAACCAACTAAGGCTATACTAAGCCTACGCTAAGCTTAAGCGAAGCCAAAGTCTAAGCATAGCCTAGGCTGCGTCTAAATCTAAGCTAACCCTAAGCTAAGCCTAGCAAGACTTTAGCTCTAACTTTCATCAGAGATCGGTCTTGGGCCCGGTGCTTTTTAGGTTCCGGCCCGGGGGCAGCGCCTCCGCAATGATCCAAATTACAGGTGGCCAGACAAATCACTAAGCGGAATTCGTTAAAGATCAGGTGTTGCTTCAGAAAGTACGGAGTTGTCTGTGTTTGGCTGTCTGACTGTCTCTCTCTCTCACGCTCTCTCTCTCTCTCTCTCTCTCTCTCTCTCTCCAAGACACGGGGTAGATTTTTTGCACTTGCCAGTCCGAAATTTAAAGAGGTGCGGAAGGGCCAAGATCGACGCTTCCATTTACTCGGTCTTGATAGTTATATTTTGCACCAAATGACGCCTTTATACGTAATTTTTCACATCTTTTTCACATCAAGCTACCTTCTTGTCTTTCTAGACCTAGTCAAAACCAGAGGTAGATTTTTGGCACTTCCTAGTCCCTTTAAACCGTCCATCTCGGCCTAATTCCGGCCACCAAAGCACAAGCCTCAACCCCAGTCAAAAACAACCCGCCCCGCCACGGGGGGATGAATGCGGCAATTAGCCAGAAATTTCCGGGCCCACCGCTGCAGGCTGCACATTAATCTCCCGTCTGCACGCTTAGGGGTACGGTAACTGCCGTGCAGAGGAGTGCCGTGGAAGCCCTCGGGGTTTTATGATTGACATTAGTCAGCAAAAGCTGCCTGGAACTAATCTGTTTTGCGGGAACGGGATAAAGGGAACGCTAATCGAAGCTTTCTATCGGGTTTTCGCTGAAGCATTCTCAAATGGGGTTGTTTGCTAGCACTCGGGTAGCTAGCTCACTCTCTCACTCGCTCTCACACTAGCTCTTTCTCACTATGTCTATCTCTCTCTCTCTCTCGCTCTCTCTCTCTCTTTTTTCCTCACTATCTCACGATCTTTGTCTCGCTCTCTCTCCCTCTCTGTCTCTCTGGGTGTCTCTCTCGGTCTCTTGCTCTCTCGCGCTCTCTCGCTCTCTCGCCCTATCTCGCTCGTTGTCTATCTTTCTCCTGAGCTACGCGTCACTCCCCTTTGACACCTCAAAAAGTTTCAAAAACTCCTGCCGTCCCCTGATCATCAACCTCTCCAGCCGCACGGCCAGCCAAACCCTCAAATCCAATTATCCCCCTTTTGCCGCTCAGCCCAGCTCGACTCGACGCGCAGAATTGGCATCCATCTTCGCCCGGCTTTTGCCTCTTTACCTTTTTCGAGAGCGAGAGAGAGACAGAGAAAGAGAGAGTAGAATTGTGCCGTTTGCACGGAAGAAAGGCGCTATCCAGCTTCTTCCGGGTACATGCATTAACATGGGGGATTCCGGGAATAGTCGGGATTTTGCGGAAAAATGGGACAAATAGCCTTATTTCATTCCTTTCTTTCTCTTTCACATCATGCTCTCTGTCGCTCTTTCTCTCTCTCTCTCTCTCTCTCTCTCTCTCTCTCTCACTCTCTCTCTTTCTCTCTCTCTCTCTATCCCTCGTTCTCGCCGGCTCTAATAACGAATGAAAGAAGGCAAGCTTGCAGAGAGCCTTTAGGAAATTTATATATCGTTATTACCCCCCTTTTTTTCCAAAACCCCAACTTCTCCTCCAAGGATCCCATTAATTCACAAAAAAATATCGAGCACCCTAATTGCCAATTCATCCCCCCCGTCACCCGTCTCTCTCTCTCTCTCTCTCTCTCTCTCTCTCTATCTCTCTCTGTCTCTCTCTCTCGCTCGCCCTATCGTGCATTCCACCTGCAATCATTTTTCTTCTCTTTTGCTCCTTTGCCATCCCCACCTCGCAACTTCAACCCTCATTTATTTGATGATTCCAGGATTGAGCTCTAACGTCAGCTGAACTTGCCCCCGTATTTTGCAGCTTCTTCTTTGCAGGGCTTCCGGGTGTGTGGAGCGCTTTTTAAAAATAGCCCCTTCCTGGCAGGGGAGGGGGAAAAGGGGGAGTGGCAGCTGGCACTTGGTTCAGTCGAAAATCACTGCAATTCGAGTCAGGTTGAACGCTTTTTCGGACCCTTGAACCGGATATATCTGATTTTTCTTCTTTACATTGTCTGCTAAGCCCCGATTTTTTACGCAAGGCGCGCAGCGCGACGCAGCCGTGACGCGTACGAAATTTTGCCTAAAAATTGATTAAAATAGATATGATCTGACCAAACGCCGCATAAAGCCGTGAGCCGCGACGCGCCCAAAGTTTCGCAAAAAACACTGCTGATACGCTACCTTAAAATTGAACACACCTCGGCCCAAAAGCTGCTTGAAATGCAGAGTGGACCGTATAGCGTATCGCAGCGCAGACCCAACCTCGAGCCGCAACGCAAGTCCAAACTTGAGGCGCTGCGCGAGCCGCAACGCAAGCTGCAACGCGAGTCAGTACGCGAGATGCGGCGCAAGCACAAGAGCGAACCGTAACCGGAAACGCAACGCAACCCGCATCGCAGGACGCAACGTGAGGCTCGACGCGAGACTCCAAGAGAGCCGCATGTTGAGCCGCAACGCGTTGAAAGGATTTTTTTCAACAATTTTTACAAAATTTGTTAGCTGCTTTCTGCCTTTTGCCGTGACAATACCTTAAAATCCGATTTTAAGTCGCACTCCCTTAAATGCAAGTTTTCATTTCTCTGTTTTGGTTTATTCCCTTTAGAATCCGGTTCTTTCCAAATTACGAGACCACTGTAGCCCAGATG
The DNA here is from genome assembly GCA_958295435.1 of Mesorhabditis spiculigera. Taxonomy (NCBI): domain Eukaryota; kingdom Metazoa; phylum Nematoda; class Chromadorea; order Rhabditida; family Rhabditidae; genus Mesorhabditis; species Mesorhabditis spiculigera. The sequence goes on along the minus strand of CATQJA010002709.1, from coordinate 2,421,085 downwards.
CTGTGTTGTTTAATTTTACAAAACCTCCCTCGAGCATTACTTTTTCCAGGCTACAAATAGCTCCCTAATTCCGATTACCGTATCTGCAATCAGGTGACTTGCGAGGGCACCATCTAGCCCTCGTGATCTGCTCTTCCCAGGGGTCAGGAATTTTCGCTTGGCTTCAAATTCCCACCGGGACCTCCACCCTAATGATGGTCTATCTATATTTAGGTGGCATCTCGCCCGCCGTGTCTTGCGGGAATTTGCGACTCCTAGACGACAAAACTGAGCAGCATCAAATTCACCCTGAAATTTGCTAATTTTGGGATGCAGACTACCGTATGCCGCGTGAGGGGGCTCGTTCTTATCCTCTGGGGATTAGGAAAAGCTGCAAAATCATAAAAGGAGAGAGAGAGACAGAGAGGGAGAGAGAGAGGGAGCGATAGAGAGAGAGAGAGCGAGAGAGAGCAAGCGAGCGAGACAGAAAGATGACAATAGATGACGAATTGGAAATTAGTTTCCATGAACTTCTTCCAATCTTTTTTGCCTTTTCCTAAGCCGTCTGGGTCAGAGGCGGAGAGGAAGTGTTTTCATTGTTTTGCAGACGCGAAATTCTATAAAATTCGTGATCGAAAGGGTTTTAAAGGGGTGGTGACAGCTTGAAGTGAAGGCGTGTTCGTCCTCTATTTCCTAAAAGGCCTTTGCTAGCTGTCTCAAAAAATGACCATAACTAGTAGATAATTCGCCCCAAATCTCCAATAAATTCCGCAAAGAATCTCTGCTAGCTAGTCTTCTATTCCACAAAAAACCTCTGTTAGCCGCTCTTGATTCTATTGCCTTTTCCCACAAAGGATCACTGCTAGCTTGCCTACTTTTTAAAAGCGTAGTTTCGAAGGGGGTAGATATTCTCTAGTCCTTTAGACCTGTAAAAAGCCATCTATTAGTGCAGCAAAGTCTCTCCCTTTACACTTTCTGTCACCGCACCTTTAAAATGGCAAATTCCGGCCGATCAAACCGACAGATTCTCTCTAATAATCGTCGATTACCTTCATTACTAAAATTGCGTATTTTTCGCTGTTGTCGCTCTCCCTTTTAAGAGCTAAAAAATTGCAAAATACGCAAAATGCGATGACATATTTTTTGGCGAGCGGCGCTGGATTTGGGCTGGATTTGAAATGTTGCTGGGCGGCTCGCGTGGTTTTGCAAGACGAAGAAGAGGAGAAGACGAAGAAGCAGATTGAGGAATGGGGAGGCCACCCTCACTCTCTCTCGCTCTCTCTCTCTCTCTCTCTCTCTCTCTCTCTCTTTCTCTCCCTCATTCTCTCTGTCATTTCCCCATAGCAACTGGCTGCTGCAGCGGGGTTGGGCCCCACTCTTTTTTTAGGGCCTTATTTCTGGGCCCTCTCGCTGTGGTCGTCTCTCGCTCTCTCAGTCTCACTCTTTCTCTCTCTCGTCCTCTCTCACTTGTCGCCCTTGTGTTTTCCACCCGCCATCCATGCGGGAGGGGGAGCTCTGCAAAAATGGCCCCAATTCCGGGCCAGCCCCCCCCTATTCTTGGCTCACGCCATTCCGGGCGCACACCTCCGGAACACAGGGGGATTCTCACGCCTCTTGTATGTAATGCTTATTTAGAACGACTTTCTCTTTCGCTTGCTCTCTCTCTCGCTCTCTCCCTCTCTCTCTCTCTCACTCTCTCACCGTTGAAATTGGCTCCGCTTTTATCCTGCCGCTTCAAAAAATAATGATTGAAAATTTGCTACGAGCCCAAGCTTGAGCCTAAGCCTAACAAAAAGCCTTGTAAGCCAAAAAAAGCCTTGTAAGCCTAAGCTATGCCTAAGCCTAAGTTAAGCATAAACCTAAGCCTACGCCAACCATATGCCTAGCTAGCATAGCTTAAGCCTAAGCCTAAGCCTAAGGCTACGCCCAAGTCTGAGCCTAAACCTAAGCGAAGCCTAAGCCTATGCCTAAACCTTAACCTAATCAAAAGCCAATGCCTAAAATTTTAGAAAGCCTTAAAAGTCCAGACATATCCCTATTTCAAGGCTACAAACTACGCCCTGAAATACCTGAACCGACGCTGACGATGATGTATTCTTCTTCCCACTTCAAAAGCCCCGGTGTTGCATTTGAAAGAGTCGCGTGGCATCCCGCTGTGTTTTCCGGATGGCGGAAGGTGCCAAAACAGAATTCACGGCCACCCCCTGCCCCCCCCCCCGTTTTCCGTTTTTAGTAGCCAAGTGGAAGGGGCTCGTGGGAAAAGCCGTGCGCAGAAGCAGAAGCTGTTCTCAATCTCGCGTTCTCTATCGGTCTCTCTGTCTCTCGCTATCTCTCTCTTCAACCACCTCAAAATAATCACCGGCTTCACCAAATGAAAAGGGCAACTGCGGTGGGCCGGAAAAATTCATAGAATTTCTCATTAACCTTCGGCTTTGAGAGAATGCTATCCTGAAAAAGGTAAAATGTTTTGATTGTCAAAATTAGGCCTCGTTTTTATCAATATATCTTCTCTCTCTCGATGTCTCCGTCTCTCTCACTCACTCTCTTTCTCTCGCTCTGTCTCTCTCCGTCTCTCTCACTCACTCTCTTTCTCTCGCTCTGTCTCTCTCTGTCACTCTCTCTCCCTCTGTCTCTTTCGTTCTCACTGTTTCCCTCTCTCTCAATCACACTTTCTCTCTCTCGACTATCTCTCACTTTACTAGTCTCTCTCTCTATCTCTCGCTCTATCTCTCTCTTTCTCTATTCATCGAAGGTTTCCCCCCATTTATTTACTCGAGTGGGCCCTCTTCCCCTCCTCCTCCTCTCTATTTGCGCCGTTTCGTTTTGCACTCGCTTCTCCGGGGGATGAGCTACGATTCACACCTATCGACACCTACGTGTTCCGCCTGGCTACCAAACTCCAAACTCCTGGCTGCCTACTTTCGAGGATCCTTGGATTCGAGTTGCCCTCGCGAGATTCATTAGGTTTTTTTGCGTTTCCAGGAATTTTTGGGATTCGCAAAATGTGGTACTCTAGCACGCGAGGCGTAATGAAATCTGGGCCGCAACGGGGTGCTGGAGGAATTTTTGGAATTCATGTGTCTCGGAAATCACGTAGGCGGATAGGTAAAACGGATTACGCTAGGTAATTAAAGCTCTTCACACTCGCATTTAGGATTTTAGTATAAATTTTAAAACATAAAAATTTCTCCTTTCACAAAATCGGTAATTCTTATAAGCTTAAACAGATTCTTTTTGATTATCGAGCGCGGTGCGGCGCTACAGTAACGCGACCGAGGCGCTGCCGCAACCCGACCGCAGAATGTCTGCAACATGACCGCAACGCAGGTTGACACGCGCGCTCGAATTACCATCAGTCGAGACGTTACGCAGCCGCGACGCAACCGCAACGCATCCGCACTGTTTAGACGTCCGCGTCCGCGTTAATGAAAGTTCGTCTAAACCGCGACGCAGCCGCGACGCGTTGGCCTGATTTGGTGTTAAACTGTATCATTTGGTTGCATTCGTCCTACCGAACCCAATCCCTCGCAACGCCGCGCAAAAATGACGCGACGCAGCCGCAACGCATCCGCATTTTTCGAATTTCGTTTGTTTTCAATGTCCGAAAAAACGCTTTTACGTCATAACTCCGCTGCTTTTGCCTAAGCAGTATGATTTTCCACAACTTGTAGATTCATTTTCTTAAGACAGTTTTATTGAACCCCTCGAATGACGCCACCTAGGAAAAAAGTTCATCTTCCAGAACCCGGCACTTAACGATGAGGGGCGCGGGAGGGGTTGGACCAAAAAATGCTGGGCCCTCCTTGCAAATAGTAGTGAGTCAATTATCACGAGGGCATCCCTGGAGATGATCTCTCTCTCGCTCTCTCTCTCTCGCTCTCTCTCTCTCTCTCCTCACGCTTGTCTACACAGGAAATATATCCATTCCGTTTCGAGCGACAAATCCTTCACAACAGCGCCCCAAATTGTCTCCAATTCCCGGCGACGTGCACTTTCTCCCAATTTACCCCTGGCCACTACGCAATTTTCTATTAACGGCCAGCCCGTCTCAATTGCCCCATAATTAATAGGGTGATGTGTTGCGTATTTTTTGGGATAGATTTACATATAAATTTTTTAGAAAAATTTGTAAAATGTTGAAATGTGGTATAAAATCCGTTCTCTTTTTTTTGAAAGACTACGGTTTTCATTTTTCGATTTTTTTGATCCTTCTGTATTTTTATGAATTGTAAAACTCCTGGGCTTCCCTTTCAAGAGAGGGATGCACAAAAATAATAACTACAATGAATGGTGAATATATTAAAATTCTGTTGACAGGGTGTTGTCGACGTTTTCCAGGAAATGCAGATATTTTCGGGGCGGTCGCGCTACGATTTTCCAAAAAAATTTTTTGGTTTTGAGGTGTCACTCTGCCTTTAAAACGATCGAACCATCGTTTCAGGGCTTAGGCTTACTTTAGGCTTAAGCTTCGGCTTCGGCTTGGGCATAGGCGTAGGCCTGGCTTGGGTCAGGCTTAGGTTTAGCTTAGCTTAGGCTCAGACTCAGGCACTGACCTGGGCTTTTACTTCGGCTGAGGAGTACGGTGAGATGGAGCTTTGGCATTATGGGGGGATGGGAGATTTTTTTGTATAAATGCACCGTAACGTTATAAGAAGCATTTGCATCGTAAAATTCAAGCGAACGAGCTAAAAAACTCTTATTTCGAAATTTTGGTTCAAAAATCGCCATTTTTGATGTAAAAATCTTTATGTTCGTATTTTTTCATAAAAATTGGTAGAATTTTTGCTTTCTGACATCGAAAAACATTCTAGAATCAGTTAGACTATTCTATTTTAAAAACGTAAACTATAGAAAAAGCCCCCCCCACCCGATAATGCAAGGAACCGGTTAGGCTTGGGGGTGGCCTGCCAAAAGTAATATACATGTATGTGTATTCTTAAGTCGTCGAAAAACGTGCAGCGTCAATTATTTGTCGAAAGATAAGTGCAAAAGTCACATTGCACGTCGTTTTTTGAGCCCCTCCAAGCCACACCTCCGTACACAAATCCCCCCCCGGGTTGAAAGGGGGGACCCGAAAAAGGGAGGAGAAGACGTCCCTTTCAAAAATGGACAAAAAGGGGTTGGGTGTGGTGGTGGGGCTAGTGGTGAAATGGGAGAACCCACACGTTGGGTCGTCTTTTTAGGGGATTGTGACGTAGGTGGTTTTTAAAGGGTCTATGGTGCCAAAACATAACTTATCATTTATGCTGAATTTAATGCTGATTTACGAGACGCCACTGATTTCTTTCCTTAATAGCATGCTGACTCAACTAAATTTCGACTCAGTTAGTGCGATAGTCTGCCCGAAGCTCTCCAGATTTTTTTACCGTTAGTGCATCGTTTCTTTTTGGAAGTGACGGTCGAAATTTTGATGTGGAGGTAATTTAAAGGTGTACGAACTTAAAGGGCACGTTCAGGGACGTTTTTTGGAAAAAAAGCAAATATTTTTGTCGCGGCCGGGGGTCGAACACGAGCCCCCCCGCTCGGGAGGCGCGGATGACTGCCAGTCAGCCACAGCTACAACCTGGCGAGGGGGTGAGGGGCGCCCCACGTCGCAAAGGAGGGAAATGCCTGCCACGGCACGGGCAGGCAGTGCGCGCGGTCGCTACGTCCATAGGGTGTACACGTTGGGACGAGTACACGGCCCTCCCTGAACGTGCGCTTTAAAAGTAACTTATTATAAGCGCGTCAATAGTGGCGACTTTGGATAATCTTATTTTTGAGACGTTTGTGACGGCAATTATCCTGATTCTTTAACGTTCGAACCATGATTGTTCCACGACCATGTCAGCCAAAACTGAGGTGCCATTCTATCTTGCCATTAATCCCTCTTTCTTTTCGAGAACTGTCTGATTTTTACACCGATTTAGCACGAAAACTCAGTAATATCTTGAAAATGTGCTCTTTGCGTCAGACACTGCATCTCTCCTACGTCAACGCTGATAAGAGGTGTTCGCGTTTAAGGTATCAAGCGCAAAACAAGTCTTATCCCATGTAAAAATGCGATAATACCCATTTTAGACTTTAAGTCCACCTTAAGCCAAGTGTTCTATGTTAAAAAGCACTGCTAAATTTCGGATTCTTAGGAAGACCCGGCTCGCTTGCTCATCAAAACCGTATTGTCCCGAAAAATTCGAGATTTGGAATTTCGACATTAGTAAAATGCGTGTTTCCAAATTTTGACATTATCACCCTATTTTGAGATACTGAATTTGCTGGTCATAAAATTTTGTTATTTTGAAATTACGATATTCTGAATTTCGGCAATGTCTATTTCCGAGATTTGGAATTTCGGTATCGTTAATTTCGAGATTCCAGATGTCGAGATTTCGAAGCCTCGTCATGTCGAAATTATGAATTTCCACATTACGTATTTCGTCATTGTGCATTGCGGCATTGTAAATTTCGGCATTATCAAAATTTTCATAGGAACGTTTTCGGAATTTTGGAGCTAAACCCTCGACTTGTAGCCCCTCAAAAACCAAAGTCCATGGTCCCCTTACCAGTACCACACTTTCCTCTTGACAGTCCCCTTTCACGCGACTCGTTTTTCTCGCCGTGTTTCAATGGGGGGGGAAGCCCCAGGGGGCGCTGCTCTGCTCCACCCCCCCCCCCCTTTCCGATTCTCTGCAGATTTCCACCCCAGCCAGGCCGAAATGGGCCTGTGCAAATAGTGAAGGGGGTGGCTGTGGCTGCTCCCCCCTTCGGCTGCTCGACTCGTAAACAGTATTCACGCGGAATCTCGGCCCCAGCAAATCAATGGCCTCGTCCCCCTTGACGCCCCCGTCGTCAGCCAGCCCCGTTTTTTCTGATGCCTTTTTGGGGGGTCCTTGACGGTGTCAAGCGGACTTTTTGAATGGTCTCGATTTATCGGCAAAAAATCGGCCGAAAATGGAACGTTTGAAGGTAAATTTTTTTAAAAAGCGGGTTTTTAGGGGGTTTAAGAATTTGGTGCTTTTTTGACGCGGTTTTTGCTGGGTTTTTAATGTTTGTAAGGCTCTTTCAAGACTTTTTTGGGGTGGAAAGCTCCAATTTGTATGCTTTAACACTTAAAATATAATTTATGAGAAAGATGGGATTGATTTTTTTTGTAGAATCAGGTTTTCAGCTAAAAATCCTTTTTTTTGCCATTTTTTGTAAAGTGTTTTCGTGTTAAATTACAGTTTTCAACCTCTAAAACCGTTTTTTGATCACCGAGAATCTATTTTTACAAAGCTCTTAAATTGACAAGATTAATAAACGGGTTTAATAGGCTTATTCACTGGAATTTGTAGATATTTCGGTTTATAGCGTTCGCTATGGCTGGCAGATTATGGCACAATCCAACAATCCCGCTCCCCCCTCCCGCTAATCGCTACAATTATTATCTTCCTCGACTCCCCCACGCCGGGACCATGACATTTCCGCCAACGACAGTTCCGCCAACGCGGGAAACGACAATTCCGCCACAGGCGACATTTCCGCCACTCTATTAAAACGACTTTTCCGCCAAATCGGGGTCAAAAAAAACATAAAACCTTCCAAATACAATATTTTCTCGGTGTTTTCGCTATTTATAAATTTATTTAAGACAGTAAAGACTAGTAGATAACAAATTACGATTCAGGAGGGCTATTTTGTGGGTTCCTCTGGCTGTTCTCGATCGATGAACGATTTCTTCCCTGGAAATGCTCGTTTCACCCTTTTTCTTTGTTTTTCTTGCAGATTCTTATTGTAACGAAGTAAATCAACATTACTTCGATTGAAGGAAATGTTGTAGCTACTATTTGAAGTTTCCATGAGCGAAATACGCAGACTTGTTCTAGTCAGAAATGGCACAATGGGCTGCTCCATGCTTGTAATAGCCCTAAAAACGCTTTTCTGTCGAGTATTTAGACATTTCCGAAGAAAATAGCAAAGTTATGATGGTTTTTTGCTTGAAAACAGAGTTGTCGCGCAAATCGTACAAAGTCTTGTATGATGCCTAAAATAGCCCCCGCATCGTAATTTCTTATTTACTAGTCTTTACTGTCTTAAATGAATTTATAAATAGCGAAAACACCGAGAAAATATTGTATTTGGAAGGTTTTATATTTTTTTTTGACCCCGATTTGGCGGAAAAGTCGTTTTAATAGAGTGGCGGAAATGTCGCCTGTGGCGGAATTGTCGTTTCCCGCGTTGGCGGAACTGTCGTTGGCGGAAATGTCATGGTCCCCCCACGCCACCCCCATTATTATTATTATTAATGGATGGCCCCCGATTTACCTATTTTCAGCCCGTATTATGCGAGCGGACTGGAGGTGGTGGTGTGGCAAAATCGAATTTGAGAGTGGGGGAGGATTTGAGTGGGGACGTCTCGAGGCGCTAGGAGGATTATGATATTAGCCGAAAATGGCGGCTTGAAATAGCCAAATCACGTGCCTCCACGGGCAAGTTTGAGATAGAAAAACTTTCGATTTTCTTTGTAAGGCTTAGATTTTCAGGATTTTAATTGGATTTCACTCAAATCGCTCTCTCTCACTCTCTCTCTCTCTCTCTCTCTCTCTCTCTCTCTCTCGTTCTTTCTAAAGTTACTCTGTTTTCTCTCTAATTTCCACCAGGATTTTCTGCTAGCTTGCCCCGGCGGATTCGAAACTAAATAAAATCTACCATCACCAAAAATAACCCTTTTCATCAGGCTAAATTACGCACGCCCACATGCAAGGCCTCTTACAATTAAAGATGTCCCCCAGATGCAACAAACACCCTAATTCAGATACTCTCTCGCTCTCACTCCTTCTCTCCCTCGCTCTCTCGCTCTCTCTCTCTCTCCCTATCTCTCTCGCTCTCTCCCTATCTCTCTCTCTCTCGTTCTCGTTCTACTATTTTCGGAATAACAATTAAGCCAGGCATGGATGTCCCTCGAGGGCACACACCCATTTCCACCCCATGTTTTCCTACCATCCAGCTGCCGTATCCGAATATAGCAGAGAGAAATGAATCAGTCTTGCGATTATCACGTCCCTCGTTAGCAGGCTTTTTCCAGCGGGGCTTCTCCCTCTCCCCTAGGGAAAAGCCCTAGACTTGTAGTCATATGATCCTGAATTAAACCCGAAAATGAAGTAGGTCCGCTAGGTTTCGATCAAAGAACGAGTACGGTACTCTAAAGGGCCAGTGACAGCTGGGAATTCATTGGAAAGCTCGACAAATATCGATTCCGCGATTTTTTAGCGCGTACAAAACTATTCAATAGATCACCATGTTTTAGTGAGCTTTCCCAAATGATGACGCCTAGCTTGCCTGAGCCTTCCAACCGACATTTATGCATTAATGGAATGATTTTCCAATATCTTAGACATTTTCTAAGTTACTTTTATGTCCTAAATGGTCTCTGCTAGCTTGCCGAAAACTTTCCATCACTTTCGCATTAATGGCGACATGTTCTTACCTTTCTAATGAATCCACGCTTTTCTAAATCATCTCTGCTAGCCTGCCTCGTTTTTCTTGGTTTTCAATAGCCGGATACCAGCGAAAATTCGAGAGAACGCCCCACCAACCACGTGGTCGATTTTATCGGCGGGCCAGTTTCCGAAGATCCGTATCTTGGCCCGGCCGGGGTGTCAATGTTTTCGCGAGATACTTTTTTCGATGTTCCCAGGTTCCTTCCTCAAAAGATTTATGATAGCATCTCCTGTTCGGAATTTCGAGAATAACCGCTATAAATGGTTTTCTGTTTGTTTCCTAAATAATTTCTGCACCCATACGATGTAGTAACCAAGTTTAGTAATAAGCCTTGCTAGCTTGTCAATCGATGAGACCTTACCTAAGTCTATGCCTAAGCCTGAGCTAAACCTAAGCCGACGCTATGCTAAGCCTAAATCTAAGCCTAAGCCAAGCCTAAGCCAGGCCAAGCCAGGCCTAAGCCAAGCCAAGCCTTATGCTAAGCCTCAGCCACGCCTAAGCCAAGCCTAGGCCAAAGCCATAGCTAAACCGAGCTAGCTATACCTACGCCCAACCAAGCCTAAGCACTCCTCCAAACTTCCCGAAATAACCCAAGATAAGCTGAACCACTATTGCAAAGCTCCCATGGGTGGTGTCTTCTCCTCTTTTTTGATTAATTTGCGAGGGTTGGAGGGTGGTGGTGGATGCTTCTTCTTCTCCTCCTCCTCCTGCTCCATCTCCTTCTACTGGCTATGTGTGGAAACAGAAAATTGGATGGGCACACGGGAATTTTGCGCCCCCCTTCTACTGGCTGCTGCTGCCATCGCCACATGCCCCCCTGGAGAGCACGTAAATTCTTTGGCCTTTACCACGCTCATCCCCATTCATTATTTTTGGGGCCCCAGGCTTGGCATTTGCGTGCAACTTGGCCCTAATGGCCAGATGGCATGTGGCATGATATGGGGCAACTTTTAGAGTGGTAAGAGATCTGGTGAATTGATGATCCGATTTTTGGTGGACAAACCTTATTTTGCAACTCGTTTTCTGTTCTCTGATAGTTTTCTCGTTTCTGCAACTCTCGTTTTCCGAATTTATGTCATTTTTGGATTATTTACGGTTTTCTCTCTTGCTCTCGATATCATCTCGTGCTCAATCTCGCACTCTCGCTCGCACTCTCTCTCTCTCGCGCCCTTTCACGTGCTTTTCTCTTTCCTACCATAGCCTTCTTCACTCTCTCGCATCATCTTGTTCTTTATTTCCCTCACTCTCTTTCTCTCTCTCCCTCTCTCTCGCTCTCGCCCTCTCCCTCTACCATAAATTACCCCTCTTTTTTCAGGATCCCATCCCTATAACCAAATGGAGTAGCGGGCCGAATGCGAGGGAGTTCTCTCCTTTTTCTAATTTTTCTACAAATATGCTACCTCGGGACGACGCGAGGCCAGGCTGAGAGGGCACCAATTGTTGGGAAGGTTAGTGGAAGCGGGAGAGAGAGAGAGAGAGAGAGAAAGAGAAAGAGAGAGAGAGAGCATGTTAGACTAAAACGAAAAATTGTCTTAGAGCTATTCGAGCCAGAATCTCTCATTTTAGCTAACACCAACCGATGAGCGACCAAGACCCACTTCCACCACCCCTCCAGAACCGACACTACCTCCAGTGCCTGAGGGGAAGAAGCGGATACTCTTGTCTTACCTCACAGCTGTTTCGACTATACCACCCAGCCTCTTGGAATCGTTGATTAGAGGAAGGGGATCGGCATCGAGAGCGTCGTCACAGGTGGGAAATGAAGCTATAAAATCGTTTTTATTCTGCATTTAATTCTGTTAAAGCTTTCGAAGATCTTCAAAGGGGCTGGAAGCGTGAAAATAGGTCCTTAAATGGACTAGGCGTCGACAGCTACGCGACGCTTCAAAATACACATTCATTTTTCGAGAACTTTTGCCCAAATTTGACATCCCGGGCGACAAAAACATTGAAGTTGAGACCCGTAATTTGGTGTATCCCGTAATTGTCTAGACCTAGCCGCCCGAAAAGTCGAACTGAAGCTTTCTGGTACGTTTAAAGGTGCTCAGAAGGCCAAAAATCTACCCCTTCCTCTTGTCCGGGTCTCGACAGTTAGGTATTGCGTAAAAAAACAGTGAAAGGCTTACTCAGACGGCGTCCTTTGGAGCGGGAGGTAGTTGTCGAGACCTAGTTTAGGGATGGATGAATCCTGGCGCTTCATAGTGCCTTTAAACCGCGAATTGCGCGCGCGTCCGCGTTGCGTTTCCCGTTCTCTTCCCTGTAGCGATACGAAACGCGAACGCGACGCTTTAAAGGTACCCGGAAGCACGACAAAAGCTCTCGGATGAGCCACCACGTCAACCGAAACTCTAATTTTAGCAAGACTCAGCCGCCAACGATACCTCCTCCTCAAAAGATGTCTCCTTCCGAGACTCCTCCACCGCCATCGATTCCCAAGAAAACCGCTCGGTTCAGGCCTGGTCTCGCTGTTTCCGCACCGATTTTGAGGGTTGGTAGATGAACAACGCAGGCCTTTGGCTTTTGAACATCTGTAAAACCTCAATTTTGCTATTTCCAGGCTCCGTCATCTCCGGCGCGTTGCGCGTCGCCATCGAGGAGATCAACAACGACCCCACCATCCTCCCGAACCACTCGCTCGCCTACACCTTCTCGAACACGTGCGGCGACGAGAAGACGAGCACCCAGTACTTTATGCAGCACTGGAAGATGGGAGCCCGGGCGTTCATTGGGCCGGAAGTGAATTGCAGGTACGGTGGGAGTGATTTAAAAGCTTAAAATTGGATGTAACTTAATTTAATGAATTTAGACTATATTTTTAATTAAATAAATTTTATTTCTAATTTAGAACCGAAGCGACAATGGCTGCAGCGCAAAATTTGCCGATTATCAGCTACAAATGCAAGGATGAATCGGTTTCGGATAAGCGGAAGTGGGTTTTTCGCAGATTCTTTGGTCTTTCTTTCTCTCTCTCTCTCTCTCTCTCTCTCTCTCTCTCAATTTTTATGATTTTTCTATCGCTCCAGATTCCCGACCTTCGCCCGGACTGTCCCTGCCGAAACCGAGATCGTCCACTCCTTCATCGCCCTCCTCACCGAGTTCGGCTGGAAAAAGTTTGGCATCGTACACGAGGAACATGCCGCTCACGCCGAGCTGTACCAGGCGATCAAGGTATGGAGTGGTACCTTATTCTACGTATTTCGATTCAGGCTGCAACCGAAAAACTGTCCACCGACTACGAGATCACCAACGTCACCATGCTGGCGACGTTCAACGAAATCACCCCCCAGCAAGAGCTCGTCTCCATCGTCGAGCGCATGAAGTTCAACACCAGGAGTCAGTTTTTGGAGGAAACTACCTCCTTATTAACAATATCCAAAACATTCCTATAAACAAATTAATGAAATCTGATCCCCTAAATTTAATTGAATGAATTAAGTAATCAATAACTTAATTATTATAGTTTTCGTGACGTTTGGCAATGTGCGGTTGTTCAGGACGCTGTTGCAGATCATGGGCCAGCAAGGTAGCAATTTTTGCCAAATTTTCCAAGGTAGCTTCAGGTCTTCTGAAACCGGGCAGCGAGTACATGCTCATCTACCTGGACCCGGACTACAACTGGCTAAACGTGTACCACGCGATGAATAATCACTTTTTGAGAAGTGAGGAAAACGTATTTACGCGTTAAAAATATATTTTAGACACGATGGTGGAGATGAACAGATCGTGGGGCTCCGACGGACAGCCGGGAGAGGATTCTGAGGTTAGAAAAACTTTTACAAAGTGGTTTGCTGAAGTTTAACATTTCAAAAATACTTTTTATTGGCTAAAACCAACCTTTCTCGTGAAATAAAGCTAGAATAATCGAAAATCGCATGAGCGCACAGCATAACAGCGTGCATAGCAGTGTTTCGTACTCAAATAAGTATCAAAAAGCAACGTTTTTGCCGTCAGTATGCCTTTAAAGTTTTAAAGCTGAAATCAATATCTTAGTGCCAAATAAACCTACAATCCACGATGATTCCGCATAAGCACATCATAAAAGTGTGCATAGTCGCGTCTAGTACTCCAAATCGATCGAGAAATCTACATTTTTCACTCGAGGAGCCCTTTAAAATCGTCTTTAGATGCTCAACTACGCCCATAACGTCATCGCCGTCATCCCAACACCCGTCAAGCTAGACACGCCTCATTTTAAAAAGTTCTGGAAGCTCGCGATCGATTACCTCGTCGAGTTCGGCGTGCACAAGAGCGCAATGCAGAATTCGATTAAGGTAAGGGGAAAACCCTCGAAAAGGAGCACCGCTGCTTCAAAAAACTGCACGAAACGCCTAATCACGCGCTAAACTCGAATAAATTCAGGCCAACCGCTTCGCCTGCTACCTGTACGATGCCGTCTGGGTGTACGCGAGAGCTCTTGACGCCCACATAAAAGCCTCGCCAAACTTGGCGGAACCGGAGGCCGATGGCCAGGGCATAATTCGAAGAATTCTGGGCAGCACCTATTATAGTAAGTATTCATTTATCTCATTCAATTCGTTAAAAAATTTAGGCATCCAAGGCTTCGAAATGACGTTTGACAACAGCGGAAATGCCCAAGGAAACTATTCCATTCTCACGTGGCTACCCGTTAAAGCCATGACAAAAGTGTAAGGCATTAGCTAAAATATAATATTTCCACTTTTTTAATCAAAATCGGTTATTGAAACAATTCCGGAAGGCTACTACTAACGATCACCGCCTAAAACGTGGATCCCCTCACTAGCGGCCAAATTTCCCTTTTCTAAACCGTTTCCGGCAACCGCTTACGCTTTGAAAATCCGCAAGGGAATTAAAATTTCCTTTTTCTAATGTAAAAATTGTATAATTTTATACAATCGGATTCTAAAATTCTCTGAAAAAAGTTTTTATTTCAGAAACTCGACCGAGTACTACCCGATGGACCATGCGCTCGATGTCTCGGGCGTGTTTGCAAAAGATGAAAATGGTTTAAAAGCCTTGTAAGTTTTTGTTGGATTTTTTTAAGTTTTGATGCTTTAATGCATTTTTTAGAGACTTTTCCGATATCAAACCGCATTAGAAATTTCAGAAAATGTCATTTTTCATGTTTTAAGCTTTTCATAGGTTTTTAATGTTAATTCTAAAAGAAATAGGCTAAGAAATTAAAAAATTCTTTTAGATGGAACAAGGATGTAATCTGGAACAAACACACGGTCCCACGCGACGAGCCGGAGTGCGGCTTCAACAACGACAAGTGCAACCAGCCGAAAAGTATTGCCGCGCTTTTCTTCGCAGATTTTATAGGTTCGTTTTTAGAGTTCTCGCTGTTCGTCGTCCTCGTCGGCGTCTCGTCGCTGATCATCGGCATCATCATGTTTATACGGTAATTGGCTTTAAAATTTCGTTTGATTAGAATTTTAGAAATACAAAGTATGAAAAAGAGCTGAAGATGATCTGGAAAATCGACCCCAAGGAAATCGAGCGGATAATGCATTGTAATCAGAGCACAACGTCACTTTATGTGCTGGATGGACGGGTGGGGACTGTTTTATAGTTTTTTAACTCTATTTTAGTTTCCAAACGATACTTGCGACGAGAAGCGCGGGTCGGGTCTGCGCGGCGTAGCGTTGTATAGAGGGAATTTGTGTTGTATAAAAGGTATGTTTCGTGTCTCGGAGCTTTTGCACTATCGTGAGACGTATTTTTCTTTAGAATCCACTGTTTCTAGAAGAAAAATGTTAAAGAATCAAATTAAAATAAAAAAGGATGTTTGAAATACTTTTCTATGCGTTTTTCAGATGGTTTTTCCTTTCAATTTTAGCTAAAAATGCTATCAAAAGATATTTTCTTTCATTATTATGCTGCGCGAGACTCATAGGGAAAAAATAGCCCCCCCCCCGATAATGCAAAAGAACCTTTTTAACAAACGTTTAAAAACTTATATTTTTGAGAAATCCGCTACCGCCGTAAAGCCCGTGAAATCAGCCGCCAACTACGCATCGAAATGAAGGCGATGCGCCAGTTGAACCACGACAACATCAACGCGTTCATGGGCATCATTGTCGAGCCGTCCAGCCAAGCGATATGCATCGTGCGCGAGTTTTGCGCCAAGTCGAGCCTGATGGACATCCTCCGGAACAAGGACATGAAGCTCGACCATCTATTTATTACCAGTTTTATTGAGGATCTCATTAAGGTGGGTAGTTTTTCGTTTTTATACTAGTAAATGCTTCTTTTTCTAAAATAAATGGAGGAGGTGTTTCCAAGTAATTTTAACTATATTTTCCAACAAAAAGTTTATATGGCCATCTTTTTCAGGGTATGATCTACTTGCACGAATCTGATCTACGGGTACACGGCAATTTGAAATCGACAAATTGCCTTATAACGAGTCGCTGGGCGTTGCAGGTAATTTTCTCTCACTTTGTTTTCTAAAGTTCTTGATCTAGGTCGCAGATTTCGGGTTGGCCGACTTGCGCGACGGGCAGCAATGGGACAGCGAGGATTTATTCGTAAGAAAATTCAATTTATCGAATTTCTGTTTAGTGGGAATCCTACCTATGGACGGCGCCGGAGCTGCTTCGCATGAGCGAGTTGCGCAATGCCGTTCGGGGCACTCAGGTTCGTACCAAAAATAGACTTTTAAAGTTCTTCTAGAAAGGAGACGTCTACTCATTCGGCGTGATCTTGCACGAGATGCTGACACGGCAAGGGCCCTTCCGGTTGATCGACTGTCCACAATATACCGCGCAAGGTAGGCGCAGTTTTTAAAGCCGAAAAATAAGGGCGTTTTTGCAAAATTCCTATAATTAAATTTTGCTTGATGATTCCAGAGGTCAACCATTTCATTCCATTTAAACTCAGCAAAATCTTTTGAAAATCGACGGTTTGGTCGAAAATTTGCCCTTTTTAATCAAGAACAAAATTCAAAAAAATTTTACAATTTGTTTATACACTGTTTTACATTTTATTTTTCAGAAGTCGTTCGGCGGGTCTTTGACGGCAGCGGGCTACGACCTTCTATGGAAGGCATCGACTGCCAGAACTATGTCTCGGACACGATACGAGCCTGCTGGGCCGAGTCCCCGGAAGCGCGGCCCGACTTCAAGCATCAAATTCGGAGTCGACTAAAACCGCTGTTTGCCGGCATTTACAAGCGGAATATCATGGTAAATTACTGAAATTTATACTTAGCAAAAACCTTTTTAGGACCATATGATGCTGATGATGGAGCGCTACCAGAATCAGCTCGAGCTGCTCGTGGAAGAGCGGACGGCCGAGCTGCGAGATGAAAAAAGAAGAAGCGAGAATCTACTCCAAAGAATGCTCCCTCAGTAGGAAAAATTGCCGAAAAAAAGGTTATTTTCTTCTAGGAGCGTCGCGCAACAGCTACTCGAAGGCAACAACGTCGTGCCCGAGTCGTTCCCATCAGTTACCATCTACTTTTCGGATATCGTCGGCTTTACAAATATCAGCGGCGAGTCGACGCCTATGCAGGTATGGATTTTTAAATAATCACCTAAAAATCTGAAATTTTGATCGCAAATCGGCCATTTTTCGTCTACAAATCGATATCTTTATTTTTTATTTTAATAAACTTGTGTATTTTAGGCTTATTTCAAAACAATGGAAGCCTTTCCTTTTCCTTATATTAGAAAATTTGGATAAAAAGAGAAAATTTGTTGCTTTCTCGGAAATTTTAAAGGCCTTTGATGCGTTATAAATCATAAAAACAATATATCATACTGTTTTTTCAGGTTGTCACCTTCCTCAACAAGCTGTACACCCTATTCGACAACATCATCAAGCAGTACGACGTCTACAAGGTCGAAACGATCGGCGATGCCTATATGGTCGTCTCCGGGGTGCCCATCTACAAATCCGAGTCCTATCACGCTGAGCACATCGCAACGATGGCCCTGCATTTGTTGGCGGCCGTGAAGAACTTTACGATACCGCACAGAAAGGAGGTAAACGGGAAATAAAAGCTTTGATCCGAAAAAATGTTGCAGGACACGCTGAAGCTGCGCATCGGCTTGCACACGGGCAGTTGTGTTGCTGGCGTGGTCGGGAAGACGATGCCGAGGTGAGGGTTGAAAATTAGATTGGTGGATTTTCGTGACCAGCCGATTCCGTACCGAATTTTACGCTGGTTCCGTTTCCGGTTCCAGATTCCGGGAATTTTGAAGGCATCAGCCCAAAAATTCTGCAAGAGTCGGATGAGCTTGGCTTCGTTTGCAAAGTTCAGTGCCATAAAAAACCGTATTTTTGTCGTACGAACGTTCCAAAGCGGGTTTTCCGGGCCAAAGCGCATCCCTTTAACAGTTAAACAAATTGAATAATTTTGTTATTTCCAATATTTTTAAAAACCAGTAGGTTCTGAAGACGGATTCGAAATCAGCGCCAAATTTGCACAGTTTAGAGCTTGACGAAGTTTCGCCCAAAGCCTCTGGGGGCATTCGAAAAGGAAAAAAAAAAGAATTTGAAAGCGAAAAAGAAGTTAATCGCTGCAAAACACAGCCGTCTGGAATAGCACTAAGAACTTATCGATATATTAATTCATCAAAAACCTATCCATAAGGGCTTCAAGTCAAAAAGTAGCAAAACTTGACGGTGACTACATAGTAAGCCCTGTGCTGGTTGGAATGAGCGTCACTTGTATACGAGACGATTCCCCCTAGGGGGCCCTCCATTAGGAGGGTGCGCTTTCCGCGGACGGTCCAGGGACTTTCCTCACAGATAACGGCCACAAAGGACCGGCGAGTAGCTGCGAATGCTCATCTTGTAGTCACCGGAGAGGAGAGGGGGTGGGGCTTGTCTTTTATACCCCCCTCACCCACCGTGGGCCAGGTAGCGCGCGTTTCGGGGGTGCAAAGAGGGCATGCGGAAATCGATCAATTGGCACTCCTATTTGCCGAAATTTTAACTAAAAGTTGTATATTTAAAGAGAACTCTCAAGTGCTGTTCCGTATACACCTATTAACGTTTGCGCCCCCTCTCTTTTTGCCTAGTTTTGCCTAGATAGGTGCAAACGTAGAAATAAGCCCTTAAACGTCGCTTTTACCGAAAGATACAAGACACTGCCACAAATTACTGTTGGCAATAGATACCCGATGGATTTTGTCGAAACTGCGTTGATATATTTTAAAAATCGAATATCAGAGAATTCGTTTTATTACGAAGATGACGGACTTTTACGCAAGGTTTATCGTTTCAAAAATTTTTTGAGGTGTTCTAGATGTTTTTTTGCCTGAAATTTAGCTAAATTTGGGTAAAAACAATATTAAAAAAACGAAAGAGCACTGAAACTGACTAATGCGATATCTGAACTTCTAGAAAAAGCTAAAAAAGCCCAACTTTCGAAAGTAATCATTAAAATTACCGTTTTCCAGGTACTGCCTCTTCGGTGACACCGTCAACACGGCCAGCAGGATGGAGAGCAGCGGCGAGGGTAGAACCTACTGACTTCCAAATATTTAATGTTTTTTTTCCAGCATTGAAAATCCACTGCTCCGAGCAGACGGCAATGGTCCTGTCCGATGTCCTCGGATTTGTCTTGGAGGAGCGAGGCCAGATGAACATCAAGGTAAGTCTAGTCATTTTCTTAATTTGATTTCAACATTATTATGTCAATTTTAACGTTTTTTTAGGGCAAAGGCATGATGAACACGTTCTTCCTCAAAAACCGCGAGGGCTACGACTTTTCGGATTGCTGCGATCAGCCGGTGGAGGAGGATCGGCTGGCGCCCGAGATTTTCCCCAGAAATTCGAGGACACAACGTCTAAATTCGACGTTTGGTGAGTTTGTTCACTCTTGTGTCGTTCCTTTAGTCTTTCCATGGCGAAAAAATGAACTTTTCGATCAAAAAGGGCCGATTTTGGAGCAAATTTTGAATTTGTAGCCATTTTTCAAAACAATGTTTCGACTTTAATTGAGCCTAAATTTTATCAAAAACGCCATTAAACTCGATTTCATCATTTCAGCCCTCAACAATCGCGATTCGCAACTGTCCCTCTCTCGAGAGACGTCCTTCTTGAAGAGGCTCGTCGACCGGGCCACCACCAGAACCCCACTCCACGATTCCTCGGCTCATTACTCGAATACCAATGGCGGTGTCGTGTCCATGGCCACGTCGATGTCGAGGGTTGAAGAGGAGACCCCAGCTAGAAATGGGCCGACGATCGGACGCCGGAAACCGTTTAGTCGGCAGAGCGGGACGCGGAAGCGGACGCCCATGTTTGATGTCGATTTTGCGATGCGAAAAAGGTAAATAAAAATCTCTACGGCTTTTAATAAGAATATCATAATAAAAAATTGTGTCGATTTTATAAAAAATCGGGTCTGAAAAAAGCGCCTCCCCCCGATAATGCAAAAGAACCTGCGTGCCATTTTTGTATACAACCTTTTAGATCCTCCTCCCTGCCCGACAACGAGTTCATCAAGATGTGCCAGGACGAGTCGATACTCAGCCGATGCCATCAGAACAATTCGACAGCGCCCGTCTCCTCGGCTTCATTCGGTTCTCACTACATCTCAAATGGGGGCGGAATGTCGTCGACGTCATCACCGTCACGTTCAAACTATCCTTCATATAAAGATGTGTCCACCTCGGTGCAACGGTTCGTTTGGGACTTTTATAAAGTTTTAAAAAAGCAGAGAGAGAGAGAGAGAGAGAAGAGAGAGCGTGAGCAAGAGAGCGAAAGAGCGGTGGTTTGAACAAGCCTCGTTTTCAGCAAAAATGCTGTCGTTCAAATTTGCGAGAACTCGGCACATTCAAGCCTGTAAGCGAGCGAGCATGTTGTGGTGTTTTGTTGTGACTATCTATCCATTAAATTATTTTTTATTTGACATTTTCATTGGTTTCAAAGGGATTTTGCATGTTGTTTGAAATTTTCGGGATCCACCTGGGCTTGGCGAGGTTGAAAACTACTCTCGATATCGTCGTTTCTATCTTTTTAATTTAGGCTTCTTATACTAAATCCTACGTTTAGAAAACGATCACTATCCATGGGCGATACGGTGTCGATTGTCGGGGATTTGTTGATGAACGGTGAGGTGCACGACTTCTCCGATTCTAAGCCGCTGATACGACCGGCTCGGCAGCCAAGGGTACGTTTTTTACGTAGATATGTACCTACTTAGGTCGTTAACAACGTTACGTTAGACAGTTACGTACGGCACGTTCGATTCTAGCTCTAAAATTTACTAATTTTTAGGAACGAAAGAAGGAAAGCCGTAAGCGCCACCCATCTCGAGATCGATCCCTATCTGCGATGAGAAAATCCCTCCAAAATAGCCTCCGAGAATCGACGCCCGCCACGTCGTTTACAAAGGTTTTCAATCTATATGTTCGTACATTCGATGTATTTCTTAGATCCTACGTCGTCTCACCTCTTCCTTCATGGAAACACCGCCGTACAACGATTTCGGAGACGTCGAGGAAAATTCACCGTCTCCTGCAAGAAGTGATGCTAGTAGTGAGTGTTAAATTGGTCATAATTTTGTGGAATTTAATTAGTTTAATGTAGTTGTATACATGATCATCGATTTTTCTGCCAAAATCTGAATTTTTTTACCGTTTTTAAGTTTTCTAGGTTGTTTTGCACTTGAAATATAACGACAGCATTAAAAAAGTAGCATTTTTCCTATTTTTCATAAAATTTTCTAAAGTTTCCCACTTTTGAAATAGTATAAACAATTTGGAAACAATTCTTATATTCATACTTATAGAAAATTTGGAATTAAAGAAAGATGCCCCCCGATAATGCATAAGAACCTAATTTTTAGCAAACCTTGTCGCCAGACCCTCGCCGGCACCGCTGGACATCACCCCGAATTCGAGCACACGAAGTCCGAACACGACAACCACCAGCCAAGCGGACGAGACCGACGAGCCGCTACTTCCGGTCCGACAGCAGCTAGTCGTTTAGCTCACCGTAATTTACATACGCTACAAAAAGCTACTTTTCTTTAACTTTAAAAACGGTTAGAGTTGCAGCCCGTTCGCATATCTGCGTTGTGATTGTTCTATGTGTATTTCCGGAACCGAATCTCTCGACCTCCATGCACTTTCCAGTTGGCCCGTGCTACACGTATCATACACATTTTTAGGGTCCCCCAATTGCTTGTAGTTTACAGTTTTTTCGTTTCTTACGTCGCACGTACTCTTTTTTAATTTTTATTCCCAAATTTTCCGTACGTGTACGCTTCATTCCGATAGACACACGCCTAGTCACAACGCCCGTTTCCGCCCACCCTACACTTCTACGAGTCCACCAACGATACAAGTCACAACCACACACATCGTTTTCTTTTTTTTTTGGTTGTTTTCTCTTTTTTGTAGTAAATTCCGCTGATTTTTTTTGGGTACTGAACCGTTAGCGGGGGGGGAGAGGACGCATTTTTCCCCAGAACGCAATATAGACAATTTCGGCGATTTACAAGGTTTTCAGATCTAAAAAGCGCATAAAATTGTTGAATTGTTGATCAAACTCCCCTCGCTAACAGTCTAGTACCTATTTTTTTTTTAGTTTCGCTTGCTAACGATAGATATATTAATGTTTTACTTCGTATATACCGACCACGTAAAAACACCCAAAAACTACTGGCTGTCACGAGACGCGCTTGACGGGTTGCCCCTCCATTTCCTGTGATTTTGCCTCCCCCCTCCCCCCGATGATGATGATGTACACTGAATATATCTTGTGAATTTGAATTTATACATTTCCACACACCCTTTTCTTCGTGTTCCTCTTGTTTTCCTTGTCTTGAATATATCGCGCGCTCTTTCTCTTTGCATGTACAATAAAGGTTTGAATTTGAGATGGTTTTCAACGATTATGACGTAAAAATGCACGCTGTAATGGAAACTACAATTTTATAAGATAGAAGCGTAAGCGAATTAAAATTTGTCAAGAAACAGGCGTTTGGTATGAGCCCATCTGGACAGGGTGTACAGAGGAGCTGGGCTGGTACCAAATCGAAAAAAATACCCCCTATTTATAGGGGGGCTATAGATGTTTCATAGCCCCTATGAAAAAACATATAGGGGTCATAAAAAAATTCATAGGGCTATGAAATTTTTTCATAGCCCCCATATTTAATACGAAAACGCCGTTTTGATAGTGTTTCTGCCCTTGAATTATGATTTCCTTAGCCGGGGCTTGCATATTTTAGCAATTGCTAACTTTTTGGCGCTCTCAGCCGGGGCCGGTCAAGACTGGGACCGAATGGTGAAATATGACCCCGATACATAGGGGCTATATGTGACAGGTTATAGAAGCCTATAGAAGGCTATAGAGTCCTTTGACAGATCCAACCTTCTATTTAAAGAGATAATTAGGAATATTGTAGGTCAGTTAGGTCTTCTATTTAGGTCGGATTTTATAAGTCGATCGGCTGCCCGGGGAAAATTATTGGCTATGCGCCGGCCGCCGGGGCAGCCTCTCTACCCGTTGGCTATTTCCCAAGAAGTATATTTCCACCCCCCCCCCCTTGCAAAGGGGGTTTGAGTGGTGCAATCCTTAACCCTTTAACTACTGGGTAAGATTCAATGCCAATGCAGGAAGACCATACACGAGTATGACTAGGTACTTATTTAAGTATAGCAAACTAGAAATGATGAGTATAATATTCCCTTGACTAACGACTCAGATGCCCCCAAAAATCTCGAAACCTTGCTGTGGAAATGAGTTTTGGAAGGAAATGGGTGGGCAAAATGAGACAGCACCGATTGGCCAATGAAGTGAGCCAAATTGGGTTTAGAATTAAGCAATGAGGTGGGGTAGTACGCTACAAACACAGAAAAGCCCTTTTAGAGATGCAAAAGTTCGAAAAAATTTGAGGAAAAATGATGAAAATCACCCAAAATGCCCCTATACCCCTATAGATCAAGAATATGAAATTTTTTCACATAAATCGTTTATGGGGGGTATAAAAAGTTTAATTGTCATTTTTAAAACAAGTGGTCGATATTCGCTCTTTTCCTCCTACGCCATCGTGTTCTCCGTATTCTTCTACACGGAATTTGTTTTGGACCCAAAACTGTCGAGGCTGTATGAATTTTTAACGATTTTTTTAAAAAAAGACTTTGAGACAGCCCCTATGTTTTTTTTTGTCGTATAGGGGCAACTATACCCCCTTCATACGTTTATATACCCCCCCTATACGTTCTTATGGGGGTGAGGGTAACTTTGTTGGCTTAATTTATAATTAATTCCGAATTTCTGTACGACTTCGCGTACTTCACCCGATAGAGCGTCTCTTTCTCTATTAGAAACCGCAACATGAGCCTTTTTCATCGCTAAACCGAAGAGTTCCAGTGGGTTTTCTGAAGTTCCCGCTTTTCCTCGTATAGGGGGCTATAAAAAAAATTTTAGGGGGTATATTTATTTTCATAGGGGCTATATTTCACCCGTATAGGGGTATTTTTTCGATTTGGTACCAGCCCTGAACGTAGTCGGTGTCAGAGCTACGCGACGCGCCGATCTACAGCTCTCTGTACGCTCTTCTTAATATTCAATTTTTCGAATATAAATAGAGGAAGGTTTTCTGCAATGCGTCTATTATTCCTAAATGCAAAAACTTTACAAATTGCTATTAAAAATTACAAAATAAAGTGCATTTTCGGCTAAAATGGCCGATTTTAGACCAGAATTTCGACTGTTTCAAAAATTTTGAAAGGTTTGGATAGGTTTTCCACTTCGAATATAGCTGAATCTTATAGGACCCCCGATAATGCCAAAGAACCCATTTTTAAGGTAACTTTTTGAATTGCGATCAACACACAACCGTTATAATCAGCGGTATTTTCGAATACGTTTGAAAATACCCCCTTTTCGAAATCTTTCTCCTCCGGGAGCACCGGATGTGGATAGGATATTTCCGTGACAAGATTAATCCCCTCTACCCTAATCCTCGTTGATTTTACCCCCAGATATGGCTTCAGGAAACGGGGTGTCCCGGCCGAGAAGCCGTATTTTGCGACAAAAAGGTGTTTGCGTGTCAGCGGGGTCTTCGCTCTGGGGGAGTAGAAATATCGGATGGATGCCTCGCTCATCTCGCTTATTCTCCTCGTAGTCTCTCATCTTGTAGTCTTTTGGCCTACTTTAGAAATATCTAGACTGCCCGTTTTGATGTAAACAAAATGTTTAAAAGCCGTTATTTTTGAAACGGCACTATTTTTGTTCCTTGTGCATTATCGGGGGGGGGGATTTACCTATTTTCCGCGTAAGTTCAGAAAAGCCTAGTCCTGTAATAGTAATTATTTTCATAGTGTTTTTAGCGAAATTTAACTATGTTTTAAGTTGAAAACCTATCTAAAAACCTAGCAATTTCAAAAATGGTAAATTTTGTAAAAAGTCGATATTTTTTGCACTTTTTAACTAAAAATTTCTAAAACCGTTACGTTTATGGTTAGCAGAAATACGTTTATTTCTATGATTTGCATTATAAGGTAAAAGGTTGCCCCCCACCGATAATACGAAAGCACAATGTTTACCTGAAAGTTACGCAATGTAATTTCGGGCTGATCGCGTTGCTGGGTGGACCTTTCCTAGCCCTGTAAAATCAAAAATTTTCCTTTTTTGATGTAGTGAGAACGATAACCGTTTTAGGAAAGTAATTTTCGACACCTAATGACCGGGCTGGCCAATTTTCGAAGAAGCTCCTTCTCTGCGCGACCGTTGAAGACAGATAATGTAAGCGAAAACTTTGATTATGGCTTTTACTGTCCTTTTTAGAAAGTCGCACCAACTCGGAAGAATGGTCTAAATGCGATGAGTGAGGTAACTTAAAATTCTAAAATAGTTATCTCTATCGATCTATCATTTTCAGAAGTTGTTGGTGGATCTGGATGGGGCGGGAAAAGGCGTGTCACGTTCGCGATCGATGCCGAGGATGCCGAGGAATTCTGAGGTGAGAGAGAGAGGGAGAGTGAGAGAGAGAGAGAGCCGGAGAGAGCGAGAGCAAGAGCTAAATCTAAAATTGGTTTCTAAATACCATTTTCGTAGACCTGGAAAAGACTTGGTCGGCTCTAGCGCGTCCCAGCCTTTAAAGGGACTAGAAAGCGCCAAAGTCTACCCGTTCCTAGTATAGATCTCGACAGCTGCACAAAATTACAAAACCAATCAATTTGGCTTTTTGAAGCCTAGCTAAATTTTGATTTTAGAATGACCAATGGCCCCTCTTCCGGCACTATTTCAGCACCGGAGCGCTACCGGTAAAAATCGATCACAACTCGGTGGGGCCGCCGACGAAGCTCAAGTAATAGATATTTCCACAATGTGATGCATTAATGGCTTCAGATGGACATACACGCAACGCGAGTTGTCTGAGGAAATGCTGAGGATGTTGTTGCCAAAGTTTGCGCTAGGATTGCCGCTGCTTGATCAGGTATTGGGGCGATCTTTATCGTTTTGGCTGGCTATGGATTTCTTATGTCTCGATAGACATGCCTTAACAATACCTTTAAAAAATTAAGATAGGAGAATTAATATATTTTACAGCCCTATCGCTTCGTGGCCGAGCGGGGTTTTGGCGACCTGTTGGACGCATGCAAGTCGAGCCGCCCGGTGATCGCTAGCTTGCCGCAAATCGTGCGAGCCATCCGAGCTGCTCTGTATTCGTTTGATAATCACAAGAAGAGGGAGATGTTGAAGGCGTTGATTAAGGTAAGAGAGAGAGGGGAGAGAGAGCGAGAGAGAGAGAGAAAAACAATCTTCTTCCAGCTCTCGATGATCCAAGGCGTTGGCCCAGCCTTGGTCCCCTTCTACCGTCAGCTTCTCCCTCCTCTCCGTGTCGTCAACCACATCTCAGCCGCAGACCGCAACAAGATCAGCATCGACCGAGACTTGGAGCGCGACATCGAGGGTAGACTTTGGAGCACGAAACCTAAAACTCATTCCAGTCACCCTGAACGAGCTGGAGAAGAGCGGCGGCCCGAACGCGTACATCAACATCAAATACGTGCTGCCGATGTACGAGTCGTGTCGTGGAATTTGAGAGTGTTGTGGAATAAATATTTTGGCTTTCTATTTTTTAAGCCAAGCCTAACCAGGCCTAAGCGAGGTCTAAGGCAAGCCAAATCCAAGTCTAAGCAAGCCTAAGCCAAGCCTAAGCCAAGCCTATTTCAACAAATAAGTTCCCTCAGTGGAGCAGCAGGTGATGACGGAGGGGGATCGGGTGGTGAGCGGGAGCTTTTGCCTAGGAAAGAGAGAACGACCCTGTCTTGGGTTGTAAAGTGGGGGTCGAGGGCCAAAGCTATGGCCGGCAAAACAAGACCTTCCGGTTGGACTCGACAAATCGACCAGTTTCGGACATTTATGGATGTTTCTTCTGACCATTTATTTTTCGGGTATTGATCATCTACAGGTTGCGGCTGAAGCTCAAAATTACATAAATACAAACCGCCGTAAATTCAACGCCAGCGAACGTTTTCTTGGTGCTGATCATCCACACTTTTCGCTAGGGCTCAAAAGTTCAATAGATCTCGAGTTACTGTTAGGCGACGCTTTCTTAGAATGTTCATCTACAGCTTACCGCTGAACCACAAAGTGTATAGATTTTTCCGAAAATACCTGCTCGCGGATGCTTTTTTGCGAACTGATCATCTACAGCTCGTCGCTAAGGCTGAAATTTTAATAGATTACTCCAAGGATCTTTGCTCGCTGACCCCCTATCATATTCAACGCTTGTTTTTGCCTGATTTTCGCTTAAAAATATTACATAAAACCTTCCACTCCACTCCAGATGACGCTCCAGCCCTACTTCGAGCGCGTCCCCTCCATCCTCTTTAAGCCGGACGGCTCCGTGTTGTTTGAATGCCTGTGCAACGGAAACCCTGAGCCCGAGGTGAAATGGTGAGTATAGTTAAGTCTCGAATTACCGGTAAACGATATAGATTTGCCTTCAATCGTCCTGTAAAGGAACCGGAAAGGCATAACTCAACTTTTTTCAGGTTCTTCAAGGACAAGGAGTGCGTTGGTGACCGGTACATTGCCAAGAAGAAGAAGATGGTCGGCAAGTACACGTGCACTCTGCAGATTAAGGTATTGATGGGTCTTAAAGACCGCTAGAACTCTGGAACGCACACTGTCACTCCAAGGGTGGTGCCCCCAAGAACGCGCGGAGAGAGGCGTCATTAGTGGTGCCCCGTATTGGGCAAAGGCCCTCTGGGGGTTTGGGGCACCCCTGACTCCCTTCCCCACTTGGCCCTGTGGTATAGTGGCTAGCGCGTTGGACTGTGGGTCGAACCATCGCGGGTTCGAGCCCCGCCCGGTGCACAACTTTCCTGCTCTCAACGGAATTTCATCGTTCTGGCGGTCTTTAAAGGGTGTAGGAAACGAGAAAATCGGCGCTTTGCTCCGCTAGGTCTCGACAGGTCTCGCATAGACGTCAAAAGAAGTGATAGAAAGAAAAAAAGGAATAAAAAAAAAAGATTCTAAGTCCGTTTGAGCTATCAAAATGAACGTTATTTGGAGTGTCATGTAGCTGTCGAGACCTAGTAGGGTAGAGGGGTCAATTCCAGCGTTTCATAGGCTCTTAAAAGTACTAGGAAGCTAAAAGATCGGCCTCTTTTAAATACTAGGTATCGAAAACTAAGCATAGCTCGAAATGACGTTGAATTGCGACAGAAAAAGCGTATTAAGAAGTGACGCGTAGCTGTCGAGACCCAGCTAAATAATAGGGGTCGACTCTAGCACTTCACAGTCCCTTGAAAATACGATTCCAGGGCCCAACTCAAGCCGACCAGGGCGTCTACAAGGTGACGGCGACGAACAATCGGGGCACACATTCCGTCGAGCAACCCCTATCATTAGTGCAGGTTGGCAAGGAGGTCTTCAAGACGCTGGATTAAACCAAATCCTTTTCGCAATTAGAATATAGCCAAAACACGTTTTTTCGTTAATTTTTTTAATCATCTTCGCTGTACATAATTTATATAAAACTTTTATTGCAGGAAAAATGTATTTTTCCACGAATAAATATTGATTTTCGATCCCAACGAACGACATATTTTTTTTTAATTACGGTAATTACGTGACACCTTACGTTACGCTAAGTTACGCTACGTTACGTTTCGCCACAGTAAGTGACGCTACTTTCCGCGTACGCTACGTTACGCTATCTTACGCTGCCTCACACTACGCTACTATACGTTACACTACGTAGCTAAGTTACACTACGCTACACTACGTTAGGTTACGTTACGATACGTTGACCTCCGCAAGGTTACGCTACCCTACAACCAATACGCCGAGAAAATCATGTTAATCAATTTAAAAATAGCTCAAAATTATGCTCTCAAACAGCTACGCTATGCAAAACAATCGTATTTTGGGTACTTTCCTAACCCTACACTACGCTACCATTTACACCAACGTACAGCTGACGGTCCGACAAATTGAAGCGTATTTACATGGCAAACCATGCGAAGATAAACCTGCAACAAACAAAATGAACTTTTTTTAAACGGTTACGATATGAAAATCCGCCGTAATTTGGATCGTGTCGAAACGCTACGTTACGTTACTATTTCCGCAACCAAATAACGACATTTGATGGATATAACTTTTTCCAGAGCTATAATCGAACGTTTCTAAGCCTGGAAACTCCCAAAAACTGGGTTCAATCCAATGCAACTGGGCATTTGGTCGAATTTTTTCCAGGGCGGCTTGGTCACGCGGTGGGCGCCGCGAGACGAGGATTTTTTGCTGCCGGCAAAAAGTGATCGGAATTACGGTTCGCTACACGCGGCGACTATTTATGGAGTGGCAGGAGAAATGGATTGGCCCATTCACATGATCTATCGCCGCGGAATATGGTTTGATGGTATTTGTAATCCTTCAGATCACTGATTCCATTTTGATCGAGATTTTATACGGTATTCATATTTTTGTCTGATTACGGTATGATTTTAGAGTGATATTCAGACGAATTTATGTTTAAGCTTGGCTCGCTCTGATTAGCTTGAATTTGGCCCAGTTTTTGGTCTACATGAGGCTTAAGTTGGGACCAGCCTTGGTCTCTACTAAGGCTTCGCAACGGATTTGCTCTGGGACTGTCCTTGGCCTAGTTGGCTTAGGTTTGAATATAGGGTTGTTTCGGCTTGAGAGTCGTAGGCTTAAGCTAAGACTTCGTTTCGGCTTTCCTTCAGTTGTCGCTTTGGATTGCGTTCAGCTTCGGGCTAAACTTAGCTTACTCTCGAGCTTAGGCTTAAACTTGGCTTAGGCTTGAGCTTGGCCTTATGCGTGGGCTTGGGTCTTGGCTTATAGGCTCAGCTCAGGCTTGGGCTGTGGTGTCGTTACGGCTTTGCTCCAGATCTGGCCTTGGATTGGGTTACAGCTTCGGCCTGCACTCGGCTTAGGCTAGGGCTTAGGCTGAGCTGGGGTTAGCTTGGGCTTAGGGATGGCGTAAGTTAGGCTTAGGCTTCTCAGCTTAACCCTAGGCTTCGGTTCGGCTTTGCACCAGCTCAAGCGATGAATTTGCTTCGACTGCGATTTTAGCTTGGCTTAAGCGTAGGCTTAAGTTCGGCGTGGGCTGGCTTGGGCTTGAGTTACCTTACCGGTTCCGGTAAAGGCCCTATTTTTAAATGTTTTAGTGATGAATAACATAGTCATTTTCCGTGCGATTTCAGAGAAGGAGAGAGAGAGAAAGAGAGAGCGAGCTTCCCTGCCTTCCCAGCCCCTTTAACCCCCGCTCCCAACTTCCCTCCGTTCAGCTTGATCATTATCTTTCCCTCCCCTTCCTAAGACATCTATTTCAGTGCCATTTACTCAGATACTCGATCACTCCCCTTGTCAGTCTCCACCCCCATCACTGTGGAGGGCCAAAAAAGTGGGGGCAGCCTTTTTGGAATGGGATGGAATGGCATGGGGGCACCGGATAGGGGGTGTCAACTGTTGCGTGTCGGCCTCGAGAGAGAGGAGCAGCAGCTCATGCCCTCACAGCTGACTCCTACCGAGCATCCGTTCAAAAATCAGTCAAAAAGCAAGAGACAAAAAGCGTTGGATTTCCGTGCCATTCTGGCTGTTGGCATGTGGTGGGGTTAAGATCAGCGGGTTCGCCCTGCGGATCAGGGCGGAGTGTTTCGTAATCTCGGTTTTTCTAGGGATTCTGTAGTTGGCTTCGGAAAGGAAAGCTAGGACAAGCAGCTTCAGCCGAAGCCAGGCCTACGCTATGTAAATGATTTGGAAACTAGCGCAATCCATTTAAAGGGACGTGGAAGGCATGACAAGCCATGCTTTTTTCGGCATAGCGCGGGACACTGAGGTTTCATGATAAACAAATAGACGCGTGTAGGTGGCGCCTGTCGCGTTGCATGCGGCTTTGTGTATCGCGTTGCGTGTCGCGTTGCGTATCGCGCTGTGGGTCGTGCTACGGGTATCCGCACGTCTTACTTTGTATGTCGCGTTGCGGATCGCGTGACGTGTGTGCCGCGTTGCCTGTCTCGGGGTGCAAAATCTTCCTCGCTTTTCATAGCCAGAAAGGTAGTTGTCGAAGGCTAGAATACATGGAGATTTTTGCCTTACACGTCTCTTTAAAGCGTCCGGAAAGCTAACGGTCAGCTCCATTATCCGATGCGCTCCGAAACACGATTTTTAGGACCATCCTTTGCGATTTTTCGATTGTTTGCAACTTTATTTTCTCCAGAAATTCCCCCGATTTTTGCTCGACCCCCCGACAGTTTTTCCACCTCGCTTTTCCTGTGCCTCAAGTATGGCAGCCAAGTTGCCCCCATCACGAGGGCTCAAATTACGAACACTGTGCTCCCAGGGGCGGGGTAACCTAGCCGGAGCTCCGCTTTTTCCGCAACTGTCCTCACCTCTAGATGAGGGTGGAGCGGTAGAAAAAGCGGAAAGGTAAGGGATTGCAAAGAGATGAATTTACGACTTATATCGAAAATCTTTAAACGAGTTTGTACTTTTCAGGCATACGATTGCTTTTTTCCTAGCACTTTTTGACACTTTCAGCTTCCTAGCGAAAAACAAACTTTTAGCACCTAAAAAAATGCCTTCTTTCAACCCCCTAAAACCGTGCGATCCTCAAATTCCCCCGGTAAGCCGAACCCCCGTATAGACTGGACAATTCTTGGCATAGAATTGGGTTTTTTGGTTCCCGAACGGGCGAGCAACACGCGTTTTCACGCCCCCGGTCTATTTGCTCGCGCTTCCTTGAGGCGCCACCCCCGACCAGCTGATCTGTTGAGTGTTCTCGCCAGATGGCTATTTTGAGGATGAGCGTCGGGGTACAAGCTTGTCAGGGTTGAATCGAGAACAAATGATCGAACCTCAACCTCCGACTCCGTTAAAGCGCTCGGAACCCACAAAAAAACTTCTATTTCCGGATCACTGAGTCTAGACGTTGTGGAGCATGGTTGTCGAGGTCTAGTCGATGGCCAGGGGTCGATTCCGGTGTGTTCTAGTACCTTTAAAGCTGATGGGAGAGAGAATGAGGGCGAGAATGAGATAAAGTAAGCGTGAGAGAGACAGAGCTAGAGAGAGAGAGAGAGAGAGAGAGAGAGAGGGAGAGAGAGAGAGAGCGAGAGAGCGATAGAGAGGGAGAGAGAGCGTGAGAGAGAGACTGAGCTAGAGAGAGAGAGAGAGAGAGAGAGAGAGAGAGAGAGAGAGAGAGAGAGAGACGTAATAAGCTCTATACGCTTCAAAAAAATTTTCAGCTCCGCTGTGCCCCGCCATGCCCAAAAAAATTTTGTCGGCTAATCTCCCCACCTCCTCTAGCTTTTCCTCCCCATTTTGCAACCCTTGGGCCCCTTGGAAAGCGATCAAAGCGGTCACTCATTGCAGAAATCTCGGGTTTTCCACGGAGTCAAAGGGGAGGAGGGGTCACATGGTTAAGGAATGGCGCCCGCCAGCCGGCAACCCCCGTGTTTGCCCCTCGAATCAGAAGAACTGTATGGGGAGGAAGAGTAGAAGATTACCGGGCGGATACCATTTGTGAAATCTTTATATTGAGTCTGCTTGATTGAAAAATTCAGCTTGATTTGTTTTAAGCTAATTGATGTAAACCACGATTTTTTTAGGTTAAAGGAACCGCTAAATCAGATTTTGGCAAAATCCCAATTCTTTAAATCTGAGGTTTTACTGTAGAAAATCGGCCTGCCAGCCTACGTTTTTAGGTAAAATGCAATCTCGAAAATTCGCTTAAAATCTGCTTAGAATTAGGATAAGCTGGGCTAACTTCGGCTTGGGATTCGGTTGAGGCTCAGCTTCAACCTGACTTGGGCTTAAGCCGAAACCTAAGACAAGCTTGGCTTAGTTTCAATCATGGGCTTAGCAGGCTTTTTCACTTTTTGTGCGGTTTCTACCCCCAAATTCCAATTTTCCTAGGCATGAGCTTGGTCGCGACTTACAAGGGAAGTGCACGACCGGCCCACGAGAAATCGACACGAGAGATAGTGGATCGGATAGAATCGGACACGGGGATTTCGAATCTGTAATCAGAATCTGCTAAATAAAACGGAGAAAAAAGTTATGAAGCATCAAAGTTGGCCAAATCGCCAAAAACCGTACCTTTAAGGGCCCGTAAAAATCGGTGGAACGGAATTGAGGAGAAAAGAATTAGTGCATCTTGTTCAGCGGAAAAAGCGCTTTCGAATGAACTGTAATACGTAGCATTTGCAAACAATTCACTGAAAAAAGTTTTTTTGGATTCACGGGCAAGGGTATGGCCTGTCAAGTTCATAGAAGAGATTTTCGCGAAATCATCGTAAACTTGAAGTAAAATAGCTCATTCGAAAGCGCTTTTTCTGCTGAACAAGATGCACTAATGGGTTGTGGCAAATTTCCATTCCCTGGGCCTTTACAGGCCCATAAAAGTCCGATTTTGGGCGATTTTACCAACTTGATGCTTCATAACTTTTTTCTCCGGTTCATTTAGCAAATTCTGATTACAGATTCGGAATCCCCGTGTCCGATTCTATCAGATCCACTATGTCTCGTGTCGATTTCTCGTGGGCCGGTCGTGCACTTCCCTTGTTAGCTTACCCATTGAGGTGCAGGTTCGATTTTAAGTTGCCTAAAAAGTTGAGGGCTCGCTATAGTACCTTAAAGGGCCCCGGTTTTTCTACTCCCCAGTCCGAAGTCCAAAGCCTTACACCTCACACTCCAACAAATACGGCAGCCCACATCAAATATCGAAAGTTCAGACATCTCTCTCAATCCTCCCCCCCCATTTTGTCACAAATGCAACGTGTGTGCGTGTGCAGCGTGTGTAGTGAGAGACAAACAACCCACAACCCTGGTCAGAGAATGGTTACTGGCTAAAACTCGCTACTGCGGTGTGGAAAAGGTCGCCAAAAAACAAATTTCCCTTCTAAAATCCACTAATCGTTGCCAAGGCGCCGTGATTTTTGGATGATCCGGAAGTTTTGAGAAAAATTGAGGTGTTCTGTGTTCTCGCGCGGAACAGACACAACTGCTTGGTTTTGTTAGCATTTTCAGAAAATTAGTTTTGATTTTCGAGCTCCTGAGGCTTATTTTGCCTGCGCCTGAGCCTGAGGCTAAACCTAAGCCAAGCCTAAGCCAAGCCTAAGCCAAGTCTAAGCCAAGCCTAAGCTTAACCTGAACTGAAGCTCAGCTTAAACCCGAGTTAAGCCAAACCTATGTCTAAGCCTAACTGCAAGTCTAAGCAGTAGCCTAAATTCCAAGCTAAATCTAAACTTGAGCACAATCTTGAGCAGCAGCCTCAACTCGAGCCAAGCCAAGCTGAGGAAAGCTAAGCCTGATTTCCAGTAGCTGAATGCCAAATTACTTCAGTTACTCAAACTCCAAAATAGTTAGGGATATTTTTACAGCCCATCGCCAGATTCCTCAAAATTGATATCACACACACCTTTGGAAATATGCCCGAACTGTTTTTAGCACATTTTTTGGTGTTTTTACCGGGTTGTGGCGGATCTCACGTGGGAGGTAGTGTGGTGATAACCCACAGCAGTAACCGGTGGCCCACAGCCAGTGCAAATACTAGACGAACAGATTGGCGGGGAAGAGAGAGAGATAGAGAGAGAGAGAGAGAGAGAGAGAGAGAGAGAGATAGAAACACGCATGGATACATTAAACAGCTGACACCACCCAGAGGTTGCCACCATTCATTTCCAAGCTATTCGTTTGTTAGATCCTCAAAACAACGCGATTTCCCTTTTGCGCCTGTCTGCGATAACAGTGGACTTGTTGGGAAAGTTTGAGAGACAAAGTTCACACCCTTTAAGGATTTCTAAGGTTTTAGACAGGTAATAAAGTTATTGTGATTTGTTTAATTGAAAAAGAATACATTTAAAAGTTCTCTAAAACCTCTCTAGAATTAAGTGACAGAGTTCTGAAAATTTTTAAGCTAAAAAGCTCTAAAACCCATTTAAAAAATCTAAATATCATTCAAATCTGAGCGTCAAGACCATTAAATATATACAATATTTATTAAAGCATAAACCACACACCGTTTAAAACATAGCGGAAACCTTAGAGAATTCAAAAACGATCAAATACTGAAAAATAAACGAATTTTTGCGAAGGATCAGAATTTCTAAGTGGTAATACAATTTTTTAAGCTATTGAATCATTGAAAAAAACTTAGACGGTCTGATAACCGACTTATAACATTAACCCGTTTAGCATCGGAAATTTTTCAATCTATTAAAGTTTAGAAAAGCGTGAAAAATGTGACTTTCCAGTGGGGTCCCGCAGCGATCGCTAAAGATATTCGATTTTTCGGTATTTTCTAAAAATCTTCAGGCTCTTTTTGTTGTTTTTTTTTATGTTTAAATCGAAATCCCAGGGTACTGCGTCAATTCAAAAAAATTCAGAAATTGGGGCCAGCAGCTGGAGTTCCGGTTTGCGCTAGCAGTCTGTCGTCTCTGCTCTTAGCCCGCTTTCTCTCTCTCTCTCTCTCTCTCACTCTCACTCCCTCTCTCTCGCCGCAACACCTCATTTTTGGCACTTTTTACATGAGCCTAGAAACGCTGTGAGGCGGGATCGAACGCCGGTGGCTGCCCCGGCCATTTCGGAGGGCCGCTCATTTCGCCTTTCACGCCTACTCGCGCACACGGGAACTCGCACCTTTTTTCGGGGCTGTTGGGTTGGGGGATATGGCTTTTGGATGGGTGGTTAAACGGGGAGACTTGGGAAAACGGCCTTAAAAGTTGCGATTTTTGAGGGTTTATGAGCTGCTACCGGATTCGATTTTGGGTAGATTTCCGCAAGGGACTTCGATGGGCATCGGTCTAGGTTTGGCTTACACTTGACTAGACTTGGCCTAGACTTGGCTTAGACTTGGCTTGTGCTTGGCTTAGGCTCGGCTTAGGCTTGGCTTAGGCCCGGCTTAGACTTGGGCTAGGCTTGGCTCGGACTTGGCATAGGCTTGGCCTAGACTTGGCTTAGGCTTGGGGGCTTCGGCTTAGGATTCAATTCGGCTTGAGCGTAGGCTTAGGCTTGGCTTCGACTTGGTTTAAGCTTGACTGAATTGACTTACTTTACTTGCGTGTTGCCTGGCTCAGGCTTGGCTTAGGCTAGGTTTGGCTTAGCTTAGGTTTCGACGTAGGCCCAGGTCTCGTTTTCGTGTCGTTGGTACGAAAATTCCATTCCAGTCCTCTTTTCGCACTTCAAACCTTCGTTTTTCCGCATCTTTTCCATCCTTACAGGCTGGTGCGTTGCGTAGGTCCTAAAATTTGTGATCAGTTTTTCTGCGAAATTCAGCGTTTCTGGGCTTTCGAAACAAAATTTCCATTTCGAAATCTCAGAAATGTCGCCATAATCGATACGAGTGATTCAGCCTTACATGCACGTCGTGATCCCGGGAAATCCCCCACGACAATTGTGCAAATAGGGGGGGGCGGATTACCGGCGGCTGGCTGCCGTGGGATGAGAGAGTGTGGTTAGGGGTAGAGGGTCCCGACGGCAAACCACGATTTTTTGCCGAATTTTGCGGGGCGCTGCCCCGGCGGCGCGGCCCAATCGAATCTACATTCATGGCGGCGGGGCTGGGATCTGGGCTTAACTTGGTATAATAAGTAAAGAACTGCTATTAACTGTTACGAAATCGCAATCAACCTCGAATATACCTTAAGAGCCGATTTTCAAGGGAAATTGGCTTATATATCAAAATAGTTTATTTTTCACCTAGAATGATATTTATTTTTTTATTTACACCGTTGATAAGCTATAAAACCATGCAAAACAATTTTCCAAAGTGATTTTATATTGTTTTTAGCTGGAAAATGCCAAAATCCCGACAGCCAAAAACACAAGCAAAATACCCCTTCAAAATGGAGTAGTGGCATGCAAAGTAGCGTCAAGAAAATGTCGGGATTCCGGCTTGTCGGCATTTTGGCTGGAGGCGTTTTTCTGATTGTTATTTTTGTGGTCGACAAAGTGCATTTGATCGGGTTTTTAAATGCTTTTTGGCATTTTAAAGGGGCTAGGACATGCCATGTTTCGGCAGTTATGAGGTTTTTGGGCCTTTGATGGTTTCTTAAACTCCAAAAACTCTCAAATGAGCGTCGTTTTCGCCTTTCCATCCCGCCTATCTTTTTCGACACATTCCCAGCTGTCGGGTGGTTCCGTAATGAACCGTTTTCAGGCAAAACCCACGCCGTTTGATTTGATTCCATCGCGGAAATCCATTTATGCGTGACGTAAAGCATTATCGGGTCCAGAAGGGGATAAACCCAAGCAAGGTAGCAGAGAACCTTTGATATGCGATTATAGGGGAAAAGCCAAAATTCCGACAATCCAAAACACCGACAACCAAAATGCCGAC
Organism: Mesorhabditis spiculigera; assembly: GCA_958295435.1. Classification (NCBI taxonomy): domain Eukaryota; kingdom Metazoa; phylum Nematoda; class Chromadorea; order Rhabditida; family Rhabditidae; genus Mesorhabditis; species Mesorhabditis spiculigera. Next base: position 2,383,881 of record CATQJA010002709.1, on the reverse strand, counting down.
AACCAAAATATCGACGAGCCGAAATCCCGGCATGCGAAATAGCTCTTCAAAAGGAATTGGCATTCAAACAAGGGAGAATGTGTCGATATTCTGGCTGTCGGGATTTTGACTGTCGGTATTATGGCTGTCGGCATTATGATTGGAATTCTTATGCGAGCCAGCAGAGCTAAAATATTTCAAGTTTTCAACTTTTACCTGAACCATTTAACCAGATCAATTTCAACAATCGGATCATGCTCAAAATCCCGTCAAGCTCCCCCCCCCCCCCGACATTTTTTGTGGCCAACCCGCGTGTGTTGGGAGGGGTTCATGGGCCATCAGCTGACAGGGTTTGGGAAAGCTTGACATCGGAGGGCCCTCCTCTTTCGTGAGCCGATCCGGGGAGAAGGGCGAGACACGGTAAAAGAACTCCCCCCCTTTCGAGCTTTTCCAGCTTTTCCACATCCATTCTATCCTTCCGACCTCGGGTTGACTCTCGCATTTTCGGTTCATGCCATTCGACCTACAGGGTATGCTTTTAGCCTGACCCTAAGCTAAGCCAACGCCAAGCTTAAGCCTAAGCCTATGTCTAAGCTAAGCCTAAGCCTAAGCCCGAAGCCGGAGCCTAAGCCAAACCTTAGCCTAAGCCTAATCCTAAGCCTAAGCCTGAACCTGAGCCCAAGCCTAAGCATGGCCTAAGTCATTTCTGAGCTAAGCCTAAGCTAAACCTAAGCCTAGGCCTGGACATAAGCTAATTCCTTTCTACCTCAACTTGACATTTTTTGAATAAAAAGTCTCTTTAGCTTAGGCTTCGGCTTGGCTGAAGCTTAGGCTTCGCCTGCGTTTAAGTTTAGCAGCTTAGGCTTGGGTTTGGCTTGGGCCCGGCTTAGGTTAAAATCTTGGGTTTAGGCCTGCCTAGGCTTAGCTTAGGCTTAGGCTAGGAGCTGGATTTTTATTTTCGCTTATGCTTCGGCTTCAGCTTAAGTTTAGGTCTGGGCTTTGGCTCAGTTTTACCATTTTGAAGATGCTGTCAAACGCTTGCAATGGCAAATTTTCTAAGTTTCGCTCTGTCTCTCACTCACTCTCTCTCTCTCCCCTCATTCTTCCTCGGATTTACCGAGGTCCACCCCAAGCAAAAGCCCATGTCGTTTGGGTCAATTTGCAGAGTCAATTAGGGGCGGTGTCCCTTCCCCCCATTCTGCCATCCCTGACAGTCAGAATTGTGCCCCCATTCTGTTTGTGAACTTCTCTTGTATGCGACCCGGTCCCTACAAGAGACAACCTGTGGTTCGGCATGCGCGGGTCAGTACAAACACTTCAATTCTCATCCTCCCCCCTCTTCATTTCCACCCCCGTCTCGCCCGATTAATTTCGAGATCAGTGGGGGAGAGAGAGAGTCAAGGATTAAGGGGTTGAGTCATTTTTTGACATGTTAGAGGAGGGACAGATGAAAATTGTCTGTAGGATGGGTTTGTTTGGGTTTGAAGAGGAAGACGTTCCGTTTTTCTAGTGCTCAAACCACGGTACTGGACTGTTAACGGCTGGGGGGCGCTAGGTTTTATTTAACGACGTGTGATTATTATATAATGTATTTTTACATGGGTTTTAACTGTTACAAAAGCACAAATATATTCTTTTTTGACATTTTTTGGTGATTTTTCAAGCATTTTCGGCAAAAGTAAAAAATTGTCAAGGTTTCAAATCCGTTATGTGCTTTGTTGTATGTTAAAGCTGTGTAAACTGTTTTAAAATAACTGCTTGTGGAAGACCCGTACCTCCCCCCGCTAACAGTACATTGCCCAAGCTAACCTAGGAAAATTAGATAGAAAGAAAAAGTATGAAAAATTTTATTGGAAAAATTTCATCTATTTATCTCTCTCTCTCGCTCACTCTCTCGCTCTCGCCCGCGCACGCTCTCTCGCTCTTTCTCTCTCTTTTTGCCAGCTATGTCTCGCTCTCTCTCTCTAACAATCTCCAGTTCGCGCTTTCTATCGCTCTCACTATATCTCTCCCTTCTAATCATTTAAAGCCACCCGAAACCCTCAAAAATCGATACCTCCCCTATGCAACACTACTATCCTAAAATACTCGTCGACAGACAGCGCGCATTTGATGGAGCACGGAACGGCTCTGCAAAAAATCCGTGGGTCGCCACTGCCACAATTAACCAAACAGCAGACCTCGAAGTGCAAACAGAGGATCGGAGGGGCAAAAGGGAGACTGAGCAGCATTCAAGAATTTGTCTCACTCTCCATCCTCATGTCTCAACCTAAAGGATTACAGCTCCAATCAATCATTTGTCTACTGTAATTTATTGGAAATGCATTTGGATTCGTCTCTCTCTCTCGCTCTCTCTCTCTCTCTCTCTCTCTCTCTCTTTCTCGCTCTTTCTCTCTATCTCTCTCGCTCTCACGCTGACTTTCACTCTCTATGTCTGCCCCTATCTCTCTCACTCTCTCCCCCTTTACTGACTCTCTCGCTCTCTCGCTTTCTCTCTCGCTCTCTCGCTTTTTCTCTCGCGCTCTAGCTTTTTCTCTCGCTCTCTCCCTCTCACTCTATCACTCTCTCTCCCTGTATCTCTCGCTCTAACTCTCTCTCTCTTTCTCACTCTATCTCTCTCTCATTACCATAAACCAACCACATTCCACACCACTCCTATGTAGCTTCGCGTTTCTCTCCCTCCAGGGTTACGGTGACGGGGTGTAGTGTAACACACGGAGCCCCGTTCCAAGGTGATACTATGTGACTGTGTTTGGCCCACGGGATGGCGAACGGCTGTTCTCCATTTTCCTCAAGAAAAAGCTTGAGCTTTTTCCACGCGCCTATCCGGGGAACGGGCTCATCAACCGATCGCTCATCGCGTCAACTTGCACACCAACTGGGGGCTGTTGCATGAGCCCTAGGGGTGTGCAGCGTGTTGCTAAGTTTAACTGGAGTCTGGGGTCCTGCAAAAACTAAGACAATTTTCCCTCATGTTCTCCAAGTTCAGCATAAGCCTAAGCCTATAGACGAAGCCCAATCCTATGCCTGCGTCCATGCCTCAACTAAGCTCAAGCCTAAGCCGAAGTCCATGCCGCAACTAACTCTAAGCCTAAGCCCAGACCCAAGCCTATGGCTTATCTTATACTCTTTCATCTCGCAATATCATCACCAAGTTTCCACCCCATCAATACTCGTCTCCACCGGCCCTGCTTACGAAATCGATCCCTCAAACAATGAGCAGCTTCTCCCCCCCTCAGCTTGATCCATGACCCGGTCATCCCCTCCGGGGTGGAGGAGACACATGGCCCAACCGTTTTTCTCTCTGCCGCAGGCACCGGAAACGGACAAAAAAGCGAAACGGGAAAAGCCGCCTCCGGTTGCAGCACTTGATGAGTAATAAGCTGTGAACAGACGGGAGACACTGGAACCATCGTTTAAAGGGGAAGGGCCGGGAAATTTTGGTCCTCAATGCCGATTATCTTGTTCTCTCTAGCTCTCTCTATCTCTTTCTATCTCTCTCGCTCTCTCTCTCGTTCTCTCTCTTTACGCACAGCTTGTTAGATAGCTTTCTCTTGCTATGTCTTTCGATACGTTTCTTGCAATCAGCTTTGGGTTTTGGTTATTGCAAACTTCTTTCCTTCTAACGTTCTCTTTCGCTCTCTCTCTCTCACTCTCGCTCTCTATCTCGCCCTCTCGCTTCTAAATAACCTCATCCCTTAATTTCAGACGCGCACACGTCGCGATCCTTGTTGTGGAGACGAGCCTGTAGCCAGGAGTTGTTCGCCCCGAACTTTCTCAACGCGACCCCTAAAGGACTACAATGTCCGACCCACATGATAGGGGTAAGTTATCCAGCAACTTTTTTTTTGATAGTCCATAGCCCTAACGAAACATCTGTATTTTCAGCGGCTCAGGCCGTCTCACAAATCGTCCCCGCGGACGAGGCATCCGGTTTGGATGAGCGACACCGCGTCGCTGTCGCTGGCCAATCAGGTAGTCAACTAACATCCTGGCACTTGGCTTTATCAAAGCTTCAACCCTATGAGCCTACGCACACCTTTCCTGGCACTAAAAGGGTTGCGAGCACTCCAAAGGGCTGAAAATCTGACCACTCTCGAATTCTCGCAGCCCTTACGCTTACCCTCACCTCTGCAGGCCCAACCCATCCATCCGGACAGCCCACGACAACCACCGAGGATCCAGCCGGAGACGTCGATGCGCGTCTACTAGGTCCTGATCCTATGCTTTTTTGCTTTGCTTTGATTTTTCCCGAATTGCACAATGCTTTTCCTTAGACTGAGTTTTGCGACCGTAACTGAACCTAGCAACATCCTTCCACCTACCAGCTCGATACCTATGACCATAACCAATCGCTTGTAGGTTTCGAAGATGTACGACTCCCCGCCAAGGGCGCTTTGGACGGACAGTACGGTAGGTGTCGGTCTCGAGCTCGGTCATGTTTGTTGTAGTCGTCAACGTCGACCAACCCGCCGACGTCTCCCACATGGGCGTGATGGGAGCCGGCATTGCCGACCAATTTGTCGACATTTCGAAGAAAGAAGGTCAGGCTCTTTCTCGATCTCGGTTTTCTCTCTCTCTCCTTCTTTCTCTGTCTCTCCTTCTTTCACTCTTTCTCCCTCCGCCCCTCGCGCTCAAAGACAGTACTAATTTTAAAAAATTTGTTTTTATCGATAACTTTTTCATGTCACAATCTTCTGCGCTGAAAATTTTTGTGCATATAGGTTCTGGTCTTCCACACCGGTCCTACAAATTTCAGCCAAATTGGATATATACCGACACTTATACATCCCATTTCAGCACAAGCCGCTGTGGGCGCAGTGGCCGGTGCCTCCGAGCAGCTCGACAGCGCTAACGCCGGCATCTATGCACTTGGTAGGGGACCCCGCATACCTCACTAGTACACAATTCTAGCCTCTGGTCTTCTGGGCGGAAAGACCGCGGGCAGCTCATCGGGTAAGTCCTGATGGCAAAATTGTAAAATCCTCTTAGGCCCCACCTCGAGCCTTGCCTCCTTCTCCGAGATTGACGACGTTATGGGCGATAGTCAGTTGAAAAAGGCCTCCAGAAAATTAGATTATTTTCAGACGGCGTCACCAAGTCTCAACTTTACATCAGCAGCCATTCGAGCGGCATGGGCGAGCCGTTCGGTGGTGAGGACTCCAAAAGTTTCAGAGATTTTTCTTTTTTTTAGCTTTCTCCGATCGTGAAGATCTGGTCAGGAGCATATACGGTAAATATACAACTCTTTCGCGTTGAATGAATTTAGAAACCGATCCGTTTAATGACCCGGGGCGAAGGGTTACGGAGGTGACGTTGAACATTTTCTTGTCGCGCGGAGGGAAGCACTATGCAGGTGAGTATCAAGACGTTAGGCTCAGGCTTAGGCTTAGACTAAATTTTAGGATGAGGCTTAAGTTTTTTTGGAAGCTTGTTAGGCTTAGATGAGACACAATTGGTTTTATGTTAGTTCCTAAAAGCTAACGCCGACTATTTCTTAGCGTAATGAACCGACGCCGAAGAATCCATAAAAATAAACTAAACAAAACTTCACCCATTCAGTCGGCCCACTCACACAAGACGAAGACATGGAGCAGGAGCAATATTCCGAATCTGAGGCCTGGAAGTCGAGCAGCGAGGTGGGTATCGGTCTTCCTAAATCGATTGCATGCATCCTGTCAAACCTTTTCAGTTGATTTCCTGTCCTAACCAACTTTCCAGAAAAAAGCACCCTCTGCAATCGGACTCGGGGCCGAGAATGTGCGTGAGGGTATTTTTCGGCATTTTTCTAGGGCTGAGCCATCAGAAAGATCCTCTTGTTAAGGCTACGCTTAGGCTCAGGCTCAGGATCAGGCTCAGGCTCAAGTAGTTAAATAGCGCTGTCGTGGCAAATGTCTGTTCATCGTCCTGAACCGAGCGTTGTCGCCTTGTCGTTGCTTCTCCGCCAGCACCAGCACCAGAAAAACCCTCAACATCCACTTTTCACCGCTAACAACGCCTTGTTTAGCTACCCACTTTGTTGCGTTGGCTTTAGAACCCATCAGCTGTCAAGCAAACCCAAGCCTTTAGGTCCGAGCCTTCTCCGACTCCGAGGACGACGAGGATGCCAAGTCCATGTCCATGGAGGTACGCGCCGAAAACGCTTCATGACGATAATCGTGGCTTTAGCTTATCGATAAGGAGCTCGTCGAAGAGCTTGAGCAACAGCTTGATGAAAAGGCGCCGACGCCCACTCAGGTAAGCAAGAAACATATCAGGCTGATCAGTTTTAGTCTGAGCTCGAGGAGCCGTTGGCGAAGAAGTTGAAGGAGGCAAATGGTAAGTCAAGATTTGAAAAGAAATATTGGGAAGGCGTTATCGCCCGAAATTCTAAAAGCTATAGCGTTGCATGCGTGACCGTAAGCTGCAATACTTTTCTGAAACGCTTTCATTTCAGAACCTCTTGAGATCATCACCAACCAACAAATGATGCAAGCCATGATGCAGAGCAAGATGCCGATAGGTAAGTAGTCATCCAGGAACCTTAACAACGCTTTTTACCTAGAATCCCCTCCAACCGAAGCCTCCTCTTACATGTCTGAAGGCGGTTGGGAAGTCCTCCAAGACACTATGACAGCCAGTGTACATTCCGACGAAACGAGCAGTCAACCTAGTCTCGTCCATTCTGAGGTAAGGATCACAACATGTATGCCCTAGATACCCCTCATTTAGGACTGGGATCAAGCCCACGCCTTCTCACTCCAGCAAGCCCTCCTCGGCGAAATGGCCCTCCAAACCAAATCAGACCCTATCTATGATGGCGACAAAGATAAACCGGAAAGCGAAGGACTCGCGGAGAAACGGAAAAGAACCGATTCCACCGAAAGCAACACCACTCTCGGAGATAACAATTATGATGTTGTGGCCGACGCTGATGAAAGCCGCTACGCTGAGATCCTGAAGACGCCAACTAGGGAAACCCGTGATGCGGCCTTCTTTGATGAAGCCCAAACATCTCAACAGCACCTAACTCCCGAAGCCGTGCCCGCGGAAACTTCCACACCCGAGGAAAAGAAAAAGAAAAAGTCCGAAGAATCTCAGGGCGAACAAAGCTCCTCAGCAACCGATGCGACGCAAGCCGCTGCAGACCAGGCGGAAGTCGAAAACGAACCCCTTTCCGCTGACACCCAATTCAATACGGTAACCATCGTTAACGATGAGGCTCAACTACACGACCACCAACAAATCGCTTCCGATTCCACCGAAGCTCAACCAACTGAAGCCCCAGCTGCCGATCTGGCTGCTGAAAACGTCGAGAAGCCTGAGGAACACGTCGAGGAGCAGCACATTGCTGTCACCGAGGTTGAACCTGTTGAAGGCGAGAAACCCGCTGAGGATGTCGCCGTCGTCCACCACGAGGCCGAAGAGACCAAGCCAACTGAGGAGGGCGAGGTTCAGCAACTGGACGACCAACAAATCGCTTCTGATTCGACCGAGGCTCAACCAACTGAAGCCCCAGCTGCCGATCTGGCTGCTGAAAACGTCGAGAAGCCTGAGGAACACGTCGAGGAGCAGCACATTGCTGTCACCGAGGTTGAACCTGTTGAAGGCGAGAAACCCGCTGAGGATGTCGCCGTCGTCCACCACGAGGCCGAAGAGACCAAGCCAACTGAGGAGGGCGAGGTTCAGCAACTGGACGACCAACAAATCGCTTCTGATTCGACCGAGGCTCAACCAACTGAAGCCCCAGCTGCCGATCTGGCTGCTGAAAACGTCGAGAAGCCTGAGGAACACGTCGAGGAGCAGCACATTGCTGTCACCGAGGCTGAACCTGTTGAAGGCGAGAAACACGCTGAGGATGTCGCCGTCGTCCACCACGAGGCCGAAGAGACCAAGCCAACTGAGGAGGGCGCGGCTCAGCACATCGACGATCAACAAATCGCTTCCGATTCGACCGAGGCTCAACCAACTGAAGCCCCAGCTGCCGATCTGGCTGCTGAACAAGTCGAGCAGCCTGAGGAACACGTCGAGGAGCAGCACATTGCTGTCACCGAGGCTGAACCTGTTGAAGGCGAGAAACACGCTGAGGATGTCGCCGTCGTCCACCACGAGGCCGAAGAGACCAAGCCAACTGAGGAGGGCGAGGCTCAGCACATCGACGATCAACAAATCGCTTCCGATTCGACCGAGGCTCAACCAACTGAAGCCCCAGCTGCCGATCTGGCTGCTGAACAAATCGAGAAGCCTGAGGAACACGTCGAGGAGCAGCACATTGCTGTCACCGAGGCTGAACCTGTTGAAGGCGAGAAACCCGCTGAGGATGTTGCCGTCGTCCACCACGAGGCCGAAGAGACCAAGCCAACTGAGGAGGGCGAGGCTCAGCAACTCGACGACCAACAAATCGCTTCTGATTCGACCGAGGCTCAACCAACTGAAGCCCCAGCTGCCGATCTGGCTGCTGAACAAGTCGAGCAGCCTGAGGAACACGTCGAGGAGCAGCACATTGCTGTCACCGAGGCTGAACCTGTTGAAGGCGAGAAACCCGCTGAGGATGTTGCCGTCGTCCACCACGAGGCCGAAGAGACCAAGCCAACTGAGGAGGGCGCGGCTCAGCACATCGACGATCAACAAATCGCTTCTGATTCGACCGAGGCTCAACCAACTGAAGCCCCAGCTGCCGATCTGGCTGCTGAAAACGTCGAGAAGCCTGAGGAACACGTCGAGGAGCAGCACATTGCTGTCACCGAGGCTGAACCTGTTGAAGGCGAGAAACCCGCTGAGGATGTTGCCGTCGTCCACCACGAGGCCGAAGAGACCAAGCCAACTGAGGAGGGCGAGGTTCAGCAACTGGACGACCAACAAATCGCTTCTGATTCGACCGAGGCTCAACCAACTGAAGCCCCAGCTGCCGATCTGGCTGCTGAAAACGTCGAGAAGCCTGAAGAACACGTCGAGGAGCAGCACATTGCTGTCACCGAGGCTGAACCTGTTGAAGGCGAGAAACCCGCTGAGGATGTTGCCGTCGTCCACCACGAGGCCGAAGAGACCAAGCCAACTGAGGAGGGCGAGGTTCAGCAACTGGACGACCAACAAATCGCTTCTGATTCGACCGAGGCTCAACCAACTGAAGCCCCAGCTGCCGATCTGGCTGCTGAACAAGTCGAGCAGCCTGAGGAACACGTCGAGGAGCAGCACATTGCTGTCACCGAGGCTGAACCTGTTGAAGGCGAGAAACCCGCTGAGGATGTTGCCGTCGTCCACCACGAGGCCGAAGAGACCAAGCCAACTGAGGAGGGCGAGGCTCAGCAACTGGACGACCAACAAATCGCTTCTGATTCGACCGAGGCTCAACCAACTGAAGCCCCAGCTGCCGATCTGGCTGCTGAACAAGTCGAGCAGCCTGAGGAACACGTCGAGGAGCAGCACATTGCTGTCACCGAGGCTGAACCTGTTGAAGGCGAGAAACCCGCTGAGGATGTTGCCGTCGTCCACCACGAGGCCGAAGAGACCAAGCCAACTGAGGAGGGCGAGGCTCAGCAACTCGACGACCAACAAATCGCTTCTGACTCGACCGAGGCTCCACCAACTGAAGCCCCAGCTGCCGATCTGGCTGCTGAAAACGTCGAGAAGCCTGAGGAACACGTCGAGGAGCAGCACATTGCTGTCACCGAGGCTGAACCTGTTGAAGGCGAGAAACCCGCTGAGGATGTTGCCGTCGTCCACCACGAGGCCGAAGAGACCAAGCCAACTGAGGAGGGCGAGGCTCAGCAACTGGACGACCAACAAATCGCTTCTGATTCGACCGAGGCTCAACCAACTGAAGCCCCAGCTGCCGATCTGGCTGCTGAACAAGTCGAGCAGCCTGAGGAACACGTCGAGGAGCAGCACATTGCTGTCACCGAGGCTGAACCTGTTGAAGGCGAGAAACCCGCTGAGGATGTTGCCGTCGTCCACCACGAGGCCGAAGAGACCAAGCCAACTGAGGAGGGCGAGGCTCAGCAACTGGACGACCAACAAATCGCTTCTGATTCGACCGAGGCTCAACCAACTGAAGCCCCAGCTGCCGATCTGGCTGCTGAACAAGTCGAGCAGCCTGAGGAACACGTCGAGGAGCAGCACATTGCTGTCACCGAGGTTGAACCTGTTGAAGGCGAGAAACCCGCTGAGGATGTTGCCGTCGTCCACCACGAGGCCGAAGAGACCAAGCCAACTGAGGAGGGCGCGGCTCAGCACATCGACGATCAACAAATCGCTTCTGATTCGACCGAGGCTCAACCAACTGAAACCCCAGCTGCCGATCTGGCTGCTGAACAAGTCGAGCAGCCTGAGGAACACGTCGAGGAGCAGCACATTGCTGTCACCGAGGCTGAACCTGTTGAAGGCGAGAAACCCGCTGAGGATGTTGCCGTCGTCCACCACGAGGCCGAAGAGACCAAGCCAACTGAGGAGGGCGAGGCTCAGCAACTCGACGACCAACAAATCGCTTCTGACTCGACCGAGGCTCCACCAACTGAAGCCCCAGCTGCCGATCTGGCTGCTGAAAACGTCGAGAAGCCTGAGGAACACGTCGAGGAGCAGCACATTGCTGTCACCGAGGCTGAACCTGTTGAAGGCGAGAAACCCGCTGAGGATGTTGCCGTCGTCCACCACGAGGCCGAAGAGACCAAGCCAACTGAGGAGGGCGAGGCTCAGCAACTGGACGACCAACAAATCGCTTCTGATTCGACCGAGGCTCAACCAACTGAAGCCCCAGCTGCCGATCTGGCTGCTGAACAAGTCGAGCAGCCTGAGGAACACGTCGAGGAGCAGCACATTGCTGTCACCGAGGCTGAACCTGTTGAAGGCGAGAAACCCGCTGAGGATGTTGCCGTCGTCCACCACGAGGCCGAAGAGACCAAGCCAACTGAGGAGGGCGAGGCTCAGCAACTGGACGACCAACAAATCGCTTCTGATTCGACCGAGGCTCAACCAACTGAAGCCCCAGCTGCCGATCTGGCTGCTGAACAAGTCGAGCAGCCTGAGGAACACGTCGAGGAGCAGCACATTGCTGTCACCGAGGTTGAACCTGTTGAAGGCGAGAAACCCGCTGAGGATGTTGCCGTCGTCCACCACGAGGCCGAAGAGACCAAGCCAACTGAGGAGGGCGCGGCTCAGCACATCGACGATCAACAAATCGCTTCTGATTCGACCGAGGCTCAACCAACTGAAACCCCAGCTGCCGATCTGGCTGCTGAAAACGTCGAGAAGCCTGAGGAACACGTCGAGGAGCAGCACATTGCTGTCACCGAGGCTGAACCTGTTGAAGGCGAGAAACCCGCTGAGGATGTTCCCGTCGTCCACCACGAGGCCGAAGACACCAAGCCAACTGAGGAGGGCGCGGCTCAGCACATCGACGATCAACAAATCGCTTCTGATTCGACCGAGGCTCAACCAACTGAAACCCCAGCTGCCGATCTGGCTGCTGAACAAGTCGAGCAGCCTGAGGAACACGTCGAGGAGCAGCACATTGCTGTCACCGAGGCTGAACCTGTTGAAGGCGAGAAACCCGCTGAGGATGTTGCCGTCGTCCACCACGAGGCCGAAGAGACCAAGCCAACTGAGGAGGGCGAGGCTCAGCAACTCGACGACCAACAAATCGCTTCTGACTCGACCGAGGCTCCACCAACTGAAGCCCCAGCTGCCGATCTGGCTGCTGAAAACGTCGAGAAGCCTGAGGAACACGTCGAGGAGCAGCACATTGCTGTCACCGAGGCTGAACCTGTTGAAGGCGAGAAACCCGCTGAGGATGTTGCCGTCGTCCACCACGAGGCCGAAGAGACCAAGCCAACTGAGGAGGGCGAGGCTCAGCAACTGGACGACCAACAAATCGCTTCTGATTCGACCGAGGCTCAACCAACTGAAGCCCCAGCTGCCGATCTGGCTGCTGAACAAGTCGAGCAGCCTGAGGAACACGTCGAGGAGCAGCACATTGCTGTCACCGAGGCTGAACCTGTTGAAGGCGAGAAACCCGCTGAGGATGTTGCCGTCGTCCACCACGAGGCCGAAGAGACCAAGCCAACTGAGGAGGGCGAGGTTCAGCAACTGGACGACCAACAAATCGCTTCTGATTCGACCGAGGCTCAACCAACTGAAGCCCCAGCTGCCGATCTGGCTGCTGAAAACGTCGAGAAGCCTGAAGAACACGTCGAGGAGCAGCACATTGCTGTCACCGAGGCTGAACCTGTTGAAGGCGAGAAACCCGCTGAGGATGTTGCCGTCGTCCACCACGAGGCCGAAGAGACCAAGCCAACTGAGGAGGGCGAGGTTCAGCAACTGGACGACCAACAAATCGCTTCTGATTCGACCGAGGCTCAACCAACTGAAGCCCCAGCTGCCGATCTGGCTGCTGAAAACGTCGAGAAGCCTGAAGAACACGTCGAGGAGCAGCACATTGCTGTCACCGAGGCTGAACCTGTTGAAGGCGAGAAACCCGCTGAGGATGTTGCCGTCGTCCACCACGAGGCCGAAGAGACCAAGCCAACTGAGGAGGGCGAGGTTCAGCAACTGGACGACCAACAAATCGCTTCTGATTCGACCGAGGCTCAACCAACTGAAGCCCCAGCTGCCGATCTGGCTGCTGAACAAGTCGAGCAGCCTGAGGAACACGTCGAGGAGCAGCACATTGCTGTCACCGAGGCTGAACCTGTTGAAGGCGAGAAACACGCTGAGGATGTCGCCGTCGTCCACCACGAGGCCGAAGAGACCAAGCCAACTGAGGAGGGCGCGGCTCAGCACATCGACGATCAACAAATCGCTTCTGATTCGACCGAGGCTCAACCAACTGAAGCCCCAGCTGCCGATCTGGCTGCTGAAAACGTCGAGAAGCCTGAGGAACACGTCGAGGAGCAGCACATTGCTGTCACCGAGGCTGAACCTGTTGAAGGCGAGAAACCCGCTGAGGATGTTGCCGTGGTCCACCACGAGGCCGAAGAGACCAAGCCAACTGAGGAGGGCGCGGCTCAGCACATCGACGATCAACAAATCGCTTCTGATTCGACCGAGGCTCAACCAACTGAAACCCCAGCTGCCGATCTGGCTGCTGAAAACGTCGAGAAGCCTGAGGAACACGTCGAGGAGCAGCACATTGCTGTCACCGAGGCTGAACCTGTTGAAGGCGAGAAACCCGCTGAGGATGTTCCCGTCGTCCACCACGAGGCCGAAGACACCAAGCCAACTGAGGAGGGCGCGGCTCAGCACATCGACGATCAACAAATCGCTTCTGATTCGACCGAGGCTCAACCAACTGAAACCCCAGCTGCCGATCTGGCTGCTGAACAAGTCGAGCAGCCTGAGGAACACGTCGAGGAGCAGCACATTGCTGTCACCGAGGCTGAACCTGTTGAAGGCGAGAAACCCGCTGAGGATGTTGCCGTCGTCCACCACGAGGCCGAAGAGACCAAGCCAACTGAGGAGGGCGAGGCTCAGCAACTCGACGACCAACAAATCGCTTCTGACTCGACCGAGGCTCCACCAACTGAAGCCCCAGCTGCCGATCTGGCTGCTGAAAACGTCGAGAAGCCTGAGGAACACGTCGAGGAGCAGCACATTGCTGTCACCGAGGCTGAACCTGTTGAAGGCGAGAAACCCGCTGAGGATGTTGCCGTCGTCCACCACGAGGCCGAAGAGACCAAGCCAACTGAGGAGGGCGAGGCTCAGCAACTGGACGACCAACAAATCGCTTCTGATTCGACCGAGGCTCAACCAACTGAAGCCCCAGCTGCCGATCTGGCTGCTGAACAAGTCGAGCAGCCTGAGGAACACGTCGAGGAGCAGCACATTGCTGTCACCGAGGCTGAACCTGTTGAAGGCGAGAAACCCGCTGAGGATGTTGCCGTCGTCCACCACGAGGCCGAAGAGACCAAGCCAACTGAGGAGGGCGAGGTTCAGCAACTGGACGACCAACAAATCGCTTCTGATTCGACCGAGGCTCAACCAACTGAAGCCCCAGCTGCCGATCTGGCTGCTGAAAACGTCGAGAAGCCTGAAGAACACGTCGAGGAGCAGCACATTGCTGTCACCGAGGCTGAACCTGTTGAAGGCGAGAAACCCGCTGAGGATGTTGCCGTCGTCCACCACGAGGCCGAAGAGACCAAGCCAACTGAGGAGGGCGAGGTTCAGCAACTGGACGACCAACAAATCGCTTCTGATTCGACCGAGGCTCAACCAACTGAAGCCCCAGCTGCCGATCTGGCTGCTGAAAACGTCGAGAAGCCTGAAGAACACGTCGAGGAGCAGCACATTGCTGTCACCGAGGCTGAACCTGTTGAAGGCGAGAAACCCGCTGAGGATGTTGCCGTCGTCCACCACGAGGCCGAAGAGACCAAGCCAACTGAGGAGGGCGAGGTTCAGCAACTGGACGACCAACAAATCGCTTCTGATTCGACCGAGGCTCAACCAACTGAAGCCCCAGCTGCCGATCTGGCTGCTGAACAAGTCGAGCAGCCTGAGGAACACGTCGAGGAGCAGCACATTGCTGTCACCGAGGCTGAACCTGTTGAAGGCGAGAAACACGCTGAGGATGTCGCCGTCGTCCACCACGAGGCCGAAGAGACCAAGCCAACTGAGGAGGGCGCGGCTCAGCACATCGACGATCAACAAATCGCTTCTGATTCGACCGAGGCTCAACCAACTGAAGCCCCAGCTGCCGATCTGGCTGCTGAAAACGTCGAGAAGCCTGAGGAACACGTCGAGGAGCAGCACATTGCTGTCACCGAGGCTGAACCTGTTGAAGGCGAGAAGCCCGCTGAGGATGTTGCCGTGGTCCACCACGAGGCCGAAGAAATCAAGCCAACTGAGGAGGGCGAGGCTCAGCAACTCGACGATCAACAAATCGCTTCCGATTCGACCGAAGCTCAACCAACTGAAACCCCAGCTGCCGATCTGGCTGCTGAACAAGTCGAGAAGCCTGAGGAACACGTCGAGGAGCAGCACATTGCTGTCACCGAGGCTGAACCTGTTGAAGGCGAGAAGCCCGCTGAGGATGTTGCCGTGGTCCACCACGAGGCCGAAGAAATCAAGCCAACTGAGGAGGGCGAGGCTCAGCAACTGGACGACCAACAAATCGCTTCTGATTCGACCGAGGCTCAACCAACTGAAGCCCCAGCTGCCGATCTGGCTGCTGAACAAGTCGAGCAGCCTGAGGAACACGTCGAGGAGCAGCACATTGCTGTCACCGAGGCTGAACCTGTTGAAGGCGAGAAACACGCTGAGGATGTCGCCGTCGTCCACCACGAGGCCGAAGAGACCAAGCCAACTGAGGAGGGCGCGGCTCAGCACATCGACGATCAACAAATCGCTTCTGATTCGACCGAGGCTCAACCAACTGAAGCCCCAGCTGCCGATCTGGCTGCTGAAAACGTCGAGAAGCCTGAGGAACACGTCGAGGAGCAGCACATTGCTGTCACCGAGGCTGAACCTGTTGAAGGCGAGAAACCCGCTGAGGATGTTGCCGTCGTCCACCACGAGGCCGAAGAGACCAAGCCAACTGAGGAGGGCGAGGTTCAGCAACTGGACGACCAACAAATCGCTTCTGATTCGACCGAGGCTCAACCAACTGAAGCCCCAGCTGCCGATCTGGCTGCTGAAAACGTCGAGAAGCCTGAGGAACACGTCGAGGAGCAGCACATTGCTGTCACCGAGGCTGAACCTGTTGAAGGCGAGAAACCCGCTGAGGATGTTGCCGTCGTCCACCACGAGGCCGAAGAGACCAAGCCAACTGAGGAGGGCGAGGTTCAGCAACTGGACGACCAACAAATCCCTTCTGATTCGACCGAGGCTCAACCAACTGAAGCCCCAGCTGCCGATCTGGCTGCTGAACAAGTCGAGCAGCCTGAGGAACACGTCGAGGAGCAGCACATTGCTGTCACCGAGGCTGAACCTGTTGAAGGCGAGAAACACGCTGAGGATGTCGCCGTCGTCCACCACGAGGCCGAAGAGACCAAGCCAACTGAGGAGGGCGCGGCTCAGCACTCGACGATCAACAAATCGCTTCTGATTCGACCGAGGCTCAACCAACTGAAGCCCCAGCTGCCGATCTGGCTGCTGAAAACGTCGACAAGCCTGAGGAACACGTCGAGGAGCAGCACATTGCTGTCACCGAGGCTGAACCTGTTGAAGGCGAGAAACCCGCTGAGGATGTTGCCGTGGTCCACCACGAGGCCGAAGAGACCAAGCCAACTGAGGAGGGCGCGGCTCAGCAAATCGACGATCAACAAATCGCTTCTGATTCGACCGAGGCTCAACCAACTGAAGCCCCAGCTGCCGAACTGGCTGCTGAAAAAGTCGAGAAGCCTGAGGAACACGTCGAGGAGCAGCACATTGCTGTCACCGAGGCTGAACCTGTTGAAGGCGAGAAGCCCGCTGAGGATGTTGCCGTGGTCCACCACGAGGCCGAAGAAATCAAGCCAACTGAGGAGGGCGAGGCTCAGCAACTCGACGATCAACAAATCGCTTCCGATTCGACCGAAGCTCAACCAACTGAAACCCCAGCTGCCGATCTGGCTGCTGAAAACGTCGACAAGCCTGAGGAACACGTCGAGGAGCAGCACATTGCTGTCACCGAGGCTGAACCTGTTGAAGGCGAGAAGCCCGCTGAGGATGTTGCCGTCGTCCACCACGAGGCCGAAGAAACCAAGCCAACTGAGGAGGGCGCGGCTCAGCAAATCGACGATCAACAAATCGCTTCTGATTCGACCGAGGCTCAACCAACTGAAACCCCAGCTGCCGATCTGGCTGCTGAAAACGTCGAGAAGCCTGAGGAACACGTCGAGGAGCAGCACATTGCTGTCACCGAGGCTGAACCTGTTGAAGGCGAGAAACCCGCTGAGGATGTTGCCGTCGTCCACCACGAGGCCGAAGAGACCAAGCCAACTGAGGAGGGCGAGGCTCAGCAACTCGACGACGAACAAATCGCTTCTGATTCGACCGAGGCTCAACCAACTGAAGCCCCAGCTGCCGATCTGGCTGCTGAACAAGTCGAGAAGCCTGAGGAACACGTCGAGGAGCAGCACATTGCTGTCACCGAGGCTGAACCTGTTGAAGGCGAGAAACCCGCTGAGGATGTTGCCGTCGTCCACCACGAGGCCGAAGAGACCAAGCCAACTGAGGAGGGCGAGGCTCAGCAACTCGACAACCAACAAATCGCTTCTGACTCGACCGAGGCTCCACCAACTGAAGCCCCAGCTGCCGATCTGGCTGCTGAAAACGTCGAGAAGCCTGAGGAACACGTCGAGGAGCAGCACATTGCTGTCACCGAGGCTGAACCTGTTGAAGGCGAGAAACCCGCTGAGGATGTTGCCGTCGTCCACCACGAGGCCGAAGAGGCCAAGCCAACTGAGGAGGGCGAGGCTCAGCAACTGGACGACCAACAAATCGCTTCTGATTCGACCGAGGCTCAACCAACTGAAGCCCCAGCTGCCGATCTGGCTGCTGAACAAGTCGAGCAGCCTGAGGAACACGTCGAGGAGCAGCACATTGCTGTCACCGAGGCTGAACCTGTTGAAGGCGAGAAACACGCTGAGGATGTCGCCGTCGTCCACCACGAGGCCGAAGAGACCAAGCCAACTGAGGAGGGCGCGGCTCAGCACATCGACGATCAACAAATCGCTTCTGATTCGACCGAGGCTCAACCAACTGAAGCCCCAGCTGCCGATCTGGCTGCTGAAAACGTCGAGAAGCCTGAGGAACACGTCGAGGAGCAGCACATTGCTGTCACCGAGGCTGAACCTGTTGAAGGCGAGAAGCCCGCTGAGGATGTTGCCGTGGTCCACCACGAGGCCGAAGAAATCAAGCCAACTGAGGAGGGCGAGGCTCAGCAACTCGACGATCAACAAATCGCTTCCGATTCGACCGAAGCTCAACCAACTGAAGCCCCAGCTGCCGATCTGGCTGCTGAAAACGTCGAGAAGCCTGAGGAACACGTCGAGGAGCAGCACATTGCTGTCACCGAGGCTGAACCTGTTGAAGGCGAGAAGCCCGCTGAGGATGTTGCCGTGGTCCACCACGAGGCCGAAGAAATCAAGCCAACTGAGGAGGGCGCGGCTCAGCACATCGACGATCAACAAATCGCTTCTGATTCGACCGAGGCTCAACCAACTGAAACCCCAGCTGCCGATCTGGCTGCTGAAAACGTCGAGAAGCCTGAGGAACACGTCGAGGAGCAGCACATTGCTGTCACCGAGGCTGAACCTGTTGAAGGCGAGAAACCCGCTGAGGATGTTGCCGTCGTCCACCACGAGGCCGAAGAGACCAAGCCAACTGAGGAGGGCGAGGCTCAGCAACTGGACGACCAACAAATCGCTTCTGATTCGACCGAGGCTCAACCAACTGAAGCCCCAGCTGCCGATCTGGCTGCTGAACAAGTCGAGCAGCCTGAGGAACACGTCGAGGAGCAGCACATTGCTGTCACCGAGGCTGAACCTGTTGAAGGCGAGAAACCCGCTGAGGATGTTGCCGTCGTCCACCACGAGGCCGAAGAGACCAAGCCAACTGAGGAGGGCGAGGCTCAGCAACTCGACGACCAACAAATCGCTTCTGACTCGACCGAGGCTCCACCAACTGAAGCCCCAGCTGCCGATCTGGCTGCTGAAAACGTCGAGAAGCCTGAGGAACACGTCGAGGAGCAGCACATTGCTGTCACCGAGGCTGAACCTGTTGAAGGCGAGAAACCCGCTGAGGATGTTGCCGTCGTCCACCACGAGGCCGAAGAGACCAAGCCAACTGAGGAGGGCGAGGCTCAGCAACTCGACGACCAACAAATCGCTTCTGATTCGACCGAGGCTCAACCAACTGAAGCCCCAGCTGCCGATCTGGCTGCTGAACAAGTCGAGAAGCCTGAGGAACACGTCGAGGAGCAGCACATTGCTGTCACCGAGGCTGAACCTGTTGAAGGCGAGAAACCCGCTGAGGATTTTGCCGTCGTCCACCACGAGGCCGAAGAGACCAAGCCAACTGAGGAGGGCGAGGCTCAGCAACTCGACGACGAACAAATCGCTTCTGATTCGACCGAGGCTCAACCAACTGAAGCCCCAGCTGCCGATCTGGCTGCTGAACAAGTCGAGAAGCCTGAGGAACACGTCGAGGAGCAGCACATTGCTGTCACCGAGGCTGAACCTGTTGAAGGCGAGAAACCCGCTGAGGATGTTGCCGTCGTCCATCACGAGGCCGAAGAGACCAAGCCAACTGAGGAGGGCGAGGTTCAGCAACTGGACGACCAACAAATCGCTTCTGATTCGACCGAGGCTCAACCAACTGAAGCCCCAGCTGCCGATCTGGCTGCTGAACAAGTCGAGCAGCCTGAGGAACACGTCGAGGAGCAGCACATTGCTGTCACCGAGGCTGAACCTGTTGAAGGCGAGAAACCCGCTGAGGATGTTGCCGTCGTCCACCACGAGGCCGAAGAGACCAAGCCAACTGAGGAGGGCGAGGTTCAGCAACTGGACGACCAACAAATCGCTTCTGATTCGACCGAGGCTCAACCAACTGAAGCCCCAGCTGCCGATCTGGCTGCTGAAAACGTCGAGAAGCCTGAAGAACACGTCGAGGAGCAGCACATTGCTGTCACCGAGGCTGAACCTGTTGAAGGCGAGAAACCCGCTGAGGATGTTGCCGTCGTCCACCACGAGGCCGAAGAGACCAAGCCAACTGAGGAGGGCGAGGTTCAGCAACTGGACGACCAACAAATCGCTTCTGATTCGACCGAGGCTCAACCAACTGAAGCCCCAGCTGCCGATCTGGCTGCTGAACAAGTCGAGCAGCCTGAGGAACACGTCGAGGAGCAGCACATTGCTGTCACCGAGGCTGAACCTGTTGAAGGCGAGAAACACGCTGAGGATGTCGCCGTCGTCCACCACGAGGCCGAAGAGACCAAGCCAACTGAGGAGGGCGCGGCTCAGCACATCGACGATCAACAAATCGCTTCTGATTCGACCGAGGCTCAACCAACTGAAGCCCCAGCTGCCGATCTGGCTGCTGAAAACGTCGAGAAGCCTGAGGAACACGTCGAGGAGCAGCACATTGCTGTCACCGAGGCTGAACCTGTTGAAGGCGAGAAACCCGCTGAGGATGTTGCGGTGGTCCACCTCGAGGCCGAAGAAACCAAGCCAACTGAGGAGCGCGAGGCTCAGCAACTCGACGATCAACAAATCGCTTCCGATTCGACCGAAGCTCAACCAACTGAAGCCCCAGCTGCCGATCTGGCTGCTGAAAACGTCGACAAGCCTGAGGAACACGTCGAGGAGCAGCACATTGCTGTCACCGAGGCTGAACCTGTTGAAGGCGAGAAACCCGCTGAGGATGTTGCCGTCGTCCACCACGAGGCCGAAGAGACCAAGCCAACTGAGGAGGGCGAGGCTCAGCAACTGGACGACCAACAAATCGCTTCTGATTCGACCGAGGCTCAACCAACTGAAGCCCCAGCTGCCGATCTGGCTGCTGAACAAGTCGAGCAGCCTGAGGAACACGTCGAGGAGCAGCACATTGCTGTCACCGAGGCTGAACCTGTTGAAGGCGAGAAACCCGCTGAGGATGTTGCCGTCGTCCACCACGAGGCCGAAGAGACCAAGCCAACTGAGGAGGGCGAGGCTCAGCAACTGGACGACCAACAAATCGCTTCTGATTCGACCGAGGCTCAACCAACTGAAGCCCCAGCTGCCGATCTGACTGCTGAAAACGTCGAGAAGCCTGAGGAACACGTCGAGGAGCAGCACATTGCTGTCACCGAGGCTGAACCTGTTGAAGGCGAGAAACCCGCTGAGGATGTTGCCGTCGTCCATCACGAGGCCGAAGAGACCAAGCCAACTGAGGAGGGCGAGGCTCAGCAACTCGACGACCAACAAATCGCTTCTGACTCGACCGAGGCTCCACCAACTGAAGCCCCAGCTGCCGATCTGGCTGCTGAAAACGTCGAGAAGCCTGAGGAACACGTCGAGGAGCAGCACATTGCTGTCACCGAGGCTGAACCTGTTGAAGGCGAGAAACCCGCTGAGGATGTTGCCGTCGTCCACCACGAGGCCGAAGAGACCAAGCCAACTGAGGAGGGCGAGGTTCAGCAACTGGACGACCAACAAATCGCTTCTGATTCGACCGAGGCTCAACCAACTGAAGCCCCAGCTGCCGATCTGGCTGCTGAACAAGTCGAGCAGCCTGAGGAACACGTCGAGGAGCAGCACATTGCTGTCACCGAGGCTGAACCTGTTGAAGGCGAGAAACCCGCTGAGGATGTTGCCGTCGTCCATCACGAGGCCGAAGAGACCAAGCCAACTGAGGAGGGCGAGGCTCAGCAACTCGACGACCAACAAATCGCTTCTGACTCGACCGAGGCTCCACCAACTGAAGCCCCAGCTGCCGATCTGGCTGCTGAAAACGTCGAGAAGCCTGAGGAACACGTCGAGGAGCAGCACATTGCTGTCACCGAGGCTGAACCTGTTGAAGGCGAGAAACCCGCTGAGGATGTTGCCGTCGTCCATCACGAGGCCGAAGAGACCAAGCCAACTGAGGAGGGCGAGGCTCAGCAACTCGACGACCAACAAATCGCTTCTGACTCGACCGAGGCTCCACCAACTGAAGCCCCAGCTGCCGATCTGGCTGCTGAAAACGTCGAGAAGCCTGAGGAACACGTCGAGGAGCAGCACATTGCTGTCACCGAGGCTGAACCTGTTGAAGGCGAGAAACCCGCTGAGGATGTTGCCGTCGTCCATCACGAGGCCGAAGAGACCAAGCCAACTGAGGAGGGCGAGGCTCAGCAACTCGACGACCAACAAATCGCTTCTGACTCGACCGAGGCTCCACCAACTGAAGCCCCAGCTGCCGATCTGGCTGCTGAAAACGTCGAGAAGCCTGAGGAACACGTCGAGGAGCAGCACATTGCTGTCACCGAGGCTGAACCTGTTGAAGGCGAGAAACCCGCTGAGGATGTTGCGGTGGTCCACCTCGAGGCCGAAGAAACCAAGCCAACTGAGGAGCGCGAGGCTCAGCAACTCGACGATCAACAAATCGCTTCCGATTCGACCGAAGCTCAACCAACTGAAGCCCCAGCTGCCGATCTGGCTGCTGAAAACGTCGACAAGCCTGAGGAACACGTCGAGGAGCAGCACATTGCTGTCACCGAGGCTGAACCTGTTGAAGGCGAGAAACCCGCTGAGGATGTTGCCGTCGTCCACCACGAGGCCGAAGAGACCAAGCCAACTGAGGAGGGCGAGGCTCAGCAACTGGACGACCAACAAATCGCTTCTGATTCGACCGAGGCTCAACCAACTGAAGCCCCAGCTGCCGATCTGGCTGCTGAACAAGTCGAGCAGCCTGAGGAACACGTCGAGGAGCAGCACATTGCTGTCACCGAGGCTGAACCTGTTGAAGGCGAGAAACCCGCTGAGGATGTTGCCGTCGTCCACCACGAGGCCGAAGAGACCAAGCCAACTGAGGAGGGCGAGGCTCAGCAACTGGACGACCAACAAATCGCTTCTGATTCGACCGAGGCTCAACCAACTGAAGCCCCAGCTGCCGATCTGACTGCTGAAAACGTCGAGAAGCCTGAGGAACACGTCGAGGAGCAGCACATTGCTGTCACCGAGGCTGAACCTGTTGAAGGCGAGAAACCCGCTGAGGATGTTGCCGTCGTCCATCACGAGGCCGAAGAGACCAAGCCAACTGAGGAGGGCGAGGCTCAGCAACTCGACGACCAACAAATCGCTTCTGACTCGACCGAGGCTCCACCAACTGAAGCCCCAGCTGCCGATCTGGCTGCTGAAAACGTCGAGAAGCCTGAGGAACACGTCGAGGAGCAGCACATTGCTGTCACCGAGGCTGAACCTGTTGAAGGCGAGAAACCCGCTGAGGATGTTGCCGTCGTCCACCACGAGGCCGAAGAGACCAAGCCAACTGAGGAGGGCGAGGTTCAGCAACTGGACGACCAACAAATCGCTTCTGATTCGACCGAGGCTCAAACAACTGAAGCCCCAGCTGCCGATCTGGCTGCTGAACAAGTCGAGCAGCCTGAGGAACACGTCGAGGAGCAGCACATTGCTGTCACCGAGGCTGAACCTGTTGAAGGCGAGAAACCCGCTGAGGATGTTGCCGTCGTCCATCACGAGGCCGAAAAGACCAAGCCAACTGAGGAGGGCGAGGCTCAGCAACTCGACGACCAACAAATCGCTTCTGACTCGACCGAGGCTCCACCAACTGAAGCCCCAGCTGCCGATCTGGCTGCTGAAAACGTCGAGAAGCCTGAGGAACACGTCGAGGAGCAGCACATTGCTGTCACCGAGGCTGAACCTGTTGAAGGCGAGAAACCCGCTGAGGATGTTGCCGTCGTCCATCACGAGGCCGAAGAGACCAAGCCAACTGAGGAGGGCGAGGCTCAGCAACTCGACGACCAACAAATCGCTTCTGACTCGACCGAGGCTCCACCAACTGAAGCCCCAGCTGCCGATCTGGCTGCTGAAAACGTCGAGAAGCCTGAGGAACACGTCGAGGAGCAGCACATTGCTGTCACCGAGGCTGAACCTGTTGAAGGCGAGAAACCCGCTGAGGATGTTGCCGTCGTCCACCACGAGGCCGAAGAGACCAAGCCAACTGAGGAGGGCGAGGTTCAGCAACTGGACGACCAACAAATCGCTTCTGATTCGACCGAGGCTCAACCAACTGAAGCCCCAGCTGCCGATCTGGCTGCTGAACAAGTCGAGCAGCCTGAGGAACACGTCGAGGAGCAGCACATTGCTGTCACCGAGGCTGAACCTGTTGAAGGCGAGAAACCCGCTGAGGATGTTGCCGTCGTCCACCACGAGGCCGAAGAGACCAAGCCAACTGAGGAGGGCGAGGTTCAGCAACTGGACGACCAACAAATCGCTTCTGATTCGACCGAGGCTCAACCAACTGAAGCCCCAGCTGCCGATCTGGCTGCTGAAAACGTCGAGAAGCCTGAGGAACACGTCGAGGAGCAGCACATTGCTGTCACCGAGGCTGAACCTGTTGAAGGCGAGAAACCCGCTGAGGATGTTGCCGTCGTCCACCACGAGGCCGAAGAGACCAAGCCAACTGAGGAGGGCGAGGCTCAGCAACTGGACGACCAACAAATCGCTTCTGATTCGACCGAGGCTCAACCAACTGAAGCCCCAGCCGCCGATCTGACTGCTGAAAACGTCGAGAAGCCTGAGGAACACGTCGAGGAGCAGCACATTGCTGTCACCGAGGCTGAACCTGTTGAAGGCGAGAAACCCGCTGAGGATGTTGCCGTCGTCCATCACGAGGCCGAAGAGACCAAGCCAACTGAGGAGGGCGAGGCTCAGCAACTCGACGACCAACAAATCGCTTCTGACTCGACCGAGGCTCCACCAACTGAAGCCCCAGCTGCCGATCTGGCTGCTGAAAACGTCGAGAAGCCTGAGGAACACGTCGAGGAGCAGCACATTGCTGTCACCGAGGCTGAACCTGTTGAAGGCGAGAAACCCGCTGAGGATGTTGCGGTGGTCCACCTCGAGGCCGAAGAAACCAAGCCAACTGAGGAGCGCGAGGCTCAGCAACTCGACGATCAACAAATCGCTTCCGATTCGACCGAAGCTCAACCAACTGAAGCCCCAGCTGCCGATCTGGCTGCTGAAAACGTCGACAAGCCTGAGGAACACGTCGAGGAGCAGCACATTGCTGTCACCGAGGCTGAACCTGTTGAAGGCGAGAAACCCGCTGAGGATGTTGCCGTCGTCCACCACGAGGCCGAAGAGACCAAGCCAACTGAGGAGGGCGAGGCTCAGCAACTGGACGACCAACAAATCGCTTCTGATTCGACCGAGGCTCAACCAACTGAAGCCCCAGCTGCCGATCTGGCTGCTGAACAAGTCGAGCAGCCTGAGGAACACGTCGAGGAGCAGCACATTGCTGTCACCGAGGCTGAACCTGTTGAAGGCGAGAAACCCGCTGAGGATGTTGCCGTCGTCCACCACGAGGCCGAAGAGACCAAGCCAACTGAGGAGGGCGAGGCTCAGCAACTGGACGACCAACAAATCGCTTCTGATTCGACCGAGGCTCAACCAACTGAAGCCCCAGCTGCCGATCTGACTGCTGAAAACGTCGAGAAGCCTGAGGAACACGTCGAGGAGCAGCACATTGCTGTCACCGAGGCTGAACCTGTTGAAGGCGAGAAACCCGCTGAGGATGTTGCCGTCGTCCATCACGAGGCCGAAGAGACCAAGCCAACTGAGGAGGGCGAGGCTCAGCAACTCGACGACCAACAAATCGCTTCTGACTCGACCGAGGCTCCACCAACTGAAGCCCCAGCTGCCGATCTGGCTGCTGAAAACGTCGAGAAGCCTGAGGAACACGTCGAGGAGCAGCACATTGCTGTCACCGAGGCTGAACCTGTTGAAGGCGAGAAACCCGCTGAGGATGTTGCCGTCGTCCACCACGAGGCCGAAGAGACCAAGCCAACTGAGGAGGGCGAGGTTCAGCAACTGGACGACCAACAAATCGCTTCTGATTCGACCGAGGCTCAACCAACTGAAGCCCCAGCTGCCGATCTGGCTGCTGAACAAGTCGAGCAGCCTGAGGAACACGTCGAGGAGCAGCACATTGCTGTCACCGAGGCTGAACCTGTTGAAGGCGAGAAACCCGCTGAGGATGTTGCCGTCGTCCATCACGAGGCCGAAGAGACCAAGCCAACTGAGGAGGGCGAGGCTCAGCAACTCGACGACCAACAAATCGCTTCTGACTCGACCGAGGCTCCACCAACTGAAGCCCCAGCTGCCGATCTGGCTGCTGAAAACGTCGAGAAGCCTGAGGAACACGTCGAGGAGCAGCACATTGCTGTCACCGAGGCTGAACCTGTTGAAGGCGAGAAACCCGCTGAGGATGTTGCCGTCGTCCATCACGAGGCCGAAGAGACCAAGCCAACTGAGGAGGGCGAGGCTCAGCAACTCGACGACCAACAAATCGCTTCTGACTCGACCGAGGCTCCACCAACTGAAGCCCCAGCTGCCGATCTGGCTGCTGAAAACGTCGAGAAGCCTGAGGAACACGTCGAGGAGCAGCACATTGCTGTCACCGAGGCTGAACCTGTTGAAGGCGAGAAACCCGCTGAGGATGTTGCCGTCGTCCACCACGAGGCCGAAGAGACCAAGCCAACTGAGGAGGGCGAGGTTCAGCAACTGGACGACCAACAAATCGCTTCTGATTCGACCGAGGCTCAACCAACTGAAGCCCCAGCTGCCGATCTGGCTGCTGAACAAGTCGAGCAGCCTGAGGAACACGTCGAGGAGCAGCACATTGCTGTCACCGAGGCTGAACCTGTTGAAGGCGAGAAACCCGCTGAGGATGTTGCCGTCGTCCACCACGAGGCCGAAGAGACCAAGCCAACTGAGGAGGGCGAGGTTCAGCAACTGGACGACCAACAAATCGCTTCTGATTCGACCGAGGCTCAACCAACTGAAGCCCCAGCTGCCGATCTGGCTGCTGAAAACGTCGAGAAGCCTGAGGAACACGTCGAGGAGCAGCACATTGCTGTCACCGAGGCTGAACCTGTTGAAGGCGAGAAACCCGCTGAGGATGTTGCCGTCGTCCACCACGAGGCCGAAGAGACCAAGCCAACTGAGGAGGGCGAGGCTCAGCAACTGGACGACCAACAAATCGCTTCTGATTCGACCGAGGCTCAACCAACTGAAGCCCCAGCCGCCGATCTGACTGCTGAAAACGTCGAGAAGCCTGAGGAACACGTCGAGGAGCAGCACATTGCTGTCACCGAGGCTGAACCTGTTGAAGGCGAGAAACCCGCTGAGGATGTTGCCGTCGTCCATCACGAGGCCGAAGAGACCAAGCCAACTGAGGAGGGCGAGGCTCAGCAACTCGACGACCAACAAATCGCTTCTGACTCGACCGAGGCTCCACCAACTGAAGCCCCAGCTGCCGATCTGGCTGCTGAAAACGTCGAGAAGCCTGAGGAACACGTCGAGGAGCAGCACATTGCTGTCACCGAGGCCGAACCTGTTGAAGGCGAGAAACCCGCTGAGGATGTTGCCGTCGTCCACCACGAGGCCGAAGAGACCAAGCCAACTGAGGAGGGCGAGGTTCAGCAACTGGACGACCAACAAATCGCTTCTGATTCGACCGAGGCTCAACCAACTGAAGCCCCAGCTGCCGATCTGGCTGCTGAACAAGTCGAGCAGCCTGAGGAACACGTCGAGGAGCAGCACATTGCTGTCACCGAGGCTGAACCTGTTGAAGGCGAGAAACCCGCTGAGGATGTTGCCGTCGTCCACCACGAGGCCGAAGAGACCAAGCCAACTGAGGAGGGCGAGGTTCAGCAACTGGACGACCAACAAATCGCTTCTGATTCGACCGAGGCTCAACCAACTGAAGCCCCAGCTGCCGATCTGGCTGCTGAACAAGTCGAGCAGCCTGAGGAACACGTCGAGGAGCAGCACATTGCTGTCACCGAGGCTGAACCTGTTGAAGGCGAGAAACCCGCTGAGGATGTTGCCGTCGTCCACCACGAGGCCGAAGAGACCAAGCCAACTGAGGAGGGCGAGGTTCAGCAACTGGACGACCAACAAATCGCTTCTGATTCGACCGAGGCTCAACCAACTGAAGCCCCAGCTGCCGATCTGGCTGCTGAAAACGTCGAGAAGCCTGAAGAACACGTCGAGGAGCAGCACATTCCTGTCACCGAGGCTGAACCTGTTGAAGGCGAGAAACCCGCTGAGGATGATGCCGTCGTCCACCACGAGGCCGAAGAGACCAAGCCAACTGAGGAGGGCGAGGTTCAGCAACTGGACGACCAACAAATCGCTTCTGATTCGACCGAGGCTCAACCAACTGAAGCCCCAGCTGCCGATCTGGCTGCTGAAAAC
This sequence comes from Mesorhabditis spiculigera, assembly GCA_958295435.1. Taxonomy (NCBI): domain Eukaryota; kingdom Metazoa; phylum Nematoda; class Chromadorea; order Rhabditida; family Rhabditidae; genus Mesorhabditis; species Mesorhabditis spiculigera. The sequence goes on along the minus strand of CATQJA010002709.1, from coordinate 2,356,054 downwards.
GTCGAGAAGCCTGAAGAACACGTCGAGGAGCAGCACATTGCTGTCACCGAGGCTGAACCTGTTGAAGGCGAGAAACACGCTGAGGATGTCGCCGTCGTCCACCACGAGGCCGAAGAGACCAAGCCAACTGAGGAGGGCGCGGCTCAGCACATCGACGATCAACAAATCGCTTCTGATTCGACCGAGGCTCAACCAACTGAAGCCCCAGCTGCCGATCTGGCTGCTGAAAACGTCGAGAAGCCTGAGGAACACGTCGAGGAGCAGCACATTGCTGTCACCGAGGCTGAACCTGTTGAAGGCGAGAAGCCCGCTGAGGATGTTGCCGTGGTCCACCACGAGGCCGAAGAAATCAAGCCAACTGAGGAGGGCGAGGCTCAGCAACTCGACGATCAACAAATCGCTTCCGATTCGACCGAAGCTCAACCAACTGAAGCCCCAGCTGCCGATCTGGCTGCTGAAAACGTCGACAAGCCTGAGGAACACGTCGAGGAGCAGCACATTGCTGTCACCGAGGCTGAACCTGTTGAAGGCGAGAAACCCGCTGAGGATGTTGCCGTCGTCCACCACGAGGCCGAAGAGACCAAGCCAACTGAGGAGGGCGCGGCTCAGCACATCGACGATCAACAACTCGCTTCTGATTCGACCGAGGCTCAACCAACTGAAGCCCCAGCTGCCGATCTGGCTGCTGAAAACGTCGAGAAGCCTGAGGAACACGTCGAGGAGCAGCACATTGCTGTCACCGAGGCTGAACCTGTTGAAGGCGAGAAACCCGCTGAGGATGTTGCCGTCGTCCACCACGAGGCCGAAGAGACCAAGCCAACTGAGGAGGGCGAGGCTCAGCAACTGGACGACCAACAAATCGCTTCTGATTCGACCGAGGCTCAACCAACTGAAGCCCCAGCTGCCGATCTGGCTGCTGAACAAGTCGAGCAGCCTGAGGAACACGTCGAGGAGCAGCACATTGCTGTCACCGAGGCTGAACCTGTTGAAGGCGAGAAACCCGCTGAGGATGTTGCCGTCGTCCACCACGAGGCCGAAGAGACCAAGCCAACTGAGGAGGGCGAGGCTCAGCAACTGGACGACCAACAAATCGCTTCTGATTCGACCGAGGCTCAACCAACTGAAGCCCCAGCTGCCGATCTGGCTGCTGAAAACGTCGAGAAGCCTGAGGAACACGTCGAGGAGCAGCACATTGCTGTCACCGAGGCTGAACCTGTTGAAGGCGAGAAACCCGCTGAGGATGTTGCCGTCGTCCACCACGAGGCCGAAGAGACCAAGCCAACTGAGGAGGGCGAGGCTCAGCAACTGGACGACCAACAAATCGCTTCTGATTCGACCGAGGCTCAACCAACTGAAGCCCCAGCTGCCGATCTGGCTGCTGAACAAGTCGAGCAGCCTGAGGAACACGTCGAGGAGCAGCACTTTGCTGTCACCGAGGCTGAACCTGTTGAAGGCGAGAAACCCGCTGAGGATGTTGCCGTCGTCCACCACGAGGCCGAAGAGACCAAGCCAACTGAGGAGGGCGAGGCTCAGCAACTGGACGACCAACAAATCGCTTCTGATTCGACCGAGGCTCAACCAACTGAAGCCCCAGCTGCCGATCTGGCTGCTGAACAAGTCGAGCAGCCTGAGGAACACGTCGAGGAGCAGCACATTGCTGTCACCGAGGCTGAACCTGTTGAAGGCGAGAAACCCGCTGAGGATGTTGCCGTCGTCCACCACGAGGCCGAAGAGACCAAGCCAACTGAGGAGGGCGCGGCTCAGCACATCGACGATCAACAAATCGCTTCTGATTCGACCGAGGCTCAACCAACTGAAGCCCCAGCTGCCGATCTGGCTGCTGAAAACGTCGAGAAGCCTGAGGAACACGTCGAGGAGCAGCACATTGCTGTCACCGAGGCTGAACCTGTTGAAGGCGAGAAACCCGCTGAGGATGTTGCCGTCGTCCACCACGAGGCCGAAGAGACCAAGCCAACTGAGGAGGGCGAGGCTCAGCAACTCGACGACGAACAAATCGCTTCTGATTCGACCGAGGCTCAACCAACTGAAGCCCCAGCTGCCGATCTGGCTGCTGAACAAGTCGAGAAGCCTGAGGAACACGTCGAGGAGCAGCACATTGCTGTCACCGAGGCTGAACCTGTTGAAGGCGAGAAACCCGCTGAGGATGTTGCCGTCGTCCACCACGAGGCCGAAGAGACCAAGCCAACTGAGGAGGGCGAGGCTCAGCAACTCGACGACCAACAAATCGCTTCTGACTCGACCGAGGCTCCACCAACTGAAGCCCCAGCTGCCGATCTGGCTGCTGAAAACGTCGAGAAGCCTGAGGAACACGTCGAGGAGCAGCACATTGCTGTCACCGAGGCTGAACCTGTTGAAGGCGAGAAGCCCGCTGAGGATGTTACCGTCGTCCACCACGAGGCCGAAGAGACCAAGCCAACTGAGGAGGGCGAGGCTCAGCAACTCGACGACCAACAAATCGCTTCTGACTCGACCGAGGCTCAACCAACTGAAGCCCCAGCTGCCGATCTGGCTGCTGAAAACGTCGAGAAGCCTGAGGAACACGTCGAGGAGCAGCACATTGCTGTCACCGAGGCTGAACCTGTTGAATGCGAGAAACCCGCTGAGGATGTTGCCGTCGTCCACCACGAGGCCGAAGAGACCAAGCCAACCGAGGAGGGCGAGGCTCAGCAACTCGACGACCAACAAATCGCTTCTGACTCGACCGAGGCTCCACCAACTGAAGCCCCAGCTGCCGATCTGGCTGCTGAAAACGTCGAGAAGCCTGAGGAACACGTCGAGGAGCAGCACATTGCTGTCACCGAGGCTGAACCTGTTGAAGGCGAGAAGCCCGCTGAGGATGTTACCGTCGTCCACCACGAGGCCGAAGAGACCAAGCCAACTGAGGAGGGCGAGGCTCAGCAACTCGACGACCAACAAATCGCTTCTGACTCGACCGAGGCTCAACCAACTGAAGCCCCAGCTGCCGATCTGGCTGCTGAAAACGTCGAGAAGCCTGAGGAACACGTCGAGGAGCAGCACATTGCTGTCACCGAGGCTGAACCTGTTGAAGGCGAGAAACACGCTGAGGATGTTGCCGTCGTCCACCACGAGGCCGAAGAGACCAAGCCAACTGAGGAGGGCGAGGCTCAGCAACTCGACGATCAACAAATCGCTTCTGATTCGACCGAGGCTCAACCAACTGAAGCCCCAGCTGCCGATCTGGCTGCTGAACAAGTCGAGAAGCCTGAGAAACACGTCGAGGAGCAGCACATTGCTGTCACCGAGGCTGAACCTGTTGAAGGCGAGAAACCCGCTGAGGATGTTGCAGTCGTCCACCACGAGGCCGAAGAGACCAAGCCAACTGAGGAGGGCGAGGCTCAGCAACTCGACGATCAACAAGTCGCTTCCGATTCGACCGAGGCTCAACCAACTGAAGCCCCAGCTGCCGATCTGGCTGCTGAACAAGTCGAGAAGCCTGAGAAACACGTCGAGGAGCAGCACATTGCTGTCACCGAGGCTGAACCTGTTGAAGGCGAGAAACCCGCTGAGGATGTTGCCGTCGTCCACCACGAGGCCGAAGAGACCAAGCCAACTGAGGAGGGCGATGCTCAGCAACTCGACGACCAACAAATCGCTTCTGACTCGACCGAGGCTCAACCAACTGAAGCCCCAGCTGCCGACCTGGCTGCTGAAAACGTCGAGAAGCTTGAGGAACACGTCGAGGAGCAGCACATTGCTGTCACCGAGGCTGAACCTGTTGAAGGCGAGAAACCCGCTGAGGATGTTACCGTCGTCCACCACGAGGCCGAAGAGACCAAGCCAACTGAGGAGGGCGAGGCTGAAGTTCAGCACCTCGACGACCAAGACATCGCTTCCGATTCCACCGAAGCTCAACCAACTGAAGCCCCAGCTGCCGATCTGGCTGCTGAACAAGTCGAGAAGCCTGAGGAACACGTCGAGGAGCAGCACATTGCTGTCACCGAGGCTGAACCTTTTGAAGGCGAGAAACCCGCTGAGGATGTTGCCGTCGTCCACCACGAGGCCGAAGAGACCAAGCCAACTGAGGAGGGCGAGGCTCAGCAACTCGACGATCAACAAATCGTTTCTGACTCGACCGAGGCTCTACCAACTGAAGCCCCAGCTGCCGATCTGGCTGCTGAACAAGTCGAGAAGCCTGAGGAACACGTCGAGGAGCAGCACATTGCTGTCACCGAGGCTGAACCTGTTGAAGGCGAGAAACCCGCTGAGGATGTTACCGTCGTCCACCACGAGGCCGAAGAGACCAAGCCAACTGAGGAGGGCGAGGCTCAGCAACTCGACGATCAACAAATCGTTTCTGACTCGACCGAGGCTCTACCAACTGAAGCCCCAGCTGCCGATCTGGCTGCTGAACAAGTCGAGAAGCCTGAGGAACACGTCGAGGAGCAGCACATTGCTGTCACCGAGGCTGAACCTGTTGAAGGCGACAAACCCGCTGAGGATGTTCCCGTCGTCCACCACGAGGCCGAAGACACCAAGCCAACTGAGGAGGGCGAGGCTCAGCAACTCAACGACCAACAAATCGCTTCTGATCCGACCGAGGCTCAACCATCTGAAGCCCCAGCTGCCGATCTGGCTGCTGAACAAGTCGAGAAGCCTGCGGAACACGGCGAGGAGCAGCACATTGCTGTCACCGAGGCTGAACCTGTTGAAGGCGAGAAACCCGCTGAGGATGTCGCCGTGGTCCACCACGAGGCCGAAGAAACCAAGCCAACTGAGGGGGGCGAGGCTCAAGATCAGCACCTCGACGACCAACAAATCGCTTCCGATTCGACCAAAGCTCAACCAACTGAAGCCCCAGCTGCCGATCTGGCTGCTGAAAACGTCGAGAAGCCTGAGGAACACGGCGAGGAGCAGCACATTGCTGTCACCGAGCCTGAACCTGTTGAAGGCGAGAAACCCGCTGAGGATGTTGCCGTCGTCCACCACGAGGCCGAAGAGACCAAGCCAACTGAGGAGGGCGAGGCTCAGCAACTCGACGACCAACAAATCGCTTCTGATCCGACCGAGGCTCAACCATCTGAAGCCCCAGCTGCCGATCTGGCTGCTGAACAAGTCGAGAAGCCTGCGGAACACGTCGACGAGCAGCACATTGCTGTCGCCGAATCCCAACCTTACTTTGTCGAGGATGGCAGTGAGGTTCGCACCCGTGGAAAGCGTGATGCCGGATTCGAAGAGCGGGAGGTAGTCGACCCCTCCTATGCATCCGTTCCCCTTGTGAGAACTGCTGCCTCGAGCAGCGTCACTTCCAACTTTATCCCCACCAAACGGGTAGCCGCCACCGCTTCATTCGCCGTCGGGTCGGCGATGAAGATGAGCAGCGACGCGAAGGAGGTGACGTTGGCCTGGAAGGCCAACAAGATGCCAGCCGTGGCGGAAGATCTAAAGGTCGGCCAGATCGAGGTGGGAGGAGCTGGACATGGTGAATTTAAAGGTAGGCAACATGGTTGGGGTGGATGTAAGTTTGTTGCAGTTAAACGTGAGGCGGCCTTTACCAGCGCTTCTGGAAAGCCGTGGCCGAAGCGTTGCCGTTGCATCGGTAAGGTTTTAAAGCTGAAATTTTCGGGTTAGGAAAATACACTTATCCTTAGACTTGATCTGACAACCTTGTCAGACCATCCGACAGACAGAACACAAGAAGCAAACAAAACGAAGAAACAACAAACAAGGGCCTAGATGCATCGTGTATCACCACTTTTTCAGTGATGGACGTGATCCTGATCGCCGGCGAACACCGTGCGGGTGCCACGGTCCGGGTCGGGCCCCGCAAGTATTACGACAAGGCGTAAGCCTGAACTACACCAACTGCTCATTGTATATATTCTTCCACGACAAACATACCCGAACTTTCCAAAACCTGGATGCCGTAAAACGCCATAGAACTCTAGGTTATCAGATCAGAATGAAATTCAAGATTCTCTGGTGTTTTCGGTATCCTTCGATCCTAGCGCCTTTCTGCCTTTAGCACATATTGTTCCACTTTGTGTGAATTGTCGTGTTGCCGTCGCCGCGGCTGGTCTCCGCTTGTTTTTGGCCATTACCTTCATCATTGAATCCCATGGATGTCAGCCCCCATTATTCCCATTTTGTCGAATCATTTTGTTATTCCTGAATGCTCGCGCTTTCTTTTACACTAGCTGCTTGGCTCCTAGCATTCCCGAAACACTTTCCCGCTCGGTTTCGCCCAGCCGTTGCGGAAAGTTAGCTTTTATTTGACGTCGCCCAGTCGGATACTAGATCCTTATGCCTTGAATTCCCTGGAAAGAAAGAAACAACTCTGGATTCGCCCATCTGGAGTTACAAAAAACCTTCATAGCTTTCCGCCCGAGACGGTCTCGCCCGCCCGTTCTCGAGGCTCAAATTGGAGTTACACATAACGACCCAAGCTTCGCCCAGTTTGAGTCGTCTAAATTTTTCGATTCCAAAACTTTCTCGTGTATTCAAGGCATTTCGATACTTTGCTATGGAGCCCTTCTTCGCTAGACCCAATGCATTAGCCTCTAAGTCCAGAAAAATAAAACTTAATAATATTTTAGCAACCCTGGACTCGAGCGCTAATCAAATTCCCCCGAAACTAAACTTCCCCGCGGTCTTTGCACGCTTGCAAAGCCGCACCCCGTCCTAACACGTACTTGTCCCCTACAAGTACACGGACCGCGCGCCGGCGCCGCTTTTGTGCCCCGCGCGGGCACAGAATGCGGCCCGGCCCGTTGTTCGAGCATTCCCCGGTTTTGCGGCGAGGTTTGGGGATGGCCATTTTCGAGTCTCCGTAAATGGCCAAACCTATTCCTTGCCCAAACCAACCAATCTCTCTTTCGCTGTATAATTGCTGATTCGAGGTATCCGCGATGGTTCTGCTGACTACTCTTTTTTGCACACTATCTTGTTCTTCTTGGGATTCTATTTGCTGTGTGGCACTTTAACTATCCGACCTTGTTCGACCGTGTGTATGTGCGTGTGTGCCTGTTTGTGACCCTGCGTGGCGGCAACGTGTTGTTCTTTGTGTAAATTCACGTGTAGATACGAATAAACTTATAGAAATTTAACGGGCGGTTTGTTGGCAAAGATATGATACAAAATTGCAACGAATTCTTGCAACGGCTGCGCTTTATTGAAAGTTATACCTTGTTGTTTGCCACGGCAGTCACAGAAATTCTTGCGAAAGTGAAGACCAGCCTAAAAGCAAAATTTTTGAAAGTACCATTACAAAAGAGAAGGAAAACAAAAAGCGAAAACAAGAAAATATGTTCAAGGCGCTGAAAAAAGGATGGAATGGCTGCCGAAGGCCCGCTCACGGGGTTTTTTCTCTATGGCGAGGCGCGCACGGGATAACGTAACAGTCCAAGCGACAGGTCGATCGGCTGCGCGCACAGAGCCCCATATTAACCCCAGAGAGGGGCCCGAAAAGTTGCCAAATTTTACTCCTTCTAAGGCTTATAACTTTTTTCTAGAAACTTTGATCAATTCTCCACCTCACTATCGATAGAGAAGGATCCCAGCTACATTTTGGTAGCAAAATAAGGACGATCGCGAGGCACAACATTGACTTGAAAGCCGTTTAAATGGACCCAGGAGTGAAAATCTGGAAATTGTGCGAAGCGTTTTTCTTAGAATTTAGACTTAGTATTTCCGCTTTTTTGGTTTAATTTGGCTGACGGATGATGGCCAATGACAAATTTGCTACTTACAAGGTGCTGGATGTCAAAACGCCGAAGAGCCGAAGGCTTAATTTTCGAGGCCTTCCGGAATGAACCGTTACAACACCCCAATTTGCCTGCAACTGTTTTCAGGGGCAAACCTAAACAGCTTCGGGCAATTCCTGGTAAAAACTAAGTTAAACGAGCCAGAAGTAGCCATAATCACTCGATTTCTATTTGTAGCGTCAACTTGGGTAAATTCGGCAGTTCTCGTTACTGAGATGTGTATATCAAGGATGTTGATGCTCTTCCGCACCTTTTCGTGAAAAAAGCAAAACGGGATCACGTTTCTTTCCCCGGGAGGGATCGAACCAGCACCCCCCACCTGTCCCTTGGACCGGCGCCTTAGACCACTAGGCCACGCCCCTCCCCACCCCCCATGCGCGCGAAAAGACCCCGTGCGCTGCTGGCCGGGGAGAGGGCACCGCGCATTAATGAGAACCCGTGCGATCCGCGTCAGATAGGCAAAAGAAACTCAAAGTGGTGGTTATATTCAATTAAAAAGTTCCATTAGCCATTTCCGAGTAATTTCCACAAATAATGCCACAAGTTTGTCTTGGTTAAATAGTTTTTTACTCGCTTTCCTAAAACCTGACTTTAGTTGCTCTGCCTTTTTCTGATCTCCCCAAATTCAAAACATGTTCCCTTTAATTTAATATGACCCTTGTTTTGGAGGCAACACCTATCCGGAATTCTATTCTGTCAACTTCACCTGCCACCACAATCTCGCTGGTCCCCTTTTTGCGATTGCCCGACCAAACTTGCACACTTGAAGGAAAAGCTTTATTTCCAATTCCGGGCGTACATTTCAAAGTATAAGCCCTGTTGCTCGCGATGCGATACTTGATCGACAAAAACTTTACGTTGTCGCCGCACCGCAGAGCACATCACGATTTTTTGGAGCAGATACAGGAAATCGTCGCGCCACGAGCCGACGAGGAGGATAATAGTAAGGAGGTAGGATTCTTGGTAGCTAAAGGAGCCTAGGTATTAAGGTATAGGCGATTTCTTACATTATTGGGGACATATTGAAGAAAGAAAAGAGGTAGCGGGCGAAGAGACCGCTTTCGTTGGTGCAGCACATCGCCACGCCGCCGACAGAGGCTATGAAGGCCGTGCCGATGCAGCTGACCAGCATCAACTTTTTGAGCAGCTGGAAATGGATACGATTCATTACTTGAAACTCAGTGCTTTAAAAATATCTTATGGTTAAGACATTGAAACAGCTTTTTTGGTCCAAAGTGACACTGTAAATTTGAAGCAAAGCTTTTCGAGTCTCGACTCGATATTTTGGTACGCAATAACTTCGTTCTAAAACCTTATTGCATTCATTTACGTAGCTTTTCAAAGTTATTTCTGGCTTGTGGGACAGTTATGTCCCTTGGTTATCGAATAATGGTTTTGGATAATAAAGAAAGGTTTTGGAGTTTATACCCCGGTGAGCGTCCTTTCATTCAATTCATGTTTTTTTATATATAACGATTTTTGAAAACGCTGGCTTATGCCTCTAATACTCACCACCAAGACCTCTATATTCTCTGTTATTTGGAATCTACGACTCAGATAATGGCCGGTGAATTCGCGGTTCGTGTCAGTTCTCATCAACGTTTTCAACTGCAATCGATTCCATCGCAGCAGGATGAGCAGCATCTGAAATTTTACGGATTTGGAAGAGTTCAGGCAACTCCAAAACAATATAACTAAATGAAAACTTGACAAAAACTGGTTTTGGTTATTTGCAACGTGGTTTCCGCTAATTATTGCTTAGGTCCCCGAGGGGTTTTAGGAGATTAGAAAACAGCTTACTATGAATGCGCTTCCCGCAAAAATCGTTACAGCCGGCAGGGCAAGTGCGGCAATGATGACAAAATCATAGAAAAAGTCTGAATTTAGGATATTACTTCTGCCATTTAAAACGTACTCATGAGCACCATGTAGGCTGACACGAGGGAAAGTGTAAACTTTATCAAGATGATTGTTAGTGGGATACAAATGAGGGATCGCTGCTCGTATTCTTCGATATATTTAGCAGCAAAAATTCTCTCGATAACCACACTTAGCGGGAACATCGAGAGGCTTTAAAATACGCAATTACTGCTAGAAAAATTCAAAGTTACTTAAAAACGGAGTGCAACCATAGAAAAGAGGCCAATATTAGTGGGTAATCGGTTGCCATATTACCTAAAAATCGGAGGTCAGAGACTTGTAGCTCCAATACCTGAAATCAATACGATTCGAAGCTGGTAAAAGATCAGAATCGTGCGCCCGGTGACGAATAACCCGAAGTTGATGAACATGTTAGCGAATATCATCTCAAGGTTGCGGTGGAAGCGTCGCGACCTGCGGATGACGAGCAGCATGAAAGAGAGGGCGATCGACAGAACGGAGATGAGGAACAGCTCAAAGATTTTCACCGGTTCTGATGTGTCATAGGAGGTTCGTGGCTTCTGAAAATTAAGAGGTGGGTCTATCAACAGATCTGACCTCAGCATATGGGCAATCCCCAAAAACCGGGATCCAGATGATCAAGGTCTCGCGATTGGGCAGCGTTTGATTGTAGAAGTTCATCAAAATATGAGCATGAACTTGTTCGTAACGGTCGCGTGGGCCAAAAGTCGGGACAGTGTGTTGAGCCGGCTGGTCCTAATTGTGGCGCGATTCCGCCAAAAAGACACCTGCTTTCCGGCCGGAGTGTTTGTGCGTCTGCGCGTTTGGCAACGCCCTTGATGCGTCGTTGAAGACGGAAAGTGATGGCATGATGTTATTCAGAAAATGTATCATTTTGGGGTTGAACCGCCTAGAACTTGGGGTTGAGCTTGGACTTGCGAATTAGGCTTGACTTAAGCCGTTTTTTGGAGGGTGACGGAGTTTTCTGGGCTAGCCTTTACTTGATAACCCCCCAAGCCGGAAGTTCCCAAAAATTCCCGACATGTTCACGATTTTATCGGGGTTTTGACGACGCCATTCGATAGAGGACAAAAAATATACTCAAAGCTTGAAGAATCAGTTATATCGAAAAACTTTTGGGAGGTTCCGACTGGGGGGAGCAAAGTCTTACCGTTTTCTGAGCCCATTCGATAGAGCCTTGTTTTCTGAACAAGAACAATCCTACTATATATAAAAAAATAGTGTTTGTGTGTGTGTGTGTGTGCATTTGCATGCAACTTCCGTCCGTATGTTCCAGTCGTATCTCAATAGGGGAGGAAGTTACGGGCATGTATGATACGTCATTAGGTGCGGAATGGTCATGACACGACTGCACGCATATGAAAATTTTAAAAAGCAGCTGTTTTCGATATTAAAATTAATTTTTTGTGAAAATCTCGCTCGGCCTCTTTGTTAGGAATCAATTTGCATGCACCGGAAATGGGGGAAGCCTATATAATGGGGGGAGAGGACGCGCTTTTCATTTTTCTGCACAGGAATTCAGGTGTTTATGCAAAGTGACGAACTATGGGGGTAAGACGGGCCAGGGTTGAAAAGTCGCGAAGCGGCTTTTCAACCCTGGTTTTTCAAAAATTACTGGATGGTAACGGTCTTCGAGAAAAGGCTTCGGAAAAGGCTTCTTGTTCCTGGGCACGTTAGTTCCTTTTTCTGATCTTTGGTTCTTCAATCAAAGCGATTCACCGTGAAAATCGTCATCCACTATCAGTCACCCATTCGCAATTCTAACCGCCACCCCCAAAATCCATCATGCTCAACTGACTGTCAGCTAGTGGTTTTTGTGCCCTGAAGGGGCTTTCCCCCCAATTTCGCCCCATCACTGCCAATTAGATAAGAAAGAGGAGGTGGTGAAAGAGGAGGGCTGGGATATGCCAATACGAGGCGCAGGAAGCGGGGCCATTTTTTGCCGGGGATCGAACTGGCATCTCCCCCAATTCGCATAGCCCGAGGGCATGTTCGTAACAAGTCGCCCTCCCCAAACACATTCCCACTCTTTCGAGTCTCACCTCCCAACAATTTGACGGTCTGACCACTTTATTGATTCGGAACTAAATTTGGTATATTTATTTTGGTAAGTACTTTTTTATTTAAGGCGAGTTTTGCTTTTTTTACGTCAAGGTTTAGTTTCCCCGGTGCATATATATAAAATTTATCCTATGTAGGTCACTGAAACCTCACAAATGCTATGAACGAGCCAGCACTTCTGGAAACGTACCGGAAAGCCAGACGAACCGCAATACTATCGATTCTGTTGGTCACCATTTCCGGCTTGCTGCTCATCTCGGCGCTTCCTGTATTTATTTTTCTGCAGCAATTTTCTAGGTAAGTAATTTTACAGATAGGTGAAGCTTGACTTAAGCCTGAGCCTAGCTTAACGTACGTATTTATTAAACTGTAAAAAACTTTAATTTTTCCATCCTTACCAAAATAAATTTATTCCAATTTAGAAATGATCTCGACTTTAATCTACGCAAATGCCGTATCGATGTGTTTGTGCTGTGGAATGAGTACGAGCAGGTTTGGACTGCTGCAAATAAAACTTACTTTCAAATTTAGTTAACCAAATACCTAGCAGTTCAGCCCCGTCTGAAACGGGATGTTATTTCAAATGATGGCACTGTCGGGCCGGTGTATACGGTAAGGAAAGTTTCTATTTCGGAAAACCTTTTATTTAATACTTTGGGTACATATAAAACATCATAGCTTTAGTACGGATATCCTTACGGCTTCGCGGCCGCCTACGGTAGCCAAGTCCTTTATGGGACGAGACTGAATGCGAATACTTTTAACGAAGAGCCCCCACCACCACCGCGTCCCAGTGACGTTGAAGTGGAAGAGATGCGGAAACGGACCCGGAAACATGTTCAGCACGTCCATAGCAGCAGGAGGAGAGTGGGTTTTTATTCTCCTTCCGACTAGACATCCCAAATTCAGCCCAAGCACCACATAAAACATTCGCAAAGTCGACGCACTGGTTCGGAGCCTAGGCCTGGGCATTATCAACCACATACCTTGCCTGCTGCTGCATTGGTCGGAAGTCACCAGGAACCGGCTTTTCCTCAGGTTCGCAATTAACCGAAGTTCCAGCCTCACGAAACTGTAGCCTCTTCCCGCCTTGCCCGTTTCGGCGATCCCTGAACAAAACGGATTCCGGGTGGAGGACAAACGATACAAGATACATTACATAACAACACCAACGCGGGAGCAGATCAGCAACGGGATCAGGGTCAAGGAGCGGCAAGTAAGAACTCACAGTTGTCAGTAGTTTAACTGAGACCTTGGATACCTTGACCTATGGCTCGAATCTATGTTAATAACCTCATAGGCCGACACCCCGGTCCCAGAAGCGTCCAACAGCTACAACCCCCGGCAGCAGTACGAGCAGCTGATGACGTTGGAGCAGCTGAAGGCTCAAAAGACCATCGCTAGCAGGAAGACAGCCAGTGATTATGACGATTTATGGCAGTTAGTTTTATCATGTAAAGTTATAACAAGCTTTAGAGAAACTGCCACCACCAGAGCTCCACCATCTTTCAGTCCAAACCGCGACGCTTATGTGCTCCCGCCGACTCCTGCGGTATGCCCTTGGGAAAAAATAAAAGACTTCATTCAGACACCCCGACAGCCTATGCCACAACTGGCTGTCCCCTGGCAGAACCCAATCTTCGCCGGCTCGTGGCCAGATCGAGGTCAGCAACCGATTCCGGCCATACCGTATGCCCCAGTGGAGGAACAGTGTTGTCAGGGACTACCGGGTGATCCTGGGCCGCCTGGTGATGATGGGGAGCCTGGTAAGAGAAGTAGAGGATTTTTACGATTAACTTTGAAAGGGCAAATAAGCAAGTGGAGGCCCGACACGCGGATGTGTTGCTTTTTGCGGGCGTTACGAAATCTTTGAATAGCCCCACCAGCTAGCACGATATCCTAGCCTTTTCCCCTTTTCATAGATAGCCGATTTCTCTCACTCGAATTTTTAGGTATCGATGGAATGCCAGGGGAAGAAGGCCAACCCGGCAATGATGGTCAGGAGTTTGAGGTTTGAAGGCTTATCCCTTAACGACTCCCCAGGATACCGAGCACGCCGTAGAGGAGAACGACGGCTGGTGTGTGGTCTGCGAGCCGGGTATTCCTGGGCCAATTGGTCAGTTTTCAATCAGAGCAATCCATAAATTCTTAGGTCAACCCGGAAAATCCGGAAATCGGGGTGAAGCCGGCCAGGATGGGCCTCCGGGAATACCCGGTAAATCAAAGAAAGGAGCCAAGGGACTACAGGGTAGCTTTACTTCCAGATTTTTAAGGTAGCTTCAGGTCCCGCCGGTGTTCCCGGAAGGACGGGACGCAAAGGAGAAGTTGGGCAAGCTGGGAAGTTGGTCTATCAAGAAGGCCCATCGGGGCCGGTCGGACCTCCAGGGAAGCAGGGGCCACCTGGGAATCCGGGAGAAGACGGTATGGTCCTCTTTTGGCTTTGAGTTTTGGTTTCAGGTCCTGGCGGGAAAGCTACAGATGGTCCACCGGGAGAGAAGGGCGGTCCGGGAAGTGCTGGAGTTCCTGGGATACCTGGGATACCCGGTCGGCCAGGCCCTACTGGGAACCCTGGTCCGTCAGGTATGGATTTAGAACTTGTCAAAAATGCTCAAAAATGACGATTGGCAGGATTTTCAGTTTTTGCCATAGACTCTTGATGGATTTTTGCGCGCTTTCCATTGCGCAACGCATTGTGAATCCGTCCAAGGCGAAACTGTGCACTACTTTAAGTGTCCAGCATGGTTTACTTTAAATTAATAAGGTAATACCACGAGTTTTCAGGCGGTTGCACCCACTGTTCTGCTCACACCAAGACCCCATATCAGCCATATCGACACCGGCAGCACCGGAAGCAATAAATATCTATTTGAACAAGCTCTTCGTCCCACCGTGAGAACCTCACGATTCTCACTACCTGCCCTCTATGCTAAAGATCAGCAATCAGGAGGGAAACTAAAATCTTTCTGATCGCCCGGGGAGTTTCAGTCGCCCGCCATCAAACGGCGCCGCGCCCATTCCGCAGAGATTTACGGCCAGCCCGCGGCTAATTCCAGGTCGTCCCTCGTTGGATTTGGGGATGAATCAACTGGCCCGCGAGCGAAAACCACAAAGAACGTTGCTAGCATCGGGACACGGGTTACAAATTGTCGGGTTGTTTGAAACGGACTGGAATAGGGTGTGTAAGTGGTTTTAGGTGTGGATACGGTAGTCATGGAAAAAACGCGCCGTAGAAGACGGTACGATAAGCAACAATATTTTTATTGAAGAGGCTTAGGCTTGACCTCATACTTAAGTTTTGCTTAAATTTAGTGACGTGCCTGAACTATTCTATGTAGAGGTTTAGCCAATACTTTGGCTTAATCTTAGTCTTAGGCTTACATGGCTTGTTAGGTAAGGCTTTGGCTTAGGATTGTTTAGGCGTACTTTCGAGCCTAATCAACCCCTTCCAACCCCAATCCAATCACTCCCAGAAAGTTAGATCAACTTTTTGCACCCCCCGAGCGACCCTTGGGTGGTCCCGAGTCTCGCAAGACAATTCGCAGTGTAGTCCTTGAAAATGGTCGAATGAGAGGGGAAGTGTCACTCGAATTCCCTTCGACCCCCTGAAATCGCGAGCCGATGCAAAGTGACAGGGCATTAGCCGTTGATTTTTGGCGAGCCGGGCTTGCGGGGGAGGACACGCGGTGCGGGACTGTGCCCTCTTTTTGTCCTCTCGGCTTTTTCCGTGTCTAGAGCCCCGGTGGGGGGGAGATCCACGAGAAGGTACGGTGCGAGAACGGGTTGGCTCGATCGTTACTGTAGAGATCAGGCTCGGGTTATGAAGCTTAAAGTTAGTGCATATTTTCCGGGCAAGTCATTTTCTAGCAAGCAGTTTATAAATGGAAGCCTAACTGTAACCGTTTTTTGTTGACCGTGGGATTTCGATACGTGAGATAGCACATTTTGTGCAGAATTTTTCGCTGATTCCGAATCCGGTTTCAAAAGTTGCGGAACCCCTCTAGATAAAAAGTTACAGCCAGTTTTCTACCCCAAATGGCCGAAAATTACAAACTTTAAATCCTTATAAAAAACTCATGGAACATTTTGTGGGATAAAATACAGCACTCCTAGGGGTAAAAAAACGTGCTCTTTCGAATGAGCTATTTCACGAACCCGTAACTCAAAATTCACAAAATTTCAAAAATTGGCCATCCACCGTCCATTACATCCATTGGTCCACCGAAAAACTTTTTTTCATGAATTTTGAGCTACGGGTTCGTGAGATAGCCCATTCGAAAGAGCACGTTTTTTTACCCCTAGGAGTGCTGTATTTTATCCCACAAAATGTTCCATGAGTTTTTTATAAGGATTTAAAGTTTGTAATTTTCGGCCATTTGGGGTAGAAAACTGGCTGTAACTTTTTATCTAGAGGGGTTCCGCAACTTTTGAAAACGGATTCGGAATCAGCGAAAAATTCTGCACAAAATGTGCTATCTCACGTATCGAAATCCCACGGTCAACAAAAAACGGTTACAGTAAGCCTACGCCTACGCCTAAGCCGAGCCTGGAAAGTCCCTGACAACCCCTCCTTTCCATCTTAAAAATACCAATCCCTACCTATCGCGCAAGTCTAAAAACGCAATCAAGGCTCTTCAAATTCAGAGTCATGAGCCTAAGCCTATGCCTCAACCCAGGCCTGGGAATGGGCCGGCCCGGGCCGGCCCGGGCCGGCCCGCCAGTCCATTTTTCTCGGCCCGGCCCGGCCCGGCCCGGGCCGGCCCGCAGCCAATTTTTCGGCCCGCGGCCCGGGCCGGCCCGGGCCGGCCCGGGCCGGCCCGACATTTTGGGTACATTTTTACCAAACCAGTATATGCCATCATTTAATTTTTCCGGAGTTACAAAAACGTGTTAGATCAAGTCCGTTAATCGTCTATAGGCTTGTACAACCGATTTAGGTATAGTATGTGACGAGAATTTATTTATAAAGCAGCATACAACCAGTTACATCTTTAGTCCAATAGAAAAAGGTCTGTTTTACTTAGTGGAGTTCAATTTCTTTGACGCCTACGTGTAGTTTGAACGAAAATACACTTAAATAAGGCTAACAAGGCATATTCCCAGCATTTCTGAACATTTCCGGCCAAAAAAGCAAAAAGCAAAAGATTGACCTCGGCCGGGATCGAACCCGGGTCGTTTTCCTGATAAATCAAAGTTAAGCCAAAACTCGGATTTTTTTATTTTTAGCTGTTTAAACAGATGATTTAAGTTGAATATCAATAAGGAAAACTTATAATGTAATTAAATTACCTCATTTAAACTCAATATAACTTATTGGCAAGGTGGCGGGCCGGCCCGGGCCGGCCCGGGCCGGCCCTCCATATTTGACGGGCCGGCCCGGGCCGGCCCGCCAGCCTAAAATCCCGAAAATCTCGGCCCTGGCCCGGCCCGGCCCGGGCCGGCCCGGGCCGGCCCGGGCCGGCCCGCCAAATTCCCAGGCCTGCCTCAACCTAAGCGTATGCCTAAGCCTAAGCCTAAAGCCTAAGCCTAATATGCCAATGCCTCCTAAGCGTAAGCCTATGCCTCAGTCTAAGCATAAAACCTAGCTCTAAGCCATAAGCCTATGCATAAGCCTAAGCCCAAGCACAAGATTAAAGTGAATTCTCAACCTAATAAGCCCCTGCCAACTCTGCCGCTCTGAAGCCCATCTGATAATGCCAAGCCGAAGCTCATTTATCATCGCCGCCAATCATCTCGGCTGTCATCCCGAATAATCTCCGCTGATCATCGACCTCAACTCACTATCACTCCCCCCGCCGATATCGCCCTGAAATTCGACAATCAAATATTTACAGCCGCATAAAAGCGAGCCCCGCTCCCGAACGGAAGGGAACGGTCAATCATCCGTTTTTCAAGAGACAACCCCCGACTCCGAAAATCCCGGGGGATGTTTCAGCGGAAGCAAGCCTCAATAAATTTCGGGGATCAGCCCCGCGGTATGAATTAGCCAGTCCGGCGGAGCTGATCAACTCCACCCACCGGATTTTGGGGATCTTCGGCCTATCCCTCGGGGGCATTCCCCTCTTGCACACCAAAATGTGCCCCGCGTTACCGTAATCTTTTGATCTTTGCGCTGGGTTCACTGTAGTTTCTTTGATTATTGATCAGTTTGCCCCTTCACCTAACTCTAATCAAGTAATATTGAAGTTGACAAGCCTAAGTTTTAGCCAACAACAGATGAACTATGATTCTCCGAGCGTTACTAGCCTGTGCCCTCGTCACCGCAACCTATCAAAAGGTCTTGGAAGAAAGCGCATTAGCAGAAAGGAGTCAATATGATGACGGAACAAAAACTTCTATTCCAATGTCTGCAAAGGATGGTAAGCATTTTTAAAGTTTTGGAACTTTCTTGATCTCTCATTTCAATATTTTATGTTTAGGCGTGGAACTGATGCAACATTGGATGGACCAGGCTTTTTCCGGGCTAATGGCCGCCGTCGCGACCAAGAAGCTCGCAAATCTTAAGCCAGAATACCGGAAGAAGGCGCATGAGTGCAACAAAAAAGCGCATAGTGTAGAAGAGCATGCGGACTGTGTGGTGCTCGTGCTGGACATGGCCAAAGATCCGGCAAAGAATATTGTTAATGAAAGAGGTGGGTTTCAGAAAATAGACAATAAAGTCGTAACTCGATTATGAAAACCTGTTTTAGCCAATCAAACCATTACCATCGAAGCGCCAAAACAAACTCCACCTCCGAAATTGACCCAAACCCCAAAGCTGCAACCGAAGAAGCGCAAAGCAAAGTAATAACATCACCTTGAAGGTTATACAAATCTAGACTCAACCACCTAAAACTCGCCCTCACCAAGTCAAAACTACCCAAAATTCGCCGAGTTGCCAAGTTTTCCGGAAAGTCGAGGGAAGCCAAGGGCAAAAAGTTGGGCGTCTCGAGGTGAATAACTTCAGCATACGGTCTCCAAAAAGTTTTTTAGAAAAAGAAAAACAACAAAACGTAAAAGACGCGTCAAGAAAATTTTGAAGTCCAAAAAGAAAGTGGTGGATGTTCATGACGATGGATTAGAGGTATGTAAGCTTGAAAAACTGGAGGAGCAATAAATTTAGGACTTCTACGCGCATCACCGCGTCGAGAAGCATGATAACTTTGACGAGTCGTTGAGACGGGCCAAGAGATCGATTCATAATCGGGTGCGTTTAATGGAACGTATACACCTTTAGGTGTAATCTTCATTGCTTGTGTATAATAGCTTTTTATAGCGTGAAAGAATTAAAAAAAAAAGACTTCATTTTAGGACCACTACTCGCTGCGCCAAAAATCTGACCAAACCCCTCTGGGGATAATTTCAAGGCAGGTCGCCGCTGCTGTCCGAAAAATGAAGGGCAAAGATGATCCGGAAGTGCAAAAGTAAATACTGAGAGTTTTCTCGGTTTTTATTACTTTTCAGATTTACCTTTAACGTTTTCAAACTGAATTACAGTTGGCGCACCGTCATCTACGAGATAATGGGAAAAGCAAAGGAGCTGAAGATGCGCGAAAAGATGAGGAGAATGATGGACAGGAGGAATAACTATTACCGGAATGCCGGAAAAGAAGCCGATGAGATGGACGTCGCGCTCGACCCGCATCGAGCGTTGGCTATGCCCGTTGGTTTTTAGTTATTTTCAAAACTAGAAAGGCTGAATAATGAGTATAAGATTCAATTCATTTCAATTGAAATTCTGATAAACCGGGTAGTTTTTGCAAGCTCTGTGGTCAATAGTTACGCGAAATTTCTTTGAGCGCGTGCTCCCTATGCTTGGACATCCGTTTTTTCCAGTGTTTACCTTAATGTTCCAGTCCCTTTAATTGCAAAAATCGGAAATTTTATGTAAGATGAAATAAGAACACGCTCAAGGTCCGCTGATTAGTGACGAAAGCAAAGTCACGAAGTATTTTTTTTCTAATCTAAATCAAATAAATGCTCCTAACTAACTTAATTTTTCTAACATCACTTTCCCAATCTTGCTCGGTATTCCCCTTTCGAAATTTCCACATCAATCTCTCTTCGCCCTCTGTTTTGCAGAATCTCTAAAAAATATTAATTCCCGAGAGGCGAACGCGCCCAAAAAATTAATTCAGCCTCGTGACCATTCCGACCACCATATTATAAATAGCGCGAAGTTCCCCCGAAATCATTATTGCAATGACTTCTTCATACTATTGGCCGATGGCCTCAAAACTCGGTAATTTATGGGACCTGGACGCGATGGACGAGAAATACGAAAAGGAGGAGATGCTGGCAGCGGTGGGTCGCCAGATGAAGAATATGACGGAGGAGCAACGGATTATGGCCGGGCCTATGCAAGTGGTTCGACAAGGTAGGAGGAAGTGAGCTATGACACTTGGTTGTAGCCGTGAAACTCGGCATGTCGGTGGCCGGCCACAATGTTACGGACTTCGAGAAGAAGAACGTAAATCTGATCTCGCCAAGGATTCTGTCGCTTGTTTCCGAGGATGAAGAAACGAAAAAGGACGAGGTTAGGAATGATGCTTATGGAAAATATTGTTTTTCAGATAAATCTACTATCTCCGTCGGTGTTTTCACTACACAACGACGGCAATGGTTTAGAGAAGGAAATGTCCATGGCAAAAGCGCTGGAAACCGTTGGCATGGACGCTGACACGCAGCAGCTGCTGGACATGATCATTGAATTGTCTGGAGTTGGAGAAGCGGTTGATGTCATTGCGGTAAGTATGTTAACGTTAGGTTGCATTTACAGAAATTTTAATCAGCTTTTGAAACCTCTATCTAAACCTTTACAGCGCCAAAAATTCGAAACCATCGAGAAACAGGACGAGATGAAGGGCCCGAACGGGCAATCTTTGACCTGGAAAAAGGAGAATGTGACGGAGGAGCTCGGCAAGGAAGAGGTACGCTTTTTGAAAACGACAGTTACGGCCTTAGGCTCACAAAGTCGACGTGATGGAGCAGCTGCAGCGGATGTACACACCGCGACAGGTGAGGAGCAGAAACGATCAATACTAAGATAAAATCCCATTTTTAGCTCGAAGAAATGCGACATTCCGGCTATACGGCCATGACGCCGCGGCAACTCGATTACGTATACGGCACGAAATCGCCGTACAGCAACTCCGAGGCCTTGGATAATTTGAAAAGTTGGTGCTCAAAAACTACACCCATTTGCTGGGCCAAGGTAATTTCAAAACCTTTAGGGACGAACCTCACGCGCGAAAACGTCGACCTCGCCATCCACGACATTATCCGCAACGTGGCGCAGGGCGACGTCAAATTCCGGGCCGATCCTCACAACAAGCACGCCGAGCTCGACAAGTTCGACAAGTCGAGAAAGAAGGTGAGTTAGGCATTTTTGGCGATGCGGAATTTTTCAGGATATTGTCCTCTCCCCAATCGCATTCCTGCCCGTCATCAACAACCCGGCGCTCGTTTCGCAACCCTTGATTTTATCGCCGGTTTGTAAATTTAACGAAGTGAAGCTAGAAAAATCAAAACTACATACTTTGAAGCGTAATTTAAGGTAATCTTTTCCTACCTCCTCGGCTCGCCCGCCATTTTCGGCGCCATCGTTCTGTCGCCGTGGTTGTTCGTGGGTGTCGTGCTGTCGCCACGTATTTTGTCACCTGTATTTGCTATTTATTGTGCTTCAACACCCGCTCCTAGGTGATCCTGAACCCATTTGGCTTCGTCCCAATCATCTTGACCCCCCTCGCGTTGACGCCGGTCATTCTGTCGCCCGGCATTTTCAACCCGTTCGTGCTGTCGCCGCTGGTGCTCTGCCCGTTCATCGTGTCCCCACAGGTGCGTCTCTTTTTAAGATTAACTTATGGATAGGCTCGCTTTTTGCATTAATGGTGGGCCGGGAGAGTGAAGTCTAGCACTTTTTAAGAAACATAATTCGGCATTGAACGGAACGAATTCACCTATTCCAGGCCTTCACGCCTCTTATCCTCTCGCCCTTCGCGCTGACGCCGTTCATCCTAACGCCGAATCTCCTCTCTCCACTGATATTGTCCCCATTCGTCCTCTCACCGATCATTTTATCACCTGCCTACGTTTCCGGGGTTATCCTATCACCGTTTGCGCTCTCACCGGCGATAGGTTCGAACGGAGCTGTGGTGACGGTTTTCGGCTCCCCTAGCTTGTTGTCTTAACCTTTTTAAAATGAGTATTGGCATTCGGAAATTGCTATTTGATTATTTATTTTAAAGGGGACAGTCGCTTGCCAAAATTCTACAATCGGGTCATGCAACGAGCGCATAACATAAAGGTGTACGGAGTAGTTCTTCGTTTGCTAGAAACGCGCCGTTCCACTAAACGTTTCACATTTTTGCAATTCAAGAGCGATCACTGTCCGCCAAAACTAACAAAATAATAATAATCAACTAATTTATTCTGAATTTGCTTTATAAAAACTATTCCGAATTTGTATCTGACTAACAACTAATAATGGGTTAAGGGTAAAGATGGTAAAGAATACTAATGATCGCAATAACTAAACGCTTTTTAATACCCTTAGATACCCTCACACTAATAATTGTGCTTAACTTTATTTCAATTTTGGTATTTATCAGACTTTTCTGCACGCATGGCATTCCCTGGTTTTTCGTTTCATTTCCCTGTGAGCTTACTTCTCTGATGTGCAATAAATCATTGTTTATCGTTTTTTTTACTTTATTTTTCTTGATTTATCGTCAATGTTCTCCTAAATCTAAATCCCGGGCAACGAAAGATAGAGTCGCGGTTCGGGTTGGATAACTGATATTTGTGAAAAATGATCTCCCACAAAAGCAACAACACCGAGACGAGCCCTAAGACAAACATAATCCTGAACAAAGGCCAAATATAAAGGATGGACAGGACGTAGAAGTAGTTTTGACTCTCCGACCGTTGGTAAGCGCGGAGACTGGTGCGGTATCTGTACAGAAAGTTGCGGATTTTTAAAAATTGCCGACCTTCCCGCAAAATTGCTATAGCTGGACTGCATTGACCCAATAGCGTCGTTGAGACGTCGGCAAACATTACCGGCTTTTCTAAGATTTGTAACTGTTTTAGAAAATCTACAAAAACTACTTATTAACGGCAAATGCTAACATCTCGGTGGGTAGACCGACGTCACGAATGAAGAGAACGCTAGAAAAACGTGAAAAACTCAGTTATAAGACAATCTAAAATCTAAAACTAATGAAACCTAGAAAACCCTAAAACTTACCGCCTGCTCCGGTCATAATAAACGACATCTTCTCGCAAAATATCCGTCTGAATCCCCGAAAAGAAGATGGCTTTTGGGTTCGCGGCCAGAATCTTAATTGAACAACATAATTCGTTAAAAACACGTGCAAGAATGAAAATTCATTAATACCCACAAAAACTATAACTTACCTGGATCACATCGCTCGCGTTAAAGCTTTCTTTTGGCAGGAACCTAGGCTTCACTTTATTTTTTCACTTGCGAATTCAAACTTTGGCCGCAACTTATCAATCCTTCCGGTGCAGTCGTGAACGTCATTCCGGCAGAATACAGCCGGATCGTAGCTACTTCTTTAAAAAAAGAGGGTTTAAATTTTAAACATTTTAAACATTTTAAAACCCTCATCAAAATTATAAAACCTACTTATCGCCCAATATCGACCATCCGTGCAGTTCGACGGCATCGAGAACGCCGTTCAGATTGTTGAAGATATATCTGGAATCGTGGAATTCGAGTGAGCTCTTTTTCTATAGACTCTAAAATGTGCTCACCCCTTTTTGGCCGTCAACGTCATCGTGCTCTTCATCGAGCTCTCGTAGAAGATGATGAAAAAGAAGCAGAACCACGTCCACGACGCCACGATGATCGCCGTCTTTTGGTCGAATCTGTAGTTTGAAATCTTCTGTTTCATTAGACGCTTCGCAATTATCGTATTTTAATAACAATAGCGTATTGGTAAATTTGGCTAGAGTTCAAGTGGCGGGAATAATTAAAGAACTTGGCAAATGTTTTAAATTTTATACTAAAAATCGACCAATTTTGGTCGAAGAATTTACATTTTCGCTTTTTTTAAATCCAAAAAAGACGGTTCGGGATTTGTAGTAAAACAGGGTAGAAACATCTCCACTATTACGCTAGCTTACCTCTCCTTCAAACTCGGCTGCTTCAGCAGTACCATGATACAATGCATACACCAATCATAGAACCTGGGTTTTGTCTAACTCGTGAATTCCGTGTATTTCTGAAGCTAGACGTACCCTGTTTCCAGATAATAAGCACATTAACAACGCAGATAATGCAAAGGCTAATAAAATTATAGGGTACATGGTCAGCTCAATCGAGCGGACGATAAAATCTTCAATCTGGAATCAAATACTATAAAAACGAGAGTTTAGATTTAACCTGCACGTCATCCACTTCTTTAACCAAATAGCCATAAACTAGATAATTGATCGGAAGCGTGAAATCGACCTTTAAACCTTTTTTTATCTCTATTATTTGTCTGACCAGCGCCCAAAACCCGCTTCGCGGGCCTTGGGCGCTGGAATGCGGCTCTTGCATGAGAAATTGACTTTCCGATAGCTTGGGTCCTTCGCCGCCCCCCCCCCCCGAACCGACCACACACGCGAGCGCAACTTGCAAGAATGAGGAAATTTCTATTTTTCACATTATGCAAATTAGCCTTCAGGGACCCCCAAAAATGAATAATACCGGCTTTAACTTTGTAAACTTGTATTTTATCGTAATTCTAAGAACGCCATCGGAAACAGAAGGGTCGATTCCCCCAAGTGACGAAGAATTAGCGCATTTTATCCAGGGGAAGGCCCTTAAATCGGGCCTCGAAAGTGACATCCACACACACACACAGATATACACCCCAAAATTATATAAGGTAGGATACCTTCGACATGCGGTCCGTTCTCTGAATAATAGAATGGACGGTGAGGTCTGCCGTGCCGTTAGACACCCAATCCACGCTGTCGCGGGTCATCACATCCTGCTGTATCACCTAGAAGCTATATAATTACGGATTCAGCGTCAGAAACTTCAGCCCGTAGCCCAGCAATTTTCAACGCCGCGTTCAGCATCTCCACATCGGCGCCAGGTCGTCTGCACGTCATCGACCAGCAGTTATTGGTGAAGGTAACCATGTGTTCATTGTTCTAATTGGAGAGGTTTATATATAAATATGATAAAAATAAAGTTGTTCTACCTAAATTGAAGCGTTTTATATGTTTATCTAAGTTACCTAGCTAGTTTTTTCCCACTTGATACACATCTAAGTGTTAATAAAATGACTATTGAATCGCTTTCGCTTACATCTGGTTGGACTTGTAAGAAAAACTCTCCCCCGATAATGCGAAAGAACCTCAGAATCTTCTGCTTACTTTCAAGCCGACCGCCTTGAGTATGCGCATTGTCAGAGAGAAATATTGAACTCTAATGAGCACCAGGTGGGCGATGCGGGCCCTTCAATTATTAGTCCCCATTAGAAACCCGACCCCCCAGCCCGCATCTGAAGTGCCGGCTTTATGAACGGCAGAAGGTGGACAGGTACCCAAAGCAATAGCGTCGCACCTTAAGATTTAATGTTTGTTTGAAAAAATTATAAAACAATTATTTATATTTAAAGGCATAAATAACATTTATTCTATTCACCGGGAGATCAAATGCAATGCACCATAACAAGGGATGTCGATCACAAACTGATAACTGGCAAGCAAGGCTATAGGATATACAAAAGCAAGGCAGAGGGGTAGAAGATAATTATTCTTCGGTGAGCACGTGCCGCTCAGTGGGCACATCGCGAGAGCGGGCGCGCATGAAGCCCTCCAGCTCGCGCTCGAACTGTCCATAGTTTGAGTAGCCGCGTAGGCAGGCGCGGACCCAGCTGGAAACAAAAGTAAAATTTCTAAAAAGTAAAGGCACTAATTTCAAAATATAATCGTCACTTTCTTTAAAAAAACCAACCCGGAAATTTTATTAGGAGCCTGTGGCGAGAGCTGGGCGCTGAGTCTTTGATCCACGAGCACAATGGCGCCCCAATCTCGTTGATGGCGCAGACATCTAGAATCATACTTTACATGACTTATGAAAACCGCATGCCTTCCAATAGCCTGGTTGAGGGCACGGTAAGCCTGTACAGTATACCAGGCATCACCGGAGATGTTGGCCGTGTCGGACGGGGATTTCATGCGCCGTTCGTCGTTGAACTTCTTCTTTTCTAGCACCTAGGAGAGGATTGTAAAGCGGTCTACACCATACTTGTTCGTCCTTCGTATTCGGGAAGGGGATGCCAACGGAGATCACGCATCTTGCCAGTTCATCGGTGAAATCGATGCCTTCACTGACCTGAAATTAGGAAATTACGATTAGAAAATTAGCAAAATAAAAAATTACTCATTTCTTACCTTTCCCCTAAAAACCGCAAACATAATCGCGCCGGTGCAGTCGGGCCCAAGCGTTTCCGGTTTCTGGATAGCTGCACTATATTCGTCCATGGTACGCTTCAAGTCCGACGAGCGTCTCGGCTCTGAGAAGACGGCTTTGACGCTTTTGAGTCGCTTCATAATGCCGATGCGGTCCATCTCTCCGGTAAGTTGGGCCATCAGACGGTATGAGGGGAAGAAGCAGAGCACGCCGCCCGGGGTGCGCTCGGAAACGGAACTAAATTAAATTAATTAATATATTACTATAAATTAAATTATTTAAATTATAAACGGGGATTATAAGTACTTACAGGCAGACGCGGGCCAATTCACGGGAAAACGTGTTGTCCTGGCCGGAAGTGTGCTTGTAGGTGGCGATGAAGGGCAATCCGGCAGGGCCCTAAATTCAAATTAGAATTCCAGGATATGCCCTATATTACCGTATTGACGACAGAGGCAAAAATCTGCTCCGGGGGAATCACTTGCTCACCATCGAGTTTGTGGCTAAATTTGGCATTTACGTATAATAAAGAAGTACGAATCTCTACAGTCATTTTACTAATTAAGTACCAATATAATGTATAGTCTAAAATAAATGGAGCGAATAAACTAACTGGAATTTCATCCCCAACTCGGATTCGAAGGATTCGGTCGGCGTCAATGTGCCCGAAGCCAAGACCACCGATCGCACGCTGGAGAAAGCGCCTTGGAATGCCTAAAAAAATTTTCTAGAAGCAGAAAAAACTAGACCAAAGACGGGTTCATACACCAGAGGCCGATCGTCGTTTTCCAGCCATCAAGCACTTTCTGGCCGGAGCGCCTCGGAGCTTTTCCGGAAATCAAATCCAGCGGATTTGGCACCTAAAACGTCATTTTCACAGTATCATTCACCTTACCGTTGTTTGCCAGCCTTTTCTTCTAGCGACATCAGCTGAGGAAAACGTCTCGTTTTGGGTGGCAAAGCTGTTCGAGTCCTCCTCCTCCATCAGCACGTTCATTCTAAATCAAAAGGAGAATCGGTTCTTCTTCTGAATATCTACCTATACGACTCGCTGTTTCCTTGCGGCAAGAAAAAAGTTTGGAAGTGCAACATCTTTTCCATAAAGACGATCGCTTCGGACGAGGGCTAGAAAAAAAACAATTTTGTCGATGAATAGCCGTATATCTAACCTTGTACCGAGATATTAAAAAATCCGGATCCGCCTCTTCGTCGTCCAGCTTTGCACTGCAAACCTGCTGGTAAGAAGTCTAGAAACAAAGAAAATTCATTTCAAAAGCACTCGAAACCTTGAAGCCGTCCGCCGTCTTATCGCCCTCCGGCAGCAGCAACTTGTGACGCTCCAGGCTTACGTGGATCTCGGCAAAGTTCATCGTTTGCGTGAACTAAAAAGAATCAAAAATGAAAATGTGCGTTTCGAAATTTAACCTTTTGAACGTCGTTGAACGATGATTGCGTGGCTCTAAACGGCGTCTGACCCCAACTACCGCCTTCCTCGCATTTCTTTTTCACGGGCCTCGCGACTTCCTGGATCCAGCTGCTCATTTGCTTGATGTAGCGTTCCATCTAAAAATGGCATACGTAATACTCGCAAAAGCATACGTTTCGGAGATGAAGCTGGTACTCCTCCATTCGTCGCAACTGCTCCTGGGTGTGAGCGACAACTTGGGCTTCTTCGTCATAGGTTGCGGCAGCCGCCGTTGCTACCTTTCGTTTTGCTCCGAGATCTCTGCCAATCTCGTCGCCTATAAAATATAATACGTCGAATTTTGGTACTTTACATTTCTCAGCCATTGACGTTTGCGCATTCATCGCTTCGTCATCGTGAAAAAGGAAAGTGGCTGATTCTCTAAACCGAAAATCCCTTTTCAATCAATAAAATACCTGCAAAAATCTTCTACATTATGTGCTTCGTCTAAAATCACAACGCTGTTCTTGAGATGGACATCTGACGACTCGCGTATGATTGGATCTAAAAATAAATTGAATTGCCGTACGTATAATCCGTACCGATTAAGTAGGAGAATGGGCAGAAAATGATATCCGAATCCAGGGTGAGCACGCGAGTTGCTGCAAAATACGGGCAAGCAGAGATGGGTCGCTCACCAAGCGAGTCTTTCAGTGACTAAAAATAACAAATTAAACGCACTTTAGGAATCTCCGGACCTCTACATCCCAAACCGTCGGTTCGATGTACTCTCGCAGCCGCGTTGCCGTTTTTGGCGTACTTTGCGGGCATAGAGCTTTCAATTTCTCGCGAAATTGACATCCGAGCTGAATAAAACAAAATATGATTAAAAGCGAAAACTTACGCCACTGTCAGCGTTCAACAACTCCTTGCATTTTGCGGTCAAATCCGGCGCCGAGCGGACAGTCTGATTGACGCAGAGCTGTTCACGAGAACCGAGGATCGTATGCCTAAATAAGGCTGCTGAATCAAAACTCGAAAACCTCACTTCAATTTGTGGCCGTAAATCAGACGCGAAAACTCCTTGACGACCTGCGAAATCTGGCGATGCGTACGACTGGCATAGTAAACACGGATGCGTCTAAACAAAAATCCGATGCTTCCGTATAACACTAACGGCTCGCAGGTGCAATTCGGCTGCTTTGTTTCTTCATCAGCCTTCGGCTCTCCAGCCTCAAAGAGATCTGGGGACAGTTGCTTCGGCTAAATTTCCGTAGATCATAAAGAAAAAAACAAAAGTACCTGTGTGATGATCATATCCTCTTGATCGTCCTCATATCGCTTGTTCGCTAAAATCGTCAAATGAAAAGCATTGGTAGTAAAACCAAACCCTGCTCCAAAATGTCATGCCCGAAGCCGATACGGGAATCGTCCAATTTACTAAAGAAATTGTCAAGAAAAAAGTATTCGAAAACCCTACACGTCATCGATGATGATGCAGTCATCGAGTACATTCTCGTCAGAATGTTTCCGAAGAGGCGATAGGTCCAAATTCTAGACAAATAAGCTCTCATAAGAAGGTAAACGGATACCGCCTTGGGTGATGGTTCTTCCTGCTTTACTACTGCTTGCTGCGTGGCTTGAGCCGTTGCGGCAGCTGCTAAAAAATTATTAACGTGACAACGGCAATATTTCTACCTTCCTGTCCGTGTACCGGGCACTTCTCTATCGACTCAACGACCCGCATTTTGTGCCTCACCAGCCATTCACAAGTAGATGACAATAGCCCAAGGGTTTTCCCTAAAATCTTGTCAGCGAAAATGAAAATAATTGTACCGCTTCCAGTCGGGCTCTCAATCATAACATTTTGCTTGGCGTTCAACCCCATGAGGATCTTGACAATCATCTTCTTCTGGGTTTTGTATGGCTGTATTCCTTCCGGGAGGCTAACCTAAAAATTCCAACGTGAAGAAAGTCAGATAAAGCCACCTGATAGCCGAGAAATGGAAAACTCGAGCATGGCGGTTCGACATCAACAGCTATACGTTTCCTTGTTGCCTAGAATTGAAGCTTGGGGCAAGCCAGCTTATTACCAACCCTCTTTGCGCTTTGGAAAAAGTTCTGAAGCGTGTTGGCTGAGTTGCCGTCAAGCAAGCTTTCTTCCTTTGCAGCTCTTCTTTGCAATGCACCAGGTCCTGCTCCTCTTGAGCGGCGGCGGCTCATCCACTAAAAATTGATTAATATGGTTGTAATCAAAGAAAGACAAGTAATGGAAAGGCATTTTGCATAGATAAAAAGCGAGATATATGGACGTTTAGCTCATATATGCGAAAACGGGGGCTGTTGAACCCGGTGAATTTAGAGGCTTTGCACGGCGTCTTAGGCCTTACTTGGAGCGCGCACGAGGGGACGGGAGGGACAGGGCTAGGCCACGCCCCTTTTTGGCCCCCAAAATGTATTAGAAAAAGCTTTCTAAAGGTTATAACTTTTTTTCGAGAAAGAATTACAAATGTTCCATCTGGTGATCGATAGAGAAGACTCTAGGGAACATTTTGGTCAAAGAATTTGGGCGATCGCCGGGAAAAATAAGGACTTGAAACGTTTTGAAGCAAAAATCAAGAGTTTTTCTGGTTACGGCCTCGGGACCGTTCCATCTGCCCATTTTTCTACGTGGAATTCGCTAAAGATTTATTGACGGTGCTTTGCAGAAACGTTTTGCAAAAAAGCAAAATGTGTCGCGTCTTTAGGCGAGGGGAGGAATCGAACCAGCACCCCGCGCCTGCCGCCGCCTTAGACCACTAGGCCATGCCCGTCCCCACCCCCCGTGCGCGCTCTAAGACACCGTGTTTGAATTGCCGCCCAGAGCTTTTCGCAGAGGTACTGACGGTCTTTCGGGCGCGCAAAGGCAAACACGTCCGGATGCACGGAAGGGAAAATCCGTGCCATGACCGCGCGGCCCCTGCGACTGCCGTGCACGCGCCATGCTCCAGCCACGGACGCGCCGTGCGCGAGCACTTGCCGCGGACTGGCCACGCAGTTGCCATGCTCGCGCCGCGCATGGATTGCCCTCGGCTGGGGGAGAGGGGCGCCACTGACCCGCCGAGCGCTAGCCATGCTCGGCCCGTGCACGGCTAAGGCGCGGCAGACGTCGATAGTAAAATTTGTATCATGGCACAAAAAATTCGACGGCCATGTTTTCAAATAAAATTTTATTTAAAATATTATAAAAATATAATACAAGACTCGATCACCTCAATTAAACAAGCATTCAAATAGCTTCATTTTCTGACATACAACTGAAACTTGTTAGTAAATAACTTTCTTTCTTTCTTTTCACGAACTAGCCTTCTTTTGTGACACTTCTTTTTCTTTCTTCTTTCTTTAGTTCCAATTACAATTTGCTGGATGTTTCGTTTTTCATGACGTTTGGATCATAATGATGGCGATTCAATAATTTTTTTTGCAGGGGCGATGCCAAGGAAGCGGCGATGGCCATGGGGACAACCACAAGATGTTGCTGGAAAGGCTGGCGGAGATGAACCCACCGGTTTAACACGATTACTCTTTACAACTAGATATTTAGATACTAGGATCGTGGTTCAAAATGAAGCAGCTCAGGACGACGACTGGCAATTACCAGGCAAAGGTTTTCGGATTGGTTAACTCTGTTATTTAGATGAAACGTGGGAAGCGGATCAAGAAATGGCAAGTCAGCCGAACCATGAAGGAATCTTGCCGTCCAGAGGTTCCGCCTCGGAAGTTGGTAAGATTTTTCTAAAACATTTCCAAAGAATCTGGGTGTGAATCCGCCCTAACTTACTTTCGTTCAAAAAAATTTTTTAGGCGCTTCGGAAGAGACGGCAGGATTCTCGATTGGTGAGACGACACCGGCTCAGATTTCCACAGCGCAAGGGACCAGATCGTCCAGGAATTTCACCTGGGTTAAAGGTTGGGATTTTTCTCGATTTTGGAATTTTCCTAGGTGCTTCGAGCCAGAGGGTCGGGATACCCTCGCAGCTGAAGATGGATTCTCGAACTTACGACTCCACTTTGCTTTTCCTTTCCATAGCATTGGAACATAATTTGCCGACAACGGCGTTGGATGACATAACGATGCTAGGTACAATTACTTTTGCGGGTTAAACATATGCCTAGTGAATGCATCGTCGGCAGGAGCTCCACCTACCTCAAGCGCTCTACTCGATAGTCTGAAGATTGCTTTTCTAGCCAACTATAGGTATGTATATTTCCCATTGATAGACACTAGCTTCAGGCTTGAACCATATCTCATCTGCATGTGCGAAGGGCATTCTAAAAGAAGTTTGCCGGTTGATACCGACTGTGTTGATTGCCTTTTGCGAGGGTTAGTGCATTGCGGTCGGTTTAACTAAAAGCTTTAGGTTGTCAACAAGCCAGATGCGACAAGGAGCCACAAATTCGCCGGGACGTGGCTTGAAAATTGCCCTCCGGCCTCAACTTCAGTCCCTGTTGGATAAACATTTCCCCATACTCAGGTAACGCTTTATGATGGTGCTATTATGAGGTGTTTGGAACCGATGAAATAATTAGACTGATATTTGCAGGGAGCTACATGAAGCTCTACACGGCTTCTACACGGCACTAATATGGCTTAGTTGGTGCCGCGCGGTCTGCAGACGGTTTATGTGTCCGCTGCCGTGCCCGAAGATGAGGATGGGAATGGTGACCGTGTCTATTTGACGACCGCCGATGTCTCGAAATTGCGAGGTAGCTTCGTATGCACCGTTTAAACTTCTATTTCCTATTTCCTATTTTCAGCTATTTATCGACTGCCCGGCAGAATACTGGGATGCACTGGGCTTGCAGCTCCGCACCTACCTGATCGCCAGCCTGTAAGAAGTTGCCATTTTTCAAATCCTTGTCCTCTTTAGGAGCAACACGCGTCGGGGCGACCGGAAATACGCTTATATGGATACTCCCGAATTCGATGTGGAACACGAGCGAATTCGCTGCTGGTATCAGCGCCAAGTCCCGGCAACCAAACCCGTTAATCTGTAATCCCGTTGCTTAGCCGGGGTTAGGTTTAGGTACTTGGAGCAAACGAGGTACTTTTTACAAAAAAAAATATGAAAATCTCTCTAGTAAAATTAACCTAAAGTTTAAGCGATCAAAAGGTACGTTGCTTTGACAAAGGTTCGTAGAAATAGTGTAAAAAAAATTTGCCACTGACCCTGGCCACCTACCCCTACGTTTACAAGTGTTGTGCTATGTAATAATACTTGTTCTGCCTGTTGTGATACATTCTATTTCGTTTTGCATGGGATTGATACATTCTATTTCGTTTTGCTTGGGATTTCTTCTCTATCTTCTGACATTGATGAACTCTATACTTGCGGATTACTTGTCGAATAAATATTTTGCATCTTATCATTGTAGACTACAAATGAAAAAGCGTGCACAATACAGAATTAAAAGCAAAAGAAGCAATATTAATAACAAAATCCATGGAACAGCCGAGCAAGGGCCACGCACGTGCCGTGCACGGGCCGCGATCTTGCCACGCACGGGCCGCGATCCTGCCATGCATGGCGCGCGCCCCGCGAGCGGGGGCCGTGCGCCCGCCATGCATGGCGCGCGCCCCGCGAGCGGGGGCCATGCGCCCGCCACGCTCGGCGCCTGCGCCATCCCCGTGTGCGCCGGTACCGGGCGCACACGGGGATGGCGCAGGGGCCGAGCGTGGCGGGTGCACGGCCCCCGCATGGCTGTGGCACGGATTTTCCCTTCCGTGTGAGAACCGTAAAACAGACAAATTGCCAATTGTAAAATAACCAAATTGTATTTTACACCTGCGGGAAGTTAACAAATGTCGCACGGTTCGTGCTGTCACGGAAGGGAAAATCCGTGCCACAGCCATGCGGGGCGCGCGCCATGCATGGCGGGCGCACGGCCCCCGCTCGCGGGGCGCGCGCCATGCATGGCAGGATCGCGGCCCGTGCGTGGCAAGATCGCGGCCCGTGCACGACACGTGCGTGGCCCTTGCTCGGCTGTTCCATGGATTTTGTTATTAATATTGCTTCTTTTGCTTTTAATTCTGTATTGTGCACGCTTTTTCATTTGTAGTCTACAATGATAAGATGCAAAATATTTATTCGACAAGTAATCCGCAAGTATAGAGTTCATCAATGTCAGAAGATAGAGAAGAAATCCCAAGCAAAACGAAATAGAATGTATCAATCCCATGCAAAACGAAATAGAATGTATCACAACAGGCAGAACAAGTATTATTACATAGCACAACACTTGTAAACGTAGGGGTAGGTGGCCAGGGTCAGTGGCAAATTTTTTTTACACTATTTCTACGAACCTTTGTCAAAGCAACGTACCTTTTGATCGCTTAAACTTTAGGTTAATTTTACTAGAGAGATTTTCATATTTTTTTTTTGTAAAAAGTACCTCGTTTGCTCCAAGTACCTAAACCTAACCCCGGCTAAGCAACGGGATTACAGATTAACGGGTTTGGTTGCCGGGACTTGGCGCTGATACCAGCAGCGAATTCGCTCGTGTTCCACATCGAATTCGGGAGTATCCATATAAGCGTATTTCCGGTCGCCCCGACGCGTGTTGCTCCTAAAGAGGACAAGGATTTGAAAAATGGCAACTTCTTACAGGCTGGCGATCAGGTAGGTGCGGAGCTGCAAGCCCAGTGCATCCCAGTATT
Organism: Mesorhabditis spiculigera; assembly: GCA_958295435.1. Classification (NCBI taxonomy): domain Eukaryota; kingdom Metazoa; phylum Nematoda; class Chromadorea; order Rhabditida; family Rhabditidae; genus Mesorhabditis; species Mesorhabditis spiculigera. The sequence continues at coordinate 2,321,834 of CATQJA010002709.1, read as the reverse complement.
CTGCCGGGCAGTCGATAAATAGCATGGCAAATGCTAGGAACAAGTTTAAACGGTGCATACGAAGCTACCTCGCAATTTCGAGACATCGGCGGTCGTCAAATAGACACGGTCACCATTCCCATCCTCATCTTCGGGCACGGCAGCGGACACATAAACCGTCTGCAGACCGCGCGGCACCAACTAAGCCATATTAGTGCCGTGTAGAAGCCGTGTAGAGCTTCATGTAGCTCCCTGCAAATATCAGTCTAATTATTTCATCGGTTCCAAACACCTCATAATAGCACCATCATAAAGCGTTACCTGAGTATGGGGAAATGTTTATCCAACAGGGACTGAAGTTGAGGCCGGAGGGCAATTTTCAAGCCACGTCCCGGCGAATTTGTGGCTCCTTGTCGCATCTGGCTTGTTGACAACCTAAAGCTTTTAGTTAAACCGACCGCAATGCACTAACCCTCGCAAAAGGCAATCAACACAGTCGGTATCAACCGGCAAACTTCTTTTAGAATGCCCTTCGCACATGCAGATGAGATATGGTTCAAGCCTGAAGCTAGTGTCTATCAATGGGAAATATACATACCTATAGTTGGCTAGAAAAGCAATCTTCAGACTATCGAGTAGAGCGCTTGAGGTAGGTGGAGCTCCTGCCGACGATGCATTCACTAGGCATATGTTTAACCCGCAAAAGTAATTGTACCTAGCATCGTTATGTCATCCAACGCCGTTGTCGGCAAATTATGTTCCAATGCTATGGAAAGGAAAAGCAAAGTGGAGTCGTAAGTTCGAGAATCCATCTTCAGCTGCGAGGGTATCCCGACCCTCTGGCTCGAAGCACCTAGGAAAATTCCAAAATCGAGAAAAATCCCAACCTTTAACCCAGGTGAAATTCCTGGACGATCTGGTCCCTTGCGCTGTGGAAATCTGAGCCGGTGTCGTCTCACCAATCGAGAATCCTGCCGTCTCTTCCGAAGCGCCTAAAAAAATTTTTTTGAACGAAAGTAAGTTAGGGCGGATTCACACCCAGATTCTTTGGAAATGTTTTAGAAAAATCTTACCAACTTCCGAGGCGGAACCTCTGGACGGCAAGATTCCTTCATGGTTCGGCTGACTTGCCATTTCTTGATCCGCTTCCCACGTTTCATCTAAATAACAGAGTTAACCAATCCGAAAACCTTTGCCTGGTAATTGCCAGTCGTCGTCCTGAGCTGCTTCATTTTGAACCACGATCCTAGTATCTAAATATCTAGTTGTAAAAGAGTAATCGTGTTAAACCGGTGGGTTCATCTCCGCCAGCCTTTCCAGCAACATCTTGTGGTTGTCCCCATGGCCATCGCCGCTTCCTTGGCATCGCCCCTGCAAAAAAAATTATTGAATCGCCATCATTATGATCCAAACGTCATGAAAAACGAAACATCCAGCAAATTGTAATTGGAACTAAAGAAAGAAGAAAGAAAAAGAAGTGTCACAAAAGAAGGCTAGTTCGTGAAAAGAAAGAAAGAAAGTTATTTACTAACAAGTTTCAGTTGTATGTCAGAAAATGAAGCTATTTGAATGCTTGTTTAATTGAGGTGATCGAGTCTTGTATTATATTTTTATAATATTTTAAATAAAATTTTATTTGAAAACATGGCCGTCGAATTTTTTGTGCCATGATACAAATTTTACTATCGACGTCTGCCGCGCCTTAGCCGTGCACGGGCCGAGCATGGCTAGCGCTCGGCGCGCGCTCGGCGGGTCAGTGGCGCCCCTCTCCCCCAGCCGAGGGCAATCCATGCGCGGCGCGAGCATGGCAACTGCGTGGCCAGTCCGCGGCAAGTGCTCGCGCACGGCGCGTCCGTGGCTGGAGCATGGCGCGTGCACGGCAGTCGCAGGGGCCGCGCGGTCATGGCACGGATTTTCCCTTCCGTGCATCCGGACGTGTTTGCCTTTGCGCGCCCGAAAGACCGTCAGTACCTCTGCGAAAAGCTCTGGGCGGCAATTCAAACACGGTGTCTTAGAGCGCGCACGGGGGGTGGGGACGGGCATGGCCTAGTGGTCTAAGGCGGCGGCAGGCGCGGGGTGCTGGTTCGATTCCTCCCCTCGCCTAAAGACGCGACACATTTTGCTTTTTTGCAAAACGTTTCTGCAAAGCACCGTCAATAAATCTTTAGCGAATTCCACGTAGAAAAATGGGCAGATGGAACGGTCCCGAGGCCGTAACCAGAAAAACTCTTGATTTTTGCTTCAAAACGTTCAAAATTTTTTGTGCCATGATACAAATTTTACTATCGACGTCTGCCGTGCCTTAGCCGTGCACGGGCCGAGCATGGCTGGCGCACGGCGCGCGCTCGGCGGGTCAGTGGCGCCCCTCTCCCCCAGCCGAGGGCAATCCATGCGCGGCGCGAGCATGGCAACTGCGTGGCCAGTCCGCGGCAAGTGCTCGCGCACGGCGCGTCCGTGGCTGGAGCATGGCGCGTGCACGGCAGTCGCAGGGGCCGCGCGGTCATGGCACGGATTTTCCCTTCCGTGGTATAGTTAGCTTGCAGCACAATTTACAGTAAAAATGAGTTGTATGAATCGTGTTTCTTTACGTTTCTCGGTAAACAATCGAATATGCTTTATTGACAATAGTAAGTAGACGTGCAGGGCCTCGTTTGACATGTGTAGTACCGCCCTGCTGTGCAGCTTACTGAGCTGATCGCCCAGTTGAATCCTAGGTATGGTTGGTTTAGCTCGAATTTCTCCGCAGCTTACCGTTAGTTTGCTGGACCTGCGCGCATGTATTGACGCCGTCATCTTGGATTACTCCGGACTGTAAAGAAGGTCTTTGGGATAATTTGCTATGTGAACCCCTAGAACAAACGGAATATACAAAAAATCCAAATAATAATGATTTTGGTTATAAACGCACGATAGAGCTCACATAAAGGCTTCCGTCATCCCATCGCCATTGTCCGGCCTGTTTCGTCAGCCCAATGTAGAAGCCGGGCTTTGTCAGGTTTTGCGCGGCGACTATACCGATTCTTCGGAAAGCGGAATTGGCCTACCAGACAAGACGGAAGACTGTTGCAGCAAAGTTTTTGGCATGGTAGGCACCCCACGTGCCGCCGATAGGATGGCGCAAGTGCTCTTCACAAGTGGTTGAATGGCGATAAGGGTGGAATCCTGAGCATTATTTGCCGGGGTTTTTTTGCAGCTTACCCAATAACATCCTTGGGAAGGCCAATCCTGGTTTTGATCGTGCACTTGGTAATATGGGTCATTCGTCTCTTCTCCGGGGCAGAAACAGTTGGCTAGATATCGATTCGTCTTTGAAGTACCACTGAGAACTTACCATTGCAGAGTAGCGTCTTCATTTGATCAAAATTCGGATTTCTGCCAGGGGTTGCGTCGATGTAGAAGCCAGGTGAGGCAATATCCTTCAAGATTTGTGTGCCCAGTCCATGGGGATCGCCATAGGCTAACATTCTGTATACAATCAAACCCTTTGATGCCACTTACCGATGACGATGATGATTCCATGGTTTTTCTTGAAGGTCAGTGTCTCGTTGTAGGGGAACGGGTAGTCGCGGCTGCTTCTAAAAGATGACAGTAATCTTTTCGAGTCTATCGAGTCTACCTATAGGTGCTGGCGCCCAGAATTATCACTTTTCTCGACTTTGTACGGTGTTGTGCGGAATTCAGCTGGTCGGCCGCTATGTTGACAGCCCTATAGAGCGTGTAAAAAATTACATAGTGCTTACCCGAGAATATTGGTGTCGTCCGCTCCGTCATAGGTCCAGTTCGTTACAAACATATCAGTTATGCTGTTATAGTCAGTCAGGTTGGCTAGTGTGACCGCGTTTTTCGCGTAGCTGACGACACCGACGCGTGTCTGATATTGTTGTGCTTGACCGACGCTGGTCTGAGCGAGGGCGGAAAGGACGAAGGCTCTGAGCTGAAATTTTGGCGTGAATTCCTTAAAATCCTACCTTATATAATTTTGGAGTGTATCTCTGTGTGTGTGTGTGTGGATGTCACTTTCGAGGCCCGATTTGAGGGCCTTCCCGTGTCCAAAATGCCCTAATTCTCCGTCACCCGGGGGAATCGACCCTCCTCTTTCCGATGGCGCTTTCAGAATCCCGATAAAATACAAGTTTACAAGATTAAAGCCGGTTTTATTGATTTTTGGGGGTCCAGGAGGGCTAATTTGCATAATGTGAAAAAATACAAATTTCCTCATTCTTGCCAGTTGCACTCGCGAGTTTGGTCGTGTCCTTGGATCTGCCTCTCGATGCCTTTCCTTCCCCTGCCCCGGGCAGCCCTCTTGAGGCATAAAACGGGTGTTTAGCGCGTGCTGCCAAGCATTGCATGGTGTAGTGGTTAGCGCTGCGCCGTGCTAATCTAACCATCGGAGGTTCGATCCTCGGATGTAGTAGTGGCTTTGCTTTTTGCTCGGAAAGTGTGTTTCGGAGTAGATTTCCGTGTAGGGACGTTATTATGAAGTTAATCACTCAAACCTGCGCCGCAGCCTATTGAATGAAGCTACCCTCTCAAGCTTGCGCCGCAGACCATGGAATCAAGCTAACTGCTCAAGCTAGCGCCGCAGACTTTGGAAGGACGCCAGCCGCTGAAGCTAGCGCGGCAGGCTTTAGAACGAAGCTAGCCGTTCAAGCTAGCGCCGCAGGCTTTAGAACGAAGCTAGCCGCTCAAGCTAGCGCCGCACGCTTTAGAACGAAGCTAGCCGTTCAAGCTTGCGCCGCAGGCTTTAGAACGAAGCTAGCCGTTCAAGCTAGCGCCGCAGGCTTTAGAATGAAGCTAGCCGTTCAAGCTAGCGCGGCAGGCTTTAGAACGAAGCTAGCCGTTCAAGCTAGCGCCGCAGGCTTTAGAACGAAGCTAGCCGCTCAAGCTAGCGCCGCAGGCTAACGAATAAAGCCAAGCATTGAAGCTAGCGTCGCAGGCTTAAGAAGGAGGTAGCCGCTCAAACTTGCGCCGCAGGCTTTATCTCGAAGCAAACTGATCAAGCTGGCGCCGCTGGATGAGGAACTGGGCGATCAAGCATGCGCTGCAGGCCTAATAACGACACTAGCAATTTAAGTTTGCGCCGCATACCAATACAAAAAGAGGTTTGCATGGGAGATGCGTTTTTCTTTCTTCAGGGTAACTTTATATGGAAGGCCGCTGATTCATAGGACCTAGACGGGGTCCAGCGGGGGAGAGTCGCGAAGCGGCTCCTCCCCCGCTGGTTATCAATAGTTTGGCAACAACATCCAACTGCGTCACCATTTTTGAGATTTGGCATTTTTCTGTGTACTACTTCCCATACCTCGCCAAAACGGTCGTTTCCCATGGCAGATGAGCTGTCAGCAATTACCACAACATCGTTCCATGATTTGGTGATGTCACAGTCGCATAGCGTGACGTTGTCATCGTTCACTGGGCTACCAGTTGGAGGGGCCGTTGTATCGGTGTTGTACCATGTTGGAACGTCGGTAACCTCCCAACATCCGTCTTGTCCTAGACTTTTGTTGTATACCATAAGCGTGACCAACCAATTATCTGGCCGCAGATTCCTGCTTCGATCCTCTTGACCAGATTATAATCCAACGTTTGAGCATTGCATAGCACAGTCACGTTCGGGCCATTACTGCTAATCCAGGAACTAAAATAAAACAATTACGTTAACCCGAGTTTTCTTGCCTGAAATCGCCGACACCAAGATTGACCACGACCGTTGGCACCTTGCTGGGCAGCCAAGATGAAGCCTGGATGTCTGCCGGATTTCTATTACGTATTTAGTTTTTAGCGGTTAGTTACTCATTACCGTGCAGCCGTGAATAAGAGGATCCGATCGTACGGTTTGGTTTCTCCCCTCAAAGCGCATGTTGTAACGTCCGTCGCGATTCTGTAAAGGATGGGGTCAAGTCACAATATAAGCTTACTCACGTTTGAAGTTGGACTTCACCGAGGATTCCGCGGTCGACCGACCCCTTCCATTGGACGATCGCTTGGCAAATTCTGTCAGGAACGCTCTCCCCATAAGTGATATAACCTTTGCATGCTATGGCCGATACGTTTATGATCCCTGAAAAATAGACGATTTTCTAATTTATTTTACCGTAGGTGGCAAATGAAAACTGCGTCTTTCGCGAGTTGTAGCCCCAATTTGCTAGTAGCATATCGCTCGTAAAGTTCATATACTAAATCGAAAAATGGTAAATGCGTTTTGAACTGACGTCAAGGACGGTCTGCACGCTCTGGATCTCTTCGGATGCGTCCATAACGATGAGCGTGTGATCCGAGCATTCAGCTTGAGCCCCTGACAAAGCACCACAACTTGCTGCTAAAGTATGATCATCCTCATGGTAGGGCTTCGGCCGGTTTGCGTCCCTATGATGAAAAAAACTAACCCGAAGAAGATGCTACAAGGGCCGCGACAAGGATTATGGACCTCGTGATCATCTCGAAAGTCCCAAAGCAACCTAGCAAGTAAACAATTGGAAAACCTCTAAAAACTAAAGAGAATGAGAGAAACGAAAAAATACTTGAACAAAAATACTCCCGAAACTTCTGGACGGAGATAACTGTCGAGTCTGACGTTATATTTGCCTCTTTACTGACGCCAGTGCACAAAGATATCCGGAGAAAAACGTGGCTTCACTTGTGCTTATCGGGGCCCCTAATGGTTCACATAATGCATCGCAATGCTTGGCGCCGCGCAGCACACCCTATTTTGCAGGCGATAAGCGGGGTTCGAGGCCCGGCTTAACCGGCTATCAGCCCCCTCTGATGAAAGCAACAGGAGTTTTTCCGGGGTCGAATTAATCGAATCCGTTAATTGTGAATGGGGGTTCGTTGGGTGCTCGTTGTGCAGTTCAGTGTGCGGATTGGGTAATTCTGATAATGTCTAGAATGTGACTTGATAAAACTGTCAAAACGTTTATTTGTCTAATGTCTAGAGTTCACGGACGGCTCATTCGGCGAGCGCCTAAATTTCGCGTATTAGAGAGAGAATGTAGAATACCTCTTTGATAAACTGGGGCAGCGCGAAGGCAGCTCGGTGAACTTCCGAGTTGTAGTATCGAAGCTTCATTTCCTTCACTTGATCCTAAAAAAGCGAAAAAATCTTAAAAATTGTAGAATCGAACCAACCTCAGTCAGGATCCGGGTTGGCGTGCTGAGGTCACGTTTCTGAAATATCAAATTTTGTGTGTAGGATGAAATACACGACAGGCTTGACGCTAGGTCTACAATTAGATGACAGGTCTCAACGTTAACTGTTAACACTACAACACCTCTTTTCCGCAAATCAAGTAGCCCATCGAGCCCGACGGATAGGTGGAGACAGGGCTGCTCGCGTACTGCACGGCGGCGAAGAGACGGCGGTTGAAGCTGACCAGGTGCTTCACGAGGTGCGCATGCAGCCAGAAGCTCTCACCTACACAACCGCTATACAACGTGCAGTGGTAGGTTAATTTTGAGAGGCAGGGAGAGGTTAGTCCAGCATAACCAGTAGTGCTTTGAAAAAGTCTATAAAAAGTTAGTGATAGCTTTTTTAGTGTGCCGGGTATCTCATGCAAGGACGACAAGGCTAGCTTTCACCTCTTCCCGACCGCAAACAATATAACCCATCAGACCACTCGTGTAGGTCGGAACGGACGCTATTGCATATTTAGCCGCTGGGAAGAGCCGTCGGCAAAACGTGTACACCTTCCCCACCAAGGGGAGGTCTATCCAGGGACATTCCCCTAGCAGCCAATGACTCGTTCAACTTTTCGACAAACCTTGGGACGACAAAATACCGGTGTCGTTGAGCGCGTCTCGCAGAAGTTCGTAGTAAGACTCGCCGAACAGCGACTCGGCTGGCCCAACCGGATCCGAGGAGTCGGTGATGATCACGTCGAATTGGTTCTGAACGACTAAAACCTAAAAATTTAACAAAATACCTTGTGGTTCTTCAAAAACTCGAATCCATCCCCGACAAACAAATTCAGCTTGGGGTCGGAGAACGAGGTCGACATCCCCGGGAGGAATCTAAGGGAAATATTTACCGCAAGATATTCCGGAGACTTACTTTTTAGAAACGTCGATGACCATCTGGTCGATTTCGCACATGGTGACCTGCTCGACGCCACTGTGCTTCAGGACTTCGCGGAGGATGCCCCCGTCACCGCCGCCAATGATCAATACCTACAGGATCAATGAAATAACCTAAAATCCGAAAACTCACTTTTTTCGGATTCGGATGTGCAAACATCGGAAGGTGGGCCAACATCTCTTGGTAAGAGAATTCGTCCCTTTCCGTACATTGAATGATACCGTCGAGCACGAGTACGTTACCGTACGTCTCGCTAAACGAGAATATTGTCTCGGTTTCCCAATTACCTCTTGAAGACGAGCACATCCTGGTATTTGCTTTTTTCGTGGTACAGCACCTCGCGAATCTGGAGCGAAAATGCTTGACCGGGCCACGCGCCACCCATATTTTCGCCGTCGGAACGTAATTCTTTGCTCGAGGCATTGCCTAATAAATAGTTTTCAAATCCTGTTAAAAAAAACCATTTCGTTTTCTCCGCAAATAGCCTTATTACCTACCAGTATCGTTCATTTTCTCCAGGTCATCGGGCGAAAATTCGGTGAACCATCCTTTGTGCAATCGGTCGACCATGCTGCAAATTTGCCGGTTTTTTTAGGAATTAGGGTTGGATCAATTTATTTGGGGGAACGACAATGTATGTTGCTAAAGGGCATGTCTTCTCGGCCCCAGACACTCGTTGACATGATTAGATAAGGCATCGGTCAGCTCATTTTCCTGGAAATCGTTATAAACGTATTGGCATTTTTAAAAGGGAAGTTCACTAGGAAATGCCCAATCTGGCTAAAAATGGTGATATATCATCAAAAAAGCAAAATCACAGGACTTCTCCACTTGAAGTTTGCATAGGCTGTTTTATTTTACATTTTTGTATATTTGTAAAACAGGGGAATCTTCGGCGACCTAAATTCTATCTTTGTGTCAATTTTGAGCCCAATCTGACTGCAGGCCTATTCGAAGCACGCACTAAATGATTTTTTCACCGCTTTCTCCGCCTCTTTTGCGAGGTGCGGAGCCAAGAAAAATCGATTTTGAGTCTGGTCGCATGCCCACTGGCTCATGAAAAACAAATACGTTTTTTAGCGGAATCACTGACAATTTACAAAGTTTTTAGAGCAGAATAAACCATTTTAGCAACTTTTTTTAATAAAATTCTTTTGCGGAAAACTTTTTACTTTGCAGTTACGCAAGGAAATTCCGAGCGCTCCTAAATTGCACAACAGCCGGCAAGGTTGCGATCGGATTGGCTGTCTCGCCGGGCGTCGGATCATAAGCCCAAGCCTACCCCCTTCATCAGCCCACTCAAAAGTTCCGCTGGCATCTTCTCACGTGCCTATTGGTCAATCATGAAAGACTATCGATTTCCCACCGGCCGATTCCCCCTTCTTCTCGACAGCTTGCATCCCCCTTTGCAAACTTTGCTCGTTTTCGCAGATTTTCCTTTCTCTCCACCATTTTCATTTAGACCAAGTTTTCAGAAAACTTTTCACTACCTACCAAGCTACAACCCTCTGCAATCATGGGTGTCTGGCGTCGCATAGACGAGGTGAAACCGATCCGAATCGAGGATCAGGATGAAGTCAACTACGGAGAGTACGTTTTCCTTGATGTAAAACCTTGATTTTCCTTTTAGCTATGACTTCAGCGAGTCGGACAACGAGGCCAATGACGCCGACAAAACGGTGAGAATTTCATAATTTATCCCTTTGGTTATTTGGTATTTATAAGGGAAGCCCGGGGTTTTTCTTAGTTTGAGTTTTTTAATCAATTACATCTAGTATTATTAAAAACAAGATAGACATACTCCGTTTATATAGATTAGAAAAATTAGGACCGGGGAAAAGGTGTATTCAATGAATTTATGACAGTCAAACTACGATTTTGAGCTCAGCTTTTTTCAATCCCAATAATGTTATCATCTTAGCTTCGTCGTTTCCATCAGTGGCTAACTAGGCAGCGATCAATTTGCAAGAGTTGGGAGCCTAGTGCGAGTAGTTGGGCCCTTTCACCCTCTACCGGGCCAAGGGACAATGTGCTCATCCACAATCTAGGCGACGGCCGTGCCCGTCTCGCGCACCCGCAGACGCAAGGAGGAACGCTCGGAGCGCAAGCTGCGCAAGTTCTTCTTGTCGCTGGACGACGGTGGCGTGCAGGTGAAGAAGAACATGGGCGCCCGCAAGCAGCGCCGCGTTGAGAACGGTCAGTCATTTTGTATTTTCCGTACTCATGGTAATAAAATTGGCGCATGGTGCTGACTACAAATTTTTGCTTACTTACCGGTGATAATGTTGTTGTAATAACCCTTGTTTAGCCCGCCTGCTGCTCTCTTTCGTTGATAAGGAAGACATTTGTACGGATTTTTCCGACATCGTCCCCAAATCCGTCTCGTCGTTCGCTCAACTTTTCCACGAGCGCGAAAATATGAAGGTAATTGTCTTAAAACAGCTTTATTTTTTCTAAGATCTGGAACGAGTTCATTTTGCTCGATGAGGAGGACCAGCGTCGCATTTTGGACAACGCTGACCGTCGTAAGAAGCACGGTAAGCAGAAGTATCAAGTCTATCTGTATATCTTTAGATGGGGACATGAACCTGAAGGGCGACGGTTGGTGCGTTGTGGGCGGTCGTAGCGCCGAATCGACGCCCCGGCGTAACGACAAGAAGTCGACTTCTCTGCCAGAAGAGAGTGATGAGGATCATCGCAAGCGTAAGTGGTGCAATCATTTTTTATATGTTTTTAGATCATCCTGCCTACTCGGCGAAGGCCTGCTTCGAGCGCATGGAGCCGAAATTCAAGCAATTTTTCCAGCACCGCGAGTTGCCCTGGGTAAGAAATTTTCAGAATGTCGGCTAGTTTGCGTTTTCTCGCCTTTAGGGCGTACTTTTTGAAAATTTGAAAATTTTGGCTCTGTACATATTTGAGCAAAAAATCGTTTAGCTCCGTTAAAACTGGAATTGAAATTATTTGAAACCCCATTGAAATTCTAGGCCCTCGTCGACAAAACCGAGCGCCAGCTCCGCGATGCTTTCGGTCTCGACTCTTCGGCCATCTGGATCGCTAATTACGAGAGTGGCTTCGACCGCATGATAGTTCACGGTGTAGCCCAGTTCCTGATGCTGACCAGCAAAAGTAATTTATATTCTGAATCCGTAATAATTTCATCGTCCAGGTTCCACCGATACCGCTTCGCATCAACGCATCACCGAGGTGAAGAACTCGCGCTCGTTTTTCGTCCCGCCTCGCAAATACCTGATAGTTTACTTGGAGAAGCTGAGGTTTAACTTTTCAGTTTACGTTTTAACTTGGTTCAGGAAGCATAAAATCGTGTTTGACCCCGAAGAGGACGAACCTCTCGACAGCAACTCGGACCACCTCGGGCACCCCGGCGATTCGCCCGTCGAAGAAACTTCGCTAAAAGCTGATCAGGCCTCCACCCCCGGCCTCTATCAAATCCCCCTGATATTAACACGGGCACTGCCGGTCTAATGTCTCGGTAATATGTGTTGGGAATAAAAAGGTTGAAACTTGACTTACACAGGATATAATGATTTATTTTCAAGGCTATATGGACACTGGCAGAGCTGTGAGAGAAAATTTGTTTTTTCAGGGCCATTTTTTGGGGGGTGGAATTGGATTCTTCCCCCGTTCGTTCCAGGGTCCAAAGAGATCACAATGTGTCAATTTCCGCTTCCGAGCGACGGCTCGGTACGATAAGGGTTTTGTGGTACTAGGATGGTTGGGGGGCACTTTTTTTTGTCGGTTTCAGAGCAGTTTTTTGTGCTGAGTTCGAATTTCACAAAATCAGGTTCGAATAACGCCGTTTTCCACCGTAAAATGCCTTAACCTGTTTAACAAGGGTTTATCGCAACAACAAGGATATAACAAGATAATAGACTAGTAACAAGTGTGGTCGCGCTAGCTTATCATTCGCAAGGGTAGAGATCGTGGACTTGTTCCCAGAAATGGTAGAATGGGTCGTTGGAAAATTGCTGGCGCCATAGAAATTCTTTCAGATAGTCGCTGTAGCGGTCGTTTGAGCGCGTGCTAATTCCACGTTCGACTTTGATCATCATCATTTTGAACCTATTCCACATTGACTCAATATTTTGGGTATGGCTTCCATTTTGTGGGTTAACGAAATTGAGACGATGGTTGACAGTCAAATGTTGGAAACCCTGCGGCATTAGGGTGATTCCATTGTAAGCGCGCCAGCAGTCGGAATGGATGATCGAGCCGGGTCGCACATATTTCTGGATGATCGGTAGCAGTGTTGCGGCGTCCCTGTGTCGAACTAATTCGATGAATCCTATTTGGGAGCCGCGTTCTACTCCGCCAAACATCCACATTCTCCGCTGACTCGGAATCCGGCCGACATTGTACTTTCTTTTGGAGATGGCTGTTTCATTAATCTCGATATGAACACCAGGCCCTCCGATCATTCTAGGGTTTTTGCGAAAATGAGAATCGAAAACATCTCGCGCCCATTGTCCCCATTGTTTGCAGCTATCTAGACTGGTCCCACACTGAAACGCGGCCTCCTTCTGGGTCAGCTGCATGCGAAGATACAAATATGTAAAAAGCATCGTCTGTCGGGGGCTCAAATGAGTTTTTTCGAAAAAGGTACCCTTGTAGAATCCGAGCTTGTGCTTTTTGCCTGGTTGACGGCATCGACGCTTATTACACTCCCATTGCTTGGTACCGTCGGCATGACCAGCGGTATAACGTTTCATGTCGTCGGCCTTGCAAGTCGGGCATGTTCGTTTTTTGTGGAGGAGACCCATGTCTTGCATCCAGAGCTCCACGTCATCATCTGTTTGGTGCAGTTTGGCGCTCAACTCCATGAATGTCATCTCTTGGAGCGCGGATAGTGCGTTCGCCATTGTTGTAATAGCGAAGATGATAAATTTTGTGCAACCCTGGCCCTTTTATACCGCTACAGGTTGCATTTTAGGAAAGTGGATATCGCGACTGCTACCGCCGTTTTACGGTGTAAAACGGCGTTATTCGAACCTGATTTTGTGAAATTCGAACTCAGCACAAAAAACTGCTCTGAAACCGACAAAAAAAAGTGGCCCCCCCAACCATCCTTGTACCGGGTTTTTCCCCGCCCGGCCAACTGTTGTTATCCATCGACCGCCGGCAGATCCGCTCTTTTTCCCGCTTGTCGATCGACGTCACGATCGCTGCTGGTTTTGTTATGGGATAGGCGAAATTGGTCATGTGCGTGTGCTTGCTTGGGGCTTCCATTCCGGGGGCACGCCGTGGCATCACGGCCTTATCAAGACGCGCCTCCGGACGTTGTACTTCGGCATGGGGTGGCGGCTGGAAGTTGCCCTGTAGCAATGCGTCTCGGGACTTTGAACGTTACAAATTGGTGACTGTTAGAGAAGTGGGTGAATAGGACATAACAACGGGTGACTCAACCACGATAATTTGTTTCATAGCTTGTATTTCGATACTTCCGGTTTTTTTTTAGATCTAAAGAGTGCCCAAAAACACCCCTATATCTCGATGGTCGGATCGGAATGGTAGTTACACCTTTCGAAAGCGCTTGAGACGGGGAATTTCAAGCCGTATGCGTAACTCTGGTTTTATTTCTGCGCAAAATTTTAGAAGTTTTTTAAAGGGGCTCCGAACTGCCAAATCAAAGCCCTTTTGGGAGGCCTCTTTGATTTCTGGCAAATTGCCAGCGGGCGCCGCGGGACGAGAGCCCTCACTCTTTCGATTTTTGCGCGAAGTTATTTTTGCCCGGTTTCTTTGGGAAAACACTATAATTTGCGCATTCTGAGCCCATTTTTGAAATCCTCACGCAATTTTAAATAGTTTTGTTGCTTTAATCATCAAATTTGGCCCAGAAACAGCCGAGAGCGTGATTTCGAGGTGACAACAGGGAATTTCAAATTTGCGAGCTTCCCGCGCCTCTAGGTGTACAGAGGCCCCCCATGTACAGGGCTCCCATTTTCGGGCCGTCACTCAATTTTTGGCATTTCGTAGCCCCTTTAAATTCAGGCCAATAAGGTGTCCTGTTTTAGGCGAACGATACTCGCGCGTATACGACTCCTAAATCGTGGCCAGTATCTTTATGCCCTTGCCCATTTGTTCGCCTTGAAGTGCTGTGCCCAGACGCTCTTCATCGCAAATCTCAAACTACAAAGTGCGCGCGCCCCGTGGGGTGTGGATATGCTATTGGGAGGGTTCCGCGTAGTGCTGGCGGCCGAATGCCAGGCCCCCCTTCTCCCGCTCGGCTCTGTACTTTGCCCCCTCTCACCGCCCAGCCTCCCCTCCTCCGAGTGACGATCTGTTTTCCTCCGGCCTGAGTCGCCTCTGCACACTCACAAACCACCGGCGGGTCGACTCTCGGCTGCTGCTCGAGTCTTCTTTTTTCGCACGTCTAACCACCACGTGGCCCTTTGGCGGCCCGGAAGTGCCGGTTAGTAAAGTTGAATTAGCTTTAGGTCCTATATATTTTGTTCTATTTAAGATTCGCGATCTTTAGAGGACGCCACGGCATTTGTGACTCAGAATTTTTTAACCAGACTTCCTGATTTTACTACTAGCAATTATTTTCTATTTTCAATTATTTTCTTCTAAAAACACGATTGAAGCGGTTCTGTTATATGTCTACAATAAAAATTAATGTCCGAAAAACCTAACCCGCAAGTGTCTTGACGCCTTTTAAAGGGGGCGAGACATACGAAAAGCGAAGATGAGGAGTTTCGATTGTGCGCTGTAGCCCGATGAGGGAATTTTTTGCCGTTTTCAAAGTTATTGAAGCGGAATTTCGAGCTAGACGATCTGACGCAAAATTTTCGGGGTCCGCCTCCTTGTCGACTCAAGATCGAGTAGGATGTTTTCAAGCCTTACTCCCATCACCCAATCCCTCTCCCTGCTCGATCCACCTGTTTTTGCGCATGGCATAACGTAAACAACACTTTGCAACACAACTCCCCGTTTTGGCACTAGATATCACGAGGCGCGAAGTCCCTAGAACCACCCATTGTCTGGCTTTTAATCACGAATGCGTGCCGCCGTTCGTCAGTCCACAAGTTCATGAAGATAAGGCGGCCTTGACATCAGCGGGTATTTGAGCCAACCCCACGTGCTCGTTGTCCCCAAAAAGCGGGCGGCTGGGGGCTGGGGAAACGAGATCCTTCAGTCGGACAAAGTCCACTTTTTGATCGGCTCCAACAGTGTCTGTTTTTGTATTTGCTGAACTTAGGGAAACTCTCTTCTCATTTACGATATTGATAAAGCTCTCATTCTGCGTAATTTCGTGTCTTGCTCTCGAATTTTCGTACCTTGACTCAGTTATAGTGTCTTTTACAGGCTAGCTACACAAGGAGATTCGCTAGCCCGCCATGGCTGAAGCCCGCTCAGCCGCTGCGTTGAGTTTTCAGGTTGGTACTATTCGAAATCCTCTAAATCTAATCTTGTTTTAGATAACCCACGATGGCGTATCTGTCAGCTACGATCAAGAGCTTCTCCGTGAAGTCTGGCATGCATTCTCGCGACAATACAAGCGCCGCATCGGACAGTTTAAGGTTTCTCTAGCATAATCTTTCAAAACCTTGCCTTAGAATAACTTTTTGGCCGGCACCTTCCCAGCAAACGGCTTCACCTTCGCCGGTGTCGTCGCCGCAATTTCTATATTCTCCGTTTTCCGACGGGATTTGAGCTTCGGAATCGTGCCCTTCATCCAGACCTACATTATCCACTATATTTTTGGGTGAGTGACGGCTTTGTTGTCCTAATATGTTTATTTTCAGCGACGGCTTGATCGGACTCTCGCTCTCTGTCCTCTTATCAGCGGCCATCGTCTGGTTCCTGTTGATTCAGATTTTCCGGCTGTCCTTGAAGGTACAGCTTATTTTGCGCTTTCTTCGGCTCAGACAGTCATGCATGTACTTTCAATATATTGTTCCAAACATCAAAATATGACGGAGTGACCAATTAAACTTTTAAATAAATTTTATACGGAAGCTTTTCTAGGCTCTTCTGTCGTACAAAGGATGGATGTACGAAAGCGTCGGGAAGCCAGTCTCTTCGGCGACGAAGATTTGGCTTGTAAGGTCGATAGCTTTTACAAATTAGAGATTTAGACGGTCCTTCACTTCATCTCCAAGGCTTCCCCAATGCTTCACTCTTTCCAAGGAGCTCTTCCGCATCTGCCGCTTCCCTCCCTCGATGAAACTGTCAATAAGGTTTGTAGTGAATTTTCTGAAATTTCAAATTACTTTTTTTAGCATCTGCGCTCGATGAAGCCGATTTTGAATGATGACGAATATGCGGAGCTGGAGTTCTTGTCCGAGAGGTATTTTTTAAGACAATTTTTGAGCTTGTATTTTTTCAGATTCCGTCGTGGTGTTGGGCGCCGTCTGCAGCGTTATTTGACCTTCAAGAGTTGGCTGTCTTCGAATTACGTAAGTGCTAGTTGCATCGATTTTTTTATAGCCGTTTTAGGTTACCGACTGGTGGGAGGAGTTCGTCTACCTCCGCCAACGTAGCCCCATCATGATCAACAGCAACTATTACGCTTTGGTTGGTTTTTCCTCAATAGATAATCTAGCAAATTCAATATTTCTGGCATTTCTTGAATTATCATTTTATTGTTTAGGACACGCTGAACGAGCACCCTACCAAAAACCAGGCCGCCCGCGCCGCTAACATGACCTGGGCTGCTCTCCAGTTCCGTCGTCTCGTTGACCGCCAGGAAGTGTCGCCGGTAGTTTATTCACAGCAATTTTTATATTTTGAATTAGTTCTCCATCTCCCCTAAGAGCAAGGTGCCGTTTTGCACCATGCAGTACCAGCGGCTGTTCAACGCCTGCCGCGTGCCCGGCGTCGAGGTGGACCGCTTCTTGGTTTGCGACGATGCGAAGCATGTGGCCGTCTACCACAAGGGATGCTGGTTCAAGGTATTTTTTCACGACAAATTGAAAATTCTATGAGATCAAGCTCTGGTCAGGTGAAAAACAAATTAATTTCTTCTGGGAACCCTTAAAATTTTGTTTAGGTGACCGTGCACAATGGAAAGCGACTGCTGGAAGCTTGTGAGCTTCAATACCAGTTCGATCAAATCGTCAACGGCGAGTACGAGCCGTCCGCTGGAGAGGCTCACCTTGCCGCGCTTACCGCTGGCGATCGCACCCACTGGGCAAAATCGCGAAAGGTTTGTCTTTTTTTTCTTCTCGATTATTCTCGCGTTTCCAGGCTTTCCTCGGTTCCGGAATCAACAAGACTTCCCTGCACGCTATTGAACGATCAGCTTTCACAGTAATTCTGGATGATGAGGAGCAGGATTGGGACCCGGTTTGTACATTTACCGTTTCAACTAAAAACAGGCCAGAGATTCATTATCATTTTTTGTTTTCAGAACGATTCTTCTCGTCTTGACGCCTGGGCCGGAAATTTGCTTCATGGAAAAGCCTACGATCGGTAAGCTCGCCTCAAGAAGTTTCACGGGTTTTTCTAGGTGGTTCGACAAATCGTTCAACCTCATCTTCTCGAAGAACGGCCACTTTGGCATCAACACCGAACACAGCTGGGGTGACGCCGCCGTGACTGCCCATTTCTGCGAATACATTCTGATCAAAGACGTCGTCGAAGAAGGATATGATCAGAACGTGAGTAAATTTACGCAGCTCTATTTACTCGATTCTAGGGAAATGCGAAGGGCGTGCCACAGGTGAAAATCGAACCCGAAAGGCTGCGCTGGGACATTTGTGAAGAAGGAGTTGCCGCCATTGAGCAGTCCCTATCGGTAGCCAACGCCCTCATTGATGACACCGAAATGGCGCTGCTCGTCTGGACCGACTTCGGCAAAGGGCTCATCAAGAAGCTGCGGGTCTCCCCGGACGCGTTCATCCAGATGACGTTGCAACTCACTTACTTCAGGGTGAGTTTTTTTGTTTCGGCTCATCTCTTTTAACTCCTAGCGAACTTTCCGCCTCAATTATGCTTGCTCTCGAAATTCTGCCGATTATTTTTAGCATTGAAGCATCTCAGCAGTCATTTATTCCCTTTTTTCCAGAACCAAGGCAAATTCTCGCTAACCTACGAGGCATCGATGACAAGACTCTACCGCGAGGGCCGCACCGAAACGGTCCGGTCGTGCTCGATTGAAAGTACCGAATTCGTGCGGGCCATGTGCGATCCCAACCAGACGGTAATTCAAAGATTCTGAAATTTCATTATCTTGTTTTCAGCGCGAAGAACGCCTACGTCTTCTCCGCGTGGCCGCCGAGATGCACCAGCAACTGTACCGCGATGCGATGTGTGGAAAGGGGGTCGATCGCCATCTCTTTGCTCTCTACGTCATCAAGCGCTACTTAGAGGAGGAGTCCCCGTTCTTCGACAAGGTATGAAAAAATTGTTTGGTAGGATAATTACGAATGTAGATCTTCCCTCCTACGTATCTGCTCTCCACCTCGCAAACGCCGCTCAACCAATGCGATGAAGAAATGAAGGGCATGAGCGCTGAGCAACGGCTTCGTCTCGTCACGGCAGGAGGTAGATTATTTCTTACCAGATGGTTACAGTCGCTACGCGACTGCAACCATCTGGCCTTCGGGCTACCCTACATGTCCCACTCCACCACATCCATTCCCACCTCCATCAATGCCGCCGATAGCGGAAACCCCGTTCAAAAACTACCTAAATACCTTCCTGATGGCATCAGATACCCCCCATGGCTGAAATCCCCTTCAAAAACTACCTAAATACCTTCCTGATGGCTTAAGATACCTCCCCTAGCCGAAATCCCCCTCAAAAACTACCTAAATACATTCCCGATGGCCTCAGATACCCCCCATGGCTGAAATCCCCTTCAAAAACTACCTAAATACATTCCCGATGGCTTCAGATACCCCACATGGCTGAAATCCCCTTCAAAAACTACCTAAATACATTCCCGATGGCCTCAGATACCCCCCATGGCTGAAATCCCCTTCAAAAACTACCTAAATACATTCCCGATGGCTTCAGATACCCCACATGGCTGAAATCCCCTTCAAAAACTACCTAGATACCTTCCCGATGGCTTCAGATACCCCACATGGCTGAAATCCCCTTCAAAAACTACCTAGATACCTTCCCGATGGCTTAAGATACCTCCCCTAGCCGAAATCCCCTTCAAAAACTACCTAAATACCTTCCTGATGGCTTTAGATACCTCCCCTAGCCGAAATCCTTTTAAAAAACGAAAATAACGACCGACCGGATGGAATGAGAGAAAAAAAGAAATGAAATCCTCCGTGAAAATTTTCAACCACGAAACGCGCGCGACCTGGCTCACTATGCCCAAAATCACTCCAACCTCCGTCCCCCACCCCTTTTACTAAGGAAAAAACTTTCAAAGTTAATTTTAATAATTTAGATTAAAACTTTTTCGTAATTTTTTTATCAGTTTGGGGGTTTCTGATGACGCTCTATCCGAATCCGAAGAGAGCTAAGCTCTAGCTCCTTTCCCCTTCGAGTTGAATCTGGGACATGACGCACAGACAGACAGACGGACAGACACCACAGCAAAATTATTATAGTTTTATTTCTTATTGATATTGGTGGCAGGAGGTAGATTATTGGGATCTTGAATCTTTCATAAAGCCCGAAATTCCTTGTAACATCTTAACAAGGGTTTTGCTACTCGTTTTGCTATAGTTTTGCTACATTCCAAGTCAACAAACGGTTTTAAAAACTGAAAATTTGAAATTTCGGTCGAAAATGGAATTTTTGGGTCGAAACATCGATTTTTTTTGGTATTTTTGGCTCGAAATTTGTAGGGTTTTTACGTGATCGTTGACGTTTATCACTTATCTCTATTTCTTCTTTAGGCGGCTTCGGCCCTGTTGCCGATGCCGGATATGGTGTCTCGTACATCATCGCCGGCGAGGACACGATCTCCTTCCACATTTCAAGCCGGAAAAGCGCTTCGAATACGGTACACCACATTGAGTTGCCTTTAATTAGAAGTTTTCCAGAGTGGTGCCGCCTTCCGCGAGGAATTGAAGCGATCACTGCGCGACATGCGGGCACTATTCCTTGACACCAAAAAAGTCGACTAGACCTCAAAAACCTCTCACTACGGATATGTATCAATAAGAGACAACCCTCGCACGGTTCAATTTATGACTACCACCCCCTTTCCTTCCCCAACCATCAATTGTGCAAATGGCCATTTTCTCCTAAACGGGCTCTTCATAAACCTTTAGTAATTGCTTGTACATTCGCAAATTCTCCCTCTTGCTCCTCACGATCGTCTTTGTGCTCAACCAGACCCCCATGTACCCTCTGGCTGCTCTAGCTTTTGGCGCAGGGCCTGTGCCATGTGTGATTTTTTTTGCTTTTATTAACGCAACTACGCATCCCCCTCGAGTTCAGATATCTGTGTTGCATAATTTTGTCAGAGATTTTTTAGAGGTGAGGATAAATCGTCTAACCACATTGGAACGAATACACCTTGTCATAGTTCTACGCGCATTTACTTCTAGAATCAAGGATAGCTTTCGACCATCATTTCTAGTGGTACCGTTCGAATTTTCGGGTCCCGTGCCGGTAATGCAGCTTCTACGCTTTCTACGGTACAGCTCTACAAATGCACTTGCGCAGGTGACGCCTCTCTTGAAATTTTCAAGCTTTCTAGGGCTCCTTATCATCTCTACTACACTTCCACAACGCAGAAAAATGGCCAAAATACATGAAAGAACTGATTGACAAGAACGTGACGGTCACCCGGTTAGAGTGTCCTTTTCAGCCCATTCGAAATTCAGGGATTTTATCACGCCGGACGAAGAATCCGAATTGTTGCGCGAAATCGAGCCTCACATGAAGCGGCTCCGCTATGAAAAGTCGCACTGGGATGACGTATTGGCTTTTGGCTAAATGGGCAAAGAAGGATTAGGCAATACACCTTTATCGTGAGCGCGAGCAGCGAAAGTGGTCGCCTCAAAACGAAAATGTCATTCGGCGCATCAGGTTTGATAGTTGGAAAGTTTATGCTCAAACTTTAGAGAAAGCTCCTTCCCTGCTGATACTCAGCATCTGACCTACGTACACATCCTCGATTTACACAAGGACGGCGTGATCAAGCCGCACATTGACAGCATCAGGGTAGCTTTTTGCTTCGTGCCTAAACACATTTTTTGACAGTATTGCGGCGACGTCATCACGGGCGTCTCGTTGCTTTCCGATTGTGTAATGCGGCTACGACATAAAGATGACAAAAGCGTGAAAGTGGTAGATTTATTGCTGGAGCGAAGGAGTCTATATAGATTGGGGTATGTGAATCCTTTTAAACTTTGTCAAAGAAAAATTAGGGACCTGGGACGGTACGACTTTACGCATGAAATTCTGGAGGAGGAAGACTCGGAATTCAACGGAGTGAAGGTGAGCATTTTTCGCATTTTACGTCGTTTTTAGGTGCCACGGGATCGTCGAATCTCTTTGATATGTCGAGATCTGCCAAAACCTGGCAATGAGCTTCAGGAAGGGGAGGTCAAGATGAGGCCTTTAACAGCAGATTGAAAAGTACTTTTTTATAAATCGGTATGAATAAAGCTTTAATCTAGCAACCAGGTCGAAAAACAGACGGAAATTGTCCAGAACGACCACTTTACTTGTAAATAAAGAAGATATAAGCAAACTTAATATTTATCTAGTCGCCCTCACGATGCCGGCTATAACCCTGAAATCTGGACGAGAATTGGTGACTGTAGACGAGGAGCAACTGAACAAGAATCTACGGGCTGGCGGATTCTCGAAGGTGTTGGATTCTGAAGAATTCGCCGGGAAAGATTTGATCAGCAATGTGTACGAAGGTGGACTGAAGGTAAAACGCTAAACGGCTTTCTAATGTTTGTTTTTTTCCTCCAGGTCTGGGAATGCAGCACCAACCTGTGCGATTATATGGAAGAACATGCAGCTGTGTTCAGCGGCGCTTCTGTTTTGGAGGTATTATTTGGGCGCAGCTCGACATTGATAGTTTTAGCTTGGCTGCGGAGCGGCGTTTCCTGCGATTCTTGCGGCAAAGTTGGGAGCACGAGAAGTGATAGCCCAGGATTATGTGAGTAATTTGTTATTAGGTTGACTCCCCGCTATTTATTTTCAGAACGACTACGTCACCAAGTGTTTTTCTGAGGGTTGTTTTGCAGCGAATGAAGTGCCGACCAAGAATGTAAAGTTCCTGGCGTGTGACTGGGCAAAAATACCCGAATTTCTACCTTCCAAAAGGTCCGTTTTCTTTCTTCCAATCGTTTTATCCAAAGCTTAGCATTGATGTGATCATGACTTCCGAGACAATTTACAACACGCTCAACTACCCGTCTTTGATTGAAGCGTTCGCCCATTGCCTTGCGCCAGAGGGGACAGTGTAATTTCTGATTGTCCTAGAAAAATAAGTCTTTTAGATTGATAGCTGCAAAAGAATACTACTTCGGGTTGGGCGGCTCTGTGCCTGGGTTCCTGGAAGAAGTCGACAAATCCGGGCTCTTTTCGCACGAGATCGTCTGGAGATCCCCGTTCCAGTCTGGCTACCAGAAACAGATTGTTGAGTTGAAGCGGAGATGATGATTGTTGTTCTTGTTGTTCTTGCTTTGTTTGATAATAAAGATTTTTTATACATTTCTTGTTTTTGATGGAATTTATGTAGCCAACTTTTGGTATATTTTGCATATCGTTCTTCTCCGACACAATACACTTTACGTATGGACCCTGGGGGCGCAACTCAGTCGCTCGGCTCAACATTTCCGAATCTGCTTTGAATAAGTCTCGAAAGCTTTCAGTTCCAAGACTACCCGTTATGGAAGATTTATACGACGATGAGCTGGAAGACGAAGAGACCACCGATGTCTATGTGTGTTTTGATTCACACGCCTTGAAAAATCCTCGATTTAGCGCGTCACGAAACGCAACAACATTCTCGTCTGCCATGGCAACAAGACGTCGATGAACTTGAACGCGCTGGTGCTAGAGAACGTCGTGCAGAGCCAGTACAACAAAAACGTGCTCGTCGAATACACGACTTTCCAGCAACTCCTCGATGAGGCTTTCTATAATGTAAGCATAAGTCGTGTTTGTCAATATTTGTCTAGGTTCGTCATCTTGAACCGTGGGAACGCGGAACCCGGAAGACTCAAGGAATGACTGGAATGTGTGGAGGAGTAAGCTATTTTTTTCAAGAAATAATCCCTGATTAGGTTCGTGGTGTGGGCGCTGGCGGAGTAGTTTCAACGGCTTTTTGTTGTCTTTATAAGTTCCATACCCTGAGGATCACCAGGTACGCGCTGATTCGTAAGTTGTTTTCAAGTTGCTCTTTTAGTAGTTTCTTTATTTCTTGATTTTCTTCGAAATTTTTGTTTTCCAGGCGGCAGTTGCTGATGCTCATCGATAACCGACAATCTGCATATTTACGTGGTCTGGGCTTCATTTACGTTCGCTATACTCAGCCACCCGCCGATCTTTGGAGCTGGTTTGAGCCATATTTTGTGAGTTTTGATTAATGTAGATTCTTAGCTTTTTTTTTAGCTTTAATGGTCTGTTCTATTTTTCAGGATGACGACGAGGAGGTTGATCCTCGTTCCGGTGGCGGCGATCAGATGACTTTCGGAAATTTTGTACGTTTTTTTGCTTTTTTTGATGGAAGGAATTTAGGTGCGTTTGATGCTTACAAAACTTGATTGGTACGGCACCCTTTTCCCTCGGATTCCGGTGCCTATTCAGGTTTTCTCAGTTCCAGAGTGCTTGATTTGTGTTTAGAAACAAATTGACGAAAATTTCACAGCGAAGCGCCAGTCCAGCTTGCAGGAATTTGAGCGTAACAGATCCAGGTTGGAAATCTGATATTTTTAAATATATTGACTTAGGGAGCGCGACCGTGATGATCGGGATCGACAGAAGCGACCGCGTGAAGAAGATAAAAAGAAGGAGGAAGTTCCGACCAAGAAGGTACCAAACTTTATATTGCTTGACCCATTTAATTCAGATACGAACTCGCTGTGGCCATCACCTACGTCATCACCATTGCACGAAACACCGGAAGAAGTGCTCCCGCAAAGCGAAAGAGTACGAATTTGCGGTTTTCCCTATTGTTTCGTTTTTCAGGGAACGACAGAAGAGAGAAGCTGAGAAGAAGGAAGAGTTGGTAAGTGCACAGTATTTTTTAATATTTTTGCCTTAGAAAAACGGGAGCTCCGCCGATGTGCATATGGGCGACGCCTGAACGGTTCGAAAGTTTTTATGTTTTTGTTATTCTTCAAATTGTTTCCGAAATTTCACGGCTATCACCGGTATCTCAATTTTTTTGCTGGTTATTCAGTGCTCTCCAAATAAAGCGCTATTCAATTCGGGCGATTTCGCATGCTTTTGAAAGAGAAAATGACGCGGGTCTTTATTCCGAGTGCACGATCACGAAGCAAAATTAACGACTGCAAAAAACGTAAGGCAATAAATCTTGGCATTGTTTAAGAGTAAGCTGGGTGTTTCTTGAGGCTTAGAGGGCGAGGATGGGCTTGAACTGCTCGGTGACGTCGTCCTCATGTTCCTCCTCGAGTACGCCGAGCCGGGGGATGTAGTCGCCGTGCGCGCCGCCGTGGCCCACCTCCAGAGTCTCGATCATCGATTGGATGACGAGGTACTCGAGGGTCAGCTCTGAAATTCGGATTGCTAGGGTTTGTAGTTTCCATCGCACCTGGAAAATACGGGGCCGCCCGCTCCTCCTTGGCGCATAGGTTTTGGTGGCCGTTGCGCCTGAACCAATCCCGGCTGTGCCAGCCGAGCTGCAAAATTTAAAATATCACTTCACGGATACTTTTCCATCTTTTTCTGACAGGTCACTCACCCCGACGAACACCTCCATCAGCGAGTAGTAGACCAGGCACCAGATATCGTCTCTTGACACCTCGGGGAGTGCCTGAGAAGGTTTTTGTGCTCTAGGGATGCAGGGTTCTTACACTAAGGTAACTCTCGAGCGCCTCGATCTCGTAGTCATCGACGCCGGGAAGGTGGTCAGTGGCCGCCGAGGTGGAGAAGACGAGACGGGACATTGTCAGCGGGGAAGCCGGCTCGCCGATCTCAAGCAACATTTGAGATCACACAGAAAGACACACTGTATTCTTCGAGTTTCCAAAGGGCGAATTCAGCCAGCGCCGAGTGGCCAGCCCGCTCTTCGACAGCAGCGTCTTCATCGGCGTCGGGTGACCGCCGCGCAGAGGTGTGTTGGATTCTAATCAGACACGGGAATAATGTTATGCCAAAACCTACCGTAATACGGCTTCTCGGGCGTACGCTGGCTCTCGTCAAATTCGACGCTGATGGGGTGGATGGCGCCATAGACTTGGATCGATAGCCGGATGCCCGGGTAGCAGCTCTTCGGGAATTGGACCTGTGCGTAAAGTTAGGACAACAACAGTAGAAACTCACATAGACCCGCTTCGTCTCCATGGTGCCGATCAGCCCGCTATCGCCGGCAGTGTTGAAGCGTGCGCGCAGCTTCGGATCGGTCACTCCGTGAGCCCGGATCTTGTATTCGGTCGGAATCTCTGGAAAGTTACGCTTTGAAAAAGTTACAAAACTAAAACTGACCACAATCATGGGAATCCAGCCGGATAGAGACGGCCAGACAGTCGTCGGGCTCTGATTTATGCTGGAAACGGTTAATAATGTTATTTCCCGAAAAGCTCACAATCCAGGCCTTGGCGTGTCGATCGACAAGGAGCCCGCACGGTAACTTGCGGCGATCTAAAGAAAAAGTCGAGGAATTCTGAGAGGAAACGAACCTTTTTCAGGCATTTCACCGTACGCCGATGTCGTCAAGGGAGGGCGGGTTAAACTCACGAAAAGCACGTCTAAATAGAATTTTAATATTTTGTAGCTTACTTCGAAAATTCAACTTTTAAATTCTAAATTTAAATTTAACGATTTAAAACCTCTCCTTCAACTTCACGTTAGTGCATCTTTCTATCACTAGGCTTCGACCCGTGAGGTCATAGCCCAAGGTATCTACCCTGCGCTCACCAGCCATCTGCTTCCGCCTGCCTTTCCCTGTAACTGGAATTCAGTCTCAATTTTCACTCTTACAAATCACACCCTCAACATGTCGGCCCTCACTCCCAAGCCTGGAAACGATATTCTCCTCGATGTTTCCACCCCGTTGGTCAGTTTTACTTTAATAGTTTTATTTTAATGGTTCCACTTTAGTATTCAGTAGACAAATTTTACTCATAACGACTCTAATTTTTTTAGTCTACCGAAACCAAACCACCGTCAATGGCTAGCTGGCCCATCACTCCGGCCAGCAGTGCCGCTTCTTCATCGACAACCCCCGAAGTTTCGCCGGAATCGCGTGGCAACGTTGGTTCATTTGATATGCCTGAAAATCGTTTTAGTCAGCGAAACAGAGAATCGAAAAGGTGCGCCGGGCCCGCATCAAGAAAGCGACGACCGAGTTGCGCGACCTTCTTCTCTCTAAGGAGCTAGCAAAGTTAGCAAGTTTTTTTTTCTAGTTTCAACCCTATTCTAGCACCAAGCTCGAGTCCTGTGACATCTACGAAGAGGCCGTAAAATGCATCAAGAAGCTGCGTGCAGGGAAGAAGGAGAAAAAGGATCAAAACAAGGAGGCGCAGGAGGCGGAAGGTGACAAAAGTTTTGCGACAGCTTCAATGCAATTTTATAGAGATGAAAGTGAAGCTGTACCAGGCGTACATGCAGGGATGTGTCGATACGGCAAATAACTACTCGAATTGGCTGGCAGCTGCTGTTGCCTCTTTTCCAGTGATGCAGCTCAATGGAATGAAGTAAGTATAATTCCACAATGTCGAAATTCACAATCCTGAAAATCCCCTTCCCCCTGATAACTCGAAAGAACCGAATTTTGACAATCGGGTAGAAAATAGAAATCAGGATATGGATATTTAGCCCAGAGTTCATCTTCGGAATGTCGCAAGTCCCTGCAGCGACATCAGCCGATGCTTTGTACGACAGGCTTCGCCAGATGCCATCAGTGGTCATCAACCCACATCAGCCCCAACAGCCAAGTACGACAAGCCAACAGTAGGCCAATGACATTCGCATATTTTTATGTATTTTTCACATTGCTATTAATGCGTAATCATAGTTTGCCGTGTAATAAAAAAGTTTATAACAATCCCACCGCTGCCACAAAAATCACATTGTACCCCTAGGTGCGGAAAGGCGCGGTTCAGGCGGCATATAAATAAATCCATAGAAACAGCTGGAAATAAATTATCAACAAAACAAAGTACAGACACACGCAACTGCGAAACAATTATGACCAGAAGCAAGGATGCGGGTAAAAGGCGAAGAGGAAAGAACAAGTAAGGAAAATACGAAAAAATCGGGCTAATGGACCGCCGTTCCATTTTGGGTGGCGCCGGCGAAGTCCTTCTGCTGTGTTTCCCAAAGTTTTTCCAACTTCTTGCGCAGCTTCTTAGAAACCTAGAGAAAATAGAACTAAGCGGTACAACTTAAAAATACCTCTTCGCCATTGGCAATGTGGGTGGGGATGCCCTTTTCGTCCCATTGGGAATATTCGGTTGTTCTGAATAGCTGCTCGGGCGGGATGCGCTTCTTCGCATCTTTTTTCGGCCTTTTCCTTCTCTTTTCGTTCCTTGGCCTAGAGAAAAGTACTTAATTTTTTATTAATAAACAACCTCTCGTTTCTCGCGTTCAACCTTCTCCTGCTCTTCGCGTTCCTTCATCAGCACTTCCCTGAAATTCAGGTATTAAAGAGAGCCGAATTTAAAAATATACACCGAACGGTCTATCCAGTTGTATGTGAAATCTTCCTTTTTTTGCATGTAAGTGCGAAAATTATTCCTTGTTGTATGATGCTTTTGAAACGCTAGTCTACTGGGTGTCCCAAAAAAAAAAGCACCCCCTCTAGCGGTCCGTGGTAAGCTCAGATCAGGATGATTTTTATACCATTCGAAAGCCCGCGAAAAGGCGAGAAAACAAGCGGGCTTCATTTTCTAAGATTTCTTCTAATACGTCCGATATTCAGCGTTTTTCTAAAAAACAGGTATCTTTGCAATAGGAATTTCGCAATTAGCATGCGGATCTCGCGTAAATCTGCCGTTTTCATGGAATTTGGAGGTAAAATTCGCCAATAAAAATACATAATAAAGAAAATGAACCCTCCTTGTTTTCTCCCCTTTTCGAGAGCTTCCGATAGATACCTAAACGGCGATAATCGGACACGTCTGCGCGCCGCTAGAGGGGGGTGCTCTTTTTTGGGACACCCTGTACTTTGGGCTTTTGTATAGATAATGAGTTCCATATCTTATAATCTACGCACGTCGTTGGTTAGGTGGCAAACGTGCCGCGGAGTAAGTTGTGGTACGTTCGGACTTGTGGCCTTTAAAGGGACGAGCAAGTCAAAACTATAGCTTTCGTTGGCTATCGATTTTAAGGGATTTGATCGCGCCCGCGACACGCAACGCACACCACCAAGCTATCTTGATTCACTACGAAGTCAAAGGCGGGGCGCGCGTTGCGTATTGCGTACGTGGTAAAATCATAGGGAATCCATGACCAAGAAACTCCATGCCTGTGCCTCGTTTGTCCCCTTTGTTGCAGGAAAAATTAGCTCACGCGTAGCATGTAATGTAAGAATTGTCGACGAGCGAAGCCAATATTTTTCCTTGTGAACGGCCTTTATTGTACTGTGTGACGTGGGATTTACTCTCAATTAGCCTAGTCACCCGAGTTCCATCTATTTACAAATCTGTACGTTCTTATGATAACTCTGTAACTCCAAGTAAGAAGCACATCGGAGTGCTTTCAGATGAGCTGAGAGAGATTGTGCCTCACTGTTTGTTGTTTAGAAGTCTGTTTCTCTATCTGCCTGCTCTTGGACATAAAATTTCGAGTGTTAATATTTTCCATAGTTCCAATGAAAAACAAAAATATTACCGATCCACCAGCTTGATCGTCGTCTGGTTATTTCGGTCTTCGAGGCGCACACCAAGATTCGGCAACACGTCGTCACGCAGCTCGTCGCAAAGCTGGAATAAAAGAAATAGCAAACAAAATTTAGTCAAAATATAATGCGTTAAATTTTATAACTACCACACACCTTTAGGATTCCGGCGACCTTGTGTTCGCGGGCGATGGTTCGGACATCCTCGCGGAACTTGGCCATCGCATCAAGGTACGGCATAACCACCTCTTCCTTGGATCCGCCGAAATCTCTAAAAGAAGCATACCTTCAAGAAATGCCGTGAAAAACACACCCAGATTCAATTGGATATCCAATCTCCGTCGACTTGGGGATCATGCCGAACGTCTTGAAGATCTCAGTGATGTACAGGGCGATTTGGCGGAGGAGGAGCACGTTGGGGACGGAGTTTTGATTTAACTAAGAAACTAATCGAATTTCGAAGCCAATTCTTACCTTTTCCGTGATGTAGGCATTTCCAACATCCACCATGTCGCGGATTGACTTCAGGGCCGTTCGGGTATCGATAGAGTCGCAAAGAGCAGCATGGACTTCCTCCTAAAATCACTTTTTTCAGCATCAACTGGAGAAACGTACCCTCAGTTTCAAGAACTTCTCGTTGACCTCGAGCTCCTTCTTGTCATACTTGGCATACCCAGCGGCCTCATCGGCCTTCCAGTGCTTTCGCATCAAATCCTTGACGAGAAGGAAGAACTCATTGGTGACGCGTTCGTAGTGGAGGGCTTGTTTTAGGGTCTCTTCGCTGTAGTCCAACGTGTCGGACCAGTTGTGCATCAGGAAGAGGGTGCGGATCTGGCGGGGCGTGTAATCCTCGAGGGCCTTGCGGATGGTGATGAAGTTTTTGAGGCTCTTGCTCATCTTGAGGCCTGCGATCCGGAGGGTGCCGCAGTGGAGGAAGTAGTTTACCCAGTGGGGGTCATCATAGTGGGCTTCAACCTAAAAAAGTTAATAATCGTTTTTTTTTTGGAAAATCTGACCTGAGCAATCTCATTGTCGTGGTGCGGGAATTTCAGGTCGAATCCTCCGGCGTGAATGTCGAGTTTCTTGCCGCATACGGCGTTCGACATGACGGAGCACTCGATATGCCAACCCGGTCGGCCTTTGCCCCAAGGGCTGTCCCATGATGGCTCGCCCGGCTTTGACACTTTCCAGAGAGCAAAGTCGCTGTCGGTCTTTTTCAGCTGAACAAAATAGATTTTAACAATAACGACACCCTCTTACCTGAGAGTTTCCCATGCTCAGTTCCCCTTCTCCTTCGCGCATGTTCTTCAGCAGGTTCTCCGAATCACCGTACGCCTCCGGGACGAGCTTGGCGTAGAAGTGCTCCTTGTTGGCGGTAAAAGCCGCCGTGTCGAAGTAGACCTAAACGAAAGGTTGGTACTTTTAATTAAAAAATCATTTTGCGTTTTTGACGGCGCTATGATTTTTTTGCGTAATCGAAAATCGTTGCCTTTTGTTAGAGTCGCTATGGTAAAATTTTCAGATCACCCTGATTTCGCCAATTTGTTTTTTTTTGGAAATCGTTTTTAGGACAAAATCACGAATTCTAAAAAGCCTCACCGATCCGTCAGTGGTCTTGTAGGCGTAGCCATTCTTGATGATTTTCTCCACGTAGGCGATAATCTCGGGCACGTACTCCGAGACGCGGGTCAACACATCGGTGGGGAGGACGCCGAGTCGTCCCATGTCCTTCAGGAATTCGGTTTCGAATCTAAAAAAGAAAACAATTTGGCGGAAAAAATTTTACATACTCTCGCGAAAGGCTATCGAAAACGTGGTGCTCGCTGATGGTGCTGCCCTTTTCGCTGTCCAGCCATTCCATTAGTACATCTTGCGAATCAGCGAGCAGGCGGGTCTAAAAACATAAAAATTAAACAGTTTGAATTCCATACCTTTCCTCCATCGATTTTGCTCGCATCATTTGTGGCCGCAACTGCTTCCATATTCTTAGAAGCGTTCATCACCTTTTCCAACTAAAAAAGTTTAATTTCGCAAATAACGACCAACTAACCAGCCCGGAGAGCATCGTCTTCTTATCGCTATCCGTCTCGGCGTCAATTTTCGCCTTGAAGATGGCGATGGCCTTGATCAGATCCTCGGCAATCTCCTTGTGGCTTTTCTTCGTAGCCGTTGCCAGATACTCCTTCAGCAGGTGGCGTTGACGTCCGCGTTTGATGATTTTATCGTCAATGTCGGTGATGTTCATCACTTGCTGGACGTCGTACTTGAAGTAGTCGGTCAGCACGCGTCTGATGATGTCGAAGGTGAGGTAGGCTCGGGCATGGCCCATGTGCGAATAGTCGTAGACGGTCGGCCCGCAAATGTAGAAACGGACCTGGAAAGACCAATTTCGAAAAGAAATTACAAAACTCACCAGGTTCCCCTCATTCGGCACAAACGGCACTTTTGTTCGTGTGAGCGAGTTTTCTAGCTTCAGCTCGGGCCGATTGCTGGCGGGGGCGGCCCAGGCCTTCTGGGAGCGTCTGACGGTGGCTAAAAAAATGCAAAAATTGCGTAAAATTGCGAAATCGCCAAGTTTTAAATTAGAGTAAAAATCACCTTCAGCCATTGCGCAGAGGGTGTTTATCGTCCGGCGAATCGTTGTAAGAAACGAGGCTCGGGTTTATCTGAAAATTAAAGAATCGTTTTAAAAATTTCTAAATCGCGGGTTACTGTGGCTTTTTGCAATTTGCAAAAAAGTTGGCAGGTCCGTTGTTTAATTAGACTGCGTGTAAGTTCCGGGTGCTACGGTCAAAGAGGGCCCACCCACGTTTTAGCCGCCCGACTTTGGCGGGGATCCTGCAAACTGCCAGCCAAATCCGAGGTTCGGGACCCGGTTTCTAAAAGTTTTTTTCTTGATGTTTAAATTAAAAGGACGGGGACAACGTTAGAAATTTTAATGGGAGATTTTTTGGGACTCTAGTTGGCCCCTGGCCTTTTATACGCCCCAAACCAATAAGCGGACCACCAGCACAACATACAAAAATCTATGCTGCAACAAAACACATGACGTTCTGGCAACGCCGTGACTAATTTTATGCCGGCATGAAAATCCTATCGCGTTCCTTGAGCCTTGAAAAGACAGTTGTTTGTTTCAAGGCCCCCGAAAAAATGGAGCAGAAAACTCGCAAAAACATCCCCAGGCCTCAAAACTGCCATTTTTATAGCCCGACGATGCGGCGTGGGCAGAATACGCGAATTTCATCACCGGCCCCACGTTTTGGCCGCTTACGCAAGGGAACTGATGCAAAAACGCAGGTATTTTGCAGCAACATGGCGACCACGTGGCCGGAGATGGCTCATGCAAAGGGTGGGGCTGATGCAACCGGGTGGTGGAATTAGATCAGAAGTGGACCCAGCTGTTGCGCTAACGGTCTAGAAAAGAACATTTTGTTTTGTTGCGAGTGAAAAATAAGGTGTTTGGTAGAGGATTTCTTAGGTAAGGAAATAAGTTTGATTTTTGGCTAGCTTTGTTGTGCAACAAAAGCAAGTACGTTGCAAATTCGCAATAAAATGGAATCTTTACGTATCTACGTTCGAAGACAAATTGTACAAGACGAATTGTACTTTGCGTAAGAGAATACTTTTGCTTTTCCCTGGTTTTGTTGTGCTACTAAAGCACATACCTTTCAAGTACTCAATAAAATCGTATGTTTACGTATTCGTTTCAAAGACAAATCACAATTCGCTTTATTCCAACGCTCACCCAGGGTACAGAATGATGAATCACACACAAAACCCGTAAATAATTAGAAGACGTATGTAATCACAACGCGAGTTTTAAGGGGCCCTGAAGTCAAAAGCCGAGGCAGATTGGCTGAGAAATTTCCGAGTTACACCAGATTCCCACGGCTTTTGACTCCAAAATGCATTAAAGGGATCTCCACAAGTAGATAAGCGAATAAATTGTTGCTTCGGCTCGTTGGTCACCAGAATTGAGCCTTGGGCGCCGATTCGTCCAATTCGTCGATGACGTCCAGCGTTTCCTTTTCCCTTTGTTGCGACTGGGCTGCGCCCAACGTTTCGATCATCGCCAGCACGGCCATGTGCTCGAGGGTCAAGTCTAGAAATCATAAAATTAAAATTTTTGATGTTATAACGCTACCAGCATCACATTCCGGTCCCGTTTCGTGGCTGGCGTCGAGTTCCTCGGGGCCGCCCTGCATGAACCAGTCGCGCGAGTGTCGGCCCATCTGGAAAACAGCTCAGTTCTTGTGCATTATCGGGGGGTAGGTGTTGGTCCAGGTATGCCCATTAATGCAATTGCAAGTATTTCAATGATTTTTAGTAAAATTTTACTAAAATGAATTTAATTAGAACTTGGCAAAGTATTTAGAAAACCTAGAAAAAGCTTCAAGTTTTAAATTTTCAGAATTTTGTTAAAAATATTTTTGACGTTTAAGAATAATGAAAAAATAGTGTAGAAACAGTTTTGCTAGTTCTATTAGAAAACCTGGATCCACAGGAAAAAAAGTAGCTTCAGTCCGCACCGACACAAACATGTCCATGATCGAAAAGTAGACGAGGCTCCATACATCCTCCTCGGTGACGTAGGGGAGATTCTGAGGCGGAGGTGTACCTAGAAATGGGAGGGAGGACATACGTTTAAAAGCCGCTCAAGCTGTCCGAGCTCTTGAGCAGTAACGCCGGGGAGCGGATTTTCGGGGATCGGCGTGTACGAGGCGGAAGCGGAAGTCTTTGCGTCCGTCGTCGTTGATCCGTCCGGGGTCTAAAATCAGGAAAACTTAGGAAAGACTAACGAACATACCAGAAGCTTGGGGTCCGGCGGTGCCGGGGAGCCGAGTCGATTTTGAGCAACCTTGGATAGGAGAAACTTCATCGGGGTCGGGTGGCCGGAGAGGAGGCTGCGCAACGGCGTCGCGTTTCCGATGGCAAACTCTAAAATGAGGTTATAAACTGTAAAAAGATTCTTCCAAAAAAACTGAAAAGCGTACCTGGTGTCGGCTTCTCTGGGGTGCACACGCGCTCGTCAAAGTTGACGCGGATCGGGTAGATGGCGTCCGATACTTGGATGGATAGGCGAATCCCGGGGTAGCAGCATTTCGGGAATTGGACCTAGAACAGAAATAATAAATTAAAAAAAGAAAAACTCACAAAGACCTGCTTCAAATCGTTGGCCCCGATTCGACCGCTATCGCCAGCCGTGCTCACCAGGGCGCGAAGCTTCGGATCGGCCACGCCGTGAGCTCGTATCTTGTATTCGAGCGGAACATCTAAAATTTATCTAATTAAAAACAATAGAAAATACTAAATTAATAAAAAAAATCGATTGCAGGTTAACCGACCACAATCTCGTGAGTTCAACCGGATGCTGACCGCCAGCACGTCTGCAGGGTCATATTTGTGCTGAAAAAAGCGCAATAACCAAATTTTGATAAAAGGCTCACAATCCAGGCATTCACCGACCGATCAACGAGAAGCCCACATGGTAACGCGCGCGCTTCTAAAAAGGTATATACAAAAAGGTATTGAAAAAGCGATAAACCTTTATTTTCTGGCATGAAGGAGGACGACCGAAGTGGTAAAAGTGATGTTTTTGTTGAGCAGGTTATAGAAATTCATTAAAATTATGCAGATTTTAAAATGTAAAATATCAAAATGGTTCGCGTAAATTTCGAGCAATCATATTGAGCCGTAATTTACGTAGTACTCTCGAATATCATACTTTAAATTAACATATTTTTCACAACAAACAGAACCTATGATAAAAAAGGGCATTTGCTCACCATTACTCGCCCCCGAAAATGCTTCGGATGAAGACGCGAAGGCTTTGCTTGCAAACCGTCGAGTTGGTCTCCCGCGTTTTCGAGATACTCTCCAAGGGCGGGTTTTCTACGCTTAAAGTTAGAGGATTTTTAAGTTATAAAGTTTTGCCATTAAATTACAAACATTTTCTAATTTTAGGCGTCTCCCTTGACACCCTCTTCGACTCCACCGTCCGTCCCTTGGTAAAACGCGTTGTTTTTAACGTCTGATTGACTGTTTCCTACCTTCCAGTCTACCCTCCTTCCCGGCCGTGCCCGTCTCGCCGTCGACATCCTCGGCGCGTTCATCCTCTTCCACCTCTTCCTCATCTACGTGCTGATCTACGGCGGCATTAGGGTATTTTCGTCCACCTTACGGGAGGATGACAGAAGCGCCAAAGCAAAAGCGCCAACGACAAAAGCGCCCATGCAGAAGCGCCAAACGAAAAGCGCCCAATGCCAGAAAGCGCCCAATGCCAAAAAGCGCCCAATGCCAGAAAGCGCCCAATGCCAGAAAGCGCTCTATGGGGAAAGCCAACGTATGGAGAGAGGAAACAATTACATAAAGTATATATATATGAATGGTTTATTCAACCGGGTAATATAACGTAGGCAAAAAATGATAAACACGTAAAGTGAAAAAAAAACATGGGTGAAAGACGAGGGACGGGGATAATAGGTTTTTTGCTTAGGAGGGATTATGGGCTAGGGGAAGGGTTTCAAGACTTTTCCTAAAGCGTTTCGCGCTGGTCGGAGGGTTCAAGAGGAGAGGTGGCGGAAGTGAATTCCATAGTTTTATGATGCGTCGTGAAAAGATAGACCTAGGGGTATCTCCTACGCTGTTAAATCTAGTGAGCTGGAACCTGTGGGAACTCCTAGAAGGTCGCGTCGCAAGTTTAAGAAATTTGACTGGATAGCTCTGCTGGAAAATTATTCGATAGCACAGGACGAGGTCATTTTGGTTTCGGCGTGTTTCGAGGGTGGGGATTTCAAAAAATGCTAGCCTCTCTTCATACGGAATTACGGGAAACCCTGGGCAAAGTTTAGAGTAGGCATGAAAGGTAAATCTTTTCTGGACATTTTCGATCTTCTGAATCAGATATTTGCGGGATGGAGACCAAACTTCACTCGCATATTCCAGAATCGGTCTACATAGTGTGCAAAAAGCGCGGATATAAGTAGTTTTATTGGGTACCTGAATCTTTTTGATGATTAAGTACGAAATTCGCGCCGCTCTTGCGCAGATTTCAGTGATATGCGGCTTGAAAGAGAGCTTATTTGTGTATCTAACACCGAGATCCTTGATGATATCGACCGTTTCGATTGGGCTATTTGCGAGAAGTAAGGGAGGTGCGGGACTTAGGGAAGTTAAGCAAAAGGTCTTATTAACGGCGAGGGACATCCCATTTTCCGAGGCCCATTTTTCTATGATAGAGATGTCGGACTGGATAGAGGTGTGGGGGACTGGGACCTGAGCGCGGCCCAATACCTGCATAGATTTTGAGATCGTCAGCGAATAAGAGATTTTTGTTTACTAGAAGGGGTGGGAGATCATTTATGAAGATCAAAAAAAGTATGGGCCCTAAGACACTACCCTGCGGGACCCCCGAGGTTTGAGGACGTGGCTTAGAAACTGAGTCTCGGTTCTGTACATGAAAAGTCCGACCGGTGAGATAGGCTTTCAACCACGAGTATATGGGAACAGGCAGGCCCGTTTGGGCGACTTTATCTAGGAGAATGTGATGGGGGACTTTATCAAAAGCTTTTGCTAGATCGAAATATATGCTTATTGGTTTTTCACCGGAATCTAACATGTTGGCAAAGTCATGGAACATTTTGATGAGCTGCGCGGTGGTAGAATGAGAGGCTCTGAATCCAAACTGGGCCGGGGAAAAGAACTGTTTAGCATCTAGAAAAGAAATTATTTTGTGTTTCAGCGCAACTTCAATAACTTTGCAAATCGATGATGTGAGGGCTATTGGGCGATAGTTTTGGGCCTTAGTTTCGTCGCCGGTCTTAAAAAGGGGTACTATTCGAGAAAGTTTCCAGTGAGCGGGGATATCACCTTTTAGTAAGGTGATATTAAAAAGCCTAGTCAGAACGGGAGCGAGTATCACCGAACATTTCTTGAGGAAAAGAGTGGGAATGTTTTCGGGCGTCCAGTGGGTTTTTGGATTCATGGAAGCTAGGGCCTTGTCAATATCGTTAGGGGTGAACAAAAAGAGAAGATAAAATAGTTGTTTTAATAGGTTTTCTGGTGTTATTATGGTAGTTTAGCGGCAGTTCGACCTACTAGGCCATAAATTACCGACTGGGTCAAGTTATTTTGGCCTCCTAGGGCATTCTTTCACTCGAATAGCTAGTTCTCTTCTAAAACAGCTTTTCCACTATTTTTGAAGTAGTTTCTTGATCTCTACATGCTGGAACTGGTCCGAAAATGCATTTCTAATGTGAGAAAGGTATAAACTCGCCGTGGAAAGGTTGTTTAGTGCCATTTTCGGATCCATTATCCGGAAATACGGCGTTTTTCTCGTCGTTCTGGCCTCCAAACACTATTTTATAACAAGTATTTCGTGCTTGCAACAGTATTGTGACTGAAAACATCAGAAATCGTGAGAACATGAGGCAAACCCGGTAAAACTAGAGACTGAAACAGGGCAATTCAAGCCAAAAAGACCCAATAAAGCCAAAACAACCCGCTCGGGGTGATAATTTGCCGTCTACAAAGCCTACCTATCGCTCATCAACGTTTAAAAGGCATACAAAGCTTGAAAAACGCCATTTTATGTAATTGTTTCCTCTCTCCATACGTTGGCTTTCCCCATAGAGCGCTTTCTGGCATTGGGCGCTTTCTGGCATTGGGCGCTTTCTGGCATTGGGCGCTTTTTGGCATTGGGCGCTTTCTGGCATTGGGCGCTTTTCGTTTGGCGCTTCTGCATGGGCGCTTTTGTCGTTGGCGCTTTTGCTTTGGCGCTTTTGTCATCCTCCCCACCTTACGCACCGTACATTTTCAGTTCGTCACCCAAAACACCCGACTGAAGGGCCGCAAGATTGTCCCGTCCACGCCCGAACTGCTAGAGGTCGTCCAAAATGTAGGAGAACACCAGAAGCCCACAACATCACAATTTTAAAGGTCTCTGTGTGGGTGTGCGGCTGCGTGGCCGTGATGCCGGCCGTCACCCGTCTGACGATCGGCGTTCCGTTTTTATCGTCATGGTTTGGTCGGCTGGCCCGCTGGGTGCCGTCGCTGAAGCCGCAGATTAACATTAAGCCCCAAGTGGTTTGTTTCTCCGCTTTTTCACCTTTCTCACGCTGTTCAGAAACTCGTCCAAAAGGACGGCAAGACGAAGGTGGAGCTCGGCATGGACGAGCTGAAGCCGAAAATGGCCGTCGGGCTGGAGCCGGCCGATAAACAAGTCGCCACCATCCTCAAGGGAGTCAGGGTGGGAATTTTAGTAAAATAACTGATCGAAAATAGCATTAAGAAGTGTAAATTTTGAAGTCATCTAGAGCAAAATTTCTAGACGACCACTGATTGTGCCGTGGCCGCCCAGCAGCTCGGTGAAGCCGCCGAGCAGTCAGATTTTGCTCAGCCCGCTGTGGAAGCTGACCAGGAGCAAGAGTAGGCGAGATAGAATGTTGCAAAAACTATCGACGAGAGGCTTGACTTAGACTTAAATGTCCTTTTCCAGGGACACCTCCGAGCCGTTTTACGACGCCTTCTCGGTCCAAGCTTCCGTCTCCGATCATGGGCTAATCGATGGTGTCCAGCGCCTGGACGAATCAGAAGAATCCAGCCAAGTCTAGAAATCTCTACTTGTATGTCCCTCATCCGTCTTTTTCGACTTTTGTGTTGCTATCCGTGTTCAATTCGGTTTTGGATGTCATAAAGGGCTGTTTTTGTAAAACGTTTCCCAATTCAGCATCAGACTTCATATAGTTTTTCGCGAAACTGTTCCAAAACGGCGAAATAGATTTTTACAAACATTTTTTATGAATTTCCAATTTTTCGAACTATCGGCGACTACACAGCCATACACGCAACACTGCTTTTCGTGTCGTAACCGTTTAATAACGCGGTTTTATAAAATTGTGTTTCCAAAATAGTTCAGCTTTTTTAAGATTTAAAAGTGAAACACGCAATGTCAGACCTTGCTTTATGTAAGCTGTGCATCCGTCAGGTAGTCATATTTATTAATCTTTTAGATTTTTTTGCAGTTTTCTGGCGAGCAACAAGAAATAGAAATCAAAGAACTCGGCGAGAACGAGTATTGCCCTCTCTGTTTCGGCATTATCGATGATGAACTGATAGAGCAGGTGGAGAAATTTCTGCTATTGCAAACCAATTTTTAGGTAGCAGCAGAGGCAGCGCGCCTATTGAATGAGAAGCCTTATGACTCCAGCACATTCATCCTCGCCCTAGCACTTCCTGCCTCGCAGATGCTGCAGTAAGTGTTCATTTGAAACACTATATTTTTTTGCTTTTTCGAGATTCCATCCTGGTCAAGCGGTACCCGAAATTTACGGGTACGCTATGCTCGGTTCCGTTCAAGCTGCGTGCCATCAACTCGTACATTGGGCGTTTGCAACAAGTAGGGTTTGGCTTGCTTCAAATAGCTGTCCCTTTAGGCCACCGGGATGAGCCCGACGTTGACGTCCGAGCTGCAGATGACTATCACATTTGAGAACGACGAATTTGCCGACTCGGACAGAAAGTAATTAATTTTTAGAGCTTGGTGGACTTCAGTTTTCAGCTTTATCGAGAGCACTTTCCCTGGGGATTTCCAGTCGCGAAAACGCAAGCAGCAAAACTGGGCTGAAAATGGGCAGCCTGAAATGAGCAAGGTGCAGCTGATCCCCTATTTCGGCCGGCTGACCGAGGAGCAATCAAAGTGAGCTGCTACTGAAAAATAAACACTATTTTTTAGGCGCTACACGATCAAGAAGCCCTCAAAGAAGTGCACATTTTCGATTGCATTTGAGAGGGAGCCGGTGTATATTGCGGGGCGGTAGGAAAATCATATGTTTTTGACGCAGATGTTTAGTTATTGCAAATACTCACGGTCTCTGCCTCAAAGCCCTTGGTCGGCAGATGAGCAGATATTGCCGATCCCCGGAAATTCGGTAACTTTCGATAAAAATTAAAATACGCGCATTTTTAGGTAACCGAAAAAGTATGTGAGATCCTGAAGCGTGAATTCCAAGCCGAATCGTATCGCTTTGTCGCATCCGGGCGAGAAGATGTCGATGTCCGGATGCTGGGCACTGGACGGCCTTTCGTCGTGCACCTGATTAATTGTCGTCGGCTTCTTGGATTGAAGTGGTGAGCAAAAAAAAACTCGGTTTTGAACCCCAAATATTTAGGCCGCACTATATCGATCGATTGAAGGGACTCGAGGCGGAGATCAACAAACAAGATGGCATCAGGATCAACCAATTAACCAGGGTGAATCGCGATGAAGCTGAATCGTTGAGCGTTGGACAAGAAGGTTGACGAAACTGGAAATCCTATCATACCTTTTTTAGAGAAGCGAAAAACCTACACCGCATTCTGCTACAGCACGAAGCTGATCACTGATGATATGTTGACAAACCCGATGGCGCGGATTCCACTAGAGGTTTTTATAGTTTTTCCTTTTTTAAAATGGTCTTTAGACTATCCAAAAGACGCCGGTACGTGTTATGAAGCGTCGCTCGCTTCTCGACAGGCCTAGGACGATTTTCACGATGGAGACGATGAGAATTGAC
The DNA here is from genome assembly GCA_958295435.1 of Mesorhabditis spiculigera. Taxonomy (NCBI): domain Eukaryota; kingdom Metazoa; phylum Nematoda; class Chromadorea; order Rhabditida; family Rhabditidae; genus Mesorhabditis; species Mesorhabditis spiculigera. The sequence goes on along the minus strand of CATQJA010002709.1, from coordinate 2,281,306 downwards.
GATTTCCATTTCTTGCTTAGGTGAGGATATAAAGCCTTTCCGATAGACTTGGGTAGGTGTACTTCTATCTTTTTAGAGTCGAGACCCAAGCTGGCACCTACATCAAGGAATTTGTCCACGGCGACTTTGGCAGAACACGGCCCTCCATGGCCGACCTTATGGGCGTCGACAAGGGCGATGAAGTCGACATCCTCGAGCTCGACGTCGAAAACGTCGACCTCGAATGGCCACCATTCTATGAATCCCCCCAGAAATTCAAATAATTCATTTTCTTGTTGCGAATTCTTGTTCTCTTTGTTGTTGTTGTTTGGTTGTGCTTTCACTTTGTTGCGATAAATTATTTCATCATATTTTTTTTGCGTGAACCTTGAAATTCGATAGTACGATGATTTTCTGAGTGATATTGGAAAAATAGCATGATTGAGATGTGGTGAATTGCGAAGCATTTAGCAGCTCGCATTTTTATGACCAAAACGCTGGGATGACGGTCTCCGTGTTGATGGTGGCTGAAAAGCCGATGCTAGCTGATTCGATAGCACAAATTTTATCAAATGGCAGTGCCCATAAGAGAAAAGGTAGAACCAGAAATTTATCGGCTTCATAAGCGCAATTTAGGTTGGAATAACGTCTGCTCCGTTAGCGAATACATAGGCCGATTCCAAGGGAAGGATGCTCGCTTCAAGGTAGAAATTTTCTTTTCGAATGAAACAGATAATTAGGTGACTTCTACCTGCGGCCACGTGATGAGCCTCGACTTTCCGCCGAAATTCAATAACTGGGATCGCACCGACCCGGCCGAACTGTACTCGGCGCCCGTTCAGAAGAACGAGGCCAACCCCAACATGAAGATGTGCAACGTTAGTTAGGACCTTGGAACCTCAGAATTGCCGTTTTTAGTATCTCGCGTCCGAAGCCAAAAATATCGACTATTTGGTGCTGTGGCTGGATTGTGACAAAGAGGGCGAAAATATTTGCTTTGAGGTTGGTCAGGAGGTTGCCAAAAAACAATTAATTTTTCTAATCCAGGTAATCGATGCCTGTGAAGCCAACCTGAAGCAATCATGCGGCCCAAAATTTATGGACAACGTCTACAGGTTTTTATTCGACCGAGTTGATAAAAAATTGAGTTTCAGGGCACATTTCTCCGCCATCACGGATAAGGATATCAAGGCGGCGATGAACAGCCTGGGACGCCCTGATTTGAACCAGTCGTTATCCGTCGACGCGCGCCAAGAACTTGACCTCCGCATTGGCTGCTCGTTTACAAGATTCCAGACAAAGTATTTTCATGTAAGGATTCGCCTCGAGATAAAAAAAAAGAACTAGTTTTTAGGGTAAATACGGAAATCTGGACAGCTCCTGTATCTCCTTCGGCCCCTGCCAAACGCCAACGCTGGCGTTTTGTGTGAAGCGACACGACCAAATCACCCAGTTCAAGCCGGAGCAGTATTGGGTCGTTCAGGCCACGTACAATTTGCCGAACGGCGGCGCTGAAATCCGCCCAGAATGGAGTCGAGGCCGGATTTTTGACCGGGAAGTGGCTCAGCTATTTTGTGATCGCATCAAGGTAACTTTACTTTACGTCTTCCTGATTATTCCGGATTCCAGAAAGCCGGAAAAGCCGAAGTGTACGACGTTTCTACAAAGGAGGCGCGCAAGGAGAAGCCTCAAGCCCTGAACACAGTCGAATTGCTTCGTGTCGCATCCAGCTCGCTTGGCCTGAGCCCGTCGAGCACGATGAGCGTTGCGGAACATTTATACACCCAGGTTGGAAATTTACAATTGATTAAACTGATTTTAGGGATACATTTCATATCCTCGAACCGAAACGACTTCGTATCCATCTAATTTTGATCTGCAAGGAACCCTGGCACAGCAGACGGGCGATCCACGCTGGGGATCGATTGCGAGAAAGGTGAATTACCACTAGCTCGCTTTTCAATTTTGATGGCGATTTAGGTATTGGCTGACGGGATTAAAAGACCAAAATCCGGGGAAGACAAGGGCGACCACCCTCCGATCACCCCGATGAAACCGAGGGGCGGATTGAGCGGAGGTTGCTCACCTTAAAAGCAATGCAAAAGCCTCGCTTCAGATATGCTGCGAATCTACGAGTACGTGACGCAACACTTCATCGCAACCCTTATGGGGCCCTGCATTTACAAAGTGACTACCTCAAAGTAAGTATTGTACAATCCCAGTTAGTGGAAATTCTAGGTTATCAGCGGCTGGCGAAGAATTCCAAGTCGTCGACCGCCTGGTAGTAGACCCCGGCTTCACGGCAGCCATGTCATGGCTATCAGCCGATGAGGAAAACCTGCGAGCCCCGAATTTGAGGAAAGGCGACGTGCTGATGCTCAAGTATGCCCTCTCCGCTTTTCTACGCTCCCTTTAGGGAGTCCCAACTAGCCGTCCGTGAGACATCTCCGCCCGGCTACCTCACAGAGTCGGAACTTATCACGCTGATGGAGAAGCACGGCATTGGCACGGACGCCTCGATCCCCGTCCATATAAACACAATCTGTGTCCGGAATTACGTGACGGTAAAATTAAAATAGAATAAAAATTAAAGGTACCTAGGTCGAATCCGGACGCCGCTTGATCCCGACCCCGCTCGGAATATCCTTGATCCACGGGTATTGGCGGATTGACGGAGAGCTGGTGCTGCCCACGATGAGGGCGGAGGTCGAGAAGCAATTGACATTGATTGCGAAAGGAGAAGCCGACTATTTTGCGGTGGGTTTGGATCAACGGGCTTATTCGCTTTCACGGCCCAAACCTTTACCGATCGGAATCGTTTATACAAAAGATTTAGGTGAAAAACCACGCTCTCGAGATGTTCCGGCAAAAGTTTGTATACTTCGTCCAGAACGTCCCGGTGATCGACTCGCTTTTTGAAGGTTCGTTTTGACTCGTCTTTCCGGCATATATCCGCCGATATTTCAGCATCGTTCACAACTTTGGCCGACGCCGGCAAGCCGTTCAGCAAGTGCGGCAAATGCCATCGTTTCATGAAGCTAGTGGAGAGCAGACCGATCAGGCTCTATTGCCCGACGTGCCGAGTAGAGTTACAAAGTTATGCCCATTCCCCCCATTTCAGGAAACTTATAATCTTCCCTCATCGAAGGACGGCCAGATCCGACTTCACGGCGATAAGAAGTGCCCGCTCGACGAGTTCGACCTGGTCTACTGGCAGGGTAAGGGGCAAAAATTTATCCGCAATTTCTAAGTATCTAAGCAGTGCGAGGGAACGAGTGCAAGTGCATACTAATAATTCACAGAATTAAATTAATGAAGGCCGACAATATCCTTGGTTGCCCCGAGCACCTCGGCGGCAACGGCACGGGCCCGGGTGGCGTTGTCCTGCAGGATATCTTCGACCTGAAAATAGGAAAATAATAATAATAACTCGCAAAAGCTCAACCTCTTTCGGGTTCTTCTTGTAGTACTCCAAACGCTCGTGGATAGGCCCAAGTAACTCGTTGGTGGCTTGGGCGAGGTTTGTCTAATATTGAGGTTTCGAAAAGCAAAAAAAAGATACCTTGAGCTGTACAACATCCCAATCACGACCCGTTGCCACAATTTCTTCTACCGGCTTCCCGGACACCGCCGAGTAGATGTCCAACTGAAATTTCGTCGATAAAAGAGCTATTTTTTAAAATTTTAGGCCCAAAAATATTTCTTTACTGAAGATATACATTTTTATGGAAGGAAAATTTAAGCCTGAAGCCCTAAAGTAAACTCACCAAATTCGCCACCGCCGGCAGCCCGACCCTATCGTAGTCCAGCTTTTCGTAGGTATTGCTCAGCGCTTTCATACACTTTTGCTGCACCAGCTTGACGTCGTCGCCAATCTCAGGAAATCATAATTAATTATCAAAGACTTACATCGATTCTACCCTTCCCGCTCGGGTCGCTCTTGCTCATCTTGGCCTCGGGGTCCCGAAGACTTTTGATGCGGGCATGGGCCTTCTCGCAGGGCACCACCTGCTCGGCCACCGGGAAGTGGTCAATCCCGTACTCCGAGTTGAAGGCGATGGCAAGGTCGCGCATCAACATCATGTGCTGAGTCTGGTCTTCACCGACCGGGATGTGGGTGCCCTAATACGAAATTATATTGCATAAATACATCACTAACCTTAAAAGTAAAAACATCGGCCGATTGTAGCACGGGGTAGATGAGCAGGCCAACGGGAATCACACCATTCGAGAACCTTAATTTGTTCTATTGTCATTATTACATAGATAATCATACTTGGAAGCTTTATCCTTATACTGGGGCAGTCGTTGTAACTTTTTGACCGTCTGCAGCGAGCTGAGAATCCAATTCATCTGCGAGATCTCGAGAATATCGCTTTGTCTAAAATATAATGCAAAATATTCCAAAACTACAGTACCTAAAAAGAACAGTCCTCGTCGGATCGACCCCACATGCCAGTAGCGAAGCCGCCATAATCCAAGTGTTATTTTTCAGCTTCAAAAATAACATTAAAATCGCATTTTCTTACCTTTCCGGCCGGTAAAACAGGGCCTAGCGACAAGGCATGCTGGTTGACGACCGACAAAAACAATGGCGTTGACTCGGAAGTACTCTAGAAAGAACTTTTGTAAAAAAAAACTATAAATTCTTGCCTTTTGAAGATCAAGCCACGGGCGAATAAAGCCAAAATAATTGCCGAGATGAGGACTACCCGTCGGTTGAATGCCTAAAAGTTGGTCGTAAAAGCGGAAATAGAAGGGTTACCTGATAAAACAATTTTCTGATGCTCCTTTGGCGCGTAGCGCTCGACGGGAGGCGCCGCTTTCAATCGGACCTGCGCGCATAATCTGGGCAATCGTCCATTGAGCACCATAGGCTGAAAAAGTGTATATTATGCGAGAGAAAAAAGAGTTTAGGAAATTTATAATACACAAATTACAACCAGAAACTTTCTGGGAGACAAAAAGAAAAATATTTTACAAAAAACTTGATTACGAATGGGAAAGAAAAGGCTGTGTGCGGGGGGAAGGAGAAAGTGTGACACGGACCCGGGGTAAACTGGAGTGTTACGGACTTTTGTAGTTACAGTAGAGAAAAGTTTACAAATTAAACTAAAAATAATAAAGTTAAATTAAATTACTTTTTCAGGTCCTGGCGGCAAGCTGTCCCGCTCGTTTGCCCTGTGCCCCTGCTGCTACAATGAGCCGCCGTTTCCGCAGATGGGCCAAGGGAAGGGCTGCGACAATTGCCCCCATCCGACATGTCCGAATTCCTTTTTGTGAGCGTTAATTTAGATTATTAAGTTTTTATTTTTAGGACCCAGGGCGTCTGCGGTTGCGTGCAGGATAATTGCGATGGTGTCTTGATGCTCGATCCGCAATCACACCCGAAATGGCGGTTGACTTGTAATAAGGTGTGTGCTTACCTTGTAATCAACTAAATGTTGGCCTATCGCTTCGTGGGGTAAAATAATGAAATTCCCACCATTTGTACAGCTTTTTGCGCTATTTTGAAGTATAGAAAACCCATAAAAATTATCAAAACTTGGTTTTTTTGAGGGAAAATCGTCAAAAATTGGAACTTTTTAGATATTTAGATATAAAAAGGTTTTTAGGGGTTTGTAGTAATGAAAAGCTACGGAACACTATAAACATATACTAAAGCTAGAAAGCCCAGTCGAAATTTACAAATTTTTAGTGCCCATCAGTCGTCGGGCTCTTCGAAGGGGCCGGCAAGGTCCGAGTAAGCGACAACGAGTGCGTGAATTGCGGCGCTCAACAGATTCGCGTCGATTACAAGGTGATTTGTAGCTCCGCCTTTTTTTACAAAAATAATTCTTCTAGGACAAAAGCCCTCTACCGGAAGCGGCGACCACCTGGACGGGCTGCGCATTCTGTGAAGAGTCGGTGAAGTCACTCCTCAACCTCAACCACGCCTACATCACCAGCGAGCAGAAGGAGAGGTAATGATCTGAAAATGAGCGTCTTTTTTACGGTATTTTACTCCTTTTTTAAAATATATAAGTTTATTACAATGTACGAAAAGATTTGGCGTATCGAAACGGTCAAAAATCACAAAAATATAATTTTTAAAACCTTTTTTTAATTCGAAATGGATTTTAGGAGGGACAAAGTTAGACCGCCCCCCGCTAACGAAACAGAAGCGGATCTCCGACTTCAAACGACCTCTTTTTCAGAACAGCTACAAATCGAGGCCGAGGTCGCGGGCGAGGACGTGGAGGTGGCCGTGGACGCGGACGAGGAGGCGGCGGCAGAGGCCGCGGAAACTAGGAACAAATTTTGTTAAAACTTTTTCGTCTTTTAGTTGTTACACTGTTTTAAAGGTCATAATAAACTCGGTTCATTAAACTCTACACAGTAGTTCTCGCCGAAAAGTCAGCATGACATCACCGAAACGACCTGGATGCACCTCACGCAATCGTTGTTCCCTCTGTTCTTTTACAGGGGCGGCTCACACGCCCTCTGATAGCCTGGGCGGCGACCCTCTGATAGCTGCCAAAAATCGGCAGCGGTATCTGGGGGCTTTTTGCGGAAATTTTTGAACTGTTTGCGGCTGGGCTTGCAACCGGATCCTCAGGATTTTCTAACAGCTTTAGTTCGACGAGCGAGGCTACATAATGACAGTTCGTTTTAATCTAGATAAAATCTATGAAAATAGATTTAATGGTACTTTCCTCTCTCCGGGGGGGGGGTGTTTTTCCATAAAGCTAGTAACGTTAAACTGGAAAATCATTTAGAAAACGGTGTAAAATTGAATTTTTTTTGCGAAATATCGACATTTTTGTGTTTTTTAACGAAAATTTGTAAAGTTTTTACGTTTCGCAACTGTTAAAAAAGCTATAAAGTCACATTCTATTTGTAATGAAACAAATGGATCCGCAAGAAAAACAAACACTCCCTGTAGCGAAAAAAGAACCAGTTTTCCTTCATTTGTAAAAACTTGTGACTTTTTAAACTCCAGGTTCAGGATGAAAAGAAAGAGAATATTAATGGAAGCCTATTTGCGCGAAGCTTCTCCGTTGGTGTGCTCACCCTGCTCCACGCCATGACTTTTGCCGATCGGTTTAGCGTTGCTGGTAAGCGATAGTTTATAATAAATACGAAATATTTTTCCTAGGGGCTCTGGCGCCACTTCAAAGTTTCTACAACATCGACAACGCCCAATCCGGCCTAATCCAGACCCTTTTTCTAGCCGCAACGGTTACCGGCGCTCCACTGGCCGGGTATTTTGGTGACCGATATAATAGGCGAGTATTAGAGTGGAAAAAGTATTAAAGTTACTGAAAAGTAAGTATAGAAACACAAAGACATGCTTGTACGAATATTAAAATTCTCTAGAAAATGGATGATGACCGGCGGGGTGCTTATTTGGATCGGAGTGATGATAGCTTCTTCTTTTGTGCCTGGGGATGTAATTCTGAATTTATTAGAGAGAAAAGTATGAATTTTTAAGATGTTCGGGCTATTTCTGGTGCTCCGCTGTATCGATGGGCTATCGGAAAATTTTGTCTACGCTTGTGCTCCTTCGATGATTGCGGATTATTTTTCTGGTGGGTTTTAGAACCAAAAAAACTTGCAAATAGGAAATGAGAGGATGCTTTAGACAAGAAATAAAAGTTCTAGGTTCGAAATATAATAGAGAAATATTTCGAAGCTGTTTTTTTGCGATTCCTAAACGTAAAAACAAGCATTTTTATAAGACAGATGACCGTGCTAGCCCAGAAAAACAATTATTTAGGCCAAGCGAGAAGTTACGCCTACATGTTCTTCTACTACGGGATCAACGTCGGCTCGTAGATGTGTTGCAAGTCTGTAGATGATCAATGTTTCAGGGCTTTTGGCGTGATGGTGGGGACGGCCATCTCCGACTCGGTACCCAGCGCCGATTGGCAGTGGGCTTTGCGGTAAGCGCTATTTTTCAGGTTATAAATTGTCTCCAGGTTCGTACCAGCAATCGTCATCGTCGGCTGGGTCTGTCTGCTGCTGTTCGTCCAAGAGCCGGAACGCGAAAGTCCGGTCGGCGAGAAGTCGACCTCATTCATGTCGTTCTTCCACGACGTTTTGTACCTCGTCACGATGTATGCCAAATATAAAACGATGTAGTTGGTCTTGAATTTCAGCCCAACTTTCCTGCTACAATGCCTCGGCGCGGCGATGATCAATTTTACAACTGGAGCTCAGGTGAGCTAAAAATTTCAAGTTATTTTGAAATTTAAAACCACTATTTAGGGCTGGTGGAACGCGGCGGTGATCTACTACTCGATCGACTACAACAAGAACGTGTCGATGGCGCAGTTTAACCAGATTTTCCACCACAACGAGTTCAAGACGTTCGATATAAAATTTTATTGCTCTATTTTTTGTTTAGAATCATGCTCGTCACCGGTTTTATCGGAATTGCCTCCACGATTACAGGCGTTTCATTTGCGGTTTATTGGGCTGAGGTTAGTCTTTACCTTTGTAAGTCTTAATATTATTTTAGAGCTGGCGAAATGGGCGCGGAATTTTCTCCAAAATTAAAACTATCCGCGCTCCGGCGCTTGTTCTGGCCATCAGTAAGTTTTTATCGCTATTTTAGGGCAAAGCAAATTTAGATTGTGTCACCAGCAGCTCAAAGGTTTTGTTTAGGCTTATCCCTCGCCGCTCCCTGCTCAATAGGCACTCAACTCTTTGTGTTGAAGGATATTTACGGGTATTATGTGAGCAAAAGTAGAGGTTAAAAGTGTAAACCAATTTTTAAGGCTACGCAACTGGCCGGCGGGTTTTTTATGGGTGCCGCGTGGGTGCTGAACTTGGATATACTTTATGTAAGTTAAAAACGACGCAATTTAAGTTGATGTCGTCATTTGAAAGCTAATTTTGCAGAGAACGACAAGCGCCAGTAGACGCGCTACGTCGATTATGATGTGGACGCTTGTGCAACATTTATTAGGCGATGGCCCGTCGCCGTATATCGCTGGATCGGTGGGTGACACAGAAAAAAAGTTGTATTTATCGTTGAAAATGAAATAAGAAGCCAATAAACATTAGAAATGATAAATTCAAAATTTCTAGATAGCCGACGCATTCCGTGGGAGCGACGAGAGTTCCTACGGCGAAATGTGGGCTTTACTAAAAGTGAGTTGAGCTTTTTAATCGTTTAAACTCCACTTTAGTCCTTTTACATTGTGAATTCCATCACGATCCCGGCCGCGTTAATCCATTATGTTGTTGCCATAACAATGAAACGAGATCAGGAGCGGAACGAGCTGGCGGCGGCGCAGGGTACGCTTTTTAGCAGGTGAAAAATATGTTTTTTTTTTCAGAAAACGAAGCCCTTGCCGACGACGCGGGGTCAATGCGAAAAGCGACGCTGCTTGATTGAAGCTGGAGATGAAGCCAAGCTGACACTTTCCGTGTGTCTATGTGTCTACACTGATAAATCGGGTACCCCCATGATAACGGGGCGAACTGCAGAAAAAACGTTAACTATGCTGCTGCTTTTCTGGATTTTTCTCGGGGTTCCAATGCTTACTAATAGCTAAGATATTTTTTAAGGTTGAAAAGTTGCAAACTTTATTTTGCGGCATATTTAGGTGTTCCCCTTCACATTTTGAATTCTCTCGAGCCATTAAACCGTTTTGTAAGGAATTTTTTGAGATCGTAAACCCTATTTTTCAGAAACTTCTCGAGTTTTATCTCTTTCCAAGAATTAAAACGTCTACAGGTCATTTCAAAGGTTGTAGAACTTTAGTCGCGGTATCTTTTCTATAACTTTTAAAATGGTTTCCGACAATTACAAGATTTTTAAGGACCTTAAAGGCTGTAAAACTTCGTTTTCAATTCATTTTTGCCGTTCCCCTTCCACCTGCAAAGCTGCAAACAGGCGTTTACTTCTTTTTTTTGGGGTAAAGATGGGTTGTGAGATTAGCAGGTAAACAAGGCCACCCATCGACAAGTTGGTTTCTCGTCCCTCTCTCTATTTCAGCCTATCTATCGCCCGCCTGGGTCAAAGGGTCACTTTTGTGGGCCGAAGAATGAGAGGGGCGAGAGAAAGAGAGAGAGAGAGAGAGAGCGAGCAACTTCTTGGAGGAGGGCTGTATATCTTTTTCTGGCACGTTCGGTGGTCGATCTCCGCTACCGTCGTGTGGGGTTCTGATGTTTACTTTGACCTATTATTTGCCCAAAACGGGAAGATATATTTTTCTTTTGGTTTTCGCCTAGAAATTGGTAATTTTTGAGAACAAAGTAATTTTAGGTGGTTGCTTTCCAAAGTAGGGCGACAATGGGAGCCGCGCCGAGCGAGGGCGACTTTCTGGAGTGGTTTTTGCATCGTTTCCGCTGGGTGTTCGTGATCCCGGTGCTTCTTCCGCTGTCGTTTTGCTTTGATTTGTATTATGCGGCCAGGTAGGTCTACTTTGAAAACACGAAACTCTCTGGGCTCCTCGACCAAAATTGGTCGTGATTCTTGTGAAAAATAATCAGTTCGAGTGCGAAGCTCGAAGAGAAAATTGTTTGCTTCTGAAGCTTCGGAAAGAGCTTCTTCTAGACCGTTTCAGAAACTGGTTCATCTTCAAAATCCAATCAGCCCCGAAGGCGCACGACCGGAAGGTGGCGTTGATCCAGAAGCAGGTCCGCCAATGGGCTGCCGGCGACCGGAAGGTCAAGATGTGCACGGCTCGGCCGGGGTGGTTGACAATGTCTTTTCGGTATTTTTAATCCTATTATATATAAAAAGTAGTGTCTGTGTGTGTGTGTGTGTGCATTTGCATGCAACTTCCGTCCGTATGTTCCAGTCGTATCTCAATAGGGGAGGAAGTTAAGGGTACGTATGATACGTCATTAGGTGCGGAATGGTCATGACACGACTGCACACATATGAGATTTTTAAAAATCAGCTGTTTTCGATATTAAAATTAAGTTTTTGTGAAAATTTGGCTCGGCCTCTTTGTTAGGAATCAATTAGCATGCACCGGAAGTGGAGGAAGCCTATATAATGGGGGAGAGGACGCGCTTTTCATTTTTCTGCACAGGAATGCAGGTGTCTATGCAAAGTGGTGAAGCATGGGGGTAAGACGGGGCCAGGGATGAAAAGTCGCGAAGCGGCTTTTCAACCCTAGTCTTCTTTAAAAATTTGTTTTTAGGTTCCCGGCGTACAAGCAGAACATGACGCAAATCAGGACGGATCGGCTGATCGATATCTTGGAGGTAATTAAAACTTTCTTCTTATAATCCTTAGATTGATGCCGAAAAAAGGTCTGATTCGTGTCGAGCCAATGGTTACGATGGGCCAAATCACCCGAACACTCATTCCGATGGGTTTTACTCTACCTATCGTCCCTGAACTTGACGATCTAACTGTTGGAGGTGAGGAGTTATAAGTTAAGCAATTTTTCTGAACTGTTAATTACTGTTTAATTACTGTTAAAAACATAGATTTTTATATTAAAAACCAAATATGATAGATTCAAGACAAAAATATCCAAATTTTCGACATTTTTCAACGTTTCCCGCTTGAAAAATAGCTAATTTTTGTGGCTATATCATTAAATAAGCTAACGAGCTAAGCCTAAGCCAAAGTTAAGCTTGAGCTAAGCTAAGTCAATATACTTCAGGAATGATTAACGGTTGCGGCGTCGAATCATCAAGCAAAAAGCACGGCCTCTTCCAGCACATTTGCCACTCCTACGAGCTGGTGATGGCCGACGGAAGCCTAGTGACGGCGGCCAAGGTACTGTAGAATAGGTGAAAAATAGAATATTTTAGGAAAACCCGGATGGTGGTGCCGATTCGCAGGCGCTGTTCTACGGAGTGCCGTGGAGCCATGGAACTCTGGGCTTCCTCGTGGCCGCCACGCTCAAGATCATCCCCTGCAAGCCGTACGTGAAGCTGACGTATACACCGTCGGATTCGGTTAAGGTAAGTTAACAGCTTAATTTACGTATAAATTTTTAGAAAACACAAGATCTGCTGCAAGCCGAGACCGAGAACCCGGAGAACGAGTTCGTCGAGGGGATTTTGTTCTCGAAGAACCTTGGCGTGGTGATGAAGGGAAGGTAGGGAAACATATAATTGTTGGTGCCCAGTTTAAAGTGTTTAAAATTTATAATTTTTGTTAGTTAGCACGTTTTAGCGGGCTTTACGCTTTGTTATCGTTATTTTTTGGTTTCTGACATTGTTCGACGGGGTTTTTAAAGTTGAACAGGGTAATTGTAGGGCATTAAATAGCGTAGAACAACTCAAAAATGCGGAAAACACCAGTGTAAATAGAAATGCAATGTACACGCCAAGTAGCCAGTATTTTTGAGGGTTTTTTGTTCAAATTGGCAACTCAGGGGCGAGAAATAGCGTAGAATAACGCAGACAGCACGGAAAAAACGAGCGTCAGTAGAAATGGAACGTACACGGTATTGTATTAACCTTTTTTTAGTTTTTGTGAAGACGCCCCTCGAAACGGGACGGTGAACCCGATCGGGAAGTGGCACAAGCCGTGGTTCTACACGCATGTTGAGGGGATTGGCCGCGGGGGTACGGTAGGGTATCCGCGTTTACATCAACATCCGTTTTTAGGAAAAAGTGGAATACATTCCGTTGCGCGACTACTACCACCGGCACTCGAAGAGCATCTTCTGGGAGATCAAGGAGATCGTGCCGTTCGGGAATAACCTCTTTTTCCGCTGGTTTTTGGGGTGGCTTTGCCCGCCGAAGATTTCGTTGTTGAAGGTGACCACGCCGGGGCCAGTGAGGTATGGCGGGCAAACGAGCAGAGATAATTTAGGAAGCTGAAAAATTGTCGTTCTGGGTTTTTCCAGTTCGAAATTTTTCGAAATGTTCGTTCACTTTTAGAAAACTGTACGAGCGTAAGCACGTCATCCAAGACATGCTCGTCCCGCTGGAGAAGATGGCCGACGGGGTCGACGTCTTCGAGAAGGAGGTTGATGTGAGGAATTGTAGTTGAAAATGATTAAAAAGCTTTAAATTTAGATTTATCCACTATGGCTGTGCCCTTTCGTGCTCCCCTCTCTTCCCGGGATGATCAAGCAGCGCACCGGCAAAAATCAACTCTACATCGATTTGGGGGTTTATGGCGTGACGCACGTTAAGGTAAGCTGCTTAAAACCCTGTTTAACAGGTTATAATTAGTGATGCTTTTTCAAATAACAAAAATTAATCAACAAAGATATATAAGAAACATTTTTCAGACCTACGAGCCGCGAGAATCAACGCGAAGACTCGAGGAATTTGTGCGAAGTGTTAATGGGTAAGTAATGGATCGAAACGACAACCTAATTTAGAGAAAATCTCAAAAATTACATTTTCCAAGCGGGAAAAAATTAGATGAGGAAGGAAACATCGAAAAAAAATTACAATTCCAGGGTGCAAATGCTATACGCGGACACATACATGACAGAACCGGAATTCTGGGAGATGTTCGACAGGTCGATGTACGATTGGTTGAGGCTAAAGGTAACTGAAATTTTCTACTTTATCAAGGAATTGGGCCATAATCCCGACAGCCAAAATACCGGCAGCCAAAGACCGACAGCCAAATCCCGGCATATCCTTGACGCTAGTTAGAATGTCGCTTCCTTTTAAACAGCGCTTTTCCATGTCGGGATTTTGGCTGTCGGTATTGTTGTTTTCGGGATTTTCGCTGTCGGCATTTTGGCGTCTTCCGTTTTCATAGGTTTAAACAAAACCTAGAATGGTATTGAACAAGTTAGGCCGTTAAATTAAGGTAATCCTACTATCCTACTATCTATAAAAAAATAGTGTTTGTGTGTGTGTGTGTGTATATTTGCATGCACTTCCGTTAGGATGTTCCGCTCCTACAGCCTCGGGAAAGGGTTTTTTGGATAGGGAAGAAACGACAATAGGTTTAGAATGGTCCGGAATCGACTGCACACAGATAAAAATTTTAAAAAACTGTGGTTTTCGCTATTAAAAATAGGTTTTTGTAAAACCCTGTTTGTTAGGGGAAATTAGCATGCGCCGGAAGTGGAGGAGGCTTATAAAAAGGAAGGGAGGGCGTGGTTTTCATTTTTTGGTGATCGATTTTCGAAAACAATTATGCAAAGTCACTACTTTCATAGGTCCTAGACGGGGCCAGGGTTGAAAAGCCGCGAAGCGGTTTTTCAACCCTGGTTATTCGTTAAATTAAGATAAGCGTTCCTTAAAATAGCTAAAATAAAATTAACGTAAGCTTGGGCCAATTATGTCAATTTAGTACGACTGCAAGGAGGCCTTCCCGAGCGTCTACGAGAAGGTGTGCCGGGCGGCCCGGTATTGAAAAATGATACTGCGTGTTTATGATGCGTAATTTGTTGTGGGGTGTAGTTGAGAGTTTGTCAAGAGTTCGAAATAAATTATTATAGTTAAGACTAAATTTTCACATCAAATATTGTAGATTTAATTTTTTAGAGCTTTAGTCTTCAGTTACACACTCAAATACCTTTATTCAGAAAATCACACACACACGAAGCGCATAAGGAATGGCAGATTTCAATTTAACGGGTAGGAGCGGAGTAACGTGCTTGAATTTGAATGGGCGGAGGGGCGTGGCCTACTTCGGCGACTGCTTCAGGGCTGAAAATGGCATTTTAAAGGGATTGGGAAGTCATAAATCGTCAGGAAGAGTGAGAGAGCGAGAGAGCGAGAGAGAGAGAGAAAGCGCGAGAGAGTAAGTGAGAAAGATAGAGAGCGAGAGATAATGAGAGAGAGAAAGAGAGAGAGCGAGAGATAGTGAGAGAGAGAAAGAGAGAGAGAGACCCACTATTGACTTGGCTCATCGTGGATCGGCCGGTGTCCTCGCGTGAGGCCTGCTTCTTCGGGGTGCCCGCCTTCTGAAAGTTCGTGGGTTTAAGGAGTTTGGCAGGGAATCTTTTGGACGCAATGCAACCGTAACGCGCGATTTAAGCATTTTTAACCAAACGCAACGCGCCTGACATCTATTATTTCAGCCAAAAACCCTGCTATCCATACCGTCTTTGGAATATTGGCCTCATCGAGGCGCTTCTTGGCGGCCTCCAGGTATTCGGGCGGCAACTCGGTGTACGTCTCCGTCTCGTTCGGCTTGTTCTTGTCGAGCAGGCGGCGGAGGTGGCGGAGGATCTCGAGGTTGCTGCGGTGGAACGACTTGTGGTAGTCCAGCTGCCAGGAGATGAGCTTTTACGGGACGGGAAAGCGACCTTACCAACTCGTTGAAGTAGTTGCTCACGCAGTGCTGGTGGTGCTTTTGGATGTTCTTCTGGGAGCTGAGTTTGCCCTGGATGATCTCGCTGAAAATGGAGAGGGTGAGAGCGCGCGCGAGAGAGAGAGAGAGACAGAGAGAGAGAGAGTACGCACAGTTGCATCTTATACTTCTCGGCGGCCTTCTCCAACGCCATCTGCGTGGTGGGGCTCGGTTTGGAGGTCTGCTTCTGGCGCGCCTCGAAGAACTCGCGCCGCACCTTTGGCCAGCGGTTCACGTCCTGAAATCGAAAACGTATTGTAAAGTACTGTAGCGTGCTGTGGCGTACGTAGCGTATTTAAAGTCCTCGTATCGCTGTTTAATGTTGAAAGCCACCGTAGATCGCTTACGGTTGCCTACTGTAGTGTACTTTAGCGTATTGTCGCGTACTGATCCCCACCGTACCAGCATAAAATTCCCGTACTCGTCCTGGAACCACGCCTTGATGGGGTGCCACGCCTGGGCGTATGTCTTGTCGGCGTGTTCCTAAATTTATGGGGTGTAACTTGGAGCGTAGCGTTGCCCTGACACCTTTTCCTTACGCGACAGATCGTCGAGGACGACGGCTGTGCGCTGGAGGAAATCTCGGGTCCAGGCGGATGTCATTCCGCCTTCGGCCTGGAAGTTTTAAGCGATAGAGAGAGAGAGAGAGAGGGAGAGAGGTACGAAGAAACCTACATTAACAAAATCCTGGCGCAGCTGCATCAACGGCATCAGGTTCAGGTCGCGCTGCCGGATCTTCTGGTAGTACAGCTCGAACTGGGCGGTCGTCTCCTGCGTCGAGCGGAACGCGCTCTAAAATCCGGATCTCCACGTCCAGGCTATTAATGCTCACACTCATCGAGTCGATCTGGCCCTGGAGCTCGATCTCGGCCGGGGACAGCTCTTCCTTTTTGCGGCGCCATGAGGCCCTGGAAAATGAACGCGTTGCGGAGAGAGAGAGAGAGACAGACAGAGCGCGAGAGAGAGCGAAACTGCAGCAAACCTACCCAAAACCCATCTCGTCGACGTGGAGATGGCGATTGAACGAGTAGCGATTATGAGGCGAAATATTCCAACTTGTAGGCCTGGAAGTTGTAGCTATGCAAATGTGACGACTCAAATCGCATTATTTATCTCTCTTTCTCTCTCACTCTCCCTCGGTCTCTCCATCTCTATCTCTGTCTATTTCTATCTACCTCCGTTGCTCTGTCTCTCTCTCATCCTCCCACTCGCTCTCGCAGGAAAAACTAGCAAGAGAGGGTGAGAGAGCGAGAGATAGAGGGAGAACGATAATCAGAGAGCGAGAGAGACAGAGATAAAGAGAGTGAGAGAGAGAGGAGAGATAGAGAGAGAGAGAGAGAGAGAGAGAGAGAGAGAGAGAGTAGTGTGATCTCTAGACAGCCAGACCCCTTTAAACGAGTCCACGTGCCCTCAGGCTACACTCGCAGCAAAACTCCATCGCTCCGGGAGTCCAATTTTCGTGCGGCTCCTAATTAGGGCCCCCAGAGGGCAGAAGTTTTGCGGGGTCTACGATTTTAGCCTTCTTGGACTCTATTTGCGCTTTTTAAGCTAAAAAATGCAAAACGAGAGGAGCATCAATAGGGAAAACAGACAAACTGTTGTAAAGAACTGAAATTCACCCGATTCCTGAAGAATCTCTGCTTGCCTGCCTCAATTTTTCAATTTTTCAGACCAAAAATTACAAATTTTCAGACGGAATTAGCGCAATCTTTCACCGGTTTTTCCGCCCAGCTCCAATTTACACCCAATTCCGGCCCAATTTTTGTGACCGATTTTTTTGCGGGGCAGCAATATGTGTATGAAAACATGCCAATGCACATCAATCATAACCCATCCCGCTCCTCTCACTCCGGCTAAAAGCCGCAGCTCGCATTTTTGGCCGGGTGCCGCCCGGAAATTGGATTGCCGAGGGGATGAGTAGCCGTCCGGGTAGAGGAGGTGTATTTGACTTATATCCAACTTTTGGGCTCTTAATTTGGGCTTAGTATGATCTCCTATTAATGCGCTTTTGACAGGCTTAGATTTGAGGTTTTCACCTCGTTATCGCCGGAAGTTCTAGACACCGATTAATGCACTCTTTTCGTGGTGCAGAATTTGCCATATTTTGCTTTTTCTATATTTTATACTCTGTTTTTTATTTTTTTGGATTCAACAATGCCTGTTTTAGCTAATGTAAAGATATATCGATTCAAGTAGTTTCATGAGTTTTTTAAATCTTGGAATTCCGGTATGAGCTTTGTATCGCATCAATGTGCGTTTCGCCTCACTCAACTTTAAATGTTTTGCTTGATTTTATAGTTTTTATAACTAGCAATAACACACACTTATTCTACCTTAAATGATTTTTAGTTTATAAAAATTTACAAATCTCGGTTTCCAGACTTCGGCGTCGAAAAGTCCAGGCTTTACCTCCCGTTAATGCGTGTATTTATCATAATCGAATTTTTTGCCCAGTTGCGATTCTGAAGAAGTTTCTCAATCTCCTCACCTTCTAAAAGCTTCAAAAGCCGGGGCCGAAATGCCCGGCGGGCAATCTTGGAATATTCTAGGAGATGCCTGGGAAATTTGACCCTGCCCGATTCGGTGCCCCCCAACTAGAGAAAGAGACTAATTGACTTGGGCGGGGTCCACTAGTCTGGACTACGCTCCGATTCTAGCGATGATTTTGTGGTTTTAAAGGGACTTGAAAGGCAAAATGGAGTGCTTAATTAGGAATTTTGAAAGCGCTGGATTTTTTGGGGTTATAATCGAATCGTTTGTCTCTGGGGGTTTGGCACTACTTTTTTAATGGCTCTCTCTCGCTCTCTCATTCTCTCTTTTTCGCTCTCTCTTTCTCTCTCTCTCGCTCTCTCAACTCGCTCTCCCACGAGAAAATTGTCATAGCTTCGCTATATTTCGAGTGTTTATAATTGAATCGGTTGTCTCGGGCAACCGAAAGCTTTTTCATTATTTCTGGCGCGCTCTCGCTCATTCCCCAGCTCTAACTCGCATTCTCTCTCTCGATATCTCCCACTCTCTCTCTCTCTCTCTCTCTCTCTCTCTCTCTCTCTCTCTGTCTCTATATCTCGATCTCTCCCACTCTCTCTCTCTCACGCTCTCTCTTCCTTCTCTCGCTGCACTTTTCAATTCCAGATCCCAGCTGATGATCACGCGAGAAGACCGAATAAAATGAGTGGCGCCCGCTGCATCTATGCTAGTTGTAAGTGTTACAATTTCATGGAAAAAAATCGATCAATTTTAAGCTGCAGATACTGTGGCATACTGTAACTCCCCCGCAAAATATGGGTCACTTTCCCGACCTTCTCACACCAACGACTTTTTTGGGTTGAAAACAGATAGAAATCTCTTGGGGGTTGACCCAGTTTGTGTTGGTTGTGGTTGAGAGAGAGAGAGAGAGAGAGAGAGAGAGAGAGAGAGAGAGAAGCCTTAGCCTTGACCTCCTCGGGGTTGTGGGTATTTATAAGGCTACATTGGAGAGATCTCCGAGGAAAGGCCGGGCGATTTGAACCCTTTTTATGACCTATTTTCGCGTGTATGTGCTATTTTTATCGCCAGAAACGTCTGAAATATCTTTTATTACGTTTTTTACTGGGAATTACCGAAATATCATTTTTTGCATGTTTGGAAATGAATTTATTGTAAAAAAAGTAGCTATATAAAATCCAAATGAACAAAAATAGAGAAAACTACAAAAAACTTCATAAATTTGTGCTTCGCGATGTAGCGCCCTACCTACAGTAGTCTACGATTTTTTTGGGTTTTAGCTGCTCGAAACAGTGAAATTCCAGGTTTCCTAGGTTACGTTTACTCGCTAATCCTTCGGCGAAAGGGTACAAATTTCAGATGAAGTTGACTTATATTTCGAATACATTTGTATGCTTTCTTAATTTAACAATTAAACTGATAGTTTATAACTTAGGTTTAAAAATTTATAGCTTTTGCGATGCTCATTGCTAATTTTCACTTATTTAGCCCTTTGCAAAACTTAGAGCAAGATTTTGGAATTTTTCTAAAGCGACCAACTTTAATTTTTAAATTAGGTATCTTTTTGGGCCCTCAAACTTTTTTCCGCGCGCGTACTATGAACAACAGGTCGTGGATAGGTGTGGGTTGTAGGGCGGGGTCGGCGGTCACTTCCGGCTTTTCGCCAGTAAGAGAACTTGGGTAAATAGAGCCCCTGGGCGGTTGACCCCTTGACCCAAATAGTAGAGAAAGACGGATAGACAGACAGACAGGCACAAAATGGACGAACAGACATCTTGTAGGCCACACCAGCAGAGCAATTTGCCCTCACATTGTGTCTAGGGCTAGTTTTGTCCATTTTTTAGCTTGAGAATTGCCTATAAATCCTTGAGAATCGCTGAAATATTGGGTTCTGGCGTTTGTAGTTAACTTATCCGTTTTTCGTAGCGTGGCGTAGCCATTTAGCGCCTTGACTGCAAACTACAACTGACTTTTCGCTTATTTTTGGACATTTCATGTACATAATTTAAGTTTTTTTCTTCGTTGTTGCTTCCGAATTGACGGTTGTAGTTTGTAGTTTAACTCCAGCGTTTTTTTGTGTTTGTTGTAGTTGTGTAGCTTCCATACTATGAAGGAAATGGTTCATTTAGGTTTCGCAGAAGGGTTTTGAATTGGTCATAATTCTTTTTGCCTTCCACCTGTCGTTGTAGTTTATAGTTGCATCACAGCGCTTTTTGTAGCGTAGTGTAGTCGCTTACCTTCGATTTTCACCCTGCAGCTAACTAGGATTCGACTTTTAGAGTAGTTTTTCGACTGTCTTAGCTGAATTTCGCTGATTTTTAACTCGCGCTTTGCCTTTCCGACCCCTTTAAACCCCACATTGATCGTTGACCCTGAAAACGCCAGGCTTTCGCCAATCATTTGCCCCCATTCTCGTGGTTTTCCCATCCGCCCGGATAGTGCCACGTCTCCCCGGGCTACGCGGCGCTCCCAAAAACAGTGCGCTGACCCGCCTTTCGATACCACGCCCCCACAAGAAGGCTCTACTTGACTCCCCCACGACCGCTTTATTATTTTATGCCAACGGCGGTTCGTCTGAAACGAGGGGCCGGGAAATACGGTCGGTTTTGCGCTAAATTGGGGAGAAATTGGCGGTGGCTTGATTTATTAGCCTTTTTGGGTCGGAAAGGAGCGTTTTAACAGGCATAAAAATGGCCTGCCGGTTTCAATACGCCTATAAAATTTGTTTAATTTTCGGGAGGCCTAAAAAGGTCTTCGCGCGTCTTTCTAACCTGATTTTTTATTAGCGTTACCTGATTCGTCCGATTTTCACTGTTCGGTAAGAAATACGCTTTTTGGAGCCTAAAAAGTATTGCCGATCTTTCCTGGCTAAAAAACCTTTCTTTTGGTAGAGATTCATTTTTAAAGTTTCGGTGCTTTTCTAAATGCTAATAAAATAATAATAAAAAACGTTTTCAGCAAAAAAAAACAATTTCCCAATCCGGCATCGATCCCATTTACCCGGCTTATCAATCGTTGACCGGTCGTGCTAGGGGTCAACACGTTCACCGAAAAATATTACACCCCCCAAGCACACACTCGGGTCCTATCATTCGCCCTAACTGACCAATCCATTAGACCCATCCTCGATAATAGCCCAGATCGTTTAACAATCAAAAGAAACCTTTTTGTTACCCGAGGTCTTAGTTTTCCATATATAAACTTTCTCTTAGGTTACCATACCTTTCTTTTGTTTTCTACAGCCTGTAAAACGCTAACTAACTTTCTCTTTCCAGTGGTGATGGGTATGGTTGGCCTATTCGTGCTCGGCGTCGTTGCCGTGGCCTTCGTAAGTTTTTAGACCTTAGAATTACTTTAATACGTTTTTTTAAATGGTTTTGATTTATCTTTGCAGTTCGGCAGCTCGCAGGCCGCCGACACGGTCACCGTCACCAAGCAGGTCTACTTTGACATCGAGATCGGAGGCAAGAAGGTGAGGATTTGGCCTTTTTGATTTTAATTGGGCTATCTTTTGGATTATCTTAATTGTCTATTGCAGGAGGGCCGTATCGTCATCGGACTTTTCGGAGATGTCGTCCCCAAGACCGCCCGCAACTTCCTCGAGCTGGCCACCGGCCAGAACGGCTTCGGCTACAAGGGCTCCAAGTTCCACCGTGTCATCAAGGACTTCATGATCCAGGGTGAGTGCATAATTTCGTTCTAAATAGCGTAGCGTAGTTGACTTTGCCCTTTTCGTAAAATTTCACGAAAAAACTCTTATTTTATTTTCATTTTAGGAGGAGACTTCACCCGCGGTGACGGCACCGGTGGCAAGTCCATCTACGGAGACCGTTTCGCCGTGAGTTTTCGGGGTTTTTGCTTTATCACAACCCATAGAATCTGTTTATTTTAATTTTTATCCTTGTTTTCAGGACGAGAACTTTGACCTGAAGCACTACGGCCCTGGATGGTTGTCGATGGCCAACGCCGGAGCCGACACCAACGGATCGCAGTTCTTCATCACCACCGTAAGTTTGATGGCCGAAATTAACACGATTTACAACAAAATTGTACGCGTAGCAGGCGCGTCGTGGCAACTTTTTTATTTTATCTGTATTTCAACAGGAAAAAGTGTTTAAAAAAACAGAATTTGGGCCGAAAAGATATATTTTTAGTCTTTATAAAATCAGGATAGGAGTTTTTCAATTAAGGAATAGTGAAAAAGTATCGATTTGTGTTTGAAAAATCTGACTCTGAGGCAAAAATGTTTTAAAAGTCTATTTGCTTCTTCAGGTGACCACCCAATGGCTCGACGGACGTCACGTCGTCTTCGGCAAGATCCTCGAGGGTATGGATGTCGTGAGGAAGATCGAGGGATCCGAGACTGCCCCTGGAGATCGCCCGAAGAAGGAGGTCAAGATCGCCGATTCCGGAGAGCTGCCCCTTGCCGCCCCGTTCGAGACCCCCAAGGCCGGCGTCAACTAAACCACTCAATCCCTGGGAATTCGCTGCCTCTATTTTTCTCGTTGTTTTTTTTGTATGCTCCACCAAAAATCGTCTCTTTCTCTGTACGTGTCTGACTCCGGAGGGTCTCTGAATTATGTATTTGTGTTTTTTTTTGGAATACTAATAAATGTACACAAAAAAGCACTTGGAAAACGTAATTGTAAAAGCATTGAGACTTTATATTTTGATTTTTTTGTGATTGACAAATGAAAGCGAGCACCAAACAAGCAATCATAACAAAGAAAATAGGCACATAGTGGAGCAAAATTTGCAGGTAGATAGGTTGAGAAATTAAAGTGTTTTTCCATTCTTTGTGACGTCCAGAATCTGAAAATGGACGTTGATGACCTTAGAGATTCTCGTAAACGTTCTAAAAAGCTTGTAGCTTCGGTTATCCGTGTTTTGACTTAGATATTAAAAGCCTAATCGAGCTATTATTGCTCAAAAAATACGCACCTCTACATCCCCTTCGATTCGGATCTTGTCGAGGTACGGCCTGTGCTCCCGGTGGTCAAAGTCGACGAAGCGCTCGCCATTGAAGTATATTTCCAGGTCCGTCCAGGTGTAGATGATGGAGAGGTCGAAACTATCAAGAAAATGGTCATTTAATACAAAAATATATTCTTAATAAATACGATACTCAAGTACAAAAATCCAAAAAGCCACTCACATTCTCCAATCATCAATCGGCATATCGTCACTCTTAATTGCGCGCGCCGGGTTCCAGCGGCCATCCGTCAAGAAACTCTTCTCCCACGTATCAATCCACACCGAATCCTTTTCGAATTGGAGGGAAATCTGAACAAGTCTGGTTTTAATAAAAATTCGATTTGGTCGAAAAACCGCGATTTTTGTTGCAATGCACAATTTAGGAAGTTTTGACGTTTAGGAATATAAAAAACAGTTTGGAAACACTTACTCGAACTATATTAGGAAAATTGGAGCCTTGGAGAAGTGCCCCCCTCGATAATGCAAAAGAACCCTGGTTAGCGCAACCACGACAAACTCTATCACCTTCAAAATCAAGCTAAAACCTTACGATAAACGTCGGGGTATTCGTCTCATCAGAAAACGTTATGTTGATGCTTTTTGCTAAAAATTACCGGCGTTTATAGCCGTCAAAGGAGCAAGAGTTACGCTTCGGAATCTCCACAGTTTTGCCCTGGAACTCGTCGCGGCATCCGTGGTAGCAGTGGGTGGTTGGGACGAAGTAGGTGCGACCGCCGTATCGATAGCTAGGATCAAGCCGTTTTTCCAGTTGACCTTTCACACCTGAAGCTCGCGGGCCCGGCGTACGGGTGTACGGACGTGGCGCTGCGTCCGCGCCAGCTCTTGTACGCGTAGTAGCCTGAAGAGAGTTAGAAAAAGGATTAGTTATGTTTTGCTAGTATACTAAAACTAGTTTTTTTATCACTCAAGGCACCTAATATTTGGAAGAATACCTTGGCGGTTGCGGTTGCGATGCCGGCGACGACCCGAGAAGCCAAACCGGGTGTGCACCCGGTTATGGTAGCTGCGGTACGTTTTTGAGCCTAAAAAGTTTAGGTTTTCAGAATAGGGTCCTACTGCTGCTTCCGGAATACCATTTGACCGAGTGGGAAGAGTGGCCGCCGCCGGAGCCGTGCGACGATCCGTGGGACCTACACGGTTTTTTTATATTACTTTTATATTTTGCGGATCATTTAATTTGGTAATCAAGACTGGAAAACCAATTCAAGGTTTTAACTTTAAAAATCGTTAAATGCCATACCTAGATGACGAGCCGCCTCGACCGCTATGACCGCTGCTTTTCCGTTTCGTACGGATTATGTTAGCTCCTGAAAATCAAGGTTTTCATAAATACAATTTTATTTTACCTGTTACGTCCTGCAGCCCGCGGTCGCCGAAAATCTCGCGTATCTGCGCATCATCGCGCACTACAAACTCAATTATCCTAAACCATTTCGAAAAACCTACATTCCATCATGGGCTGAAGCTTCAAATCCAGCCGATCATCCCTCTCAAAATGTACGTTGTTTTCGAACGGACAGGAGTAGGAGGCTCCTTCGACTCTGAAAAATAAAACTAAAAATTTATGAAGGTTTTTCTCACCTGAATAACCGAACGCCGCTGATGTCACCGGACAATGTGGCGGTCAGCTCCTAGAAAAGCCGCATCTTAAGCAAAAATTCTATTTTTCAGGGCTACAAAAGATTTCAAAAGTATAGCAACCAATCGGAAATTCGTTTAATTTTTACCCCTTCAATCCCAGCCGGTCGATCATAGATTCCGAGCTCGCCTTGGTTTCCAAAAACCTAAAAAGCGTCTCAGAGTCTTGAAATCGTAAGTTATACCTGCACGTACTTTTCGGTGAAACGAACGCGTAAATCGACGGTGCTGTTGCGCTAAAAACAAAGGAATAGGTTTATTGGTGCTTTTGCAATAGTGGAAAACAATAAAAACGTGGAAAAATGTTAAAATACTGGCCGAAAAATCGACATCTTTTGTACTTTTTAATGGAAACTTCTGAAGATTATAATAATTACTATTATTAGATTAGAATACTAAAAACCTTTAGAGACAGTTCCTCTATTTCGATTAGACAAATTGGATACTTAGCATTCCTCCCCCCCGATACAGCAAAAGAGCTCAACGTTTCCTCAACCTTAGTTTCCTTACCTCAAATGGGTTCACGGTCTCCTCATTGACAGTTTTCCCGTCTTTCCCCAGCATTTCCATGAACGAATGCACGCCACGATCTAAATGCAACATTTTTGGGCCTGAAAATATCAAGGTACCAGTTTCATTGGTGAAGTCGGCGCAGAATTTGAACTTTGACGCGCCGTGGCTCTTCAGATCGAGGCAAAAGCTAAAAAACGAGTTAGAAAATCAGACACTACGCACCGATCCGCGAGTTCCGTAGCATTGCAGTAGACGTGAATGAATTGGCCGGATTGGGAGATGGTAAGGTGTTCCGTTAGCGTACCATCTTCAGCCAGGGTCTAAAAGAAGCCTCTAAAGTGACAATTATACTCTTTAATAGCTCATATAAAAATTCAAAAGCTAACGAACCCAAAACAAAACTTTTTACTTACATAATCTCGTTCTCCGAAAAACGGAAGCAGCGGCGGATCCTTCAGCCCCCCTAAAAAGGTGTTTTTAAGGAAAAAGCCTCAATGTATGCTCTATTCTATTAGACAATACAAAATAATAAAATTTATATAATACTTTATAAACGATATTTTTACATCCAGAAACTAGCTTTTTAAACTTACACTTTCCTATCACCACTCCCGCCCCAGCGCAGAGCAACAGGAAAATCAGGATGCCGCTCCATTTCGCCCAAATGCCAACGGGCGCTTTTCTAAAAACAATTTTAGGACAATTTAAAGCAATTTTTTAGCTCACTCCTTCTCATCGGGCACTGATATTGTAGGTGGCGGCGCGTCATAGGTGTACACCGGAAGCGGATGCTGGGTGGGCACCGGTTGGTACGGTTGCCCGTTCATCCCCGCTAAAACGGAGAAAGTTAATCTGAATGTTATAAGTTTAATGTCGGCAAAGCAAGAAAGAGAAAATACATTTAAGATAGTGAAGAAAAAAATATCCCTGGAGCTAATTTAATATAATTTCTTCTTTTTATCACCTGCTCCAATCTTTTTCAGCCTTTCGCGTGTAAAAGAGCGAGTTAAAACTAACTTTATAACTTAAAATTAAAAGGAAAACCAGAGTAAAAATACACTTTAAAATTATTAAAGCAATAATTACAGTTTTGCACTTTACCCTTGATTTTTAATAACATTTAAGTGGTTTCTAACACTTTTTAGAAGGTCAAAACAATTCTTAGTCAATGTTTTAAAAGGCCGTCCGCCAGTCACTCGAACAGGCCCCATACTAGCTTGGCACAGTTTTTTTCGACCCATTTTTTATGACGTCATCTGAAAGAGCATGGTCGAATTAGTAGACTGGGATGGTTTTGAAAGTTTTAAAAGTTTGATTTTGAGGTTAAAATGGGCCTCAAAGTTGCCGACACCCAAAAAAATATATCGAAAACTACTGAACGGAATTTGCTGAAACTTTGTGACAATCCCTAATTTGGGTCGGGGAACATTTTTCTAATACATTGCGAAACCAGAAAGTGGCCGGAACATAGGTATCTTGCGTACTAAAAACAGTTTTTTCGGAATTAGTAGTTTTACGGGTGATCGCTGCATCAAGCGATTAGTATTAAAAGATGCACCGAAATTTTCTCTATCGATTGATGTATCTTTTAGAATGCAGCGAGCACCCGTAAAAACCGAAAAATCGTCCTGAATGGGTCGCCGGGGCGTCAATTTCGGCCATTTTGGTGAAGAATTCCTTGTGGGGATAGGCTAGAGTAGGCGAGATAGTGGGGGAAAGTGAGAGAGTGGCCTCCGGGGGCCGATTTGGCTGCAGGCCTGTTCGGCTGTCGCTGTGGTGCATTGGTAGTGGCGTGGGATCCTTGCGCCGGGGCGCCTCTAGATCAATCCCAGCCTACCTTTAGAAAGCTAATTTCTTTTTGCTCTTTTTCGCAATTATCCTAACTCGGGCTATAGAATCATAACCATGTCACTCCCTGAAATATTTGCCAAATTTGGTCTTCCGGCGACCCATTCAGGACGATTTTTCGGTTTTTACGGGTGCTCGCTGCATTCTAAAAGATTCATCAATCGATAGAGAAAATTTCGGTGCATCTTTTAATACTAATCGCTTGATGCAGCGATCACCCGTAAAACTACTAATTCCGAAAAAACTGTTTTTAGTACGCAAGATACCTATGTTCCGGCCACTTTCTGGTTTCGCAATGTATTAGAAAAATGTTCCCCGACCCAAATTAGGGATTGTCACAAAGTTTCGGCAAATTCCGTTCCGTGGTTTTCGATATATTTTTTGGGTGTCGGCAACTTTGAGGCCCATTTTAACCTCAAAATTAAACTTTTAAAACTTTCAAAACCATCCCACTCTACTAATTCGACCATGCTCTTTCAGATGACGTCATAAAAAATGGGTCGAAAAAAAACTGTGCCAAGCCTTGTTCGGGTCTCTCGCAAACGGCCTTTTAAAGTTTTACTTGAAAACACGCCAATTTATAGCTTTTCAACGTTTTAAAACAAATTTTTCAGCAGAAAATCATTGCGGGTAATCGATTACGCGCGGTAATTCCAGGACAGCGGGACGCGCGCTTTATAGAAAACCAGCCCCACGAGGATTTTGGGCCCCAGATCGCTCCCAAATGATCAGATTTGGTCCCGGAAGTTTTTCTGGGTTTCCGGGGAGCAAGAACACGCCTTTGTAGTGTAAGAGCCGGGTATTTTCAGCCGTTTTTTTCGGCAGGGAACACCCGGCTGGGGCCAACGAGTGCAGGCGCGCCGTATCGACCCGGAACCCCCGGCTCTTTTCAGACCCGCGTTCTCTTTTTGCCATCCCCATCTTCTTGGCAGTCCAAAAATCAGACACTTTTTTAGTGCCACTTTTCTGTGTTTTTCTGCAGTAGGCGCCCACCAGGAAATGGGGCCACCTGTTCGTTAGATGGGCCCCTGGGGGCATGTTTTTGGTATCGGCCGATTGCGACGTAAAAACTATAGCTCGATGGAGATGAAACATTTATTAATAAAATATATTAAAATCGTAGAAATATTAATTAAAATATATTTAAATTAATGGGAGAACCCGTAATAACAAATCAGAGCAAAAACCAAACATAGCATCAAAATCAGGAAAAAGGTACTTTTGCAGTATCAGGGGGACCCAGTTTTTTCTTTTAAGTCCCTATTTCCTTAGTAAATAATAGCGAGTATGTTAATCATTTGTGTCTTTTTTTAATTTAGCTTGGTTTGGAGTAGAAAAACTAATTAGAAAGCTTAGAAAAACTAGATTTAGAATTTTGTCAAAATTGGCAAATAATTTTTTGGCCAAAAATTCTATTTTGGTACCTGTTGCATAAAAATTCTTAAAGTTTTACGTTTAGAGATGCCTTAAAAGGTATAGGCTGACAATGCCGATTCACAGAATGCCGGTTTACAGAATGCCGATATACAGAATGCCGATTTTACAGAATGCCGATTTACAGAATGCCGATTTTACAAAATGCCGATTCACAGAATGCCGATTTACAGAATGCCGATTTTACATAATTTGGGTTCCACATCCAAAAATACAAACCGGATCCCCAGAAAAAGCATTATCCGACTTGGACATGGCGAAACCGCCAGACCTGAGGCCTAGCTTTACTATTTTCTTTTTTCAGAGAAACCTCAGTTCCACGTTACCAAGGGGCTTGGCTTACTAAATTAAACTCTTCTATCAAACAGTTTTCCCTTCCTCTCGACGTGAGGCCGGGCATTCTCAACCAAGAAATAATAATGAGTCGTTGCGTTTTGTCGCTGCGGCTGAGCACGTTGGAAGTGTCGGCGACCAGCGAAAAGGGGCACGCGTTGAAACTTGTCGCGATGCTTGCGATTTCCTTGTAATCCCCGATCTCTACGTGAAAAAAAGAATTCGTAAAAATTTGCCATAGCCAAGCCGGATAATGTTTTTATGGGGGATCCGGTCTGATGTAAAACCCAAATTATGTAAAATCGGCATTCTGTAAATCGGCATTCTGTAAATCGGCATTCTGTGAATCGGCATTATGTAGGTAAATCGCCTTAAAAATTGTAGAAATCCTTCCTCTATTTCTACTACAAAAATTTAAAATAGAAAATCAGTCAAATCTGGGAGAAAAATACATATTTCTTTACAAAGATTTTTCAGGTTTTATGCTTAGAAATAGTAAAATAGCGTAATAACATCTTCGCTTTATATTAGAAAAACTCTATTTCCTACCCTCGATGTTGCAAAAGTACCAGCAAAAAAAAATCGAAATTACAGCGTTTTTCCATTCTTCGTTACGCCCAGGATCTAAAATTCAGCAGATAATTACTTGAACCGTGTGTTAAAAATATATTTTTGCTATTAATGCTAAAAAATCGATACCTCGACATCCCCCTCGATTCTCATCTTGTCCAGCTTCAAGTTGGGCCCCCGGTGGTCAAAGTCGGCAAAGCGCTGCCCGTTGAAGTAGATGAGCAAGTCGGAGTAGGTGTACAAGACCGAGAGATCAAAGCTAAAAATTGAAAATGATTTAAAAATACGAAAATGGCTTTAAACGTTATAAACCGACATTCTCCAGTCGTCAATTGGCATATCGTTGGCTTTGAGAAGTCGATCTGGGTTCCAGCGGCCTTGAATTTCGGATTTAGCCGGTTTCTCCCACGCACTCATCCACAGGGAATCTTTGGAGAATTGGAGAGAAATCTGGAAATGGCTTACGGTTCTTTGGAATTATCGGGGGAGGACTAATTTTAACATGGAACTCCAGAAATACCTTCTTACGTAATAGCAGGTATTTTAGCAGTGTTTTTAGTAAAGTTAAATTTATTGAAAGTGGGATAGGAGAAAGTTATTACGCTTAGGAATAGTAGAAAAAGAACTTTCCCCCCCAATAATGCGCAAGTACCGGTTTAAAATCTTATTTTTTAAGTTTAAAGTTTACCAGGTAACTTTTAGGCTTTTTTAGGTTTTTAACCACTCACCATAAATATCGGCATTCCATCTCCATCAGTGAACGTAATGTTGACGTTTTTCGCTTAAAAAGTACGATATTGAGCACATTACAAAAAAAATCCTACGTTTTGGAACGTCCACCGTTTTCTCGTGGAACTCGTCGCCACAGCAGCTAGTGGACGGCATGAAATAGGTACGTCCACCGTAGCGATAACTGAAAATTTCCAGCTTATAATTTTTCCACTTTTTTTAATCCGTACCTGAAAGTCGCTGGTCCGGAATATGGTTTCAGCAACGAAGTGGTGCGATTCGAAGTAGGTTTCTCGGCGTAGAAGCCTAAAACGCCGGGTGTTTCAGATTTATTAAAACAGAACTTTCTAATATAAAAACTTTTTATAACCTTAGAAACGAGTCCAATTTCTATTAAAATACAAAAATATAGATTTTTGATCAAAATTTCCGATTTTTAAATCTTTCCCACCTTTTAAATTGTTTTTACAACTGATATAGCTAGGTTCTGTTAAACTTACATTCTTTGTATAAAATTGTTTAAAAAATTTATAAGTAGCACTCACTTTTGCCAGGGCCCATCCGACGTGGCGTCAAGCGATACCGCGCGTAGATGTGGCTGAAATATTGGGGGCGAGGCGGCGGGGTGGGGGCGGGTGGATTTGGGCTGAAAAGGAGAACAAAAATATTCGAAAAACATTTAGAGACCGTAAAACAATGTAGTTCTTAATACTAATAATCACATAATTAAAACTATATCTAATCCTTAAAATGCAAAAAAACAACAAGAAAATTCTATTTCCCTACCTGGGCGTAGATCCAGCCTTATTTGGGTAAGGGATGATCGGGTTCGGGCTGGGTGTGGTCGAGTTTCGAGCCCTAGAAAATCATTTTAAGCCTAAAAACTAAAAACGCAACACCTAGCGGCGGATCCTCCCCGAGAATGGCTGCTGCTCCCTTTCTGAAGCGGAATGCTCGAGCTCGGAATTTGAATTGTCGAGTTTCGGCCACGGGCCCTAAACAAAAATTATTTTAAGCCTAAAAACTAAAGATTCTATACCTAGCGGCGGATCCTCCCCGAGAATGGCTGCTGCTCCCTTTCTGGAGCGAAATGCCCGTGCTCGGGATTTGAATTCTAGATTGATAATTGAAAATACGAATTAGAAAAAGTTTTTACGTTTTGGATACTTCATTAGGAATGTTTTCGGCACTGATTGATGGGGCGCTCGGTGTTTTCTGGGCGAGCGCATCCGTTCTGAAAGTTGACGTGAAATTACTACTTTTGAAACCTTAAAATGCTATTTGGAAATGGTTTCCAAAAATAGTTAAGTGCTCGTACAAATTAAAAACTAAAAAATAAAGTTAGTTATCGAAAAAACTCCAAAAAATCCCCACCGATTACCGGATTCACCGCGTTTCGAAGTAGTACTGCTCTTACGCTTTTTACGGAGCAGAGCAGCTCCTAAAGCTCAATTTCAAAAAACGTTTTGGTATTTTTACCCGGTTGGTTTTGCTGGCCGAAAATCGCGCGTATCTGCGCCTCGTCGCGTACTAAATTTGCTTAACTTAAAAATCTATCCAAAAACTCACCTTCTATCATAGGCTGTAGCGCGAGATCTAGCCGATCGCCCCGCTCAATTTGCAGCGCGTTCTCGAAGGGCGTTGCATACGAGTGACCCTCAACTCTAAGAAGAGACAAATAAATAAATAGACATAGACGTAAAATTTAAAAAGTATAAAAAAGTATAATAAAAAACTTAAAAAGCCCAGATGAAAACTTTTTCATACCTGAATAGTCGTACGCCATCTAGATCCCCGCTTAAGGTCCCGGTAAGGTCCTATGAAAATGGAATAGAATTTTTCATTTTAATACTTACCCCTTCAAGCCCAGCCGGTCGATTGTAGATGCCAAGTTCGCCTTGATTTCCAAAAACCTAGAAAAAGAGATATCCTCTTTCTCTCTCTCTCTCTCTCTCTCTCTCTCTCTCTCTCTTCTGCCTGTCTCTCTGTCCCCTCTCTCTCGCTCTCTCGCTCTCTCACCTTCTCTCGCTAGCTCTCTCACCCTCTCACCTTCTCTCGCTAGCTCTCTCTCCCTATCTTTCTGTCTCTCTTTCTATCCCTCTCTCTCTATCCCTCTCTCTCACTCTCACCTGCACATATTTTTCCGTAAACCTGATGCGCAAATCCACGGTGCTGTTGCGCTAAAATCCAAAACCATTTTCCAAACACGTTTTTCGTACCTCAAATGGATTCACAATTTGCTCTTTTACATATTTCCCATCTTTCCGTAAAATTTCGATATATGAATGAGCCCCACGATCTAAAAATAACTTTTTCGGTTTTGAGGACAAAACCCACCAGTTTCATTGGTAAAATCAGCGCAGAATTTGAACTTCGATGCCTCATGCCCCTTCAGATCGAGGCAAAACCTAGAAATTGATAGCGTAATCGGTTAAGCGTAATCCACCGATTTGCCAGCTCCGTGGCATTGCAGTAGACGTGGATGAATTGGCCGGACTGGGAGATCGTCAGTTTTTCTGTCAAGCTACCATCTTCGGCTAGTACCTAGAGCTCCAAATTACGTAGAGGTTTTTTGGCATTAACGGGGGGGGGGAATAATTTTTGCTGATTTTTTTGAATAATTCCCGGAATACTTAATGTCTAGTCAGTGTTTTAATAGTGCTTTGCGTAAAATTTAACCATATTTGTAGGCGAAACTATGCAAACAACGTGGAAAATTATCTGGTCGAAAAAGCTATCATTTTTGTACTCTGAAAGAAGTCCTGTAAAGATTCTCCCCCCCTCCCCTGCCGCCGATAATATAAAAGAACCAAGATAATTATACCATTAAAAGTAATAGACACAAAATTGGCTTACATAATCGTGCTCCCCAACAAATTGCAATCGAGGGATCGGCTCTGCGTTGGGGGCTGCTAAAAGTTTTCTTTTAATTTTATTTTTGTTTCAAACGATCGAAACCTTAAAAAATCATAAAAAAAGAGAAATTCTACTGAAAAAAACGCCAAAACGTACCATGAAATATCAGCGCTATTACTCCAAAGGAAAATAGCAGGAATAGTGCAATCGCAACAACATTCCCTCGACCGCATTCTGAGGCGGTTCTAAATACAAATAAAACGTAAGTATTGAGCGATAAAACCCCTACCCTTTTTGCTGTGTCTGCTGCTGTGCTTGTTGCTGTTGCTGCGGGGCGGGTTGCTGAACTTCAAACGTTTCCTGCGGAAATGGATATGGCGGATAGGCGGAAAGTGGGGAATCTTCGTTGGTGAGCGGTTGGTAGGGCATGGGCGCTAAAAAAGGATGAGAATAATAGTTTTGGAAACAAACAGGGGGAATAAAATGATTAACGACAAGGTTTATCACATATCATTTAACAAAATTCGCTAATTTCACCAAATAAAAGGGGCTTAAAAGTCTAAAAAATCAATGAAAATTGCTGAAAAGTAGCTTGTTTGCTCGGCCAATGCTATATTTTTTACCATAATTGGCTGGCTCTAATCAATAAACGCATTTATAAACACTAAAAAAAATTCGCCGGTGCCGCCGATTCTGATCTTAGAATTCGCGAAAATGGCGTAATTTATAGCCTTTTCGCCGCCATTTTCATTACAAATCCCGGGGTAATAGATTGTGCAAGGCTAATTACATAGTGCGCGCGGAGCGGCGGCTTATCATCCGCGAGTTCCTAAAACGTTCGTTCTCCTATAAACTCCCGGGATGGGGGCGGCCCTGTTTAAGTTTTTTTTTGTATCCTCTCTCTCTCTCTCTCTCTCTCTCTCTCTCTCTCTTTCTATCTTGATTGACGACTTGGTAATGAGAACATTTCCCGAAAACACCCGGAAAAATTCCGGGGACCAGTTCCGACAATTCGGTTTTCAACAAGGTCAGTATTTTTCGTAGAGATCATGTGAGCAAACAATTTTATCCTTGGGCAAAGTCAAAATTGAGAATACACAATAGCACCCGATAACAAAGAGTGTTGGAGGAACCGCCAGAAACAAGTGAACCCATTACGCGACCCTTTTTCCGCGACACTCCTATGCCCCCTGTTCCCCTGTGCTTTCCCTTCCCCCTTGCCGGCTGGCCCTCTTCGATTTCTTTTTTCAGTCTTCGTCCTGTCCCCGCAACTCCGTGTTGTCCGTAACTCGTTGAGTTACACATTATTTTATCTGCCAATAAACTCTCCTTGTTCTCTCCATTTGGTTCAGGCACTCAAGGTATCGAACGGTCCGATCGCAAAGCATCCCTTTGGATCGCGACCAGCACTTTGACAAGAACTCACGCACAACCAGCTCCACAACAACTGGCGATCAAGGATTCGACTCTGTGCTGCTGAACAATGGCGATGATGGACGACCCCGACTTCAAGGCGATGCTGAAGGAGATGACCGCCATGATGAAGGCCGGTCAAGAGCGCGAGGCCAAGATGATGGCCGAGCTCGAGAAGATCCGCGCGGAGGCCCCAACGCACATGGGCTCCGTTAGCGAAGATTCAAGCCAAGCACCCAGGCCTCTGAATGCTGTCGAGATCGGCGCCCTAGCCACTCGCATCAGCCGGTTCGAGTATGACCCGTCCCAGGGGATTACTTTCGACAAGTGGCACGAGCGATTCAATAATCTCGTGGCCACCGAACCGCGCATTTCCGAAGCGAACAAAAAGCACCTTGTTCTCGGAATGCTGGACGCTAAGGCATACGGATTGCTGGCGGATCACGCTCGTCCCAAGGAGCTATCCGAGGTCGACTACAAGGACATTGTCAAGTTTTTGACAGAAATGTTCGGTGAAAAGCTGTCGCTTTTCAGCCGCCGATACCAAGCCTTTCGCGTTGCGAAAGAGGCCGACGAGGATATGCGCTCGTACGCAGCTCGCGTGAACAAGCTCTATGAACAGGGCCGCGTCAAAGAGATGAAAGAGGATGAAGAAAAGTGCTTACTTTTCGTCGCTGGATTGTCCGATCAAGCACATCGCGACATACGCAAAAAGCTTATCCGTATCCTGGAGTCAAAGGATGACGTGAAGCTGGACGATTTGCTGCGCGAGTGTGACTTACAAACCACTCTGAACATGGATGTTGTTGTCGAGCAACATGCCAATATCAATCGGATCCAAGCATCGGGATCGCGAAAGACGTGGAAGGAACAGCGCGGCTGCACCTCTAGCAATGGTCGGCCCCAGCCTACCTCCAATGATCGCCCCCGAGTTGACAAGCGGAATGACATCTGTCATAATTGTGGGAGGCGCGGACACTGGCGTACCGAGTGTCGCGCTGGAAGTTCTGAAAAGAACCAAGGAAATAATTTCTCGAGGCCGAGAGATTCAAAAGCAAATAAACAGTGGAAGCCGAAGGTGAACGCGATAATTCACATCAATGCTGTCGATTCAACGCGCAAAGACGTTGAACTTTCGATCGATGGCATCGCTTTTACTTTGCAGTTGGACACGGGCGCTGCCGTAACGCTGATTGATGAAGTTTTGTGGACTAAATTGAATTGTCCGCCACTTCAACCTTCGGATATACAACTACGTGCCGCCAATGGTGGGCCAATTGAAGTGAAAGGTTGCTTCGATACCACTTTCAAAGTGAAAGGCATTGAAGGTCAAGGCAAATGCTTTGTTACCAAGAATATTCGCTTGATGGGGCTTGATTGGATTGATCAGCTGCCACAATTCGCTTCTTGTTTTGATGAGTTGTGTGTTAACAAGGTCACACTCAAGCAATCTGCACTCGAAGAAGAGTTGCTCAAGAAGTTTCCGAACGTCTTCAAGGACGGCTTAGGCTTGTGCACAAAGGCCAAAGCTGAGCTTCAGCTAAAGCCTGACGCACAGCCAATATTTTTGCCATTTCGACGTGTTGCATTCTCAATGGAAGCTGCCATTGAACAAGAGATCCAGCGACTTGTTGATTTGACGGTGCTGAAACCGGTCACGTACAGTCAATGGGCTGCACCCGTCGTACCTGTCAAAAAGAAGGACGGTTCTATGAGACTTTGTGGAGATTTTTCTACCGGCTTGAACGCAGCTTTGGAGGATTATCACCATCCACTCCCCACTGCTGAAGATATTTTCACCAAGCTGAACGGTGGAAAATTTTTCTCTCAGATTGACTTGAAGGATGCATATTTACAGATTGAGGTTGAGGCTGACAGCCAAGAATACCTAACTATCCACACTCATAAAGGCTTGTACCAATATCAACGTTTGATATTCGGTGTGAAGACTGCTCCTGGTATCTTTCAGAAGATAGTGGACAATTTGATCGCAGGCCTGGACGGGACCGCTGCCTACCTGGATGATATTCTCATCACCGGCCGTACCCAGGAGGAGCACGACGACAGGGTCCGTCGTTTATTTGAGCGAATCCACGAGTTTGGATTGCGCGTCAAAATGGAGAAGTGCGCTTTTGGCAAGGCTTCGGTGAAGTATCTTGGTTTCATATTGGATTCACAAGGCCGAAGACCGGATGCCCAGCGTACGGCTGCGATAGCAAACATGCCGCAACCGACATGCCTCAAGGAAGTTGAAAGCTTCTTGGGCATGGTCTCGTTCTATCAGTCGTTCATTCCTCGTATGCGGCAAATGCGCGCTCCGCTTGACGAGTTGAAAAGGAAAGACACAAAGTTTGTCTGGCATGAGGGCTGCGAAAAAGCTTTCCAGTCGCTCAAGGATATTGTAATATCTGATCTCTTGCTTTGCCACTATGACGCCAAGTTGCCAATCGTCGTCGCCGCTGATGCAAGCGAGCAGGGACTTGGGGCGGTCATTACGCACAAGTTTGCGGATGGTTCGGAGAAGGCCATTTCACATGCCAGCAGAGCATTGACCGTGGCAGAGAAGAATTACAGCCAGATCGAAAAAGAAGGTTTAGCCCTCATTTTCGCGATTCGGCGCTTCCACCGCTACATCTATGGAAGGCGTTTCGTGCTATTGACGGATCACAAACCTCTTTTACCCATCTACGGGTCGAAAAAAGGCATTCCGCAGCACACCGCAAATCGACTGCAACGGTGGTGCTTGTTTTTGAACAACTACGACTTTACGATTGAATATCGTAATACAACCAAGTTCGGTCAAGCGGATGCACTTTCCCGTCTGATTCCGCCGAGAACTGAGCCCGATGAAGACATCGTTATTTCGCAGATAGAAATCGATGTTGCGGCGGTTTTCGAGGAAAAATTGAGCCAAGTCCCAATTTCGCAAAAAGAAATAGCAATTCAAACGGAGCAGGACCACACACTTGGTGCTGTGATTGAATATATCAAAGTTGGAACTTTTCCAGACTGTTTGCCAGGCTCCGCTCTGTACGCATTCAAAAGTCTAGTTCCCAACCTGTCGATACATCAAGGTTGTTTATTCTTGAAAGAACGAATTGTTGTCCCGAAAAGACTTCAATTGCGTGTCCTGAAAATGCTCCATGAAGGACATCCTGGTCA
Source organism: Mesorhabditis spiculigera (assembly GCA_958295435.1). NCBI lineage: Eukaryota > Metazoa > Nematoda > Chromadorea > Rhabditida > Rhabditidae > Mesorhabditis > Mesorhabditis spiculigera. The sequence continues at coordinate 2,244,120 of CATQJA010002709.1, read as the reverse complement.
GACTAGAATGAAATTGCTCGCGAAACAGTATGTTTACTGGATTGGCATGGACACAGACATCGACCGCATCGTGAAAGAATGCGATGGCTGCCAGAAAGCCCAGAAGATGCCTGTGAAAAGTGAATTGACCCCGTGGCCTATACCCAATCGTCCAATGGAGCGTGTGCACATTGACTACGCCGGCCCCATTGATGGTCGAATGTACCTGGTATTTGTTGACGCCTACTCTCGTTGGCCAGAAATCCACGATTGTAAGGTCGCAACCAGCCGTACGACGATTGCCCATTTGAGAGATATTTTCTCTAGGTTTGGAGATCCGCAAACCCTTGTTTCGGATAACGGTACTCAATTTACTTCAAAGGAGTTTGAAGAATTTTGCACTGATCGTGGAATCAAACATCTACGTACGCCCCCATTTCATCCTCAATCGAATGGTTTGGCTGAACGTTTCGTTGACACATTCAAGCGAGCTTTGAGCAAAGCTCCCGGATCGCTCAACGCTGAAACACTGCAAATATTTTTGCGCAGTTACAGGTCCACCCCGTGCCCTTCTTCGCCGAAACAGCTATCTCCGGCTGAAATGTTTATCGGGAGAAAGCTTGTTACTCCTCTTGTTCGGTTGGCTCTGTCCAAGAGCAACGACAAGACCTGTCTGAAAGTCGCTCTTCAAAAAGAGGGGAAGACGACGATGGTTGAGCAATTTAACCGGAGACATGGTGCCCGAAAACGATCATTTGAAATCGATGCCAATGTCTGGGTGCGCGATTATCGCAAGCCAAACAAACCAGCTTGGATCGAAGGTCGTATTTCAAAAGTACTTGGTCGTTCCATGTATGAGGTTTCTAACACCTCTGGAGACATTTGGCGAAGGCATGCCAATCAACTGAGAAATCGCTATGTTCGCGATTTGCTCGAGGATATTCTAGATGAGTTCGATCTGCCTAGAATCCCGGAAGTCAATGTGCAGGGTCCCAACCCACCTCTTGACCAAGCGTTTGTGCCACCCGGAGACGACAAGGATGCCGCCAATAATGCTACTCCCAATTCCGTACCCAAGTCGCCCATTCCCAATGTTCACCATCATCCCGCTCAATCGCGTAACACGACTCCCGCGAAGTCGTCGCCAAGGCCAACAAGATCGGCAACCCCTCGAAACGGACAACCGCGTGACCAAGGCCGTGAGCAAGCAGAGGCGTCGCCTGAACGACCCGCTCCACGACCAGATGGAGATATGCCCGCTGACGAACAGCAAGCCGCTCAAGCTCGTCCCATCAAGCAGAAGAAGCTCGACGAGCTCGGCCCCATCATCCAAGGAAAACGTCACCGCCGTCCACCCACTCGTTACGAAGACTGATGTGCCGTCAAGTTGAAGTGCCCCGTTCCGCGTCTACACGACCACCACCGTCAAGCACTTCATCAGAAGGGAGATGTTGGAGGAACCGCCAGAAACAAGTGAACCCATTACGCGACCCTTTTTCCGCGACACTCCTATGCCCCCTGTTCCCCTGTGCTTTCCCTTCCCCCTTGCCGGCTGGCCCTCTTCGATTTCTTTTTTCAGTCTTCGTCCTGTCCCCGCAACTCCGTGTTGTCCGTAACTCGTTGAGTTACACATTATTTTATCTGCCAATAAACTCTCCTTGTTCTCTCCATTTGGTTCAGGCACTCAAGGTATCGAACGGTCCGATCGCAAAGCATCCCTTTGGATCGCGACCAGCACTTTGACAAGAACTCACGCACAACCAGCTCCACAACAAAGAGCAAAACAGTAATTTTGGAGGTAAAAAAAAATCATACGGGTTGCCCGTCCTTGGCGACGCGGAGGATCTAAAAAAGCAATTTATCTTTTAACGTAGGGTTATGCAATCACCTCGCAATCGCCTTGGATGAGCACTTTTTCGAGGACTTTGCTCCGATCGCGATGCTCGAAATCCATGAAGCGCTGCCCGTCAAAGTAGATGATCAGCTGGGAGCCGTCGTGGACGATGGAAAGGTCAAACCTGGAAACAAGCTACCTATATTTAAGTCTGTATTTAAGTTAGTATTACAATTAAAAATTTAAAAAACCTAGAACTAAACATACAGCCTCCAATCCTCGACGGGGATCGGGTGAACGCGGATCTCATCGTCGGCCCATTTATTCGGGAACACCCAGACCTTTTGGTAGGTGTTGACGACGACCGCATTTTCCTCCCAGCGTAGAGATAGCTATAAATATTCAAATTTTTCCTTGATCTTTACGCTTAATGTTATAAAATTCCGGATCTTTTGCATTATCGGGTGGGATGCTAAAAAACCGGATTTGCCCTGTGGCATAAAAGCAATTGTTTTACCAATTTTTTTTGCAAAAACTTAGCTATATTTCAAATGGAAAAATACTTAGAAAATCTCCGAAATATAGCAAAATCTTTAATAATATATGAAATTTTGGTCGAAAAATCGCTATTTTTTGTACTTTTAACAAAAATGCTCCAAGTTTTTGCGTTTGAACATATCGTTCCTCCCCCGCCCCCCGATAATGCAAAAGCTCCTCCATTCCCTACCGTAAAAGTCGGAATGCCCTCGCTGTCCTTGAACAGCACATCGATTCTTTTCACTAAAAGAAGCATAAAAATGTGTACATTACTTTTCGATACCTTTCGGCATCGGTATCTTTGGCCTAGTCTCACAGCCATTCGGGCAATTTGGAGTTGATGTATAATAAGTCATGCCATTCGCGCGATAGCTGGAAAACCAGGCTTAATCAGCTCATTTGGAAGCTTCGCAAAAATTACAAACCTCAACGTAAAATTTTCACGCTAAAAAGATATAGCCTACAAGATACAAAGTATGAAAAAAGTTACCTATAACTGGCCGGGCCGGAATACGGATGGATCGGCACCGGGCCGCCGACTCTCCGGTCCTTGTAGATGTAGTAGTCTAAAAACGTTATATTGTACATTTTTGAGCATGAACTGACTCTGGCGATAGTATTTTTTGTAGTGGTAGCCGCTGGTGCTGCGACCTGAAAAATACGAAATAACTTTAAAAACAGAAAGTTCCCACTTGTTCCCCAGCTGCTGCTCGAGCTCGAGTATGAGGTCGATGATCTGCCGCTGGATGAGGAGCCTGAAGACCTAAAATTATGTATATGTTTTTGAAGTATTGGCGAATTCACGCGAAATTCATATTTCGTGTTCTTGTGTATTATCCGGGGGGAAACCTTTTTCCGTCAGTTTTTTCTAATCGAAAGCTAGAAACTGTCTAACACTGTATTTTTAGATTTCCTAAAAGTCAAAACGTAATCACTTTTCCAGAAAAAAATACAAAAAAATATTATTTTACGTCTAGAAGTGGCCAATTTTTCGAGAAAAATTTCAAAATATCAAGAAATTTTCATAGTCCCCTCCAAAAAATAGCTCAATTTATGGAGAACAAAATTAAGGTATTTGCTGCATACTACTAGACATTTCTCGGCTTATAGGAAAAATTTACTCGCCCCCCCCCCCCCCCCCCGCGATATTGCAAAAGCACCGATATACACACTGTTGATTAGGAAATTCGTTTTGGCGACTATTTACCTCGATGACGAGCCGCCACGCCCGCTGGTAGAGCTGCTCTTTCTCTTTACTCGGGTTAGGTTGGCGTCTAAAAATAGGATAAATAAATTTAATGCTAAAAAATTGATTCTAGCCTTTTCAAACCTACTGGAAGCAATCTGCTCCTGATCGGCCAGGGCACCGTCACCGTAGATTCCCGAGATTTGCGAGATGTCGGTCACTAAATACAAAAACATTAAAAATATATTGAGATTTACAGGTCATAAGTGGTTGGAGGGTGATGTCCAGCCTGTTGTGCTCTTGGAAGACCAGGTCGCGCTCGTAGGGATTGTCGTATTGATCGCCGACGACTCTAAAAATGAAATGTTACGAGAGAGAGAGAGAGAGAGAGAGAGAGAGAGAGAAAGAGCGAGAGAGAACTAGAGAAAGGCATAATTAAAAAATTCACCTGAACAAGCGCACTTGCCGGATGTCGCCCTTCAGCGTGGCGGTGAGGGTCTAAAAATTGCATTACGCTATCGAATTCAAATCCTTAGAAGATTTATAATAAAGATAAAAGAAGAAATAATTAAGGAACAACATAGTTTACATGCGTTAAATTCTTCTTTAAATTAAACACACCCCATCAAAACCCGACGGCTTATCGAAAACGCCGAATTCGCCGAGGTTGCCGAAAACCTAAAAAACATTTAACGATGTAAAACCATTTTCCTAATTAAAAGAAAACTTCAAAAAAGCTCTCTCACCTGGACGTGTTTTCCAAGGACTCTCAAGCGCAGGTCAACAGTGCCGTTCCTCTAAAAGAACTAATAGAAGTTTTTTCGTACTTTTAGGTCGCTATTTAAAGTTACATAAACAGAAAGTATAAAAGCTTTTCTTGCTCGTTTGAAATGGCATATTAAAAACCAAAATCAAAAATCAAAGATTATAAACTACAAATATACATTAAAAGCATCAAAACCCACATCAAACGGATTCAACGAGTAGCTCTTGATCGTTTGCCCTTCTTTTCCCTTGTATTCGATCAGCGTATGGGCGCCTCGTTCTAAAAACAAACAAAAAAATAGGTAGAACCATTCAAAAATTCGAGAAATTTTCATCCAAAAAATCCGAAAAATATGGTATAGAAATCCCACTCACCAGTCGCATTCGTGAAATCCGCGCACACCTTCATCAGCGAGTCTTCCTGTTTCTTGACGTCAAGGCAGAAACTAAAAAAAATACCATTAAAAAGCACAGACAGTAGGACCTTACTTATCCGCCGTTTCCGTCGTATTACAGTAGACATGTATGAATTGGCCTATGCTGTTGATTTCGAAGTCTTCCGTCAGCGAGTGGTCGAGTTCCAGGGGCTAAAGAAGGGTAAAATTTTGGTTCTTTCGCATAGAAGCTTTTTCCTGACGATCTAATTTTTTAATAGAAATCCTGATAGGTATTTACTATTTATAAACCAAGTTATTTAGAAAAGTTGATTCACGATCCAAAAATAACGATTTTTCAACAAAAATTTCAAGTCTTAAATCGTTTTAGAAGTTTTTATTAATTAACTATTTTTAGGTTTTTAGGTTTAGGCTATTTAAATCCGAATTTTAGCTAAATTTTACAAAAAAAAATTGCTGAAAAGCTCGTCATAAATTACTAGGCATAATTGGCCTTATGGAAGTCCCCCCCGATAATGCAAAAGAACCAAAACTACTTACATAGTCTCGCTCTCCAAAGAACGGAAGCGGAGGCGGGTTTTCTGGACGCGATAAGGGTTTATCTAAAACGAAAATGTTTTCCTTTGAGTTTAAAAACTTACAAAATAACCACCATATCCCAAAGAGAGAAATGCCCATAACAAAAATGGCCAAAGCCCATGCGGGCCCCTCCTTCTTAACCCGCGCCATCAGCTTCTGGGTCTTCGAGTCGGAAGTAGGCTCGTCCTCCTCGGCTGGCGCCAAAAACGGGGGTGGCACGTAGCCGGGCTCATTATTCGGGTGGTCGGCCTGGTGGACGGCTTTGTACGGCTCGCCCGCCATCGAACGCCTGGAAAAAGCGACAATTAAGAATAATACTTTTGTATAACCTTCTCATTGGAGGGGAACGGCGAAAGAAAGAGTGAAAACACCTAAAGCATGCTTTTTAGAGAAAGTTCGGAGATTAGATTCGTTAATTTTGTTAGTAAACCGTTGAAAAAAGCATAGAAAACTTTTTTCTAAGCACAAAATTGTGGTTTTTGCGGGGCATAAAATTGTTTTATCGTTTTCATAAAGATTCCTATTTGAAAAATTAGTATCGGCAAGCGGAAAACTAAAATTCGCCCTTGAAAGTACACAAAATTCACTTTATAATCTTAAATTTTAAGTTTTAAAGCTTTTAGAAACCGTATTTTTTGCAAAATTATCAAATTTTCACGGCACAATCAAAGAATCTACTTCTCAAAGAAGATCGGTGCCTTGAAATCATGAAAATTAGAATTTTTTAAAGGAAAAAAGAATATATATTTTCAAAAAGGGAGAAGCCAACCGGTTACGCCATTTAACTCCGAAATACATTACGCCATTGATCTTTGGCAGGGAAAGCGCGCGATTTAGTGTAAATAGAGAAGTGTCGTCTTTTTACTTTTGCTTTTCGTTTTTCACTAAAAGTTACAACGTAATTTTTGAAGTGTTCGGTAGCCAGGAAGATAGTTTCTATTTTGTTATAGAAAGTGAGATTTCACCAGTGAGATTACTAATAAAAAATAAAGGCTTTTCACTTTAACTTTCCACTAAATTTATTAGGAAATTTTTAACGTTAAGTTACAAGTTTTAAAGCGTTCGGTGGCCGAAAAGAGGATAGTTTGATCGTTTGGAACGGGGGTTGGGGTGGCTTGGGCGGGTGGTATCGACCCGGAACTGAAATGTGCCTTTTTTGCGCTCTGCCGTCCCTTTTTCGTTCTTTTTCCGTTCGAGTTGTCCCCCGGTGGCCGATCTCTCCATTTCCGCGGCCATTTGTGCCAAGGTCATATCACAGTTTTTTTTCAGGCTTATGGTGGAAAAATATTTGTCTGGTAGCGGTTTTTCGGACAAGAAAATAGTGTCTTTTTCGTAGAAAAGTTAGTTTTTCTAGAAAATTTAATTTTTTTTGAGAAAAAATGGGATATTTATACGTTTAAAACGAGTTTTACAAGGGAATTTTCGGAGTTTTGAGGCTTTAAAAGACCATGCCTTTCGTAAACCTCCAGTTTTTCTATCAAGTCTTTAACCCAAATGGAAACGCGAATTTTTAGAATGTATTTAAGTAGGTTTTCGGTCTGGAAACCGGTTTTTAAAGTGTTTACATTTCAGAAACTGCTCGTTTTTCAGCAAAATTTCGCGTAATTTGTAGTATTTAGTACCTTCAAAACCATAACTCGTGAAACTAAAGGTATAAAAGGTATATTAAAAGCTTTATCGTATCATTGTCATGCCCGTTATGGCGCTTTTTGGCGGTGAAACTGTCGACCCGGCGGCATCTCGATTTTTTGACCGCAGAAAGATGATCTGATTCAGCCTGAAAATTAGTTTTTTTTAAGGGTTTAAGCTTTATGTCAAGGGTTTATTGTTTAAAGTACGCACCCAAACACCGCGTACACGCCAAAGTTGATGAACGTGACGAAGAGGAACAGATGGAAGGCGTCGAAACGGACAAAATTGCCGAGCAAGCCAGCCGAGACTCCGATGGCATTTGCGCCATGGTTTATTGCTGTCTGAACATGAGTAACTTACGGTATGTTTTTGCTTTTTCAGTTTACCGTAGCGGCTAGCTTCAGCTCGGTGTGCGCGTGTTGTTGAGAGGAGCGGAATTTCTGAAGGAAAATCACATTTATGGGAGCTTTCGCGTTATCGGGGGGGGGGAGGGATTTTGTCGTAGCACTCGATTTTTTAACATAAATTGAGCAATTGTTTTTAAGCTGTTTTTTACTATTTCGAAACGCAAAAACTGTACAAATTTTCATAAAAAAATACAAAAAATATAGATTTTTCTTTAACCAAGGCTTCGAATTTCTTAAATTTGAAATTTTTAGATGGTTTTTCCACTTGAAATATAGTTAAATTTTGCTTAAAAACACGCTCAAAATACTTGGGATTATGTTATTAGGCATTTCTGCTTTTACACCACTTTTACCCCCCCATTAAAGCACAAGCACCGGAAATTTGCATAGTTTGTAGTTTAAGCAATTTCAAAGCTAGTTTTTTTAGACGTGATGTACCATTTGCCTGACGACCTTCAACAGCACCAGACCGTCAAAGAAGAAGCCGATAATCCAGATGATAATGAGAGCGATGAATGATATCGTCACCAGATACCAATATAAAAATAGGTACCAGAACATGCCCGCTTCTTTCGGGTTCAAGTAGAGGCCAAAGGTGAAGGAGAAAAAGTAGGGCTCAAAGTAGCCGACGGATAGTGGGGCTAAATGACGGCTTGAAAGGATAAGTTAAACTACGCGTGGCTCCTAAGTACGCGCTTGGTCAATTTTCGTCACAGAACGGGAAATGCTATTTCTGAGGGGCTTTACGTCGATTTTACGCAACTTTTTTGGATATCTATATCCACTTAAAAAGTCCATTTATTCCTTTTTATCGGCGTGAAGCTTGACGTCCCAGTCACTTTAAAAGCCCCCTGAAACCCACGAATAACGGTTGGAATGTACAAAATCATCGGCAACACGATCAGCACGCTCAATTTCACGCGATTCCCCAGGTTCTGCCGATCGTAGTACACGCCATCAAAGTAGACGGCAAAAAATCTAAAATGTAAATGGTTGTAGTTTGTAGTTTTTGGCATGTCTCACCTATTGATAGACATCGCCAGTTGGGCTAGGCAAACACAAGTAAATGATACATTAAATGTATAGGCTATTAACAGATCCAGGATGAAGAGTTGGCCGGGGACCAGGCTGGAATGTTGTTTATAGTTTAAGGTTGTTGTAGCCTAGTCTTTAATATTAGTTTGTAGCCTGCACCTCATTGTCTAATATAGTTTGTAGCCGAATATTTCCTGCTGTAAATCGCCTGTATTTTGTAGGCTACCAGCTTGGACGTTAATGTGGCTTGCAGTTTCCAGTGTATGTTCTAGTTTGTAGTATGTAGTTTTAGCCTAGTTTGTAGTCGGTCTTGCTTATTGTAGTTTGTAGCCTATTTTTTTGATATTTTGATGTAGTTATTTGATAAATATTTTGCTAAAAAAACTTACAAAAGTCCCGAGGGGATTCCCCAAAAAGCGTGCGCTAGCAGGATAAGTATTCTGCAGGCATTCTCGAGGTACAGGAACGGCTTGACGTCCTTGGAGATCTTCTTGTTGGCGTAGATGACGTAGATGGCCAGGCAGAGGATTGGGACGCTGATTAGACAAACCTGAATGGCAAAATTTATAGTGGTTCTTGGAATTGATAATTACAAGGGTTTTAATTGATCAATTTTGCAGTTTTAAGTCATGGTTAGCTTTAAATGCATTAAATTATCAAAATTATTCGAAAAATATGAAAATGACATTATTTCGAAGAGCGCAGTAAGGGTGTACAAAGGAGCCACCCGTACTCCGCGCTACTAAAGGCTCCTTTCGACGGTTTGAACGTGCGCGCTCCTAGCATTTTTAGTTCTCGCCGAATCCGAAAAGCCAAAAACGGTCTAGCAGAAGTTTTAAAGGGGCGTGTAAGGAAAGGCTATGGAATCCGCACGACTTTTACCGCGCCGCAGTCACGCAACGCAGGCGCGACGCGTTTTAACGAAAAAAACATCCATTTTTCGTTACGTACCGCTCCCAACATTGACGACGCCAGCACCGGATCCACGTTTTGATCGTACAACTCAGTGGGAGATTCTGTAGAATTTGCAAATTCCGTTGATCCAAGATAATCCAGGTCTTGAGGATCGGACGAATCTATTAATGTGTGTTCAGTTGTCGTCGTCTCATTTTGCCAGGGGATGCCGTCCGAGATAATGGCGGCCATCGCTGAAACTAAGCTTAAAAATTGGTTATCAAATAACGTTTCTAAAACTAGGAAAACGATCGATATTTGCTGCAAATACGAAATTTCGTGTTTAAAAGTATTATTATGGCTTAGATAAAATTTATGACCATAAAAATCGAGAATACGATCCAAAATGAAGCCATTTTTGGGAATTTTCTCGGGAAACGCTTCAAAATTCCTTTTCAAAATTGAGGTTTCTGAAATTCCAAACAAAATAATGGTATGGGTATAGCTATAATTGGTGTAGGATTTGTATAGGGTTATAAAATTTAAAACTTTAGAAACCAAAATGCCAGTCGAAACAAAGCGATTTTCGCGAATCTAACGCGAAAAACGCAAAATTCGACCAGAATTCCAAAAATCCTGATTCTGCAAAAACACGGTAACGCTCCAAACTACACCTAAAATATTTTTCAAAACAAGACACGAAAATCCGGCGTCTGAATGTTGCTTGAATCAAAAATCGGTGCAACTGGCGTTCCCCCAGGGGCCAATTGGTCGAGAATTGAATTTTTTGCTTACGGCTGACACTGTATGACCCGAAATGTCATTAGACGGGAAACGTGCCTGCTCTCTCCCTCTCTCTCTCTCTCTCTCTCTCTCTCTCTCTCTCTCTCTCTCTCTCTCGCTCTCTCCCTCGCTCTCTCTCTCTCCCTCTCACTCTCTCCCTCATTTTTTGCGTCGGGTCCACCAAAAAAATGAGTGGGCGTGGCGCCGCTGCCAATAAGCTAGACAAATGAGCCGATCAACTTTTTGACCTTTTTAAATGGCCAGCCCAGTTTTTGAATGGATTCCCGGATTTTCCAAGTGATGATCTGCAAATTTTAGCAGCGATTTTTGAGCTCGAGCTCAAGGTCAGGGTACGATAGGTGGCCTCTGGTAGAAAAGTGACTTTTCAATATCCCTAAAACTAAAAACTCGGAACTGCACTAAAACAATCTCGGAATCGGTGCTGGATCAGTAAAACATTTATTTACAGCCTTCATGATCCCTTTCAAACTTGCTTTTTTCGCAAATGGTCTCCCCCAGAGATATAGCTGGCCTAAAATGGTTGAATTTTAAAGGAACCGGGAAGCGGGAACAGTCGCCAAGTCTCTAAGCGCCCGGAGGCACGAATGCCTTCAAAACCCCTTTAAAATCGGCTCTAGCTTTTCCTCTATTGGTGCTGTGCGGTTTCAAATGGTCTCCGCTGGCTTGCCTTGAAAACGAAGCTAGATTATTGTTTTAAAGGAGCCCGGAAGCCAAACAAACTATTTTTTTGGATAACTTTATTTATGTGTGGTAGTTTTGGATATTAATTCTCAGTCCCTTTAAAAGTCTCTTTTTGCTGCTCTCCATTGATGTGCATATTCCCAAATGCTGCTCTCTGCTAGCTTACCGGGCCAGGGAAGACCAAGATTCTGTTTTTAAAGGAACCGGAAGGCTAAACAAAACCGAGAATCTCGATTTTTTTTTTGGGTTACATGAAATCAGGAAATTCCTGCCTTGCCATTGTCTTTAAAACCTCCTTTTCGTCACCTTCCAGTAGTGCACAGTTTCCCAAATATTCCCTGCTAGCTTGCCCGCTTCAAAGCTCCTTTAAAGTCTTTAAAATCAACTTTTCGACTATCCACACAACTTTCCGGGCCACCAGTCGTTGCAGCCAGGCGCGCGTAATCGCGCGCACAGCTTGTCAGCGCGCTGCGCGCCGATGCGAGGTGAAGGGAGGGAGAGAGAGAGAGAGAGAGAGAGAGAGAGAGAGAGTGAGGGAGAGATGCGCGAAAGCAACCCTGCTTGAGGAAGGGCGTTTGTCCTGATTTGGGTGCTGTTCGTCCCTCCCCTTCTCTTCCCTTCTCTTCCCTTCCTACCGGTCCTTGATCGCGCATCCTCTCAAAGAAGCCATTCGGACTCGAGTACTCCCCCGACTTGGCGTGTAGAGCCGTTCGTCTCCACCAGCTGTGCCCTAATTTTCCTCCGGGGTTTCTGGCGTTTTGGGGGTAGCTTAAAGGGATTAGCAAGTTGGGAGTCTGCTTGATCCGTTATTCGGCAAGCTGAACATCTAAGAATCTGCCAGTTTGCCTTGTAACTCTGAAATTCCCCTTCTTTCAGTCCTCGCCCTTTTCTTCCAATTTTTCCGTTGCAGTCCAAAACGGCTTTAGTTTTGTTCTGAACCCGCTCAAAAAACTAGCAATCTCTGCTGGTTTGCTTCTAACAGACAAAAATTTAAGAATTTCTGCAAATCTGCTCTCCTTGCACTTCAGGAAGCCAAGGATCTCGGCTAGTTTGCCGTGAGTGGCACTGATAAAGGAACTCTCTCTTTCTCTCTTTCTCTCTCTCTCTCTCTCTCTCTCTCTCTCTCTCTCTCTCTCTCTCTCTATCCAACTAGCTTCATGCCGCGAATGATCTCGGCTAGATTCCGTCTCTTTCGTTCGTATTTTTCTATTTTCCATCCGATCCAAAGCCCTATTTCGGGCCTCTCCTTTGTCTCCTCGTCCCGGGGTTCTCGCTAGTCGCTGTGTGTTTATTTGTGTGTCTGTTTGTCTGTCTGTTTGGATGCATGTCCACACAGCTTCCCCACCACATGAAATTCGAGCCGCAGCACGCGATGCGGGGGATTCCGGCTCAGTACGGGGCGTACGTTTCGGAATGTCGCGGAGGCTATTCCTTATTCGGGTAGATCGGGTTGGCTATGGACGCATTAATGGTTGAATTAGCTAGAATCATTCCTGGCACGCTCCGATTAAATTCGACCATTTTCTTATTCACCTTTCTTATTCATTTTCGTCTGCAGGTCCTTTTAAACGACTGTCTCCATAGCCAAATTGCTGTCGCGCTCCCTTTAGAATCCAAAAAATGCCACGCTCCCTTTAAGGCCTAAGAATACGATATATTTATACAAAATTTAATTTTTTTAGACTAGCTTTTCAACTTTTGCGTAAATTCCGTACTTTCCTCCTTGCGGATCGTTTTACAACCCGTCCGGGCGGGCCATAAAGGGACGCGGAAGCGTGTTTGTCCGCTCCTATCTCTCTATCTCTCTCTCTCTCTCTCTCTCTCTCTCTCAAAGGTGCTATCTCTGTCTTGTCGGCCTCCTTGGGATCGATCGAGACCCTCCCCCCAGTCCCCCCAATAGGTGAGGGTGTACATAGGAGTGTGGTGTAGCGGTGGAGGGTGCAGAGAAATTCCTTTTGTCCGTCTCTCTCTCTCTCTCTCTCCACCTAGAGAGATGAGCCATAGCCCCAGGACACCCATTCCGCTTTCTTGTCCTTGTCCCTTCCCCCCTCAATTCCGTGTCTTTCCTCTTTCCGCTTTTCCGCTTTTGCATGTCTTGTGGGTGGTGCAACTATTTATGCGAGTCTCAAGGGCCACCCACCCATCCACTCAACCCCACCAATACTACAACCCACCCACCCGCGTGCTATTAGCCGCTCCCGACGATGCCAACAAGTTTTCGGCCGTTTTTTTTGGGCTTTTTCGAGGCTTTTGCTTAGGCACAAGCTCGTGCTTTCGCTTTTCTCTTGCTCAATTGTCCTAAAGAATCTCTGCTAGCCTGAGGCTTTAATCTGCATCAATTCCTCAAGGATCTCTGCTAGTTTTCTATGGATTTTTGTCGTCATTTTTCGGCCGGTTTCTTGCTTTTTCTCAGGCTTGGGGAAGCTCGTGCTCTCACTTTTCTCATGCTCAATTTTCCCGAATTATTGCTGCTAGTTTGTCCGCTCAGAATTTTACTGATTCGCTAAGGATCTCTGCTAGTTTGCCAGGGCTTTTCCCCCCGTAAAATGATGCTAGGCTAATGAGTTTTTGGCCGGTTTCTAGCTCTTTTTGGCTCATGCTCATGTTCTGGTTTTCTCATGCTAATTTGTCCTCAAAGATCTTTGCTAGCTTGTCCAATCTGACTTTTACTGATTCGCTAAGGATCTCTGCTAGTTTGCCACGCCTTTTGTTGGCAATAATGGTTGATACTGCGCTAACGAGTTTTCGGCCAGTTTATGCTTAGTCTCATGCTTAAGCTCATGCTCTGTCCTTTCTTATGCTCCATCTTCCTCAAAGATCTTGCCTTGAACGATTCTTGTGATCTTTCCCAACGGTCTTTTTAACTTGTCCTTTTCGATGTGTTTTGCTCGATTTTTGGGTGGTTTTTAGCGATTATCTTTAGCTAGCTGTTCTAAAATTTCCCCCATTTCCTCAATGGTCTTTGCTAGCTTGCCCTTACACGGTTTATCCATTAAAATCCACTTTCGCGTTTCCTCGTTCGCCAGAAATTCCATGAGTCACTCGGCGCCAGGCCGGATTGATAAGCCGTCTATTCGAACGTTCGACCAATCCAGCCCCCGCGAAATTTTGTACATTCCATTATATGCAAATTTCTGGCCATATACCATTTTCAAAAACGAAATTAAATTCCTTAAACCGCAATTGGGCCTCTTACCAATTTTTCCTATCGCCAATTCCGATTGCTTTTCACTGCGTAAACGATTACTGCTTGATTTTCATGACGTAATCGGTTCCAAAAACTTTTTTCTTGGCTCTATTCCGATTTTCAGTGCCAACTACCTTTCTAGTGATGATTTTGACATGGCGTTATTGATTCCCAATATTTTTTATAAGCATACTCGATTCCAGATTTTTTGATGTGGTAATCGATTCTAGATGCTATTTTCTCGTTCTATTTTCCTTTCCAGTTCCAACTCTCTCTTGCTAATCCCTAATCCAGCCGCTTTTTCAGCGATGGTCGCCACCCAGACCACCACAATAGAGACGGTTTCCGTCGTCCGGCCCCTCAAGGTTTGTGCAGAGTTTCTAGGAGAGAAAAGCGCTAAATAATACCGTGAAACTACTCTAAAAATAGGCAAATACCTCTTTTATAAGGTTACATTTTTAATTTCTAATTTTCCGACGGACTGATTAGCTTCAAAAAAAGCATTTATTGTTACTTACAAACTTAAAACCGCTGAAATTTTTTAGAGGTATTTACAGTGCTTAGAAAGTATAATTTGTAAAATTAGCCCTATAGAAACCTTGAAAACCCTAAACAGCAAGTTTTAGATAATTTCCCTAATATGCCTGCTGATCGCCATCGTGCTCTCCATCATTTCCATTGCTACAACGTCGTGGTTGAGGAGCGGAAGCTTTAGGACAGGTATTAATTAAGATATTTCTGAAAAAAATGTATCATATTATACGCTAAAATTAAGCATATAATTTTATTTTTAGGTCTTTTCCAAGAATGTACAGCTTCCAATGAGCCGTCACAAGCCGCACCGCTTCAGGGCGCCCCGCTTCCCGGCCATTGCCATTCGCCGAATCGTGATTCTGGTCGGTAAATAGCTATTAAAACAGCGCAATGCCTAATTGTATTTATTTACAACTAAATAACTTATTCCATGTTCTTTTTAACTAAAAAGAACGTTAAAAATCTAGAAAAAACTATTTTCAACCATATTATAAAATTCTGAAGGTAAATTAAGTTTTAAAAAAACCAGGAATTCTGATTATACTTTTCGAATTAAAAAGTATTGAAAGTTGTTATTAATTAAAATAAAAAGCGCAAAGCTATGACAATTGCCCCAAGACGATGCGCTTTTATTCCTTTTTTTCCATTTTCATGTCGTAACCAATTGCCAAATGACCGCTTATTGTAAATTATAATCAATTTTAAAGGTTTTCTTGACGAAACGGGTTTTTAAAATATTATTAATTTACCAAACTCTAAATGTTTAACGCTATTCCTGATTTTTCAGCCTTCATCAAGGCCGTCGCCGGGCTCATGATCGGCGCGTTGCTGCTCACAGCCATCGCTGTTGTAAGTTCACTAAAATACACTAAATTCACGCTAAATCGAAATATGCAATAAATAATGTATTTCAAATTTTAGATCCTAAACGTGTGCGGCCTCGTGAAGTCCGACATCCGCAGCAAGTACCGCTACTACAAGATCGCCACCTATCTCGCCATTTTGACAGGTAGAAAGCCAAATCCCAGAAATTTTTATTTGCCCTGTAGTTCTAATCGAGCTGGCGGCGCTGATCGTCTTCCCGGCGTGCTTCTACGTCAAGATGAAGGAGTACGGCAGTCGACGCGATTGGGAGGTTTGTGACTTTTTAAAGGGCTGGTGAAGGCTGGCGACGCCATCGAATGTTGCCTTATTCCGAATTTTGCAGGTCGACTGGTCGTACGGCCTGGCGTGGGGCGCGACGCTGTTCACATTCGGCGCGTCGTTGATGCTCATCTGCGACAAGGAGCACGAGGAGGTGTACTACAAGGAGAAGACCATCTACAACCCACCCCCGGAGCTGCAGTAGACGCATTAATGACGGTTTAAAGGGGCTGTGAAGGCAGGAGATTGGATTATGGTCGCGTTGCGAGTCGCGCCAAAATTTAGACGATATCCATTGCCGAAAAAAAATCCATAACCCTGCCTTGCCAACCCCTTTAAAAAATATACCGTTTTCCTCCCTCACAATGTGCCTGAGAAAATCATTTTTCCCCCATATCTCACCCTTAAACTTTTCTACCGTAGTCCCGGCAAGACTCTACTCTGACCAGTTTTGTATATTTTGATTTTTTACGCTTTTTATCTACCCTTTACTGTACCCCTATCCCGCACCGAATTTGTGCATTTATTCAAATCTCAACTTTTCGAATGTGCACTAGCCGTTTTTCGGGGTTTTTGGCGGATTTTTGGGTTTAAAAATGTTTAAGAATGTTCAAATATGCAAATTTTTGCGAGTTTTACGCTACTTTTAAAGTTTTCAAAGCTGCTGAAGCTTTCCAAACCTTGGAAAAGCCGGATTTTTTTACGTAAAAATTTAAGTAAAATGTAAGTAAACCTAAGTAAGTGAAGTTACTTAAATTTTTAAGTTAAAATAGAAATATGCAATTTTAACTACATTATAAAAGTTGTCTATTTTTATTCGATTTTAAAGCTACTGCAGCTTCCCAAGCCCAGAAAAACCTAAAACTCCACAAAAACCCTCGTAACAGTCGCCAAATCCCCCCCGACCATCAGAAAATGCCTTTTTTGCCTGACAGGTAGCTTTCTAAATACTGTAAAATCTCGCTAAATTACTGTAATTTTCTCAATCGCAATTTTGTTACATATTTTATTTACAAAAACTATCAAATCCCAATTTTAAAACCATATTTTTGGCGCTGTACATAGCAATCCCACCCGTCCGTACCCTGTGCCCCGATCTGTGTTACCAATTTTGTGTGTTTTTGTGAATTTTTTATGTGAAATGTCATGAAATGTGCCCTTTTCTTGGATGCGATCGCTTTAATAAAGGTGTTGAACTTATAGAGAAATGAAAATTACGTAGGAAAGTACAGAAAAAGTGAAAATAAAACCTAATTAAACAAGAATAAGGTCGGATCAAGCCATAAGACAAATCTAAACGCAACGTAAATCACTATAAAATTGTTGTATAATTGTTAATAAGATTCTAAACGTATAGAGAATTAATAATTACTTAGCAAAGTAAAGGAAAAAAACACGAAAAAAAAACAGATTACGACGCCTAATTAACACGAAAAATAGGACCAAGACTGATGATAAACCTCTCATTAGTGCGCCTAAAGGTCAATAACCATTTATTAACCACCAATACATTGTTAATTAGATATTATTTAGCAATTTTCTACGGTTTAAACGTTTTCACCAAAATCAGAAGACAAAATTCCCCGCCGGATAATTGCCGGATCACTCACTCCCTTCTCTTCCCCCATCCGGCAATTATCGCATCCGGTAGCTGCACGGATTCTCATCGAGATTCATGCCCAAGCCGGCCATTTCCGGACCACCTATCCGGTTGTTAGTTTTGCAGATATCGATGGGATTCTACGAAAATTTACGGTTTTTAAAGGGTTGCCGGTACAGCCGGTACAGCCGTTGCAAGGAAAGGGGGAGAGCGAGGCAGAGAAAAAAATGTTTGCGCTTTCTCCCTGTGCCCACTCTTTCTATCCGGCTGCACCGGCTGCACCGGCCGTACCGGCTGTACCGGCTGTACCGGATGTACTTTGCGAATTTCCGAATTTTTGCTCGACACTTCGATTCAATTTCGACCATTTTCTGAACGCTGGACAATGAATTGCGGCTTTAGATTCGAATTTTCGAACTTTGCCATAACTTTTCTAGAACTTGTTACTCGCAATGTTACTTGGTTTTCAATTTTATCAAGAAACCCTGATTCTGAAACGCTAATTCTTGCCTTTTCCGCCAATTCCAGTCGTGCAAAAGCCACCGCCGCCGCTCAGCGTTGATTTTCCGGGGCTAATGCCAGGGATTCCGGTGATGTTTGCCGGCTGCCCGCCATCCCTGATGGTGATTTTCGCTTTCAAAGCTGGATGGGCTAGCCGTGTGGAGCCAGCCTGCTGCCATCGCCGGTTTTTTGCGCCCCCCGGATCTGCCATTGCTCGCCATCGAAAGCCGCCCCCACCCCTCGCGGCGTCTTCCCATCACTGACCAGAGCTCGCCCGTGTTTTTCTTCTTTTTTATTACTGTGTTTTTCTGGGCAATGATCTAGGCTATTTTATCTATAGCTTTAAAAAGCTAATAAGCTCTTTCAAATATATCTAATTTTGATTTTTTAGTTATTTTAGAATTGCTTTGAAAAACACTTTTTGATCGTTTTATAGCCAGTTAAAACTTCCGATTACAGTTTTATAGCTTGTCAAGTATGTATTTTCACTCGCCGAAGTAATTCCTGCGCTATATTTACTTTAAATCTCGAGTGAACTAAAAATTAGATAACTAATTTATGTGTCTTGTAATTTTTTTATAGTCAGCCTTCGAATTACTATTTTAAGCTTTTCCCGGCTTATTTCACTTGTTTTGACAAGTTTAATGCTATAGACACCTTGCTAGATGCAGTAGTTTAAGGCTGGTTCCTATTAAAAGCTTATCGCGATCCTGCGTCTTTTTTGCAATTTCCGTATAACTAATCATTGAACTTCAAACTCAAACTTGGTATACTTATAGAGCTCGCTGAGCTGCTTCCAATGATATTTTTTACCTTTTTAGATACATTAAGAAGGACAAAATATAAAGAGTTCAAGTTTTGTCTCATTCCTCCACCGCGCTCTCCTGGCCAATTGGTATGGTACCGGGTCTCTCGCGCAGGCGTCGATGTTTCGGATCCGGGCCGATGTTCTTTTTTTGCTTTTTGTACCATACACTCTTTTCCAGGTTTCTTAGTTGTAGAATAGGTTTTGAACCCCTGGCGCTTTCTCGGAAGCCTCCAGACAACATTTTTATATTTTTCATGGGCTTTTTCTGTCTAAAAACTGTGTAAATTCCATAAAAATGGCTTATATTTCGTCAGGTCGTACGGGATTACTGTAGAAAAATTGTGGTTCCCCGCTAGGCCCCCGCTAAGAGTCCAGTACCGTTTCCGGAAGCTACCCGCAGTATAAACCGGGTGGGTTGTGTGCAGTAGTATGGCCGTGACGGCGTGTCATCACGGACAGGAAAGCATGGGGGATCGATTCCGGTTTCCGGAACGGCCCCTTCACCCCTTTGCGCGCACACACACACAGACAGACAGACAGACAGATGCACACCATTCCGAAAGCCGGGGTGGGCGCTGTCCGCCGGTTCCGCGCGCCCACCCCCCCCGCCCCCGGGCCCGTCCACGGGTGCCTGCCGGAACGGTTTTCGCGCGGCGTTCGGGTCGGCAGGAAGCGCTTGGTGGTGTACTTCTGGGCTTTGATCTGATTTTTTGGTTTTTTTTGGGTGTACTTATTGTCTTTTGTCAATATTATTTGCTTTATTTCGCCCGAGATTTCAGGTTTTAAAGAAGCGGATCAGGCTATGGATCCATAATACCCCACGACTCGCCCGTCCCTTTAACTTTTTTTGAGGCTTCAACAGTCTGAAAGTGTAGAAATATTGTTTTAGCCCCGCTTTTGCCTTCAGCGCCCCCTTTAAAACCTACGTTCTCCAGGCCAAAACCAAGCCCCGGTGGCGGGTGGCGACCGCGTTTCCGGCCGGGCCTCCCCCCCCCTGCCCCGTCGTTATTTCCGGGGCAGTCCGCCGAGCATTTTATTTGGAGAAGAAGCCGGCGGGGCGCGGACCCCGGCCCGATTCCGGCACTTTCCGATTGACAGCCCCGGCGCATTTCATGCTCCATTTTACCGTGGCTTACGTGAAAATTTTGGCGGTTAAAAAATCCTATGTAGCCCTAGTATGCCGGACAAATTTCGTATCTGGGACTTCCGGAAGAGGAAACACGGACGGCGCGTGATTTAAATTTTCGGAAAACACTTGAAATAGTTCGTTGCCGGGGATTTATGTATTTTCTTCGTTACCCCCTAGGTTTTGCCGCGCCGCGACACGCAACGCGGCGCAATCCATTACGCCATGGAAGGGAAGACGCGTTGCCTATCGCGGGCGGCTAATTCATAACGAATCCATAGCGCTGCCTTTCTCGTCCCTTTAATCCCCGTTATACCCTCACCAAACCGGTAATATTCTCCCCGCTGACCATGCTGCCCGCCCGGAGCCCGTTGGTCGAGATGGCTCCGCTCCGCGCGCTACTCGGTCCGGCCGGTCCTTCCTGATGCGCGATGGGGGTGAACACAGAGCCCTAGGATGTCCGGTGGATGGCAGCGCGTAGCGCGGTTGTAACTGGTTCGCGCCTCCACGCCCTGTTGTGCTCGGGCCGGTGGATCAACAGCTCCCCCTCCCCGGTGGGACAATCCAACCCCTAGCCACTTAGCAACAATCTGCCCCCACCATCGCTTCCTTGGCGGTGAACAAGTTTGGGGCGCCGGATAGGGGGAGCTGTAACTCCTCCTCCCAGAGCCTTACAGTCTTACATTCCGTTAGGCTGCTGAAGGCCGGGCGGCTCATCAAGCTCGGTTTTTCAGCGTTTCAGCAACTTGGGTTCGCGCTCGGCTTGACTGGCCTTCAGGCTTCGTCTTTGATTAAGCTACGTCGTTAGGTTAGGTTTAGGTTTGGGCTTGGCTTAAGGTCAAATCCAAACTTGGGTTAGGTTACAGCTCAATCCTGGCTTGGCTTAAGTTCCAGCCTGGTTTGGCTTATCATAGAGTTAGTCCTAGGCTCGAGCTTAAGCTTGAGACTTGGTTTAGAAATACGTGGACTCAGACTTACTCAGTTTAAAGTTAGGCTTATGGGTGGGTGGCTTTGGGCTTAAGCTTATGTTAGGCTTAGTTTAGGCTTAGGCTTTGGTTTATCTAGCTCTAAGCCTGGACTCAGACTTAGGCTTAAGCTTAAGCGTATGCTTAGCCTTGGGGCTTAAGAGCACATCTTGATAAGATCAAAACAAATTGTTAAATTCCGCTTTTCCCGGCTCTATGCCCTCCAAACCGCAAAATGCAAAATTCCACCCCCGCCAGGTATCTGTACCCTTTCCCCCCTGCGACCACCAACCCGCCAGTGGGATAATCGCGCGCTCCGGGGCGCACAGATCCGGATTAATGGCCTCTGCTTGGTCGAACGGAATCGGCTGGCCGGAACCCGGCCGGAAAGCCCGAATCGATGGCTGGGATTGGGGAGCATGAGGAAAGGGGGTCGTGCCGGAATAGCCACCACAACCACCACCACCGGAACGGCCCCTCGCCGCTTCCGGCCTGCTGCTATGTGCGCCCTTGAAAAGCCGACAAGCGCTGGGTTGTGAGTATTCTTGTCCTCAATTTTTGCATTTTCCCGGGAAAAATTGTTAGTTTTGATCGATTTTAGTGTCCAAAATGGTATCAATTTTCAGTTTTTTCAAGGCGATGTAGAAATATCCTTTTAAAGCGTTTGGTGCATTATTTTGATAAATGCTTTGAGTAGATAAAGATAGTAAGGCTTCACAGTGTCTACATAGTATTCTATCAAATGCTGTATACATTTAGAACCGGAAAATTATTAATTTTATAAGTTTTTGCGACTTAAAAAGCCTAGATACTTTCTTATTTTTGTAGGTTTCGTCGTCTTTGCTTTAGCATTTTTTTTAGTGTTTCGTTCTATTTTTATTATTTGTAAAGTCTAAAACGCCGAAGATTTGTTTATTTGCTTCAAGCCGGCCGGGCCCCGTTTTCAAAAGCTTCAAAAAGTGTTTTTATAGAAATTTTAAAGATATTTAATGACAGCGGAATGAAAATTATTGATTTTAAATTTAATCGTAAATATCGTATTTTTTGTTAGTTACAAATCCGATTTTTCTATTAATGTTGCTATCCGGTTTGCCGGTCACCTCCCCCTCTTTCAAACGTTCCCGCCCGTTCTGGCCTCGGCCGGATCGAGCATCCGGTTCCTGTTTTTGCGCACGAATGGCAAACGGAAGTTTGGGCGACCGGCACGCATCTGCAGTTTTTAGATAGATACGGTTTCACTTCTGTGAACCGTTTTCTTCGATTATAGCTTTTACATTTTGGATTTCATTAGTTTTTCCAGCTCTTAATCATTCCTCTTTCTTTCTAAATTGCTATATCTCTTAGGTTGCGGTACCATGCAGAAGACTGATTCTATTATATTTAAGAGCCTTGTAAATTTGCTGCCACTTTTAGAATTCGAAGCTGTTCTAACGTTTTCATCAAGGATTATGACGTTTCTGCATCCTATTACTTGTCTTTTTACCCCTAAATCGTCTAGAATTTTTCTCGTATCTATCTCTTTCTCTATCTCTCTATCTATCTCTTTAAATGTCAATCCTCTTTTTTGCAGAAATGATGAATAGTATATTGGATCAATCTCCCGTGATGGCCTACGTGACCGGGCACCAGCCGACGTTTAACGAGAAGCTGATATCAGAGGTAAACTTTTCAAATATTCGTTTTTTATGTTTCGTAAGTTGTGGTTTTATTTTTTTATTTGTTTATATAATATGGTATTTCCCCTTTTTCAGGTCCGCAAAAACCCGTCCCTCTACAACCAGACCAAGCGCAGCTTCACCGACACGATGGAGCGGATGAAGATCTGGGATCACATAGCCGCCGCCATCGACCCGAAGGTCTCCGGGGAATTCGCGAAGAAGCGATGGTTACAGCTGAGGGATCGGTACCGGAAAGAGCTGAAGGTAAACAGCTAAATTCTACGATTCCAACATTATTAACATTCTTTTTTTTGCCTTTTTCGACGCTTCATTTATAAAAATAGCCAAAAATCAGCAAAAACGCAAAAAAAATCGAAAATTCGTTTTATTTTAGACAGCCATCCGCCACAACTTCAGCGTTCCACATCGATGGTGCTATTTTTCCCACCTCTCCTGGCTCGACCCGTATCTCAAGGACAATTTGTGAGTTTTAAGGCTTTTAAACAACCCGAGGCTTCAAATTGTCGAAAAACGTTTTTAAAAAGCTTCAAAAATTAGTTCTCCCATTTCTAGAGCACTCGCCACAACCCAAACTCGCCGGGACCGCGCCGACAAAAGCGGACTTGAGGGCTTCTTCGGCGACTTCGACGACGGTTCGCTTTTGCGCGACATCCTAACCAGTAGTTTTCGTTTCGGAGAGATATCTGGGTTTTTGCAGGTTTCGACGAGCCACCGTTTGATGAAGAAGCGTCCCGCGGGAGTCGCACACCGATGAGCCTCGAGCAGATTCTGGCGGCCACGTCACAACATGGAGACTACGACGACGCGAATCCATCTCATTCTGGGGATTCGTCACCACAGGTTAATAATGAACTTTGTTTCTAATAAGGGGTCGGTTGGAGGTGTTAATGGGTTTTAGCGATCTGATACGGCTCATTCTATAACGCTTGAAATTCTGAAGCATTCTGAATACCTTGAAAAACGGAGAAGGGGCAAATAAGCTCTTTCAGAGCAATTTTCTCTCAATCATTTATCGTTTGGCAGTTTTTGAAAGATGATACCTGTTCAGAATTTGAAAATCTATTGAATCCGCTATATCAACGTTGCAAAAAAGCCATTATCCAGCCAATCGGAGCAAAATTCCAGCTATCCTAACATTTTTTTCAGCCGGAGCCCGATGTAAAGCCATCAACGGTGAAAAAAGAAAATGAAAGTGAAACGAAACAGTCTGTCGACAATCTGCCAAGCTTTCGACCGACACCCGAAGAAAATGCGGCCCTTCCCACAATTACATGGCAATTGACACAGGTTTGCGTTTTAAAAAAAATATAGAAAAATTCTGATCCCAGAACCACCCCTCTGTGCGAGATTGGATAGACGACGAGGACATGCTATTCGCCAGGATTGTCGGGCTGAAGCTGCGGAAAATGTCGGAAAAACAGAAAAAGCGGGTACGTTCTTAACAGTCTTTTATTTGGAAAATAGAGGCCAATAATATGAAAAATATTCGATCCTTCAATTTCAGACAAAAGCCGACATTCTAACGCTCTTGGAAGATTCAGACGTCGAAGATTTGGAAATCTGTGCAAAGCGACCAAAACGGGATTTCGAATAAATTTTATATGGCATGCCGAAATTATCCACATTCTATATATATTCTATACAGACAGGGCGGGGTTGCGGCACTTCTGGTTAGGCATTTGGAGCGAAGACTTGTTTGCAGCTGTGGTCGATTTGGGCCTTTTCTAGCGCGTTGGCATGCTAAAACAAATTTTAGAATTTCAAGCCGGTGACTGACTTCAGAAAGCCGCTTAATTTCGATTTTCGGGTGTCGCAACTTGCCCGCCTTCATCCAGTCTCCAAGCTCTTTGTACATGGCGTGGCGTTCCTGAAATGGTGGGGCTCGAGGCATGGATGATTTACCTCGAGATTCTCGGCCTGCTCATACCAACGACTCATCCAGAAACCGGCAAATCGAGTGTCTTTGAAGATCAAGGAAGACGTCGGAATCTAAGCTCGACATAATTTGTTGTATAAAGAACACTTACAGAAAGTGGCTGCTTGCTCATTCCTCCATAAGTAACCATCACTCCGCCATGGGACATCGTCATCGCCAGAAGGAGCGAGGAACGACCTCCGACGCAGTTCAGCGCCAAGCGCACATTGTCGTTGTGGTTACGGTAGTCCTGGATCAGTCTTTAAGAAAAATAAAAAATGAGATACCCTCGAGATTCTGTCTTCTGTCAGTACAACGTCAGCTCCAAGTCCCCTGAGTTCATCTTCTAGCCTTTTCTGCGCTGCTTCATCCGGTCGTTTACGGATCACGTTAACCGACTTTAGGTCTCGAGCTCGGCAAATCTGTAAAAAAATCAAATTGCCAGTTCGCTATAGTTTCCAAACCTGAATAACCGCCTGGCCGACAGCAGAATTTGCTCCATTCTGGATGACAGTGTCCCCGGGCTTCAGATCAACGAAATCCTTCAGCATACGATAGGCTGTCGGTGGGTTGA
The DNA here is from genome assembly GCA_958295435.1 of Mesorhabditis spiculigera. Classification (NCBI taxonomy): domain Eukaryota; kingdom Metazoa; phylum Nematoda; class Chromadorea; order Rhabditida; family Rhabditidae; genus Mesorhabditis; species Mesorhabditis spiculigera. Next base: position 2,219,360 of record CATQJA010002709.1, on the reverse strand, counting down.
CCTGATTAAATAGCATACATTAATTATACCAAAGGTGTACCTGCAGCGTAGCTTTGTATTCCGGGGCGAGGGACGCGTCGATTTTAAAGACGTGAGTTTCTCTGAACGACAAAAAAATTCGGGGAAAAAACCCGGAAAGCAAACCCCAAAATAGCGTCCGAGCGCCAGGTGCCGAGGCCGGACTTGGCGGGGATGACGTGGTCGCCGACTTTGACTGTTTTGACAGCGGAGCCGATCTAAAGAGAAAACTGACAAATTGATAATTTTGAAATTTAGAAAAATCTCAGTAGAATAATGCACAAGATGTAAAAAATTTACCGCTTCAACAATGCCGAAGCCCTCAGATCCAGCGACGGCGGGCATAGGTGGTTTCACTGGATAGACGCCCTAAAGCCAAAATAAACTCTTCAAAAAGAGTTACGGTTACATAAGCTATTAGTTACATTAGCAATAAAAGCTATCAAATTCCCCGAAAATCAAGGGTTTTCCTCATTTTTACCTGAATCTGATTTATATCCGCCGGATTTATCGGTGCCGCCTGCCATTTGATATGCACTTCTTGATCTTCCAAGCTGCTTTTCAATGGCTCCTCACGATAAGTAACAACCTATCAAAACCGTTACAACATTCCCGATACAAAACCTTTGCCGGGTCTCCGTATTCGCTGTAGATCAACTGACGCGCTTGTGCAGCGCTTCCGAGAAAGCGTCTCGAACCAAGCCGACCGATCATCTACATAAGTACGTTCAATTATTTCCAAAGCATCAACTTCACACCACCAAATAACACCCATCTCACATCGGCGCTTTGGTAAGGAACTGTTGGTGAAACGTAGGAATGCCTGGGAAGCTGCAAGCGCTCAAAATTTATTGTACCCCCATAAGACATAATTCGACGGAAAAATAATGGAAAACATAACGGAACAATCAATCAGAAGTAGAATCATCCCGTTTTCGTTGATTCGAGATTTTGGTCGGAACGTCACCGCTGGCTGCCGAATCCTTATCGTCGCTGAAGAAATATGAATTTTATAAAATTCTTTACAAAGTACCTTTTCCGGCTGGAAGCTTTTTCTAACAAACGATCACGCAGCCTGGCTTCTTCATCTTTCAGCTCTTCTTTCTGTAAAAAGAGTATATTTCTAGAAAGATAAATATACCACTTTGTCCTTCTTGTCTTTCTTCTTCTCTGGGGTTCTCTCGCGCTCACGTTTCGTGTCCTTCTAGGGCAGAAAGGGATTGAAAACTAGCGAAAAATTATACCTTCTTCGGGGTTCTGCTCCTGCTGCGCCGCTTATGGTCCTTGCGGTCCTTGTCTCGCTTACGATCCTGAAAAAAACGTTTATTGACATGAAATACTCATATAAGGGGGGCATCGTCGATCAAAGAAAATTCTAACAAACCTTTGAACGACTACGGCTCTTCTTCCTGTCACGCTCACGGTCACGGTCGCGGCTACGAGAACGTCTGGAGCGCCTGTCACGGTCCCTAAAACGAAACTAAAGATTTTCTAGCGATTCTCTCACCTCGAGCGAGATCGCCTTCTGTCTCGGCTCGGGGAGCGTCGAGTTTCACGTTTGCGGCTCCTGCTTCTGCGGCGATCACGATCTCTGGGAGGACCACGGTCACGAGATCGGCTGCGACGACTAAAATTCAGAATTATATTGCGGCGAAAAACGTTTAAAAGATTTATACAAGACACTATCTAGAAAATCGAGTCACCCACCGAACGGATCTGGAGCGACTCCGTCTCCTATCACGGTCAGGTCCACGTTCATCACGGGCCCGAGCTGGAGTCCTTGAGCGTGAGCGGGGAGCTAAAGCAATTTATAGAACAAGAGAAAACAACACAATACCCATGTATGCGAGGCCGGTCTCCTTCTTGCGAATGGCCTCCTCGATTTCCTCAACGGCCTGGTCAGCCGTCTTGCGCTGTGGCTTGATGATGGCGACACGGGAATGCTGGATTCTAAAACAATCTTGAAGAAAAACATAAATTTTCCTACTTCAACAAGTTTCCTTGAAAGTCGAGCATCATGCTGTTCTGCAGGGCCATTGGGACGGAGCCCTGCGCGGAGAACTCGACGTAGGCGTAGGCGCATGGCAGAGTTTCGGGTCCGGTGGTCATGCGCACGAACATTACCTAAATTTGCATGTAAATTGGGCTTCCGGGATCCAAAGAAACCAAAAAGCCTCATTTTTAAAGTTTACTCGCGTTGAATGACCACCCCTTTGACATCTCCAAAAATCCACTCGAACTACAGTCCGCAGCGACTGACAAGTCAAGGTTCGTTTTTTGCGCCTATTAAAATAGGTTTTGGGCTGTTAGCGGGAAGCCAAGATGAAACACCTAAAGCAATTTCGTTTCCATCTCGAAATAGTTTCAGTCGGCTCGGAAACTTGGACGGGGCCAGTCTGCCGGATCTGTCTGCGAAGTGCAGCCTCGAGCGAGCTGATCGAGCCGTGTGGCTGCGCCGGATCGGTCGCCTTCGTCCACCGCGAATGCCTTGGCCGTTGGGTGGACACGACGCAGAAAACGGTAATTTATCAATCTTTCGTGCGAAACAAGTCCCCGTTCAGCTCTGCGGCATCTGCCATCAGCACTACGAATACGAGAAGCACGGGCTGAGGCCGTTCCGTGAATGCACTTGGCCGCACGCGCTTGGCTCTTACTGGGAGGACGAGGTTCGAAAGGAGAAAAAATCGTCAGCGCATTATTGCAGCTTGATTTCCGCTGTACAATCGCCTGGGTGTTCTTCATGTTCAAGTTCTTCTACCTGGCCTTCAGGCATAGACGATTGACTTTCTATTAATACATGGCTTAGGTACGGGCTTTCTGATATCCCAGAAGTCATCGGGGCGGCGGTTGGCGGAAGTGCGGCGTGGTACAAAATTTGGTAACGAGACTCGCGCGCTAAACGCCCAATGCTACCCGCTTAGGTGGTTCATCTTTGCCCTCAATTTTGTCTACTACGGCACCGTCCTCGTGCTCGTCACCGAACAATGGATCGTCGAAAACACCGTCTACACGTTCAAAAACAAGGCCAAAAAGCATCGGTAATACTGCCCTTAGTCCGCTAACAAAATAACTAAATTTCAGGTTCAACGAAAAGATCGAAGAGCTGAACACCATTCTCAACAACTAGCCCGCCGGCTCTTACCTCGCCAATGTTAGAATTGAAGAAATCGGCCACCTCTTGCCCGTTCGCACCCTTCGGCAGATTGCCGACATAGACCGTTCGCCTGATTTCTTCTACCTGCCAAAATAACAGTACCGAATAAATGATATCGATTATACCTTTGCGGGTTCTGTATGTTCTGGAAGGGCTGGGTAGGGCGGGAGCCCGAGCTGCTCAAGGGTAGGATCGTGGGTGACCAACTGAAAAAAGGTACATAGAGACGCGCTTATAGCTTACCATTCTGCCGCCCTCAGAGTCTTGCTCAATTTTGTTCGTCAAATTTGGTGGCAAATTGCGTTGGCCTGGCAGTACCGGACCACCCATGCTGAGCGCGGTCGCCTCATCGGGTATAACATCTAAAAACAAAAAATTAACTGATTTTCAACTCCACCCACTTTCTATCGAAGGCGTGCACAGGATAGCACGGTCGATCAGAACACAGTTGGTAAGGTGTTGCCCGAGCTCCACGGCCTTCTCATCTTCGAACTTTATGTAAGCGAATTTTTGAGAAGTCGACGCCGTCACATTCAGATCCGTCGGATATAACTAAAAAAACTTTAGTTAGATAAATTTATTTTAAAACCTTAAATTCCTGGATGCGGCCCAGGTAGCTGAACAGCTGTTGTACTTGGTCCTTCGTGGCCTGGGTCGATATGTTGCTGACCTGCAAGACCCGAAACGGATCTCTTTCAACCGTCGCCGTCATTGCATTCCTGAAAACTAGAGTTGTAGTTTGCTATAATCGGGAATACACAGAAAGAGAAAAAATAAGAGGATGAGCAAAAGCCTGGCTTTTAGGAACAATTATAAACCACCAATAGAACCCTTTCCAAATTCCGGGGAGATAGACGATGTAAAAATCAAAGGCGGCCAGTTCCTAAATTCGGAAAAAAGCTTGGGAATTAAAGAAGAACCTATTAGTTCCCCGACCCAAGGACGTTAGCAAAGGAATCGCCGTTCGAAATCCCACAACATGACAGAGCAGCCGGTTCAAACGCAATGAGGAGCGTCGTGGGCTCTCCCACCACCATTGCATGCATGATTAATCATCCGAATCGATTTGCATCCGAAATACTTCCGGAAAACGTTCATATAAAGAGCAAAACCGTGATCTTAGATTTGAGTAATAGGCAGTTTAAAATTTTCTATACGGCGCTGTCAAACGAGTTCGTTATGCAGCGCCGTGGAATCGTCTTCGCGTCACACGTCTGAAAAGTTTTGACTAAATAGCAAAATGAAAAAATTGCGAGCAGACTTGAACCCCTGTTACTAACGACCTGAAAGTACCGACTGGCGCTTAGAACTATTTCAAATGGTGATTCCTATGATAAGATCGCCAGATAAACCCCTGGTGGTGCTAATTTTTGACCCGTGAACCGTCCCTTTCGGAGGTGCTGTATCTCTGACCGCAGGCCGAGTAAAGTGATTCTGACAAACCCGTTGGAATCGCCGTCGTCGCTAAGCTAGCTTGACTTTTGAAATTCCACGCTACCAACTTGTCTTTCCTTGTAAACTCGGCTTTAACTAAAGGCTGTTACCTGGGCTGAGGCTGAAGCGTAACATGCCGTTGTTTAGCTTTTAGTTATGCCCAAAGTTGAAATTTGAGTAAAAATACCCCGATTTCGTAAAAAATCGCCTTTGACCGGTATGGCCTGGGCTGCTTGCCAAAGTTTCACCCGCATGTGCCGATCCCCGCTCTAACCCCAATGATCGGGGAAGGGCTGATGATGCGAGCCAGCGAGCAGCCGCGAGGCACACGCCTGGATTTCGATGTGTCAGCGGAAACGACTCCAGGCGAAGGACTGTAAATGCGGTCGCCCTTCTCCTCCTCCTCCTCGGACCATTCCCTCTCAATGCCCCCCAGGAATGGCATCGCCCTCCCCTCCAGCGAGCCTCCAGCCGGCGAGGGCGCGAAAGAAAAACGAGCAACCGGGGGAGAATGACACCGGAGGGCTCGAGTGGTGTGCTCCCTTGGCTTCTTCGTCTGGACACACAGCAGTGCGTACGCCACCCCGGGGCCGCCCACCCCAAGTGAAGCCTCGCTCGCCACCTGTGCCACCGCCAGCCGCCCGTGGCATTTCTAAAACGAACCCGGGGGCATGCCGGTATTCCGCTCGGCCCTCCTCCTGCTCGCAGGTAATTTTTGGGGGCGGGTTAGGGGCGAAAGTGGGTCTTACTGGCGCATTCACGGATTTATTCATGGAAATACTGGCGCCTCGTCAACGCTCATGTATTTGAGCTGTCATCTTACTTCCGGAGCGGCATGAAGCATCCTTGGCTCTGCTGTCACCAAAATGCGATATTTTTATTCAGGCACCCACCCCTATCGCGCAGGCCTTTTCCACCCAATTGGCGATTTGTAAACATGAAAAAGATCAAACATGCGAAAAAATAGCTCAACCAATCTGAAAGCCGTCTTTTTGAGCGTCTTGATCAAGACTTTCTAATCCACTGAGCTTTCGCCTTCCTTCAGGATCTTTAGTGGCTCTCACTCTGGCTCCTTGTCGCACATTTGTGAGTGATAACCTTTCATTCCTTACAAAACGTTACACTTTAAAAATGCCCATTCCAACTGAAGTTCGTTACTTATGATCGTCTACCTCTTGCCCCGGAAATACACAGACCGATTGTTTAATCAAGGTTTCCCTTTCATCCCCTAGGCACAAAAAGTGAATCTGCAAAACTAGAAGCGCGAGGGGAGTTCCCGGGCGACAACTCTGCTGCACCCCAACCCGCTGATCGGGTCCGGAGCAGCCAGCCGGTGTTTTGAAGGTGAAAGGAGCCAGGGCGGACGGGGGGAAAGAGGTGAAGATGGTCTGGTTGATTATATCGTGCCCCCGGGTTGAGTGGGGGTGGTGGTGGCGGTGGCAGGGGCCGTGCCCGGGGAGGGTAGGCGAAAGCAAGCCGCCACCAACGCGCATCCAACCGGATTCCCGGCACTGCCGACAGCCGATCGGCTGGTGCAAAGATTTGATACTTACCTGTGTCTCTTCCGCCCGCGCCCGGGAGTCGATCGGTGTGGGGATATTAGCTATGGAAAGAGTGATGCGTAAAGGTGGCATGGGATGGCATAATTTTTACAAGTAGAGATATACCTAGTAATGTCAATGTATTTATTGAAATAATTATAGTTGATAAGACATGTAGTAGAATTTAACTATTTCAAGCAGAAAATAGCTTAGAAAACCTAGAAAAATGCCAGAAATTTTCGAATTTTCATCGAAAATCGGCCATCGATCGAAATCTTTTTCAAGGTTTTTAACAAAAATTTGGAGCTTTTACCTTGATTCTAAAAAAATGATCCCAATGAAAAAAGTAGGTCCTCCCCCTGGAAATATCAAGGGTTAAAAAACAAAAAATAATTGCACGTTAAGCTAAATAATAATTTGGTTCTTTAGGATTTCCGGGGGGAAGTATTTCCGGGGGGAACCAAATTTTTTCGGCCCAAGCCTAAATTTTTTTCAAATAGCGCATGCGTTTCTAAATGGTTTTTAACTATTCCTGAGCATAAAAACTACCCACATTTTAATTAAAAAATTTCATTTTAGGTCGAAAAATCCTATAGAACCTTTAGGATTAGCGGGGGGGAAGGCCCAAAATGACTAAATTTTCGACTTTTTCAAACATTTGTCTAACTTTTTTGAAAGGTTTTTCTCTTTAAATATAGTTAAAATTTACTAAAAACAATGGGAAAACACCTTATATTTGATTACTAGGTCAACCGGGAAAACCAGGAAAAATTTGGTTCCCCCCCGGAAATACTCCCCCGGAAATCCTAAAGAAACAAACAAACAAAGAAAAAAAAAATAATTGCACGTTAAGCTAAATAATAATTTTAACTTCCAGGGCCCCTGCTCGTCTACGGGCAACAATACTACTACCCCCAGTATTACCCACAATATCAGGTTTGTAAAATGACTAAAAATGAAATCAGGCAAAGCCAAAATTAACCTTTCCTTTAGCCACAATATCTACCTCAGCAATATCAACAATTCCCACAACAGCAATGGGTCTACCAACAACAGCAGCCGGTCAACCATCAAGTAAGCCAAACTTCATCTGGAGAAAACCCCCCAAAATTTCAGCCGACCGCCCAGCAATTCGCACAACCGCCCCAATCCCAGCAAATGCCGTATCCACTCTAATTCCGCTAACAAAAAATTAAAATTTAGACAACAGCCCCGGCCACCCCCAGCGCCCGAGAATTTCCAGTATTTATCAGAGGTATGGGCTAAACAACGAAATTAAACAACTAATTAATTAATTAAACAAGATTCCAATTTAAGGATGACCCCAGCAAGAAAGCGCGTCGTTTTATCGCTTCTTATTGGGACCCGCAACGGCAGCAGACCGTTTATTATGTAGGTTGAACTTTCAAATTATTAAAATTAAAATCTAGTTATTTATAAGAGGCTCAGAATTTATCAGGGGACTTTTTAGGAGCGAAACGACCCTGTGCCAAACTTCCAGGCTCGTCCACAATTTCCCCAACAATTCCAACAGGCACCCGAGCCGGCGCAGGTAGGCAAAATGTCCATTCCATAGTTGGGGGTCTATTCAACGAATCTAGTAACGTAAAAATCGCGCCAATCAAAGCTTCTAGGCTTACAATAAACCTTCTTACCCTTTTGGCATTATCCAAACCTTGTACAGTACTTGTTCTCCCGCCTCTGACCATCGTCCACCCTTACAGACGCCTCGATTGCCATTCTTGAGCCAGCAGCCGCCCCCTCAGCGAATTCTTGACCCTCGCCTCGGACAGGCACCACCGCCACCACCACCTCAGGTCTGTTCACGTTCCACTGTCTGCCACACGCACTCGGAAACCTGCAAAATACTCGACACCCTCAAGTAGTGCCGGGTTTTGGTCAAGTGCTTTCCCATTTGGGGGCTACCCGGTTGGCAAAAAAGGGATGAATGACCCCCTAGCTTGAAGCTAAAGGAAAAAATTCCACTCCTATTTTGAACCGATTGTTTAGGCCTTCCAACCCCAACAACCAGCCACCCACACCCAAGCATTCAGGTAAGAGACTATAGGATGTCGTAACAAAATTTCAGAGAGCAACAAGCCCCGGCCGCGCCACGAAGAACCATCCTTGGTCAGGGGGTCAGTTACAAAACAGAGTCTAAAATCAACCTAAACCAACTACAAAACTGAATCGCATCAAGTTGACCCCCACCTAAAGCCAGCCTTCATGCCGTTTAGTTCTAGACCCCGCGTGCGCCGCCACCGCCCGGCAAATTTTCCCCATATCCGCAGGATCTGTTCAACCCCCTAGACGCAAAGGTGGGCGTTGCTTTAGGAAGTGAACTCTGCGCCGAAAGATATTCACGGACCCCCATAAATAAAACTATTAGGTTGCTCGACCGACGCCACCAGAAATTCTAGTCGTCGGCGGTTCCCAGAAGGTCGAGCATTCGCTCATCGAAGAAGTGCCAGCTCAGGTCAGGAAAACAAAAAGCATACTTTTTCAAATAGAACCTCGTGGCCAAGCTACAGCTTTTAGACGTTAAACAACCAGCGGAAGCCGCAGCCTCCGACTCATTTTGAACAGCCGAAGCCGATCAGACCAGAGACTCCGGTCCGAGCTCCCGCACCCAAGAACCGAAGGCCCGTGCAGCAACCGGCGAGGAGCCATTTGGTCCCGGCGCCGCGCGTCGAGCTATCAGAGGAAATTGGAGAGGTAAGCGGCACCAGGCATTTAGAAGAAAATTTATTTTCTGCAGGACGCCAACGCGATATTTTTGACGTGCTGTAAGAAGCGAAATGTCGCGAAGAAATGCGAGTCCAGATGCGATTTTGATGTGATGAATAAGAAAATGGTACGTTCAAATAACCGTATCATGCAAGGAAAAGAGAAAACAAGCTCTACTGTTAGAAAGAACCGTTACTTTTTTCAGCTTACAGCAATGTTCCTCGGAACTGACCCTTGCCCTCAAGCATACGGTCGCGATCTGCTAACGTGCGCCGCCCAAGATCTCGACCATTCGCAGTGTTGCATTGAGAAGGGTGTCCATGAGACGTCCGCAGGCAATAAATGCCTCGGCTTTTGCAATATGACGCCGGGAACAACATTCCAAGTGAGTCCAAGCCTATAGAAATGAACAAGCACCGAAATTTCAGGCCGACGTTTCCATGCTTCCATGCTGGGCAGTTCTCAACGATATCAAGAGCTGCTTCCGCAGTCACATTGAAGATAATATGTTGTCACGGGTCGTTTAATTGTATTTGTAGTCAGTGTATAGACGGTATAAAATGGAATTTTATTCGAGGGAAAAAATCGTTCAACAAACGACTAAAACGAATGAAAGGCGGAGATGCAAGCTGAACAACGCAGTTAAGATCATCAATCAACAGTAACCTAACACTCAACTACTCATCGAAAAATAATGTGAACAAAAGAGAAGGCCAGCCAGCGTTTAGCGTTTTTTACCAGTGTTCATGTCAAAGAAGTCCTCCTCGGCAATGTTGAGCATAAGACTGCCAGAGGGAATGTAGATCTATAATGAGTTTGACATTTTATGAAGATCAAGCGAGCATTACCTTGTTGTTGGAGCCTTCAGCCATCGTCTTGGAGATGGTCTGTGCGGCAGCGATCTTCCGGAGCTTCAGGTAACCCGGATCACCACGAAGGGCTTGTCCCAGCTAGAAGAAGTTCAACAGATGGTCGAAAAATTGTTACCAATTTAGCGGATTCGGCCTCTCCTTCGGCCTGGACAATCTTCTCCTGCTTTTGTTGCAGAGCGCGCTCCACAAGGAAAGAGGCACGCTGAGCTTCTTGAGCGGCAACCTAGTAAATCGATAAAGCACCCAAATAACGTTTGATACCTGCTTGGCCTCGACGGCCGCGGAATATTGAGGAGAGAAAGCCAGCTCCGTCAACGAAACGTCATCTAAAAAGCAACTCGGAGCTTACAATAAAAACGTACCGAGAATAATGTTGAAGTCAAGGGCGCGCTCGATAAGCCTTTTTCGGATGAGAAGAGAGACCTGTTGACGTTGAGTGATCAATTGCGAAGCGTTGAACTTGGCAACGACCGATTTTAGGACCTAAAAATCAATACAAAAATCGGTAGAATATCAAACCTCATTGCAAATTGAAGGCAACACGCGCTCCTCCCAATTTTGCCCAAGGGTACGGTAGATCTTCTGGAGATGATTTGGGTCTGGGCGCGAAAGGACACGAAGGCCAATGTTTACCATCTGGAGATCCTTCGATCCAGTCGGGGAGCGGACCTGTAAATCAAATTATGCAAAAGAGCGGCTTTAACAATCCATACCTGATTCGGCCTAGCGCGAATATCGTACACGATCGGGTACTGGAACCATGGTACACGGAAGTGGAGCCCTTCTTTGTAAATATCGGTGCCGACGCCGCCGATACGGTTGAACATGATAGCACGGTGACCAGCGTCAACTATAGGAAATTATTTAAGAGTGAAAGCGCAGATAACGAATAGCTGCCGGGTCAAAAAGAAACCTGTGAAAAGTGCCTGCGAAACTCCATAGACTGCCGCGCCGGCAGCCGCAATGAGCCCGACTCCGACACCCGCTCCTCGCGAATTTTGGAGGATCTTTTTCATCGCCTCCTGTCCCTTGTTGGCCGCCATGCTAAAAGGAGAATCAACTATAATAATTTTGTTGTGGTCTCCGTCTGTGTGAAGCCGAATTCAACTCGAAGGGGAAAGGAGCTAGAGCTTAGCTCTCTTCGGATTCGGATAGAGCGTGGTCAGAAACCCCCAAACTGATAAAAAAATTATGAAAAAGTTTTAGTTTAAATTATTAAAATTAACTTTGAAAGTTTTTTCCTTAGTAAAAGGGGTGGGGGACGGAGGTTGGGGTGATTTTGGACGTAGTGAGCCAGGTCGCGCGCGTTTCGTGGATGAAAATTTTCACGGGGGATTTCATTTCTTTTTTCTCTCATTCCATCCGGTCGGTCGTTATTTTCGTTTTTTAAAAGGATTTCGGCTAGGGGAGGTATCTAAAGCCATCAGGGAGGTATTTAGGTAGTTTTTGACGGGGATTTCAGCCATGGGGGGGGTATCTGAAGCCATCAGGAAGGTATTTAGGTAGTTTTTGACGGGGATTTCAGCCATGGGGGGTATCTGAAGCCATCAGGAAGGTATCTAGGTAGTTTTTGAAGGGGATTTCAGCCATGGGGGATATCTGAAGCCATCAGGAAGGTATCTAGGTAGTTTTTGAAGGGGATTTCAGCCATGGGGGGTATCTGAAGCCATCAGGAAGGTATCTAGGTAGTTTTTGAAGGGGATTTCAGCCATGGGGGGTATCTGAAGCCATCAGGAAGGTATCTAGGTAGTTTTTGAAGGGGATTTCAGCCATGGGGGGTATCTGAAGCCATCAGGAAGGTATCTAGGTAGTTTTTGAAGGGGATTTCAGCCATGGGGGGTATCTGAAGCCATCAGGAAGGTATCTAGGTAGTTTTTGAAGGGGATTTCAGCCATGGGGGGTATCTGAAGCCATCAGGAAGGTATTTAGGTAGTTTTTGACGGGGATTTCAGCCATGGGGGTATCTGAAGCCATCAGGAAGGTATTTAGGTAGTTTTTGACGGGGATTTCAGCCATGGGGGGGTATCTGAAGCCATCAGGAAGGTATTTAGGTAGTTTTTGACGGGGATTTCAGCCATGGGGGGTATCTGAAGCCATCAGGAAGGTATTTAGGTAGTTTTTGACGGGGATTTCAGCCATGGGGGGGTATCTGAAGCCATCAGGAAGGTATTTAGGTAGTTTTTGACGGGGATTTCAGCCATGGGGGGGGGTATCTGAAGCCATCAGGAAGGTATTTAGGTAGTTTTTGACGGGGATTTCGGCTAGGAGAGGCATCTAAAGCCATCAGGAAAGCATCGAAGTAGTTTTTGAAGGGGATTTCGGCTATGGGGGGTATTGATGGAGGTGGGAAAGGATGTGGTGGAGTGGGACATGTAGGGTAGCGCGAAGGCCAGATGGTTGCAGTCGCGAAGCGACTGTAACCATCTGGTATTATACAAACCTTTCTCAATTAGCCAAAAACTGTATGATGTAAAGCCTCCCCGTCCGGCAACCGGCAACCCCCCGAAAAATGCCGTTGATAGGAGCAGTACGTTCACGATGACGCAAGGAAATTCGGTGGGCACAAACCAGAAAAAAACGCAAAGTTCGCCTGGATAAAAGTAATTTATTCTAAAACCGGTAAAATTCAACAACAATCGAAATCGTATTCAGTAACATTCCTTACTGATAACAGCAAAGTCACATTGTCACAAACGGGCTACGCGGGGGGAAGACTAGCAGGGCCTGGGGTGGGTGCCAAGTGAAATGAGAGGCCAATGAGGGGGCGAGCGAGAAAGCATTTTATCCGTCGGATTTACTGGGTGAAGTTGAAGGCAGTAGGGACATCAGTTTGAGCAAAATCGTAACCGCCGGCTTGTTCGAGTTTCTTGGACTCCTCGTGTTGGGCGTGCTGGGCACAAGTCTGAAAAATGGAAAATTAGCTGACCCAGCCAAGCGTACCATGATAAGTTTTCGCAGGCAGTTTTGAGCGGCTACATCCAGAGGGCCGATCATCTGGTTGAAGAGGGCCGGCTCCTTTTGCTCGAATTCTGCAGTGATGTTAATGGAGATCAAAATAATGTTTATACCTTCCATCGTTTTCTTGAACATAACGAAGGGATCCTGCGAGCTGTCATCGGTGTCAACGGGCGTCAGGTAGGCCTAAATCAAAGAACTCATATTTTAGAATGTATGTACCCCCAAAAATCTTCTCACCCCTTTTCTAAAAAAAAGGCATACCTCCGTTTCCGTCTCGTCAACCTCGTATTCATCGCCGCTGTCTTCATCAGCAGATGAATCGTCGGCCTCGCTGCCGCTGGCGACGCTCTTGTGCTGCTTGGCCAACGTTTGCAAATATTGCAAAGTGCCCTGGAACACACAATGACTCTGCTAAGATCAGGCGCCGAACCTCATCAATCTCATCCTCCGAATCGGCCAAATCCTGGTCCATGTCACGATGCTTGTTGCCGCCACCTTTCTTAGCACTTCGCTTTGGCAGGTCTTCGTCGTCATCTAAAAGAAAAGTTCTACGCCGATTTGTGTGAACACACCGCTCTCTTCGTCACTATCCTCCTCTTCGAACTTTGCGTTTTCGGCTTGCAGTTTCATCGCCTTTTCGAGACCCTCGAAGACGGCGATACAAACCTCGATGATCTAAGCAAAATTCTAGAATTTCTGTGACAAAAACCTTTGTCGGCTCATAGTTGATGAGTGTGGGCCGGGCCGAAGCTGGCAGTCGAAGCAGGGTGCACCAGGCAAAGATGACCATTTTGCGGCTGTGGATTCCCTCTAGCGAGAGAGTGATGTTGATCTGAAAACCGGTCATATACGAGGTTCGGGACTAATTTTCACCATCTCTTCAGTCAAAAAGTCGAGGGGGTTCGAGTGCTGGGGAGCAATCTCCTTGAAGGTGTTGATCGAGACCTCGACGTTTGTGTAGACGGCGGCGATGAGCACCTAAATGAAGACAAAATAAAGATCAGAAGGTTTCGGCATACCACAATCAGCATTGGCTTGAGCTCGGTAAGCCCTTCGAACGGCTGGCTGAGGCGCTGCAGAACGAGGACGATAATTGCGGGGATGGCACTGTTCACGGCACCTGAGATCAGGTTTTCAAAGAGAAAGGAAAATGTTACCTTGGCATTGCAACAATAAACATTCAAGGAGCTTGGCGGCGTGCACTTGGTTCTCATCTCCTTGATCACTGTCCTGGAGCACAAGCTGGCACATCTCGAAGCATGCATTCAGCCGTTCTGGGCGAGCCAGGAAACCCTCAGTATCCGTCACCAAATATTGATGGAAAAGCGGCATCACATCTAAAAAGAAAACATGAACAGCTAATATACCCTGACCGCTGAAAAGAATGTAGACATTGTTCGTCTCCTTGAAGATGGTGACGACATCGCCAAACAAGGACCACATCATTTCCGACACGTAGCTGTTGATCAAGGACTGCATGAGCATGATGATGTCATCGTAATAATCTGAAAAAAAAACAAAATCCATGAGATAAACACTTGTGGTAAAAAAAGCGCGGTACAAAACTAACCAATCATTGTCATTTCGAAGACCGCTTTAATGACTCGTGTGACGTGCATTTCGACTTGCATCATGATGTCCTTGTGATCGTCTACCTAGAAGGCAAAGGTATCTAGAAGATGCATGGAGAAAACTAACCACGTCCAAAATGTTGGACAGTGTAGAAACCACGCTCATCAACGTCGGAGCACGATCGTCGGCAATCTCGTCCTGGGAGATGACTTCCACGAACATGTTGCTCTAAAAAGCACGAGTGACGGATACAAGGCACGGCACATACCAAAGTCTCGGAGAGCTTGGTGGCGATCGGGATCACTTCATCCATAAAATCTTCAATGAGCTGATCCATAACACCACAGATCTCCTCGATCTAAAAGCAAAACATGTTGAACTTATTCTACAACACACCTGTGTCTTTGCTACGAGCTCCAGCACTTTCGGAATTACATCCTTGACCAACGGGCGTAACATGGTTTGAACTAAAATTATGGAATCGTACACCAAAAGGTTCCATCCTTACCTGTTTCTCCCTGATCATTGAGGAGATACTGTAGAGCAAGAGCCGATTCAACCTTGCATGGCAACTCAGTGTCGTTGATGAGGCATTGTACGATGCTTTGGACGATCTAGAGATTTCGCTCAAACCAGTAAGGGCCCATACAAACCTTATTCAAATAACTCTTGTGCTGGAAGTTGGCGCCGGAGAAGGACTTGATGCACCAAGCGGCCCGAGCACGAACAAATCTAGACAAAAGTTTGGAAACGGTGCTGAGAGTCTACCGCTGTTCGGCGAGGATCCTGGGCGTGATATGTGCCTCGATGAGTTTCTCGACGTCTTTCTTGTACTTTTTGGACTTGCAGAGCTGGGTTGAAAGCTCGCCAACCATATGTAGGGCTCCCTCGATCTCCCGCGGGTTTTGCGAAGAAGAAAGAATCTAAAAACAATATACCATTAAATTTTTGCAAACGGTCAACCTGGATGATAAATCCGAGTAGAGGCTGCATCGTATCCTTTCTCTTGCTAATACCCGTCAACAAGGCGCCCGCTGCATAGGCCGGATTGTGCAGATCTTCGAAAATATCTGCACCTACAGGTGATTATTTTCGTACACAAGCTTACCAAATTTAAATCGAATGTATTCTTGGACATCTTCGTCCCAGAGCTCCTCGTCCTCGTCGCTGTGGCAGAGCAATGGGAAGAGGACAAGTTTGACAACATCCTAAATGGCGGTAATTTATGAAAAAAAAATGTTCCCAACCAGCATATGTGGCTTGATGATCTTCCAGGTGGTAGCGTGGGAGACAGCCGTATTCAGGAAATTGATGGCAAGGTGCAGGACGCGATCGGATACGATTTGGTTCTGAGAAAAATATAGGCAAACATAAAGGAGCCTAAACCTGTCGTTTTGCTTCCAAAACCCTCAAGAAAGCCTCCACGCAAGGGATGGCGAACTTGCCGATGAAATGGTTGGCGAATTCAGCATATCCTTTCTCGACCTGGCCTGGGGCTCCATATCTAAATTTGTTACAGTAAAAAAAGTAAACAACACGACAATGCGGAACATCAAGTATCCAAAAACATTGATTTACCTATCAAAAATCCTCTCCAAAATCTTGGCGGCCCATTTCTTGGCTTTCCACCAGACGGTATGCGCGGCTTCGTCCTTGTCCTCGATTGAGGCTACTTCTGGGGGCACTGGCCGCTCGATAACTTGTTGTACGGTAGTAAGCCATGGATCCAGCACTTCAATCGGCAGCATGTCCAAATTCAACGAAAACTAAAAACATATTGCAAAGTCTCAGGGATCTCACCTGGATCAAAGCGAAGAAAATTTTCAGGATGATCTTTTGGAGCAGCACGGATTCCTCGGAGGGATTCGGCAAAAGGCCTTGGAAGGATGTATAGATCAGGGGCAGCATGTGCTTCATCGAATCAACCAGATGAATTCTTTCTTTAGCCCGACGATACCTACAAGTACACAACTACATTTTTAGTTCCAAAGCTTACTCGTAAACTTTGGCGATCTTGTAGATGACCAGAAGAGAGGCGTGCATCTTGGCCGCGTCATGGCTTCCGAGCAGCTCGACGAGCTTTTGCGTGAGGTTCGGCCAGCGGTCCGGGAAGTCGACACGAAGAATAGTCTGCACCATGTTCGCGAGGTGAACCCTAGAGCCAATTTTTAAAATTCAAGGGAATGCGTACTTGGCAACATTTGGAGCGAAACAGATGGCTTCGACAATATTCTCACGCACGAACGTCTTGTCTTGGTCCAAGATGGTGTATTCTTGCTGATTCTCCTTATCCTCGCCAACGTCGTTGGGCTAAAAAACGGTTAAAAACAACATAAGTTCACGCACCCCCCAGTATTTGATGATCGTATTCTTCAGGAAGATCACAGCGGCCTGTCGGAGGGCTGAGGGGCGCAGGTCGTCCGGCAGGTCTTGGGAGACGACGATTTTGAGCAGCTCCGGCGTGAATCCGGGCAATTTTGTGCACTGAAGAAATGGTAAATTCTAAGATGTTTACACAAAGCGCACGCTTTCCAAGTAGTCGCCGGCCTGCTTGGCGTCCGCTTCATTTGTGGTCGCATGGAGAGCGCGGAGAAGCTGCTCCCGCTCCATCTAGGAATAAAAAATTGTAGTGGGCTTTGATGAGAGAGTGATGCAACTGTGGAAACTGAGACAACGACTCGTAAGCTTTTTATTTCTTTCCTAAAAAATATCTTCAATCGACCATTTCGGAAAATGGATTACAGTTTCTATAAAAAACTATAGTATGCTTTCGATGATCTTTATAAGATTCGCAAGAAAGCTATGGCCCGTAAACCAAAACTCCTGCCCAGGGGACGTGGCCTTTTCGTCCCTTTTCAAATCCCACTCATTATGTGCCAAAAAAAGATCGCGGCAAAAACCCTGTTGGCAAGATATCTACAGTTTCTACAAAAAGTTACTTTGATCGCGTTGATCTTTACGGGATTCGCGCTGACGCTATTGCTCCAAAACTGTCTGCCCTGCTAAAAGAAGCCATAGCTTTTCCACTCCCCTAAAACGCAATAAAAAATTTTGAGCAGAAGCTGGGGAGAATCATCTTTTTCCAGAACGGTCGGTTGAGAAATTGTATGTTAGGCCTTTTTACTCACGAGTCGCCTTGGAGAGCGGTGAGCGGGGCAGGGTTTAGCGTCCGGTCGCCCGGGCCACCTCACCACAATTCGCGGCCGTCGATCGAACTTCCGGAATGTTGATGTTTATTTTCCAGTCACCAAGCCAAAACTGTTACATTTTCGCTTTCAAGTTTCGTTAATTTCAGAATGGCGACACTTTTCTTCGCTACTGACGAGAATGAGGCCGTTTTTTTTTGTTCCGAATTTCGGAAATTATCGAAAAATGCCTAAAAAGCCTTTGTATAAAAACTGCTGGGATCGCGCTTAAAAATACCCTGGCATTTCAATGGCAATGGCATATTTTATACAAAAACCGAGCGTATCCCCTTTTTTCGATGTGGGTACGTCGACGACGCGTCGTTAGAAGCAAAAAGAAAGAGTAAACAGAGGCTAACGAACTTTATACATAATAATTTTTTTATTTTCCTTTTTACTTTATAAAAAAACATCCCAGTTTCTCAGAAGTATTGGAATTACCTTTTCATATGTCGATGGTAACAATTTATAATGTAAAAACGACGACTTTCTATTTTGAGATGCCATGTGCTTCACTTCACTGTTATTGAAATAGAATGAATGATATTTCTTTCATTCTATTTCTTTATTAAACTTTTGATGGCGCACTGCGGAATAAGCCGCAATAGGATCAAATTCGCCCCAGGGCTGATCAATGCCCGGTTTAGATTGATAGCCCCATTCCGCGGCAATAAAGGACACACTGATAACCCAAAGTGCCGCGGCTGTCTGAATTTGCGGCGTGAGTCTTTACCCTTCGGTGAATCATATTTTGGCAGAGATTTGGCTCTAGATTAGGTGGTCATTTCCGGTGGCTGAAACTTTGAAAAACAACAATGATTTCGGGGTTGTTTCGGGCCTGGACCGCTCAAATTCCAGTGCTTGGGATATAAGCTGAAATAGGCTAAAGTTGTGAATTCTAATTTACGGTTAAAACCCCCTACTCTTTTCTGAATTTGGAAGGTGTTGCTCCGGATGAGGTACGGTGACCTTGCCGACCCAAAGCCGATCCGCTACCTGTTTCCGGTCCACTTGCCCTTCGTATTATATCGAGTCAGGCACTTCGAGGGTCTGCTTTGTGCGTGCGTATACCTCTAAAATAATTGTCGGGGCGCGGGTGCATCCGCACGCTGGGTTCGGAAGCCCCTTTCCTCAATATACCGATTTCCCCGATACGTAAACCTGTGCAAAGTGTTGGGGATTTTACAGAGATTGGGAAGCGTCATAATCGACGTACTTCGATAGCTAGGTGTGGAAAGCGCGATTTTGATAATCACTAGCGAGTTACAATGGGCAAAACCCGATGTGATTTTGGGCGGGTTTTGGCGTGGTGCGTCGCTGTTGATGGCCAAGCGTTGCGTTAACTTCAGAATACATAAAAACTCTACGGCGAAAAATCTACAATATTATCGTGCCCATTCCTTTAAAGCGCACATTCGGAGCGCGATAACTATGAACATCCGTAAGTCAGTTTTTGCCTCACGTTCTGTCTCCGCGTGTATACGGTGTTGTCAGAACGTGCGCTTTAAAGGACCCAGCCAGACAAGGCTTAAGGTTCTCTGGCTAAAGATTTTTAGTTGCTCCATTTTGTTGGTGCAACATACGTCTTTTCTATTCTCCGTTTCTGCGTCCCGTTTTAATTCTTATATGCCGTTTTTCCATGGTTATCGCATCGAATTTTGCCTCTGCGGATCTTCATAGGGTTCATCCTGCTTCCCAACGCCTTTAAAAAGCATAACCGAACGCTCATCCCCCATCTCTGCCTCTCCAATCCCTCACTGTCGATGCGGATATGGTTTTTGACAGAGCCTCCCCCCTCCAGATAATTGCCGGTCTTCGCGGCGAGGACGGTTCCCCTCCCGTTCTGTGCCTAGTGTTGGTGGTCGGACCGAGTGGGTGGTGGTGGAAGGTGAAGGGGGGAAGGGCAACACACTCGTGTGCCCCCTCTATCCTCCCCTTCCCTTCCTCTCGACTGTTCCATCAGCTGCTCCCCTTAGTCACCCTAAAAATCGGGCCCGACTATCGATTGAGACCCCCGCGAGCCGGCGGCAGATCAATCCTCGGCGCCCGCTCGCCCACTGTTTCTCCCGCGGCCCCGGTCCGCTCGGCCAGTTCAGCCAGCCCCCCTGCAGCTTCTCCTGGCTTTTCCATGGCGCCCTCTGTTTCTTGTGATTGATCAGGGTCGGATGCGGGCCCTCCCCGATCGGCTCTCTGGCTATTGTTGTATACAGCAGGCTGTGATTTGCCATTTCCCCCCATTTTTATTGGCTGTTTTTATTGGTTGATTTACTAGGATTTATGATTGTATTACCTCGTCAATTTGAAAACTTCTTAGCTTGACGACGAGCTATATTATATTGTGAGGTTTTCAAAAAATTGCGGGCTTTTTCTGAAGGTACCTTCTAATTTTTTCCGTACAACTTTTTCGCGTCGAGCCACAACTCTTGTGGCAAAAAAGTTTAAAAAGGTTTTTCAAACCGGCTTTCCATTTCGAGAAAAAAAGAGCTAAGTTCTTGTGGCAAAAAAAGGGCGAAATTCTTCTCAACAGCTTCTTCAATTCTTACAATTTTCTTCTCAATTCTACAAAACCCGCGGAAGAACATAACGTTTTGGCCTTTTAGGCTAATTTTTCTGCTTTTTAGACGTTATTACGAACTCTCCCAAAGCCTCAATTTTCTTTGTTAATTTTATTGTCTCAAAACGCACCCATTTAATTAGTTATATGCAAACCCGAGGTGATAAATCCATTATTGACCATTTAAAAGTGGCTATAACGCTAAAATCCACGAGAAATCATACCTTGATCGTTTCTATTAATGCGCCGAACTACGGTATAGCTAGCTACCTTCCACTTCCAAATCCCTTTAAAACCCCACGCGTACCTCCCGGAAAACGTAATTTCAGAGCAGCCGGGGGTGAGTCGGGCGAGATTTCCTCCCGCCGCATCCGAAAGGCGGCTATCCACAAATCATTGCCCGTAGGCGGGCTAGAAGGCTCGTATACGGGTCGTCGGGTGATTGCGGGGGGATGCACGCACCGGTGGGTGGATGGAGAAGATCTTAATCTCTATCAATTCGGGCCGGTCTCGTCCGACCCCTCCGGTCGCACGTAGAATACCCGCGCGCGTACCCTGGGCGCGCTATAGATTTTCGTCCCGCTCGCCTTTTTTGTTATGCTAATGGGGCGCGTCGCGGCGGTGGGCTCTTTGGCTCGCTGCTCCGAGCGCCGCTACGATTTTAATCGTACTTTTTGCGTGGATTTTTGACGCTGATCCAACTTTCAGACCTATATATATGTTATGCATCCATATATGGCGAAGGTGAGGGTTTTTGTGATGCCCGCGACGTGCAACGCTATTTTTTTCAAAAAAAAACCTTACTAGATCAAGACGATTCTAAAGATTCAAAATTCAATACGAATTAATTAAAAAACGTGCTTTTATAATCTGGAAAAAGATTTGAAAAAGAAAGGAATTTTCGTTCTAAGGCTGTTTTTTAAGGGTTTTGCCCTTTTCAGGTGTTTAGAAAAAAATTCGAGCTCGTTTTTAGAGCACGAGGATCGGCGGAGATTTTTTGAGCGCTGCCCAAATTCTCAAAAATGCCGCTATAATGGTTTTCGATGGTTTTTGGCCGTTTGCCAGAAGGTTATAATGCCTTGTCAGCCGCTTTAAAAAGCTCTAAAACCCCGCTAGGTTTACCAGTAAACTACTTGTAGCCCCCACCCGACCGATTCCACTCGATTGCCCTCGAGGATCAAGCGCCGGGGGGATGTGGATCAATAGAACAGACTGACTGGTGCCCCTCCCGGCGCTGTGCCTGACTGGTTCTTCTCGAATTTCCGCCGCCGCGCACCTCGCCGCCATTTACAACAAGGAGAATCCGAGTGCGCGAAGAGACTCTCCTCCCCAACGGCCCAACAGTACGCGTGCCCCCCGTCGCGCCACCGCGCCGCGCCGCTTGCTTGTACATACGGCCCGGCCGGCCGACCAACGTCATCCACCCTAATCCTACACAACCGGAGGAGCAAGGGGGTTGTCTCGCTTGTTTGCCCCGGCTGAAATGGCCCCCCCTGGGAAAGTGGAGGGCTATTAGGGGCGTTTTCCGAGATTTCAATTGTTTTTTGAAAAGTTGAAAAATCGCATCTGGTGGGCGGTTTGGACTGTTTTTTTGATCTCGCTTGAAAAGTAGGAGATCATCTACTAACCTTTTTTCTGTTGAACCATTCTTCTCGTACTCCTTTCCACCGAATTTCTTGGGAGAACTACCTTTGAACTAAATCTGCTGATTTTGTGGATTCTATTTTTTCGCATTCTTTGTCTCCTAAAAAGGATTTTTTTCGTCCTACAAGTGCAGATATACCTCCTAGTGTAATTTTTAGTAAAATTAATCCGAATTCCAGGCGGAAAAACCACTTAGAAACTTAGAAATAGGTTTGGAATTGGTGAATTTTGGGCGAAAACCGGCCATTTTGATCAAAAATGCTTGATTTTGTATTTTTTTTGTAAATCTAATTCGTGCATTTTCACTTTTTACGCATTGTTTCTATTTCTGGCAAGAAAATTTCCGGAAAGCGAGCAGCGGCGGCGGCCAGCCGTAAGATTTTTGACATATTACGCCAACACTCTGCCTCGCCTCGCTCAAGTTGCCAGATTTTATGCGTTACGGAACCACATGTTTCCGCGCCGGCGTATCCCGATCCTTTGATCGATCCTCCATCATTTCTTTATGTCCTGAATGCTTAAAATTTCCATTTTTCGGGTTAAGCACGAGCTTTTCATGATTTCTTCGTTTAGTTGGCGACGCGGTGACGACGATGGTACTGGACGATGATCCGGACATCGACGACGCATGGCGGCACACGGCCAACATGCTCCAGGCCCGCCAACAAATCACTAACAACGCCATCACCAAGCGGCGGGTAAGTAGCGGGCTTCTTTTCCATGAAAAATCGGTACTGGGCTGTTATCGGGGGCAAGAAATGAAATTTTGATTTTGGGCCAAAAATGTGGTACAATTTCAAATTGCCAGAATTTTAACATTTTGCTAGGTTTAGGCCGCTAACAGTCCAGTACCGAAAGGCCTTGTCAGCCTTCAAACTCCCATTAGGGGGATTCCTCCAAAATTCTTTTTTTCAACAATAAGCAGACGTTTCGAGGAGATTCCACCTCAAAAAAATAAAATATCTTCTTCCCTCCACCTCCCCTCGTCCTCCCCATGTTTTTGCTTGCGGGGGTGACGGGCCGAATTTTATTGATTGACTGGCGGTGTGGAGACATTTCATTCTGGAGACACTTTCACCTCCTTTTTTTTGCAGGAACAACTCACCCGCTGGGGCACCTCCGAAATGAATGGGGCCAGCACGAGCCGGCGGTCGGCGCGCGTTCAATTCCATGTGAGTTTTTGGGCTGTATTAATTTTGCGGCGTTTCCCTGCCTCTGGCACCTCTGCCAAATACTCAAGTGATTTTTCTAATCCTTCCTTTCATCAACATCGTTCAAAAAACTTTAAGGACGAAGATGTTTTCCTTTCCGCGTGCATGTCTGGCGACGAGGATGAGGTCGACGAGCTTCTCGGCAAGGGCGCCAATATCAACACGGCTACTATTGACGGGTTGACCGCGTTGCATCAGGTTTGTTTTGTTTCTAGTTTATGTTTCAAAGAACTAGCAAGTTTTCTAAATTTCCTACATTTCAAAAAATATTGTAGAGCGTCATCGACAGCAAGCCGGAGATGGTCCGCTTTTTATGCGACAAGGGTGCCGATGTGAATGCTCAGGTAACGAAAAAAGAATAATTTTTGTATAATGCCTTTTTTAGGATAATGAAGGCTGGACCCCACTCCACGCAGCCGCCTGTTGCGGCAAAGTAGAAATTGTCGAGTATCTATGCAAACGGGGAGCCGATTTGACGATTATTAACAGGTAGATTTTCATTTTTTTTTTCTGAAATTCGTGTTTTTAGCGACAAAGAGCTGGCGCTCGACCTCGCCGAGGATGAGGCGTGTCGGGAATTTCTAGACAATGAGTATCGATTAAAGGTAGGTAAAATATTCCTTTACTTTCGGTTTTTCGTGATTATTTTTTTGTCTTCCTTCATTTTAAAATGCTTCCTTCAGGGTGTTGATCCGGGAAAATGCCGTGAGCGCGAGCTGACGACAATGATGTCTGATGTGGAGGGGTGGCTGAGAAGTGGCCACATCGACGAGAAGCCCCATCCGAGGACGGGCGCAACCGCGCTTCACGTTGCCGCGGCCAAGGGCTACACCCAAGTCATTCATCTGCTGCTTCAAGCCGGCGCCAACATCCACGCCCTGGATAAGGTATGTTTCTACGTTTTGGCTGTTTTGATATGAAGTCGAATTTATCGCGGCGAATTTAAGCTATGTTTTGTGCGTAAAATGTCATTTTTGTCCTAAAAGTTGTTTGAACTTTTGTCGAATTTCCTCGTTTCAGGACGGTTGGACCCCACTTCACGCTGCTGCTCATTGGGGCGAACGCGAGTCGTGTAAGGTCTTGATCGAAAACGGCGCCTCGCTCACCGAGCCACCATCAACCCCGCAAGCCCCTTCTGTACTTGCCGTAGCTGACAAGGAGCTCGTGGAATACCTTGAAGAACTGGACAAGGTAAAATTCCGCTAAAGATCTGAAATATTCCTGTCTTTCAGACGGTCATCAAGAAGAAGCCGAGCGTCGCCCCGGCTCGGCCGCTCCGCGAGAAGAACAGCGAGGCATCCCCGGTCGACACTACGCAACACACCCATCCACGCCATTTCCACTCCGCCGATCAGAAGCACGCCCTGGTCATCAAGTGAGTGTTTTTAGTTTTGGCAATAATATTGTTTTCTCAGGGACGAGCGTGAAGAAAACGCGACGCTGCACTCGGAGCCCAAGCAACCCAGGCTTACTGGCAAAGATGCTTCTGATGAGGGATCCGCGGAATCGGATAGATCGACGGCAACGGTTTCTTCTGTCGAGGAAAAGCCGTTGCGAAATGGTACCACGCCACCCGTTCGGTCGTTCCGGGATTCTGGTAGGCATTTTACCAGTTTTAGTCCGTGTTTCGCCGTGAAAACCTGCGAATTTAAAAATTTTTGGATACGATTTGCTCGGAAATGCTTGATTTTTCACAAATATCCAACTCAATTTACGGACGCTGTCGCGAAGTTACTGTGGCTTTTTTGGCCAATAAGCTCGAGTCCTCGAATTCCTCAACTAAAATTAATTCCGTCCCTTTTGCAGGCTCCTCCGCCCGCGAGATCAGCGCCGAGTTCAAAGCAACGGCCTCCGTATTTTCTGAGGAGAAGGAACCTGCTGCCCCCTCGATCTCGGCCACCGTCCCCCTTCGCCCCGCCGCCACCTCTTGGATCAACCGAAACTTGCCGCTGTCGAGCTCACGGTCAGTACGCTACCGCCAATAGTTTCGTTGTGTGGTCGCGCTTGATTGATTCCGCTTTTGATGACATGGGGTCTCGCTGGGAGCTTTGGTAACTACTAAACCTTGCTGACGTAGAATTTGATTTTTAGTTTTCGTTACCCTTCCTTTCCATTAATTTTTTTGGGTTGTTTGAGTCATAATGGATTGGAATTTGGTTCTTTTTTTGAAACACCATCCTAGAAACGTAAAACAGATAACGCCTCATTTTTTCTAGAAAATTGTTTTATGCTTTTGATCTTATTGAAACGCTACTTGACAGATGTTTGCAGATAGTCAAAAATAATTTTTACTAATTGCACTTTTTACATTTTTCGCCACCATCTTACCCAAATTTTTGCCTAGAGCACATGCTCAAAATCGGCAGCAATACACACATTTTTGTCATTAGCATCGTGGCGTACTCGCTGGGCCCTTCGCTAATCAACCCCCACCCACCACCCAATCCATCCCGTTGCCATTACAGTACCCCATCTTCATCCCCGTCCGTCTCATCCGAATGCTCCGGCGAGGCGACGACCTCCGCCTCCACTGCCACCACCACTACCTCATCTACCGCATCCCTTTCCGCTTCCGGATCCGCTTCCGCCTCCTACACCTCATCCTCCGATGCCTCGGGCTCGCAGGCTTCTCCCGCTTCTGAAGCTTCCGAAGCCTCCGAAGCATCGGCCACCACCACCACGAGGTCGACGAGCACCCAGTCAGCTTCTGGCTCTGGCTCTGCCTCCGGCTCCTCCGCCTCGCACACTGCACCCTCCACCTCCGCCTCGACTTCGGAGCCTAACGCGTGAGTTTTGTACCGTAGTCCTTCTCCTCTTTCTACTCCTACCCCTCAGCTGAACCACTAGCCTATCCCCTTTGCAGCACATTACATTCTACAGTTACGCTAATTGTTACAGGAATTGTTTAAAAATTTTTGGTTACAAAGTAGGGAACTTTCGCATGATCGGGGGGGGGTTCTTGGAATGCGCATCAACGTACTATCAAGTATTTGAACGGGATTTTCAGAAAATTTTACCTGCATTTTAGGTGGAAAAATCCCTATAGAACTAAGATAAAAAGATTTGTATTTTTTTAGTTGAAAAGTTTGAAAAAAAAATCGATATTTTTGGTGGTTTAGGTGTTCTACTGGCTCAGGGATAGTAAAAAAACAGCAGAAATAGTTTCTCTATTTTGGAAAAAAGTTGATTTCACCCCCTCCCCCCCGATAATGCGAAAGCACCGTCATTTGACTTCCACCGTCCCATTTAAAACATTGGGCCCTAAAACACGAAAATTGACAAACTTCTCCCCGGGATGCTTTTTATTTTGGGGCAACGCGGCAGTAAACATTGAAGTTGGACAGCGCGAAGCAGTCCTCGATTTGCTCATCGATATTTTGCCTTCCCGGTGCCGTTAGAATCAAGCATTTTCAGTCCGCTGCCCGGCCAAACAGAAATCATGCGAAGCGCCTCGACGACGTCCGCGCTGCCGTGGGTGCGGTCTGGTGTGGGGATCGGTGGTCCGGGCCCCGCGCCGAACTCGCTCAACACCTCCGCCTCTACCAGTGCCTTTTCAACGTTTTTGCAAAAGGATCGTGTATCCGCCTTCCGGCCGCTCACAAAATTGCCGCAAGATCAGGAATCGGCAAATAGGTGAGCATGAGTTTGGGGGGTGATAGAGCATGGTTCTCGAACTATGATTTTTTTTGAGCATCAGTTCTTCTAAAAGTCTAACTGGGGCTAAAAAGCGTACCACCAAACCAGCTGCGCAATCCAGCAGAGAACTTTTGAGAAATTCGCAAAAACGTGTGTTTTTAGCGCACCGAACCTGCTCCCCGCGCAATCCTCGCCTCGGTTCCCCCCGGTTCGGAACCATTCCCTGGCCGCCCCCGCGCTGAGGTATTTCTTAAAAATTCATAAAAACGTATTGTAACGTCACTTGGGTTCGTCAAAATTTGAAATATTTTGATTTTTCCAGACCCTGGCAAGCGCCCGCCCCCACTCAAGAAAGTGAAGCCGAACGCCGGAAAGAGGCGAGAATGCAGCGTCAGTACAGGAGGTGAGCTTTTTTCTATTATTCCCTCGTTTGAATTGGCTTTTTAATTTTTTATGTCTTTTAAAATAATAAGAATAAGAATAATAATCAGAATTAAATCTTCGTCGAGAGAGATAACTTTGGATCGTTTAATTCCGCAAAGTCAAAATTTTAACTTACTTGAAAACATACCCCTCTTTCCAGATCCACCCAAGGTGTCACGAAAGAGCAGCTCGAGGAAGCCTCCAAAGTGGCCCAAGAAGAACAGGAGAAACGACGACGCGAAGAAGAGCTCGCCCAGACGACGTCGGCCACCCCGCCTACATCGGCCGTGTCTGCCCGACGCCGTAGCGGTCAATTCCCCGGCCAACATACTGCCAACCGAGCGGTCCGACGCGGCACGGGCCCTGTCGTTTCTGAAGACGTACATGCGGCGGTGTCGTTGAGATGTGTAGCTCCGGCCCAAGCACAACCTGGCGGTGCCACCCAACTACCAACCGCCGCTTATACACCGATGTCTGGCGTGTCGTTCCAGTCTGGGGCGTCCTCTGGGTTCCCGTTGATAAGGACGCAGCTGTCGCAGACCAACTCCAAGGAGAAGAGCCACTCCCAGCCGCCTGTCTCGTCGGTGCCCGAGGCGACGGTGATGACCACGACGAGCACGCCGTCGGCGACCACCACGTCCGCGTCTGTAGGGTTCAAGGGGACGGCGAATGGAACGGTGAGTGGGTAGAGGAAATACCGATACTGAGGGTCAAAAATCAAAAAAAAAAAGAAATCTCGGCAGCAAAAATACCGAAATGTCAAAATTCCCTCGGCCAAAAATACCGTCATGTCAAAATCCCGACAGCGAAAATTCGGAACTTCCGATTTTCTTGCGTCCTCTCGGGATTTTTTGGCTGTCGGTATTTTCGTCGGCCGGGATTTTGGCGCGTCGCGATTATGGATTATGCCCTGAATTCTTCTGGAGGCTACCAGATGTTTTCTGAATTCGGAAGAACCTGCCACTACTTAACCAATCCAAAATAACAATCCCTTTAGAACCCGCCGGCCACGTTCACCACCTCCAACTATCGGCAGCTGTACGAGCAGCAAAAGATGGAGAACGACCGGTTGCGGAAGGAGCTCGAGGAGTACAGGAGATCAGTGCTGGTGAGATCTTATTTACCTTTCGAAAATTACAAAAAATTTAATCCTAGCCCTTTTCAAAGAATTTTAACTAAGTTTTCTACAAGCGAAACTGGAAAACGTTGTAATTTTCCAGAATGGCGCCTCAAATCGACGGCCCACGACGACGCCCACCTCGCAGGGCTCAACGGCTCGGTCCAGCTCGGGGCTGGACACCGACGAGCGGCGGAATATGGAAAAACGGATAAACGACCTGGAGTACGAGCTGAAGGTGGGTTACTGTAGCTATGGCAATCAATAGGGATTTTCATCTATTGAGGTTGAAATAAACGATTCGATGTTTTTCAGAATTTCGGCCAGCTTCGGGTGGAGAACCAGCGGCTCAAGGAGGAGAACGGGGCTCTGGTCCGCGTTATCTCCAAGATGACAATTTAGTGTGATATCGTGTATGCCAATATCAAAAATAAAGAATATATATATATTGATTGGGTGTTGGGGGCTTGAAAGTACACACGGATGGTACGGAGACAAACAGCGTTTTCTACGGGTTCAGGGGCCAGAAGGCTGTTTTTATGGATTACATCTAGCTTAAGTGCGAGAGGAAGAGAGAGAGAGAGTGAGAGAGAGAGAGAGAGAGCGGGAAAGAGATATATACAGCGCGTTATTTTGACACGTTCAAAAAACGGAATCCTACTATATATAAAAAAATAGTGTCTGTGTGTGTGTGTGTCTGTGTGTGCCACTTTGCATCCACTTCCGGATGTCTGTCCGGAGGATATCTCGCTAGGGAATGAATTTTAAGGTATGTATGATACGTCATTAGATGCGTAATGGCCTGGAGATGACTGCACGCATATCAGGTTTAACAAAATCACCTATTTTCGACATTAAATTTAAGTTTTTGTGAAAACCTCTTTGTTAGGAATAATTAGCGTAGACCGGAAGTGGGGATTCGACTATATAAAGGGGCGAAACAGGTACTTTTTCATTTTTTGTTATCTGAATTCATGAAAATTATGCAAAGTGAAGGATAAAACGGGGTCAGACGGGGCCAGGGTTGAAAAGTCGCGAAGCGGCTTTTCAACCCTGGTTTAGCTACTTAAATATTAGCAAAAATTACCATTTGGCATATTCTCTACCCCCAGGGCTGTAAAATACCTTAAATACCATTTTCTACTGAAGCCCGACCCTCAATCGGTAATTTTTAGTTTTTGAACCAGAAATTGGCATTTTTTCGAGGGTTCTACGGTAGAATGAGCGAAGTGACGCAAGAGGGCGGTCCCGCCGTCGAGTACGACGAGGACAGTGATGATGGTGAGCTTACTTTGAAGCTAGCTTGGTTGACTTGGCGCGGTTTTACCGAGCTGAACAGCTCGTTGAACGTCTACTTTCCAGCCTCGGACCGCTCGGACGAGCTCAGCGTTTTGGAGGACGAGCTGGATCGGCAGATGGAGGATGAGGTAGCGAGTTTCAAAAGCTTTATTGGCTTGGTTTCAGCTGGCGATGGGCGTGATGTCGCGGCTGATGCCGAGGCACACCTTTTGGGAGACGTTCACCGAGAGTCAGGTCGTCAAGATGGTTGGTTTCTCTCTCTCTCTCTCTCTCTCTCTCTCTCTCTCTCTCTCTCTCTCTCTCTCCCTAACTCTCGTTTCCAGACGTTCCTCTGCGGCCCCGACGCCCTCGGCTCGTTCGCCATGATCTTCATGACATACGGATGTTCGTCTACTTCCACTCTGATTTTAACATCCATATAGGGCCATCGGTGTACGCCCTCTACACGCTGCTGTTCTTCTTCGGCTTCCCCCTTGTCTGCTTGGAGCTGTTCCTCGGCCAGTACACCTCCCAGAACCCGTTGACGCTCTACGGCCAGATGGTGCCTGCATTTGAGGGTAATAACTGAGGATCACTTGAACACCTTGCGGTTGCGCGGCGGTTTGATGAAGATGCTACGCGCCCACAACACGGTCAATTGATCATCTGGTGTTTAGGGCTCGGCTACTCGGTGATGTTGCTGAACTTCTTCATCATTGGCGCCCAAGTGCAACAAGTGGCACTATTTGCAGGTAGAGCGAGATAAAGAGAGCGAGAGAGAGCGGGAGAGAGCGAAAAAAAGCTGTTTTTCGAATGTCATACTCTATCTTCAGGCCTCGCAATAGAATCGATCAGCCCCGGCGACGACGCCAAGCAGTACGACACGTGCTCGAACCTGTTCAACAACTACAGTCCGTCCCCTGTCACCACCCCTTTAAAATTCTATTCTAGTCTGCCAAGTCGACCACCCGTACTGCCCGCCCGAGCAGCCGCTGTGGCTCGAGAACATTTGCGTGTCGAACACCTCGTACAAGTGGAACGTCTATCTGGACCACAGGTTCGAGCTGGGCGGCTGGCGATGATCATCTACTGATTTCAGAAGAAGCTACCACGAGGAGGTCCCGTACAACTACCCGATGTTTCAATTTTTGTGAGTCGGATTCTCTCTCTCTCTCTCTCTCTCTCTCTTTCTATGGCTACGAGACATTCCACAGATTCCGCGGCATCCTCGGCGAAAGTGACCATATGTACGTGCGAAGTGACCTCTCGGCTGAAGGTGTCCTTACCTATTCGGCCATCTGGTGCTTCGTCTTCGTCGCCAACTCCAACGGCTGGACGTCCGTCATCAAGGATGTCGGTCCTTTGGCATTATCGCGGGGGGGCAACTTGTACAACCTCAACTTCAGACAGCCATCGTCACCAACACGGCAATGTTCGTGAACGAGCTCGTGTACGTGTGTGTGACGCGCTTCTGGGAACGGCCACTCATCTGGATGTATCCAGAAGTCACCGACCAGCCAGCTGTCGACCCGGCAGCCATGGGAATCTGGGCTGACCAGCCGGTGCGCATCTACATCAAGCCGCACAACTTCCATCCGAAATACGTGCCACCAGATCCGGCGATATCTCATCGATTCGTCTTCAACGAGACGTTTGAGGTATCTCTCTCTCTCTCTCTCTCTCTCTCTCTCTACCTTACTCTCTCTCTCACCTCATTCTAGCGCACCGGCGCCATCTTGGACATGGACCTCGAGCCAGATCTTCTTCGCCAGCCCGACATGCAAATGTGGATGATGCTGGCCGTTCATGTACTGAACTGCTTGAACTCGTCTGGCATCACCGAGCGTTTCTAGATCCTCTCCTTTCTTGGCCTCGGCGACGGCGGCCTCGTCACGATCGCGTCGCGTCAGAACTTCTCGGCCTGGATTTTGAAGTGCGCTTTTGGGCCCTTATCCTAAAAGATGCCGGCTAGCTTTCCTCCTTCAATTTCTTAAAGAACTCTGCTAGCTGGCCCCATTTATTCTTCCAGAGACGCCGTGATTCTGCTCCTCATCTGGTCCGTGCTCCCGATCTGGATGGCCATGGGGTTACAGGGCAATATCACGTAAACTAGGCCGACGCGTAGCGGTTGCGTTGCGCCGCGGGTAACCGCGACGCGACCGCTACGCACCGGCTCAAAAGCGGTGGCGCAAGCTCACATTTTTTAGCATGCTCGTCCTCCAGCGCCTTCGCGAGACACCCGACTACTACGAGATGAAGCGCCTCTTCGTCGAGACCTGTGCGTTGCGGCTGCGTCGCGGCGGTTGAGAGCGGATAATTTTTCAGATCACCACTTTGTCGAGCGGTCCAGCTACCACACGAACATGTTCTCGTGGGCGTTCAGCCTGTTGTTGTTCAAGGTAAAAGATTTTTATGGTTTTCGATGACCTTGTTTTCAGGAGTACCACAACGTCCTGTTGACGCTGCTGACCATCACCGGGGCGCTGTTCACGCTGACTAGTGTGGTGGGTGGGAGATTGAGAGAGGGAGAGCGAGAGAGAGGACGGGAGAGAGACGGCAACCCCCTTTTCAGTTGATCCGCTTCGAGATCCTGGCCGGCTCGATGACGGACCAGCTGATAGGTCAGCCGGATGTTGTCCAGAAGGTACGGTACTCGAGCACTTTTTAGGGCCTACCTCGCCCGCTAAATCCGAATCTTCTAGTGCCTTCTCCGCGCCACCGTCGCCGGCGGCTTCATGCTGATGCTATGCATGTCCCATCGGGTACATCCTGCCTTTACGCGTTGCGGTCGCGTCGCGGCAAGTCGTGAACCTGCCGTGACGTGACCGCAAAGCGTTAAACTGCGCGAAAAATATTGTAATCTTTTTCTTTAGCATGGTCTCCTCTACCTCGAGGCCTTCTACAAGTACGGGCTGGTGACGATCGTCGGCTGCATCATCCTCATCGAGGTTTGAAGTTCATCTCAAAGGAGACTGACCCTATCCAGCTTGTCCTCATCCTCATCTACCGTCCATTTCGCGTCTTTGCCAACCTGAACGCGATGCAGTTGAGCTGGCCGTCGGTGCGCCGCTCGCTCCGCCTCCGCACCGCCTTTGAGATGGCCAACCTCGTGCTAGTCTGTCGGTTTTTAGGGGTTTTCTAGACCTCAAATCGATTAATGCTAAGCGGATAGTATAACCTGGCTTAGAGTCAGGAAACAAAAACTTCTGCCGTGGCCGGGGGTCGAACCCGGGCCATTTGGGTGGGAGACCTGGAACACTACCATTAAGCCAAGAGTGCATTATGGGTCTTGGCGTCAAAAACCTCCTAAGAACGTGGTAACGCATTTTTACTATTGCTAAGCGTCAAAACATGCAGTTTTCTTTTTTCAAAGATAGAAAAATATAGATTTTTTTAAACCAAAAATGGCCAATTTTCGTCCAAAAATATGTACAAATGCCGTTTAATTAAGCTTATTTCTTTTTTATTTTGTATTTTTTTGGCCAATATACATCTTTTTGCAGACAGCTGGGTGCTTCTCCCAGTCTTCATCGGCACGACGGTCATCTACAACGTCCAGGAGCCGCTCACCTTCGGCGGGCACTTTCAGAAGGAGGCCAAATGGGTAGGAGGCGCCTTTCAAATTGCCAATAACTTGGTAAATTGATAGATACTTGATTTAAAGGCAAAAAAAACACGAAAAATCTCGCGCTTAGATCGGCCTTCTCGTGGCCCTGTTCGTCATGTCGCCGACGTTGATCATCTTCACCAAGCGGGTCAGTTGTGTCGTTTTTTGCCACGTTTTTTGGTTTGTAGATGTACTGGCGATACCAGAACCAGACGGCGTGGCGTATGGAGTGGGCACCGGTGCGTCGACTGTGGGGCCCGAGGATTGTCACTGACAGGTGGGGGGAATTTCTGGATTCTTGCCTTCCCAGTGCCTTTAAAATTTGATTTTGCAGTTTTTTTGAATTCACCCACCTTATTCATAAAATTTTGCAATTTTTTAGAACCCTGGCCACCCACGTCGAGCTGGAATTCGGGATCACCGAGTAGTCGGCCACGTCAGCTAGGCGATGCTCCTCTACACATCCCCGAAGATCTCTTCCTGCTATATGCTTCGACAAATGACCGGATGACAACCATATGTCTACAGTATCTATCACTTGTTTGTTGTCGTCCTGTCACGATAAATGCTATTCCGAAGAAAACTTTACGAATAGTTTCTGGAGCCGAATAAACGAGAAATAATTAGATCGGCCATTTTTGGTAAGGGTCTACAGGATGTCCGAAGAAAAACCGTCCCCCCTAACTCGACGTAGAAGTATCGGATCGGAATCGTAGTTACAGCAATCGAACACCCTTAAAGGGATGCCCAACCTTTTCGGGCTCAAAAAGCAAAAGCCGTGCCGCGGGCGGGGGTCGAACCCGAGACCCTCGTTTTGTAGGCCTGGATGATATCCATTAGGCCATAGTGGCAAGCCATTGGATGGGATGAGGACGCCACAAGAGGGAAAGGTGGCGGAATTCTGTGCGGCAAGTTCCCCATTGCTGCACAAAATCCGCGCGTCATCTGTACAGTCCGGAATACATAACTATATATTTGCCGCCAAAACCTTGGGTATCCCTTTAAAAGCGCGAGTTTGCAAAAATCTTCAAAATTCATAATTCTTCAAAATTATGTTTTTATGTGAACGCGTTCAACTTCTTGTTGTCAAGCCGGTCAGGCTCCTGAGATCGCCGGTAAGGTCGGTCGGCTAGATGCCTTGCTCGCTGGATGTCACTTTCTGTTCCAGTGAACCAGAACCATTCACCATTTCATCCTTTATTTTCTCACACACAATAGGTGTACACAGTAATACGGAAAGCGTTAATTTTTTAAGGGGTGAGGTCGGAGGCGGGGGTTCTGCAGCTGTTGGATGAGCTTGCCGTTGTAGGTGTCGGTGACGGTGTAGCCCGGGCTCGCTGACCGCTACTGGAATGGCTTGTTGAATAGGACGTTGTGGAACGTATCCAAGATGGTTTTCAATTGCTCAGTTCTGCCAGGCTAAGGCTATGCTTTAGCGTAAGCTATGTGGCCGGTCAAGTCAAGCCAAGCCGAAGCTACTGCTAAGCGTTTACCACATCCGAAGCCATACTCGAAGCCGAAGCCCAATCATAGCCCCTAACAATTAGCCTAAGCAGCCGCCAACAACGATCGAAGCTAAATCCCAAATGCAAAACTGAGAATCAACAAAACAGTTTCCTCGCAGAATGTGTCCGCGAATATTGGATGTACAGGGTGGACAAAAAAAAGATCCGAGTTTGGGTCAAAATATCTCGCGAACGGTAGAGAATCGAAGGTGCGTTACCATGCCAGAATGCTTAAATATGCTGGGTATGAAGATTTAACACAACTTGATTTTTTCGATTTTTGGCGACGTATCAATACAAATGACACCCGAAAACTGTGCGTTCGGGGAAACTTCATTTGTATTTTTCTCAGTTTCCTGTGGTGGCTGGCATCTAATTTTTATTAAGTAAGTTAATATAAGCAGCAGATATGTACCTACAAAATTTAAGAATTTTTGAGGGTCTGGTTGAAAAATTATAGAGGAATGAAATTTTGTATGGGGAAATTTCGTAAATTTCCAAAATGACAAAAACCTATGGCCAAAACATCAGAATAAGTTGTAGAATAACTACGGACCCTATACAACCGCATAAACACGCTTAAAAAATTTTCGAGATCGATGAATTTTCGAGTTTTTCAACGACCCCCGGGTCATGGATTTTTCGAGGTCTCGAAACCCAACTTTGGAAAAATATTTCTAAATTGCCAAAGGGGACTCAGCTGTTTTCTTTGCTTAGCTATGTACTACTGGGGTTGATCTATCATCTACAAATTTTCGATCTACCGTACCTCTTTGGAAGGGCGTCTTTTAGGGCCTCCAAAAAGGTTCGTTGGTGCTTTTTTTCTAAACATTGTCACCATTTTATAAAATTTAGTCGCGCCTTGAAATATATCGTTTTATTTTTTTTCTGATACCATTTAAATAGCGCATCCTAAAGCCCTGTTCATGAGTTTTTTTAACCAGCCGTTGGCGCCAAGAAAATTCATCAAAAACCGAAATAAACCGAATCTGAAGGGGCGTAAAAAAATTTTGGGAGGTAAAGACGCCGGGATATTTTTACCAATAAGTCAGTGCCATCAGTTGAATAAAACTATGCAAAGATTAAAGCAATTTCGCGTCGCAAAAATTTTAAGAAGAATTTTAAACTTCGATTTTGGAACAGGGTGATTCTTGTTTTTGAGCTAAAAGTCACCATAATTTTGAATCAGATCGCTCCCGAATTCGACAGGCGTAGATAATAACATCAAAGCTATAATCGTATCCAAAAGACTTAGGTGGTTTTTTTATTTTTAAAAATTCGAAAATTGACCCGGCTACTCGGACCAAAAATCGGCTCTCTGGCCTTGTTTTGCACTTGGCCTCGTAACTTTGTTATTTACCACCGAAAATTAGTAATTTTTTACAAGCTATCTTAAAATCACCTCTAGAAGGCCCTCGAATTGAAAAATCGTCAATTTATGGAATTTTGCGATGGCATGCTAAAACGCGCTCCAGGGGGGTTACTGTAGAAAACCTAAATTCGCGATTTTCGTGGTGTTTTTGCCATGGAATCGCTTCGATCGTTCGGTAAAAGCAATAGTAGCAGTTTTTGGACCAATTGACCAAAAAATTTACAAAATTCTGCCGCAGAATTAAAAAATCTGTTTTTAGTCTTTTTCATGAAAGTTTGTGGATAGTACGCTTTCGTATTTGGCAGTGAGGTGCCCCTACTTATTGCCTAACAACCCAGAAAATTTCAGCCGAATCGAAGCTAGGGGCCCCGAGAAAAGCGGGAAAAACGAAACTTACAGTACCCCGCTGGGGCACGTTTTAGTAAGCAATACAAAAATACCATAGATTGCGGTGGAATTTGGTGTGGAATCCGAGATTAATATTTGGATAGGTCATTGACAAAATATCAGCCATGGGCAGCGAGTTATAAGCGAGTTATAACTCAAAGAACAAAAATAACGCAAAATCGCGAAAATTGTTTTGCTTTTAGAAAATCGAATAGGCCTCGAAAAATTCTAAGATTTTGCCATTACATTTCTACAAATTTATACTATTTTTAGGCCAAAAATCAGAATTTTCCCACCTCCCGTTCAAGAACGCACAAATTTCGGTCGTAACCAGCGTCAATAGTACAGTTTCGTACTCAAAAATCGAAAAAATCAAGTTGTGTTAAATCTTCATGCCCAGCATATTTAAGCATTCTGGCATGGTAACGCACCTTCGATTCTCTACAGTTCGCGAGATATTTTGACCCAAACTCGGATCTTTTTTTTTGTCCACCCTATATTGTTAATGTTAATAAGACTCCCTTTCCCACCTTCAAAAATGGATGCTGACGCATCATGTGTTCGTAGGCGGAGGCGAATTCTTCCTGCCGGCTACGGTATCTGCCCAATTCCGGGAGGCTGTTGGAAGCAGTAGCACGAGGGGGCGCCGGCTTCTTCAGCTCCTGAAAGACGAAATAATATATATCTAAGAACAGTTCTGGACTGTTAGCGGGGGGTTTAGCAGGGGGAGCCCACATCCTGTTTTCCACTTATTGTTTTTGATGATATTTATGTATTTTCAGAATGTTTTTAACAATTGGTGATTGCTAGAAATTTATAAAATATATAAATTTGAGCAAAGCATTTTGTAAATTCGCAAAATTCTGTCCTTTTTGGGTCATTTTGGGTATATGTCGGCTACGCGGGGGGGGATTTTACGCGGGGGGGACGGACTATTCGGGCCGAGCTAACTATTTTTTTGCGTTTCTTTTTGCAACAAACAAAACTCTTAGTATATTTTTTTGGCGCTCTGTCGAATGGCATTAAAGAAATTTTGTAAAAATGTCGAAAATGTCGAAAACTTGATTTTCTTCTATGTTCTCCATGGAAACAACGTTTAATACTTGTTTTTGTGATAACTATTTTATATTACATTATTTTGAGCTAAAATTAAAACTCTTAGTATATTTTTGGATGCTCTATCGAATGGCATCTTTAAAATGTCGAAAAAAATAGCGCGAATATCGAAAAACAGCCGCTCAAACCGATTTTCAAAGCTTATTTTTGTATTTACCATAACTTTTTTATATTACACTATTTTTCGCTAAAACAAAAACTCTTAGTATATTTTTCGATGCTCTATCGCATGCCGTTGCGAAAATTCCGAGAAAATAACCAAAACATCCAAAAAGGCCTGCCTGTACCAAAAGCTACGCTAAAACGCTAAACGGCCCCGCGGCCCCGGGAAAACAAGATGCTCTTGTGTCAATAGGTATTTTATCTACCTATTTTGCTGCTCAGGTTTCGCACAACGTTGAACAAACGACCCGCGCTGTCATTGACGAGAAAGAACGGGCTCGTGTTGCCGTCATCGCCGCCCTACGTGAATCAGAAATGGCGACCCCATCGGCTCGGAATGCTGACGATCTCAACTTTGCGCGCGGACTCTCGGATTTTATGGGCTTGTCTTCTACTATTGTTGCCACCGAACGGCTCGGTAAAGCCTCGGCCGGTCGTCCTCGCTTGATGAAAGTGATCTTTCTTTCAAGCCGCGCTGCTTCGGATTTCATTAGGGCCTTTCCCCGGCATCGTTCCCAAAATTCTCTTTACAGACCTCTCTTCGTGCGCCCCTCCATGTCTCTCGCCGAGCGCAAGGATGCGGCCGAAAAGCGAGCGTGTGCCGCCCAACTGTCTCAAGCCAATGGGGTCCCTTATGTCGTCTACGCAAACGAAGTGATGCGGAAGGATGAGGTTGCCGCGTTCAAGGAGAAAACGATCGCTGGACGCAGGTTTACCGTTCCTCGCTCTTCTTCCTTCTCTCAATCCGACTCGGGCACACTAAAACGCCCGTCCACGCGCGGTTCGATGTCCCCACCAACTAAGGTCTCTAATAACCACCGTTCAGCCGCCTCTCTCTCCCACTAGGACCTCGCGCCATTGCACTCTTCCACCGGCCTGCTTTGCTTTTATATAAACTACCGTAGTATCTGCAACAAATTGATTGAATTGAGGGCGTTTTTAGCAAACTTTTCCCCCCATTTACTCGCCCTATCAGAAACTTGGCTCTCAACCAAACTTTCGGATCTAGATATACTTGCCGGACTGCCATACAAAATTATACGACGTGACCGAACATCCCGAGGAGGGGGCGTAGCAGTAATCTATAGCAATCAACTTTCCGTAATTTCCCACCATTCTT
This sequence comes from Mesorhabditis spiculigera, assembly GCA_958295435.1. Taxonomy (NCBI): domain Eukaryota; kingdom Metazoa; phylum Nematoda; class Chromadorea; order Rhabditida; family Rhabditidae; genus Mesorhabditis; species Mesorhabditis spiculigera. The sequence continues at coordinate 2,180,767 of CATQJA010002709.1, read as the reverse complement.
CTGCGAAAGCCGAAATCCTGACACTTGACATATTTTTACACGAACGCCTGCACAAATTTTTAGTTTTCTACCGCCCGCCTAACCTAAAAAGCGACGCCGATAATACTTTCTTTAACGAGATTTTGATCAGTCTCTCTGGACCTGAACCAATTGTCGCGGTCGGTGATATGAACATTTCATACAATTCTAGCTTTGACTCTTCAGCGTCAAATCCCTGCAAAGCCCACTCTTTAATTCACGCAGCGCGCCTCCTGCAACTAGTAAAAGACCCCACAAATAGGAATTTTAACAAAACTATCGACTGGCTCCTCACGAGTGACGCCTCCTTTTGCTCTGGTGCCAGCGTCATACCCTCCTTTCTCCCATCCGATCACCTAGGTATTTCCTTCAAGCTATCTGGATCCACCACGCCCCTTCCATTGCATCGTTCCGGTCTCCCAAACTTCGCCAAAACCGATTTCGCTGCTCTCAACTCTTTTTTCGATTCAGTAAATTGGGATTTTGAGCTCTCTTTTCACCCGGACATATCCTCTATGTACCAACATTTCCTTGCGATCCTTCAAGCGGGCATAGCCAAATTCACACCCGTCCACCGCGCATACACTAAGTGTCGGACTGAATTTAAGTATCCTAGCCATATAACACGTCTGCTCATTTTCAAGGATAGATCCTTCAGCAATATCCGCTCGCCCTCCGATCACAATAAATATGTAGAGCTTTGTAAATCTATTTCATACAAAATCAAACGTTGGGAAGAATACCGGCAGCGAAAGCTTTTCCGTAATAAATTCGGTCCGCATCTTTTTTCCTTTTTGAAATCTTTTCGTAAACCGAACCAACAGTTTACGGCAACTCTTCAGGTCCCTACTCGCGCTCTCCCACTTGTACGCGATGAAGATAAGGCCGAGGCGCTTGCATACACCTTTTCCCACGCGCATAGTTCCTTTGACACTAATCCAACGGGACCTTTTGAATCGGCTACAAATTTTCAAGGATGCCGGACCCACATGCCTTTCCAAAATCTGTTCTTTCTTCCGGGCGACGTATTAAACCAACTGAATAGGACTAAGTCTAGTTGCTCAATCCCCGCCGATGGAATTCCGCCTATAATTTACAAAAGTTGCGCTCGCTCCTTATGTCTCCCTTTAGCCCATATACTTAACTTTTCACTTCAGTTAGGACAACTACCTTCCCTGTGGAAACAAGCTCATATCACCCCAATACCTAAACCTGGCAAACCGCCCTCGGATCCCAGCTCCTATCGGCCAATCGCGATATTAGCTACCCCACTGAAGGTTATGGAAAGACTTATAAAATCGCATCTTTCGCAATACTTAGAGCGGCTTAATTTAATACCTCCCGAACAATACGGTTTTCGTTCTAATTCGTCAGTTACCGACCAACTAGTTACGTGTTATGAAGATTGGAGCGCAGCCCTCGAAGCTAAAAATTGTGTCGATATAGCATATTTTGACTTCACCAGAGCCTTCGATACTGTTGACTGCTCATTACTGCTATCAAGATGCGCGTCTTTTGGCATTTCCGGTCCTGTGCTAGCTTGGCTTCGCGATTATCTTCGTGATCGCACATTCAGCGTACGCATAAACGCCAAATTTAGTGCTCCACGGCCAGTGTTTAGCGGGGTACCGCAAGGCTCTGTGCTTGGACCCCTCCTTTTCTCAATTTTCACGGCCTCCCTACCCAGCTGCATATCTCGAATCCCCGAGGTTTCCATTAAGATGTTCACCGATGATGTCAAAATATATATCTCTTATTCCCGAAGTCAGACTCTTTCGAGCCAGCTTAGTTTCCAAACTGCAATAAATCTCGTCCATAAATGGGCACTCGATAGTAAACTAGATTTTTCGTATCATAAGTGCCAAATGCTCCACCTAGGCGTCTGGAACCCTAAATTTAGTTACACCCTTGGCGACTTTCCGTTACAACCCGCGCCCATAGTTCGTGATTTAGGAATCCTAGTCTCAAACCGGCTTCAAAACAAGTCTACTTTAGAACAACGTCACCTCAAAGCCACAAGGGCTATGTTTTCCCTACTCAGAAACCTCAAGATTCGAAACCCTAAGCTGCTAGTTAAGTGCTTCAAATCATACGTTTTGCCCATAGCAGAATTTGCCTCCTCTGTCTGGTCACCTCACACCAAAACCTGGATCGAAAAATTCGAGCGCATCCAAAAAACCTTTAGCAAAGTGGTCTTTCGTCGATGTCATATCTCCCCTCTACCATATCACAAACGCTGCGAGTTCCTTGGGCTTACCACTATGCATCATAGAAGGATTATTTCCGATCTATGTCTGGGTTTTAAAATCCTTCATGGTAAATGCAATATCGCCAGGCAAAAGTGCTTTACGTTCAGAATTGGTACAGGTCGAAACAAGAAACTCTTGCTCAATATCCCCCATGCTCGCACTGAAGCAAGGAAGACCTCATTCACTATTAGAATAGCCCGCTGGATGAATTTATTACCACAAAAACTACTTTACTCTCGTGATGTAAAGTCTTTTCGCAAGGATTTGTTAAAACTAGATCTTTCTAGGGTTCTCAAGCTCTAAATTTCCTATCCCGTCTTCCATTTTCTCTGCTGCCAACATTATTTTGCTATATCCGCTCCGGCGGCCCTTTCTTTTTGCAGTTTTGAGTCTTCCGAGCCGTCATCGCCCATCATCTCCACCTGCCTGCAGCCTTCCCTACTGCTCTATATTCAATAAGGACATTTTAACCAACCAGGTAATAAAGGCGCATCCGATGTTGCTGCGCTGGTACTGAGAAAATTCACTGCGCAAACGAAAGTGTTGATTTTCAAAGCTGGCCGACGAAAGTTCGGCGACGTTACCAAATCGACGCAGCTGCTGCCCCAGATGGGCAAATAGCAACTAAAACACCAATTGCTTAAAGCTTATCGTCACCTACGTGTTCTTTCATATTCATTCTTCCGAAAACCGTCTCGAACACTGTGCCCAATCCTTCGAGATCATCGGCAATCTCGGCCAGCTCGCTCTTAGGGATTTTCAGCTCTTTTAATCTAGATGGTTTTTGCAGTCAAAGCTAAATAGCCTACCGCCTCGCAGTGTAGATAAGCGCAAGCATGGCGAGTAGTTGTGCCGCCATTAATGGGCTGCATTTGAGGCCGGCCAGCGTTCCATGCCCGAGCAGTACACTCCCCATGATGTAAACGTGCTAAAATTAACGATTATCGCATGGGAAAAAAAGTACCAGAAAGATCTCTTTTCCGCACTTATTCCCTTGATCGAATGGGCGAATCGTCGTTGCATAATATGTGGGCAGAATGACGGCCGATTCCAAACCGGTGAGAAGCTGCCGTATTTTTGCCGGGAGCCCAAAAAGCAAATCCTCTTTGTGGCCGGCAAGCACTGAAAAAAAACTTTGGTTTCCGACTCCGCCTATACCTGAGTCGAGCCGTTTGAACACGCCCAAATCCAGCCAGTGAAGCGTGTCGAACATCACCAAGTTCATCGGCACCAACCTCGAAAAGGCGGTATTCCCTAAATAACAAGTTCTGCAAAATTCGATAACCTTACGGATGACTTCGACTGGCAAGCCCTGCTCCGCATTACTGCCACGCAGGATACCGGCCCTTAGCGAATACCTAGATTGGGTAAGCATCGGGCTTCACGTCAAAGTAATACCTGGTAACCCGAACATTGCTCCGGTCGGTGAGCGAGATGACTCGTCCATTTTCGATCACCAGCAAGCGACAAACCGGGCAGAAGCCATTTGCCGAGGCCCAGCTTTCCGTCTTATAGAGCTTGCGCACCGCCTAAAAACTGGATACATACAGGAAACGAAATGCTTACATCGCCATCGAGTATCGTCGCCGCCACGATGCATTTGACCAGAAATATCTCTCCATTCTTTTCGATTCTGATCGGGTCCCGTAGCAGCTCTCGTACCTTAGATTCTTTGACCAATCTTACAAAACAACAAACCCGCTCCATCATCTTCGCTGTCGCCGCCTCGATCACGTCACCAACGCCACGACTTGCCGTCGGGATCGAGGTTGCCCCGATGAGGATATGGCTGCTTTGCTCGCCCCGGCGCTCTGGCTCCAAATCCCATATGGCACCATAATACGGCCAACAGGATGCGCTAAAAACCTTGATGATTCGTGAAAACTATTCCTTACTTAGAATAAGGCTTCATGTCGAAACCATCGGTATTTAGCATTAGTTGCACGACAAGCTGGTTTTCTTCGAACTGCTGCATCGTCTCCATATTTTCGACGAATTCCTGGCTGCTCCGAGTGTCCTCCGGCGGGTCGTTGCTGTGAATCCTGGCATGAACGTCCCTAAAGCGAGGGTTGTAGGTTCTAGGTTGTAAACTCACCTTATTTCTTCCAGCATCGCCGAAATTATACCTGCAGCCTGAACGCGTACGTCCACAGTTAGCCCCGTGCTATATGCACCTCCATCAGATATTCGCAGCTTGGAGCGAATTATCCTAAAAACAACTTGCTGCCGAGGAAAATAGCATACCCGAGGGTTTGGCAGCGTAGGCACTCTCCGTTTTCACCGATTTCTTCCATTTCGTGTCCTCTCTCCGGACAGATTCGAAAACCTTGTAAGCTGCAACGATCCCTATATTGCATCAATATCCATAACTACCTATACTCGTCCATCAACTGGTTTTTGAGCTTTTGCACTAGCCGCGCCGTCGTTCTCACAGCTCCATCGGAATTTGCGCGAACTGAACCAAATATAATAACATTTTGCATAGGACGTATTCCGCTTGCCTAATATATCGATTGCCTCCAAGGACGCAAACGTCAGATTGTAGTCCATGGCCACCGTCAAATACAGCAACGTCGTATCTTCTGTCAGCACATTGCCCCCTACAAAAATCGTTTGAATTTCTCAAAATCACCTTACCGAATTGGTCAACTGGTTCATCGGTCGATTCGTCACAACCGCCCGGGTCCGGCTCGCCTTCCTCTGACAATTCCCCAATCTCTTCTGGCCAGTCACCTCCTGGCGCGTCGAATAATCGGTTTGCACCTAAAACAGCCACCTGTTACGAACAAGCGCAAATATTACCTTCGGATGCATCCTCGATGGCACGCGCCGCCTCCGTACCATCACCTTCTTCGGAACTGCTTTCCTGGCTTGACGTCGACAACACCGCTAGCCGCAATCGTTTTCGCCCGGGCATCACCTAGAAAACGTCGATATAACTCCAGGCGGTTGCATAAAACCGAGATACAACGAAAGAAATACAAAAGTACCCACGATCAGTTGCTTTGCCATACTTTAAATTATATTTCCCACCACAGCTTTTTTGCTACTTTTCCAACTTGACCAAAATTCCTTAAAACCCGAAAAGTGCTCGGCGAAAAGTTACAAATTTGCCCAAAAATAGTAAATTTCACGTCAAGATGCTGCATTTTATCATTATTGAACAAAAATTTGCGAAAGAAATGACGAAAAGAGAGGTTTCACTGACTTGTAAAAACTTTGTTTGTATTGTTTTGTGAAAAAGTGCCAAAGTCCCGGGTTCCGAACGCCGTAATACAATTAACGTAAATCCCGGACTCGTTCAGTACTGGGCCAGTCCGGCAGACGCCCCCAGGCTGTGCCCGCACTCGCCCGCCTTTGCCAGTACTGGCAATGCCGGGCGAGCCCGGCGAACCCCGGCAAAGCCTGGGCGAGCCCATGGGAGGCCGGGGTGAGTCCGGCCAACCTAGGCACATTCCTCCCGTGTACAGCTTCGGTTCGCCCACGTGACCCGCCAACCACCACCCTCCCTCTCCGTCGGCAGCACCACCACCCTGCGGCTCGTCAAAAAAAACAAAACAAACAAAATTCCAAACATAGTTCCCCATTTGATCGTACACAACATTGCCGATGTCGTTTGTCTTGCCGCTTGGTGATTGCCGCTTGCCGTCTGGTCTTGATTTGTAGCCTCAAGGGTTCTTGGTTTTGCCATGCTGTCTGTTTTACTCTGCCGTTGTCTTGACCGGTGTACACAGGGCTCTTAATCCATTTTTTGGTAGCGAAATCGACAGGCCAAGATTGACACCACTCCGAAACACTCCCACCGAGCACTTACGTAGCGTTCCGTATTCCGGGCGTACGTCCAAACCGCAGCCGGCTCCGCCCTCAGTATTGTGCACGGTTTGGTAGGGAGTTGGAGTGTCGGGTACAGACCCGTGTCTATATCTACCGTCCGATTCTCACACCACTTCACCGAGTACCCCTGCCCCAACACCATCTTTAGCCTCCAAAAATTTTACATTTTTTTCTCTCTTCCTCCTTTGCCCCTCCCACCTCCCGTCCACCCATCCATTTATCCCCAAAATCCTTCCTTCTTTTAAGCCCCACATTTTCTTTGACATCTTTCCGCTATACTGTGACTCATTGCATGTGCAATGGCGCCTCGTTGCGCAAATAAATCAAAACATTTGCTAGGTAGGCTAAGTACTGATTTTTTTAGAACTAGAAACGCTTACAATAATGCCTGGAGACAGCGGGTCGGGGGGCGGGAACTCATCCTCCCAGGTCGGCCCGTCACGTGGGTGGTGCTTGATAACTTCGATTGCCTCGTTGACGGCCGACTCGATGGTCACGGCCATGATGGCCAGATCGGCAGTGTCCGAGCGCATGCCTTCGATCTGGAAAAGGCATTCCGATTTGTCGTCGCTCTCGTATTAGATTGTTACCGAGGGTTCGAGCCGGAACCTCCCCCCGCTAACAGTACAGCACCCTTAGTTTTTGATTGCTAATACGGTATACAGCTTCGTTGCGGAAATTCCGAAATATCCACTCCCCGCCATGGGTCCAAGCCACAACTCCGAACAATTGGCGAAACCTCAACAGGATGTTCGTACCTGGCCGACAATTTTCTGGGCCGCGTCCAGGAACGTCTTGCGATCTTGGATCATGTTCTTCAGATCGGCCAGTGCGCCCTCCGGACATCGGTCCGCCGCATTCTGTAACAAGAACATTTTGTAGTTTTGATTGCTAGAAAGCCATGACAATATTTTTAAAATTTTTGAAAATTCGAGAATTTTTAGCCTTTGATATCATTTTTCATACATTTAAATCAAAAATTTTAGAAAATTTTTATTATTTTGGTTTCGTTTTTGTAGGCAAAACTATGTAAATGTTATTAAAATGATATGTTTCCCCCCCCCCCGCTAACAGTCAAGAACGGTTTGTATTGGGACGCCCTGGAAATGATTGTGAACAGTAGAGAACAGTGGTGAGCAACTACAGAAACACCGAGTCTGCCCAACCGAATAAAAATACCTCCAGGCCATCCTGCGCGCATCCGCCGCCGGCGAGACGATCGGCCCCGTCGAGCACGCGCTGAAGCCGGACGGGCATCTTGAACTCGCACTCCTCGAAGACGGTGCCCAAGTGGTAACCCAGAGAGCGAGCCTGAAACATGGTGCTGTCGGTTCGGCGGAATTTTTTATCTACAGAGTTTTTGATCAAATATATAAGCCCTATAACAAAATCTAAACAATTTTTATAGCATTTAAACTAGTTTCTGCATATAAAAAAACAATATAAAGCAATAATTAAAATTTTTGAAAATTTTTGGCTTTTTGGTCAAAAATGTATGAAAAATGATCAGAAAAGGTCGCAATTTTGCAAATTTGCAAAATGTTGAAAGATATTTTATGACTCTCTAGCAATGAAAAACTACGAAAACATCATTAAAATATATAATATAGAATCAGTGGAAAAGCAGACGCGGTTTTCGGTCTGCTAAAAATCCCCCCCCCCCGCTAACGGTCCAGAACCCAAAAATTAAATATTATTTTACTAGACTTGATTGGGGTGAACTCCATACATTCGACACGCGGCAGTCGACGTCCAGGTTCTGGTTGCAGTTGCGCACGATCTCATCGAGCAGCTTCTTCAGCAGCGTCGCGTCGGTGCTCGAGTGCTTCTTCGCGGTGCTCGAGTAGATGTTCAGCAACGATCGGACGGGAGCTCGAGCCTCTAACTGAAAAATTTGCATATTTGAAGTAATTTCAGAAACCAATCACTCTTTAGGAATCTTGAGATGACGGAGAAAAGAGAGAAATTGACAAACAAACCGGTATTTTGAACATGGCCATCACGAGGAGTCGACTTGTCGGTAGAATCGTGAAACTACCAGAAAATATAGTCGGAGCAGCTTGGTTGAAGTCTGGCGGTTCTAGATAAAATTTAAATCTTGCCATGTAAATCGGGGCTCTGATGCAATCTCTGCTAGCTAGCCATCCCTCTTCCTCAACAATCTCTGCCAGCCTGCCCTCTCCTCTTCCTCGACAATCTCTGCCAGCCTGCCCTCTCCTCTTCCTCAACAATCACTGCTAGCCTGCCCTCCCCTCCTCCTCAACAATCTCTGCTAGCCTGCCCTCTCCTCTTCCTCAACAATCTCTACTAGCCTGCCCTCCCCTCTTCCTCAACAATCTCTGCTAGCCTGCCCTCTCCTCTTCCTCAACAATCTCTACTAGCCTGCCCTCTCCTCTTCCTCAACAATCTCTGCTAGCCTGCCCTCTCCTCTTCCTCAACAATCTCTGCTAGCCTGCCCTCCCCTCCTCCTCAACAATCTCTGCTAGCCTGCCCTCTCCTCTTCCTCAACAATCTCTGCTAGCCTGCCCTCTCCTCTTCCTCAACAATCTCTACTAGCCTGCCCTCTCCTCTTCCTCAACAATCTCTGCTAGCCTGCCCTCCCCTCCTCCTCAACAATCTCTGCTAGCCTGCCCTCTCCTCTTCCTCAACAATCTCTACTAGCCTGCCCTCCCCTCTTCCTCAACAATCTCTGCTAGCCTGCCCTCTCCTCTTCCTCAACGCTTTCTGCTAGAGAGAGAGGGAGACAGTGAGAGAGAGAGAGAGAGAGAGAGAGAGAGAGAGAGAGAGAGAAAGAGAGAGAGGGAGACAGAGAGAGAGAGCTGTAACTGTGGCAGAGCATGGAAATTTGCATAAAATTCTGTTGAAGTTGATAATTTACATAAAAAGTGAAGGCCCCTCTCGTTGCAGAAATGATTCATTTTGTATTTCTACTCACCCGTTTGATAATGTCAAAGTTGGTTTAATTTTTGTGTGTAAAAGTGTCTTTAGAAACGACTCGGAACTTGAAATAAACGTGCGGAATCTAATCGAGGCGGGCGGGACGCGGATCGGCCGATATATTGGTCGGTATCTCACTCACTCTCTCCCTATCTCCCTCTCTCTCTCTCTCTCTCTCTCTCTCTCTCTCCTTCTCTCACTCTCTCTCTGTCTCGCTCGCAAAAACTCTCTGAACTCCTCCAGGTCGTGGCTCCTACTCGAAGGTGTACAGCGGCCGGCGAGGCGACGGCCAGGAGGTGGCGCTGAAGGTCATCTCCGAGAAGGTGAAGAGCGAATACGTGCTGCGCTTCCTGCCCCGCGAGATCGTCATCGTCAAGCAGCTCAACCACCCCAACGTCGCCCGTGTTTATCGGGTATGGCTTAGGCTTGGATCAGGCTTAAGCTTAGGTTTGGTTTAGACGTAGGCTTAGGCTTGGCTTAGGCTTAGGCTTGGCGTAGGCTTAGGTCTAGGCTTAGGCTTAGGCTTAAGCTTGGCTTGGGCAAAATCTTCTCTTTTCAGGTGTACCAACTGGAGCGCGAGCAGTCGACCGTGCTCGAGACGGAGTTCTGCGCCAACGGCGACCTGCTCGACAAGATCAAGAAGGTATCGGATAAATTCGTGTAGATAGAAGTGTCGTGGAATTTCAGAATCACCACCTGTCGGAGAATGAGGCGAGGCCCGTGTTTCGGCAGCTGATCGAGGCGTTAAAGGTATAAACAAGATTTTCCAGTGTTTTTTTCTTTTGTCACCATCCCTTTAAACCCAGTATATATTCTACAGTACCTGGAGAGCCAAGAGATCGTACACCGGGATCTGAAATGCGAGAACATCTTCCTCGATGCCAACGACAACGTGAAGCTCGGCGATTTTGGGTTTTCGCGCGTGCTGAAGAAGGGCGAGGTACGGGTGTTACGGTCCCTTTAAAACAATTGTTTTGAGAAATCGGACACGTTCTGCGGCTCGAAAGTGTACGTGGCGCCCGAAATTTTGCGAGCCCGACGCTACGAGGGGAATGCGGTGCGTTTGTCGCTTTTGTGCACTTCCCAGTCCCTTTAAAGGTACCGTACCACGCACGATCCCATTTTGCAGGTGGACATCTGGAGCTCAGGTATCGTGCTGTACATCATGGTGACCGGGGTGATGCCGTACGATGAGCGGAACATGAAGAAGATGGTCGAACGTCAGTTGACGCACAAGATACGGTACGCAGCCTGGAGACTCGCGTTTTGAAGTTCATTGATGATATCTTGAAAAGCTCGTTCCAGATTCCCGACCTCGCCGGAAGTGAGCAACACGGTGCGCCAGCTGCTCTACGCCATCCTCCATCCCGAACCGAAGAGCCGCATCAGCTACAACGACATGATCGAGCACGACTGGCTCAAGGATACGCCGTATCGCATGAATAAGGTAGAGAGCGAGAGAGGGGAGAGAGAGAGAGAGAGAGAGAGAGAACGAGCGAGAGATAGAGACAGGACGAGAGTGAGAGAGGGTGAGAAGGAGAGAGGAAGAGAGAACGAGAGAGTGGGCTAGAGAGACACATAGAGAGACGGACAGCGAGAGAGACAGAGAGAGAGAGAGAGAGCGAGCGTGAGAGTCAGAGAGAGACACATAGAGAGAGACAGCGAGAGAGACAGAGAGAGAAAGAGAGAGAGACAGAGAGAGAGCATGAGAGAGCATGAGAGCATGAGAGAGAGCATGAGAGAGATAGCGGGAAGAAAACTGCGATATTTTAATTTTCCCAGGACGACGACTTCAAAGCCCTGCTCCCCACTCCTGACGCCGAAAAAATGTGATTTTTTTTTGTTGGAGCCAATTTTCAAAGTTCAATTTTCCAGGCAGGTACCGAACAGTATCGAGGACGCGCCACTCATCTGAACAAGCAAAAATGACCCCATTTTAAGCCTTTGACTATGTGTTTTGTGTGATTATGGTAACACGAAATCCGAATAAATTTTTCACATGTTTTCCCATTTTTTATGGCTTTAGAAAGTCTCTTCGATTGTTTGGGGAGAAAATGCTCGAGAGGGCTGAGTTTGCACTGGACTGTTAACGGGGGGATTTTAGCAGGTGGTAAATGGTAGAATTTCTAAAATACGTTTTGTCACTGTCTAGCAATTAAAAACTAGTAAAAATAATAAAATACACCATTAATTATTATCAAAAATAGGCAGAAAAATATGCAGAAAAAAGAATTAGCTGTTTTCTAAACAATATCCCGATTTACAAAAATCGGCGAAATCTTGGTTTCTTACGTCATTCTCACCATCTTCTCGTAACCAAATTTTATGACCTAAAAACTCAGCAGTTCTTTGAAAAGCCAGGACCCTTAATTGCATTCGTGTGTTGCTGAGGCTTCCAAGGCCCCAAAAAAAAAATGCTGATAAAGCCGCCGGCTAATTAGGGGGCCTTATCTCGATCCGGGGGGAAACCGGGTGGTAATTCGGGAAGACCGGGGGGCACTTCGGTCCCAAGCAGCCGGCGAAATGAGGGTCCTGCTCGCGCTTTTGCTTCCGGTTTTGGGTGGGTTTTTGTAGGGGTTAGAGGTTAGAGGAACGTGAAAGTTAGGGATTTCGGTAGATTTAGGTAATTTCTACTTTTTTGTTTTTCCTATCTTTAACGCGCCTTTTAAAAATTTTTGGAGCTATTGATGTTGCGGGGGGGGGGGGCATCTTTTTTGGGGCTTAGGCTTAGGCTTAGCTTTAACTTTGCGTACGTACGACTCAGCTTAAGCCTAGGCTTAGCTTGGACTTAGCTTAGGCCTAGACTTAATTTTGACTTAGCTTCGGCTTGGTCTAGGCTTAGCTTAGGCTTGACCTAGCCCTAGCCTAGACTTAACCTAGACCTAGCTTAGGATTAGCTTAGGCTTGGGCTTGGCTTGGCTAGCTTAGGCTTGAAGACAACACGAGGCGACAGGAGCCGCTTACCAAGTGTGGATGTCGTAATGCATTACGCAATCAAATAGCTTGCGTATTTGTGACGCGGAAAATCCATATGGAAATCCCAGCCTATGAAATCCATAGACGTGCCTTGCTTAGCCCTTTAAAGGACCGTATAAGGCATTACCAACCACGTTTCCGCCCTCGACACGCAGCGCGCACGCACCGCTTGACAGCAATGTCGTAAATCATTACGCAACGAAAGGGAAAATTTTTATCGAAAAAAGAATTTCTAGCGTATCGATAGATTCCTTGCCTTGCCTGCCCCTTTAAAAGCCGCGAATTCAGGCCTGGCCCAGCAATGCACCATTGGCCAGGGTTCAAATGGGACGTGCGCCAACCACATTGCCGTCATCATCGACAGCTCCTCGTATTTGGGCACCTCGGATCGGGCTGATCAGGTTTGCTTTATCGTTTTTCTGCATTTAAATCGATAAATGAGAGCTGGTCTTACCATATTTAAAAACGAAAAACTTTACAAATTTTTATCGAAAAATAATGAAACTTTGATTTCCGACAGAAAGGTCGTTTCCGCTCAAAATTTGGATTTACTTCATGTTTTCGCTAGTTTTTCCTTTTCTTGACTTATTTAAATAGCAAGTCAAAAAACAGCTCCCCCGATAATGCAAAAGAACCGATGCATTTCCCGAAAGGTAACTAGCTGTTTTTTGGAGAATTTTCCTGACTGTCCCACCCCTTTAAAATCCCGGTTTCAGCTAGCCCAATTCATCAACACGTATCTCTCGCAGTACGACCTCACCGCCGGCCAAACGCTAATTACCATGGGATTCTACGGTCAGTTCACAATTTTTTTGATTTTTTTATCGGTTTTCCCGGACCCTGATTTTTTTGCAACAAGGGTAGTAGCCACGGCAAAAAGCGAGGTTCCGCTATCAGCCGATTCCCATTTTGGTAACGACCACTCGAGAGAGTGGAGGCCCTGAAAAGATTAGATAAACACGACAACGTGGACTTTTTTCACGCCGGGGATATTACTAGAAAGAGCGGGGCGGAGTGATGCGGAAAACAATCAAATGATGCCGACAAATTGGGGGAGGGCCGACATAAATATTGGTAGTAGGTACGAAACTACAAAGTATAGACTACAAAACTAGGAGTAGTCACTGTCGTTTGTAGCCTGGTGATCGAAAACAGAAACTATAAGCTGCAAACTACAGTAATTTAACTAGATATTTTAGAGCTTGTAGCTTGTAACTCGTGCTCCTATCTACAATACTCGTAAAGTTTGTAGCCTGTCGTTCTTAGCACTAATTCACACGTCTTGTAGCCTGTAGCTTGTAGCCTGCCAAAAATAATAAACTGTAGAATTTGTAAATCACGGATGGCTACAAGCTACAAAATACAACACCAGGGCACAGGTGTATTTTATAGTTTGTAGTTTATAGTATCACGTTTCCCTTTGGCGCGTGGCTTCCTCAAAAACCTCTGCTAGCCTGCCTGGTGTAATAAAAAAAAAGAAAAAAGCGGCAAGGGTTCTAACAGGAAAGGACTTTCGATTCCTACAAAATCTCGGTCGTCGTCTGCTAAAAATTGTTTAGCGGTTTCCTCAAAAATCCCTGCTAGCATGCCCCTTTTCCAGGAATGGGTGACCCGTCGGTGTCATGGTCCCCAATCTTCCTCTTCTTCGGCCAGAGCGACATCAGCATGATCTGCAACGATTGGCAGACGCTGTTCGCCGCCGAGCAGAGCAACAATATGGGAATGTGCACCATTGCCACGTGGGTTTTTCTAAAAAACGAACGTTTTACCGTATCCCTTTCCAGTGCCCTCGCCTCCCTCTATAACACGACCCGCGACGAGGACTGGAACTACGATCAGATTGTCTGGCTGACGGCTTCAAAGTGAGAGCTTTAAAACTAAAAAAAAACTAGCGTATTTTGATCTACTAACAATAATTTACCTTAGATTAGCTTAGTATCATAATAATTACAATATTTCAGCGATACCACCGACATCCAGACGGCCTCCGCCATGTTGCCCGCCTTCCCGAACACCAACTTCACGGTTGTGTCGATTGGAGGCGGAGATTTTTCGTCGTGGACCGGGGCGCGGTAGGCTTTTACAAATCGTTATTTTTTTTTAAAGGCAGGGGATTAAAGCAAAATCCACAAAAGCCGTCTAAAATCTGCTGCGCGCACATAGGATAGTGTCGATTGGAGCCTGCCGTCGTCGTCCCTTTAATTAATAAGAAATAAGACGAACAAAAGTAAAAAATACACAAAGTTACTAAAAATATACATTTAATATGATGATTATTCCCTGAATTTCCAGGGTGCTCTGCCAGAACTTGCCGTTCCCCATGGGCTTCGAGTCGAAGATTGCCGCCCAGGCGTGCAGGAGTGCTTCAGGTAAACATTTTTCAAGTTCGGAGCTTTTTATTAACGTTATTAACGATTTTAAACTCGCCTGCGTATACTTCTCGTGTCGGTTTTGCTTCAAAAAAAAATTCACTTTTCAAGCTTGAATACTTGCAGGGCTTAATCTATCGCGATTTTCGAGAGAAATTTTGCTTTTTCTTTTGCTGGGGTCATTCGTTGTTAATTTTCCAGTTATTTTCAACAAATTCATACTTTTTAAGGCAACAACCAATGCAATCACGCCGGCACGACCGCGATGCCAACCACGCCGCGCCCCACCGGAACGGCGCCGACACCCACTTCGCAGTGCCCGTGTGATATCACAAAGGTATCGGTTTACAGGTTTTTACTTCTTCTGTTTCCAAATTTAGAGCTGGAACGACGTGATGGTGGTGTATGACGGCTCGAACGTGTTGACCGATGTGAAATTCCAGACGGTACGCAATTGTGGAGTTAAATACGTTATTTAATACGTTCACATTTAATTTAACTAAACTAAAAAAATACTTGATTTCATTTAATCATAGGCCTATCAGATCATAGACTTTTTAGACTGCTAGCGTTACACAACAAACCATTTATATGGCTTTTTGCGCTGTTTTTGAGTGAAGAAAGTTGATAGAACTATTCAGTTGTCTGAGAATTTTTATTTTGGTAAAGATGTTTACAAACTACTAAGGACGCTTTTAAAACACCAGGAATCTGAATCTAGAAAAAAATTTTTAGATGGTCGTTCTCCTCCAATCGATCATCAGCCGGCTGCCCATCTCCCAGGCGATCGGCCAGAACAGCCGCGTCGGAGTGATCAGCTACGGTATTTCGTTAGAACTCCCTAATTGCTATATTTTTCCAGCCAAGAATGTAAGACTCATCGCCAACCTGACCAAGTATAACAGCCCCGTCGACGCGATCATGGACGACTGGACCCGGGACAACGTCGAGCAGACGAATATCAAGGCGTGAGGAGCTTTTTAGCTTTAAACTAGTCATAGCACTCTTTAATTATGCATCTCTTTTTCAGCGCTATCGACCTGGCCCGCGACACGTTCAACAACCCCAAGCAGCACAGACAGAACGCGCGGAAGGTGATCATCCTCGCCGCCAGCACGTACAGGTATGTGCGATATTTTTTAAAGGAGCTGATAGAGTAACGAAAGAAGGATAATGCGATGCCCGCACTAATTAAGCCCGTTCAGAGGAGTCGGTCGTAGTTGAGGTTTTTAAAAACGTGGCGCTACTTTGCTGAGTTTAGCGCTATGCTTTTCGCAAATTGAGTCGAATCGGGCCAAATTTTATACTGTAAAAAGGTTTACAACTTTAACCTACATTTGAAAAAAATTTTTGAAAGTGGCAGTTTTTAAAAGTTTGGTTTTCAGGCTTTATCTTTCTAAAACCGTCAGTTCAGTATTGAAGATGCATTAAAGTGCTTAAAACCTAACAACAAGGCTACATTTTAGGCCTCAGGCTACAAATGGATTTGCCCTTTTTCAGGGAGGGCACCGACATGCCCCTCAGCTCTGCCAGCACGTTCAAGGACAACGGAGGAGTGATCATTGTCATCGGTACGTTGTGGCTATATTTTTCAGGCTACAAACGGCATAAAAATCCGGGGTTTTTTCAGGCTACGGTGACCTGAAGGGCGAGGCCTCGCAGGTGCTGCGCCAAATCGCCTCCACCGGCTACTTCATCGACGCCACCAGCAAGCAGCCCGATTTTAACCAGATGAACAGTCTGTTCTGCAAGGGTACGTGGCTTAAAAACTGAACGGCGTTTAAAAATCAAGAAAACAGCAAAAACTAATTTTTTTCAGCAAACTGCTTCTGCCCAACGCCGTACTCGCCCGTCTCGTCGGCCGCCACCGGCGAGCCGACCGAGGGATGCCAATATGTGAGTAAAATCAGAAAGCTAAAACTCGATCCAATCACCAAAGTATTTATTCGATTTAACGGAAATGTATTTCTCGATCGACGTCGTTAAATTCAGCAGGAAATTTGAGTAGAATTGGCGAGTGGGGCTGACGGGGAGGCGCTTATTTTCCGACCTTCTTCAAGTCCTTTCCCTCGTTGTCGCTGGCGATGACCACCTAAAAGATTTGGAATCAGAAGCTTGAAAACTCGCTAGCTGAAGATTTAAAAAGTTACAACCAGCCTTACCTCCTTGTGATTCGACTGGAAATTAACGCGAGCTCGCGGGGTGTTGTTGTTGCGGAGAAGGCCACCCTAAAAAGTGCGAAATCCTGATTCGAAATCGCAATCTCGCACCGATTTCGGGCGATGGCCAGACTCGACGCGCTTCTGCTGCTTGGCCACAATCTCGCGAATATCCGAGCCCATCGCCACGGAGGGCGGCTGCATCTGGGAGGCGTTCAGGGCCTAAAAGCCTCCTCAATACAAGGTTGCCAAACCCACTTTTTGCATCGTTTCATTGGCCTCCTTCGTCGACGGTCGCTCGATCACCATGTCGGCCTTGCGGTTTTTCTAGAAATTTTCAAATTTGGTTCGAGAAATCGGCATTTTTTTGTATTTTCGAACCAAATTTAGGTCGAAAGATATATCCGTTTTTATATTGTTAAAATAAGGTTCGTACAGTTTTTAAGTTCAATAAAAGTAAAAACAAATATTTTCACCTGAAGTGACTTGACGAGCAGATCGCGGCACACATCCTTGTCCGACACGGCCTGTCCGTTGATATCCCAGATTCGGTCGAGCACCTTCAGATGCAAGGCCGAGAGGGAACCATCGTCAACCTAGGCCATAACAGTTTGAAATAGGCTGAATTCCCTTACCTTTGAGACAATCACCTTGTTCTGGTAGTGCTTGATGCCGAGGCCGAATTTCAGACCTTTCCTGAAGTGGCAAAGTTTCCGGCGTTGGTTTAGTAGCGGGGGGGGGGGGGCAATTTTAGCACCCTGTAGGGATCCAATAGGTTTTTTTGTATTCTTTTTGCCCAATTTCGACACCTTTTTGCACCCGTCTAAGTCGTAAAAACTCGGAAACCTACATTAAAATTTTCAAAAACCTGAATTTTCATAAAAATTGCAAATTTTTAAAATTTGCTAAGTATTTTGATGATTTTCAGCAATCAAAGTCGACTAAAAATATTCTAAAACTCCAGGTAACCAGAACTAATTTTCCGACAGATTCCAAAAAAATCACGGTAAGACTCCAGATACCCCCCAGCCACTTTTGTATCTCGGCTCCCTGTTCATCTACAGGTGTGTAAAGTATACCAAAATGTTCGTCTTGCTCTGGCGAGTATTTTGGTATACTTTACACACATGTAGATGAACAAGGAGCCGAGATACGGTAGGTGGGGGTCGGCTGGGGGGGGGGGGGGGGGGTTATCTGGAGTTTAGCCAAGACACCCCTAAAACCGACTTGAAAATGATCTCGACAAAGTGATAGGTAAAGCCCTCCTTCCGGCCGCCCTGGATCAGCTTCTCGCGTTCGGGCGGGATCGCGTCCACCTCGGCGGACTCCTCCTAAAATGCCCATCTACACCGCCAAGTTCAAGCCCTCCTACCGGTCCATAGACAATCTTCAGGTCTCCCGGCTGCAGCAGGTCGTCAATGTTCTCGGGGGTGGCCTAAAATTGGGATTTTCGAGGTGAAAAGCCCTTCTCACATCCTTGTCGTTGATCTTCTTGATGACGCTGTTGATGGGGATCTTGTCCTTGAACGGGCTGTTGTCGGTGATCTAAAAATTGGCACTTTTGTATTATCGAGGGGGGTGCGGGGTTGAAGAATTCAAAACGCGAAATATCTTACCTCTCGCACAACGGTGCCCTCGAGGCCGAGCCCGAACTCCTCGCCAACCTTGACGACGACCTCGCGGTTCCGCTAAAAAGAAAAATATCGTAAAAAACGCGAAACGAAGATGACCAACCCCTCCAGGCGACGCTGCAGCCTTCGGGGACGACATACGCTGGGCACACAGCATTCTTTGGACATCTAGGCCCCTGCTTTTCAATCGGCAACCATTGCTAATTAGGGGAAGACATAGTGGAATGGAAATAAAGTTTCGGATTCAAATTGATCTTTTATAGCTCTCCGACCTGCAAGGCCTCCAAATCCTGGCCGATCGCTTCTGCGCAAAGGAGGGAAATGGAACGCTGGCGATCACCAAGGATTCTTACCAGAAGCTTTTCGCCGTCTCGAGTAAGTTTAGAAGGAAAACCACTGTAAAATTGAAAAATATAAGATAAGGATTTAAATGATAAAGCCCGATAAAGTGGACCGGAGATAAATTTTGTTCAGAGGTCCAAAGCCAAGTGCCCGTCTGGATCGGCTTGACGCTCAACCTCCAATCCCAGACGTGGGTCTGGGCAGATGGAACTCCTTTCGTAAGTCTAAAAATATATAATAAAACCCCATCTAGACCGAGACGTTGATAAGCGGAACCGGCGGATGCGCGACGATCCAAAAAACCACCGGCTTCATGACCGCCTACACACAGCGGGGTAAGTTCTTCTAAAGATATCGAAAATCGCGCTTCAGAATGTGCCGGCACCGCCTACGACTGGTCGTGCCAACACACCCCGTGCTCCACCCTCAACTATTGTGCCTAGGCCCTAGTTGTAAGAATATTCTACGCCGCCACAATAAATGTACTCATAAAGCCGGCTGCTAACAAATAATATTTTATTTTCTCTAAGAATGGACAATTGCACACGTGTAGCAAAGTATAAAAATCCATCAAAGCAATGTGTGGGGGAGCACGAGAGAGAATAAGGGAATGGCCGGAAGGGGCATCACAATAAGTGAAATGGAATTAAGGCACATCTTGCAAGGCGGGGGCATATACTTCGTTTCTATTGTTGTTCTATTCAGCATCTCTCCTATCGATTTCCTCGAGTTGGTCAATGTCGGCTGGGTCGAGCTTGATTATGGATTTGCCTGAAAATCAAAATATTTTTAAAACAATATGAAATACAAGTACCAAAATGCTCTTCAATTTTCCGGATGATGCGCAGGGATTCTTGGCTGTCGACAAAGTTGATGGCGATTCCAGATTGGCCAAAGCGACCCGTTCGTCCAATCCTTGAAAAAAAGCTAGTTATACAAAATTAGAGACAAACCTGTGCAAATAGGTATCATAATCCGGGAGTGCGTCCGTTGTGCCATCGTTGTATAGGATCGGAGGGTCGTAGTTGATCACGATCGACACTTGAGAAACGTCGATACCTAAAGAGAAGTAAATAACCACGAAAATATGAAAACTCACCTCTTGCGCAGACATTTGTCGTGATCAGCACCTGATACTTGCCCTCGCGGAACTGGTGTATAGCCGATGCACGTTCTTGGACGGTGAGCTGACCGTGGAGTAGAGCTACCTAAAATTGAGAATAAGGAATTTTTAGGAAAAAAAATGCAGAAATCTCCATTTTTGACTGAAACTGGCCGATTTTCGCCCGCAACTGAACTTTTAAAGTCTTCTAAGTTTTCTTTCTCCAAAACAGGATTAAAGAGTCCCGCCACTAAGCATGATGGACCCATAGGAAAAAATTCCCCCACGCCTTGAGATGACGAAAACACCGAAAAATCAATATTTTTATAAAACGAACATCTTGTCCTCGTCCCACGAGCTTCGCCGCCAGCCACTTCGCGCTAGAGATCGTGTGGCAGAATATGATGGCAGTTCCGATCGTCAGGCCCGAGTACAGGTTCTCGATCGCCTCGTATTTGGCCTCGCGGTTCGCACATTCCACGTAGAACTGCTTGATGTTCGGTAGCGTCTGTTCCTCTTTTCTCAGCCTGTAAAAAATCATTAAAAAACCTGAAATTCACTTACGTGACCGTGACGGCATTCTTGATAATCTTTTCGGCAAATTCGAACACTTCTTCGTCGTAGGTGGCCGAGAAGAGCAGTGCTTGGACGGTCGGGTTGGCCTCCTCGATGGCTCTGAAGTGAGGGATAATGGTGAAAAACAAGTACAAACCCGTAGATCTTCATTGATAGCTCCTTGTGGCCCTGCTGCGAAATCATGACATCGGCCTCATCCAGGACGACGCACTTGATTTTCGATAAATCAAATGCCTGAAAAATTGTGTTAGGAAATTAGAGGGAGTTTATACCTTTTGCACGCTGATGTAGTCCCATAGTTTGCCTGGGGTACCAATGATGATCTGTTCCTTCAGGCTCGTTGCTGCTAAAAAATCAAACTGTGAAAAGGGTCGAAAAAAATTAGATTTTTCTGTTGCTTTTGAAAATGCGTAAGTTTCGAATTAATAATTCCCATTAGAAAAATTGAAAAAAATAGAAATATCCCAGAAAAATATCCGGATGGCTCGGCTTATAACCTTCAAGTAATAAAAACCTACGCTCCGATCCTTTGACCGCGTAGAAGACGTTGCAGCCGGTCATAAAATGTGCCATGCTCTTCACAACCTTGCCCGTCTGCTCGGCCAACTCGAAGGTGGGCGCGAGGCAGATGCACTGCGGGAATTGATCTTCGACGACGACACGGCTCAGCATCGTCAACACGAAAGCCGCCGTCTTGCCGGTGCCCGACTGCGACTGCGCGATCATGTTCGTCGGTCTAAAAATGGAGTACGCTTTCGAAATATAAATCTTACGGCTCCATCAGTAGCAAGGGTAGCGCAAATTCTTGAATTTTGGAAGGCTGCAAGAAGTGTTGCATGTCGAGCGCCTCGATGAGCTCTTTTTTCCTAAAAACGGTTTTGAAAAAAAATAGTTGATCAGCTTACAGCCGTAGACTGCGGAAATCGGTCAACGAGTGCAGTGGTGAAGTTGGATCTTGTTGCTGATTCCTAAAAAGCAAAAATAAAGTCAAATGTTTGAACGTTTACTTGATATCTATCGTTCCCTCCCGCATGTCACGCACGGTCCGTTTGATAAACTTATTCAGCAGCGCGATCTCTTCCACGTTCATGGCTAGAAAAGTCCTTTTAAAGAACACACAAAAAGCATACGATTTTCAGGCGGCGTCGTTTCATGGCTGACAGCTTTCTCCGTTGCTGACATATGACCGCCCAGGGGTCTTACAGGAGTATCAAACTAAATTCAACCATAAAAACAGATTTACGAAGTTTTACTCTTTGCGAAATGTTGCCAAACTGCCCGCCGCGTCCACGATTTGGTTGGAAATGGCCTAAAAAGGAAAGTGGGATAAATTCATAATAGAAACACACCTCCACGGCCCCTCGGTGAACCTCGCTGACCGAAATCGCCTCCACCACGTGGCGGTCCGCCATACTGATCGGGATATGCATTATAACTAAAGAAAAATTGATAAAAACAATGTGAAATCCATACCCGCCACGATTTCCTTGGTAGCCACCACGCGGCTGGAACCCTTGTTGCATCTGCTGTGGACCGCCTCGATTGTAGTTACCTAAAGACAAATAGGGAAGGCAAACAGCGCACACCTTGAGGCCCGTACCCGCCACCAAATGAGGGTCGGTCGAAGCCGCCGCGACTTCCGCCCCGCCCTCTCAAGTTTGGGGGTTGGAAGGCGCCACCGCGGGACGGTGAGCTGAAGCCTCCACGAACATCGCAGAATCCGCCATTAGGCATTGTACCCGACTGGAAAAAGTAATAACTATTAGACAAACTGGTTCTGTTCTATTTCGCGTGGGGGGAAAAACTGTGCGGGGGGGATTTTCTACGTTTTTTTTATAACTCTTTTATATGATGCTATTTTGAATTGAATTGTAATTGTTAGTATATTTTTTCACGCTCTATCGAATGGCATTAAAGAAATTTTTGAAAGTTATCGAAAATGTCGAAAACTAGCTTTCGACTCCACAATCCCATGTGGAAACACCGAATAAACCTTGTTTTTGCTATAACTATTTTATAAAACAATATTTTGAGATGAAATTAAAACTCTGAGTATATTTTTTGATGCTCTATCGAATGACGGGTTCAAAATATCGAAAAACTGGCGAAAATGCCGAAAACTAACATTCCGGAGCCAGTTTCAATAGTTTTTTTGTTTTTGCTATAACTTTTTTATATTACAATATTTTTAGCTAAAACAAAAACTCTTAGTATATTTTTCGATGCTCTATCAAATGGCGTTGCAAAAATCCCGAGAAAATAGCGAAAAGATGGAAGGCTGCGCGAAGCATATTTCCCCCCGCACAGTTTTTTCCCCCCACGCGAAATAGAACAGAACCGACAAACTGAATGAGCAAGTACAACTAGAAAAAAAGCATTCAGGGATTGGAACTTTCACTTTTGGGCATTATAACTAATCATAAAAAGTCACGCTTATAATGGGGTCGAAAATGCAACTAAGAATAAAAAATATAATCTTATTTATATTGAACTTTGATCTAACTTTTGCGTATTGTACCGAATGGCAAAAGGTAACGATTAGAATCAAGTAACCGTCAATCAAAAATTAGAAGTAAAAAAAACACTGGTGACACGGGAGGAATGTGCCTAGGTTGGCCGGACTCACCCCGGCCTCCCATGGGCTCGCCCAGGCTTTGCCGGGGTTCGCCGGACTCGCCCGGCATTGCCAGTACTGGCAAAGCCGGGCGAGTGCGGGCACAGCCTGGGGGCGTCTGCCGGACTGGCCCAGTACTGAACGAGTCCGGGATTTACGTTAATTGTATTATGGCGTTCGGAATCCGGCACTTTTTCACAAATCGATACAAACAAAGTTTTTACAAGTCAGTGAAACCTCTCTTTTCGTGATTTCTTTCACAAATTTTTGTTCAATAATGATAAAATACAGCATCTTGACGTGAAATTTACTATCTTTGGGGGAATTTGAAACTTTTCGCCGAGCACTTTTCGCGATTTTCGGTCAAAAACCTTGCTTCACGATTTTTCTGAACTTTCCGCTTTCTTTTCCACTGTTATCATCTCCGATACCATTTTAAAGTTGTTTTTACAGGCCGACATGACAACAACGACGCCATCGCCGACAAGGAGGACCGATGGATAAAGGTTAATACTCATTTTGTATTCAACTATGTTTTGTTTAGTGGCAAGAGGGAAGGACGACCGCTACGAGGAAGGCGCAAAGCCCACGGAGCGCATTGTTGAGGTTTTCCCATATCGTTTTCTAATTCATTATTCTTTAGTCGACACGCGATGAACGAGCGAGACGCCGCGGAGCCAGCGAAAAAGGTATTTAATTGAAAATTCAGTTTAGGTACAGCTCCTGACGGACAAGAGGAAGCAAAAAGACGCGCGGCGCATGAAACGGTTGGAAGAACAGCTAAGAGACGTCCAAAAAGTCAAGATTAAAAAGGTTTGATGTTTTTAAATGTCTGAATTGCCCTCTCAGGAAATAGACGAGGAACTGCAGGTCACCGTCGTACCCACTGGGCAACCCGTCAAAGAGGTTGGCTATAATTATATTTTTTAAGCTTTTTTTAGGAGCCTGCCCAGGACGAAAATACCGACTACTTGGCGCGATATGCTCCGGAAAGGGATTCACGGCCAGCTGACCCCAGCGACCGAAAATTCGAAATGTTTGATGAAGACGATGAATACGAGCAAGACAGGGAAACTCGCGAAAAATTCCCAGCGACATTTAGTAAGCGTTTATCAGTATTTCGTTAGTTATTGTCTAGGTGGAATCCCTGACTCAAAGGCGGTCTACAGGCTCGGAAAAGGAGGGAAATACTGAGGCTGCGAGGCTACGACGGCTATATTCCACTCGATGGCGATCAAAAGATTCGGTAGTGAAAAACTGATAGACAATAGAATTGAATCGTGTTCTGGCAAAAAGGAATGCGAAATCGGCTGATTCGTAAGGGTGAAAACGATGATTCTGATAAGGATACGGAAAAGTAAGTTGTTAAACGAAAATATAAATCTGATTGCTTAGGTTCTACTCATCCCGAGCAGATGCCCTCGACGAGAATGCAAAGCGCCGCGAGCAACAAACGTGTTTCCTCGAGCAAGAGGTATAGTATCTGGCGATTAGATTAACCCCGACATTAAGGAAGCCGAGTGGAAAGATAGCGATGAAGCGATCGAGAGATGGGAACAACAACAAATTCAGAAAGCCGTTGGCGCCGCAACGGTAGTATAAGTTTTCAACTAATATGTTGGTTTTTGTTATAGATCGGTCAAGTGAAGCACGAGTGCTTCGAAGGGTTCGTGAAGAAGATGCGGAACGCTCCGGCCCAATTGAAATCGACGTTGATAGGGGCCTCGATGATGTGCGCCCCACGCAAAGCATCGAGCCGACGCCTTCAGCCTCCCAAATGCTGGATATCATGGAAATGCTCTCGCTACAGGTAGGGCAACGTTATCTCTCTTTACCAAATTTTAGCCTGCGCGATCGTGAAGAGCACCTCAACAGCTTGGGCAATAAGGTCGATAAAATTCAGTCAACTACCGCGGATAAGGAAAACATTAGGTAAGGGTTAGAAAATAAGCCAACAATTTTTTAGGAAGTTGGAATTCGGTGATGGGGCCAAGTCGGGCGGTGCAAAGGAGCCGAGCGAGAAGTCCAAAATGTATCAAAATATGAAGTCGCTCGGTAATTTGCTGTTTAGGATTTTTTACTGGGTTTTAGACGACGAAAAGACCTCGGTGACTCGTACGAAGAATGCTCGGCTACAGCGGCCGGCAAGAATATAGCAACTGAGCACGGTGAGAATATCTGATAAAATGGCTTATTTGCAAAAATGTCGAAATTTTTGGCATAGTAGTTGAATGATTTTCCGAGAGGTTGGTTCTTGGAAACAAATAGAAAAGAAATTTGGAGATTGGCATTCCGATATTCTTTCAATACTGATGGAGCATCGATCAAAATATTCATGTTCTTTATTCTAGATAGCCGCAGAACAAGTTCCCGAAGTACATCGACGCGATATGAAGCGGCTGGCAAGCGAGAATCAGGAGGTACTCTTATTTTTGAGTTCTATAATCCTTGTATTCCTTTTTCAGGCCGAAGCTCAACATGGCAAACTGTGCAGGGACAGCCGCGAAAAGCTGCAGAGAGCAAGACAAGGATCGACTACTATTGGATTAGGTTAGTGGGTACTTTGAATACTTCTCCGGCCGATTTAGTTACGAGCACCAGCCGAAGAAGAGCCGCGGGCCGCCCACCGACAGCACCGCGCAGCAACAACTCAAGGGAAAGAAGACAAAGAAAGTAAAAGCCTGTATTTGTTTTATTAACATTTTTTGTGTTGTATTTTTTATTGTAGCCTTTGTATTACGCCTCTATTGCTTGTGATATACTTTGATATGCGTATTGTATGTATGATAAAGATATTCTAACCTATTTGTGCCTATTTTGGATCCAAAATGCACCGGAATAGCAAGGAAAAGCGGGGGTAAAGCGAGGAAAGCCCGGTATGGTTCAGCACTGCCGCAGTACTGCCCAGTCCGGTGCCCAGGTTCGTTCAGTACTGGCCAGTGCGGTGCCCGGGCTCGCCCAGGTCATTTCAGTACTGGCCAGTCCGGTGCCCGGGTTCGCCCAGGTTTTGCCAGTACTGCGACGGGGTAATGCCCGGTCCGGGCCGGTGCATCCCAGACTGGTAAAGACCTGGGCGCCGGTCCGGCTAGACCTGGGCACATTCCTCCCGTGGAGCCGTAAATTTCTGAAAATAAAACGGAAAATCACGAGCAAGCACGACGCAACATTCCAAATGCCGCTACCGTCATTTGGAAGGCCGCGTAGTGTTATTTCTCCTAAAACGTGCCCTATTAGAAATCGCGATTCTTGTAAAAGTCTTGTAAAATTGTATCTCTCAAAAAATTAAAAACTAACAATTATTAATTTTTATCTTTGCAATTACAATACCTGCGCGCCTTGATCTTCGACGCTCATCTGCTGCATGGCGTCGGTGGGTGGCTCGTGGCCCTGGCCGAGCAGCTGCGCCCGGAACGCGTCCGCCATGTTGCTCATCCTCACCCTAGATTGATGAAAATCTATATTTAGACGTCAAAATGGTACACGTAACATTTGAGTACATAAAATTCAGGTATCGACGGGTAGAACCGCTGTCATTTCAGAGTTTTGTAGGTAATAAATAATTTATTGCACTCAAAATTCCTTCAATCGCTTGCCGGGAGTTGCTTTCGAAGGTTTTCAATCTCGTCGCAAGCCTGAAATGATGTTAATCGATTGAGCCTACTTTCGATGTACTTACAGTCTTCAAATCATCCATCGCTTTCGCGAAAGCCCGATCCTTATCGCGCTGGAAGCCAATTTCCATTTCCAGGACCTCTTTTTTCGCGTCAAGGTCTTTCTCTTGAGTTTCTAGCTGAAAATATTGAATTGATATCGTCTTAGCATTTAAAATATTAAACTTACTTTTTCTAGGTTTGATTCAACACCCCTCAAGATAGTAGCCAGCTGGGTTTGGAAGGAATCTTTGTTCTCCTCGCGTTTGGCCCTAAAAACACACGAAAATAATAGGAAAACGGTTTGTTTCTCAAGAATTTTGTAAGGCTCACATAGGCAAGGCTTCTTCAATGCTGTTCAACAGCCCGATCTCCTTTTTCATGTAGTTTCGCAGGTCGACCAGGTAGTTGTGGGAGGAGACGTATTGGCGGGTTTGTCGGTGTTTAGAGCCCACTAAATTTATTTAGAACCAGCGGGGGAGGAGCCGCTTCGCGACTCTCCCCCGCTGGACCCCGTCTAGGCCTTATGAATCGAGCACCCTTCCACAGACAGTTATCCTGAAGAAAGAAAAACCCATCTCCCATGCAAAGCTCTTTGTATTGGCATGCGGCGCAAGATTGAACTGTTAGTCTCGTTATTAGGCCTGCGGCGCATGTTTGATCGGCTAGGTCGCTACCTCATCCTGCGGCCCAAGCTTGAGGGATTAGCCTCCTTTTTTGGCCTGCGGCGCTAGCTTGAGCGGCTGGCTTCGTTCTAAAGCCTGCGGCGCTAGCTTGAGCGGCTGGCTTCGTTCTGAAAGCCTGCGGCGCTAGCTTGAGCGGCTGGCTTCGTTCTAAAGCCTGCGGCGCTAGCTTGAGCGGCTGGCTTCGTTCTAAAGCCTGCGGCGCTAGCTTGAGCGGCTGGCTTCGTTCTAAAGCCTGCGGCGCTAGCTTGAGCGGCTGGCTTCGTTCTAAAGCCTGCGGCGCTAGCTTGAGCGGCTGGCTTCGTTCTAAAGCCTGCGGCGCTAGCTTGAGCGGCTGGCTTCGTTCTAAAGCCCGCGGCGCTAGCTTGAGCGGCTGGCTTCGTTCTGAAGCCTGCGGCGCTAGCTTGAGCGGCTGGCTTCGTTCTGAAGCCTGCGGCGCTAGCTTGAGCGGCTGGCTTCGTTCTAAAGCCTGCGGCGCTAGCTTGAGCGGCTGGCTTCGTTCTAAAGCCTGCGGCGCTAGCTTGAGCGGCTGGCTTCGTTCTAAAGCCTGCGGCGCTAGCTTGAGCGGCTGGCTTCGTTCTAAAGCCCGCGGCGCTAGCTTGAGCGGCTGGCTTCGTTCTGAAAGCCTGCGGCGCTAGCTTGAGCGGCTGGCTTCGTTCTGAAAGCCTGCGGCGCTAGCTTGAGCGGCTGGCTTCGTTCTGAAGCCTGCGGCGCTAGCTTGAGCGGCTGGCTTCGTTCTAAAGCCTGCGGCGCTAGCTTGAGCGGCTGGCTTCGTTCTAAAGCCCGCGGCGCTAGCTTGAGCGGCTGGCTTCGTTCTGAAGCCTGCGGCGCTAGCTTGAGCGGCTGGCTTCGTTCTGAAGCCTGCGGCGCTAGCTTGAGCGGCTGGCTTCGTTCTGAAGCCTGCGGCGCTAGCTTGAGCGGCTGGCTTCGTTCTGAAAGCCTGCGGCGCTAGCTTGAGCGGCTGGCTTCGTTCTGAAGCCTGCGGCGCTAGCTTGAGCGGCTGGCTTCGTTCTGAAGCCTGCGGCGCTAGCTTGAGCGGCTGGCTTCATTCTATAGGCTGCGGCTTTCCACATCCACTCCGAAACGCGCTTTCCGAGCAAAAAGCAAAACAACTAAAATGTCCGAGGATCGAACCTCCGATGGTTAGATTAGCACGGCGAAACGCTAACCACTACACCATGCAATGCTTGGTAGCACGCGCCAAACACCCGTTTTATGCCTCAAGAGGACTGCCCGGGGCAGGGGAAGGAAAGGCATCGAGAGGCAGATCCAAAGAGACGACCAAACTCGCGAGTGCAACTGGCAAGAATGAGGAAATTTGTATTTTTTTCACATTATGCAAATTAGCCCTCCCGGACCCCCAAAAATCAATAAAACCGGCTTTAATTTTGTAAACTTGTATTTTATCGGGATTCTGAAAGCGCCATCGGAAAGAGGAGGGTCGATTCCCCCGGGTGACGGAGAATTAAGGCATTTTATGCACGGGAAGGCCCTCAAATCGGGCCTCGAAAGTGACGGCCGGACACACACACAGACAAAGATACGCGACCAAATTATATAAGGTAGGATTTGTAGGTAAATACAACGTGTCTTTCTTTTTGTTTAGTAATACTTACTCTGGTTGTACAGTTCAATTAGTCGTCGATGATATTGGGTCAGCTCAATTCGGCTCGGTACCGAATCGATGGCCCTTTGAAGGCTGGCCGTTTCTCGCGTCACTCGAGCGCTTTTAGCCCTAGCTTCAGCAAGTTCTTCTTCCGCAACCCGCAGTTGATCCCGATAGGTGCGCAGGTCTGTTTCCTAAATTTATATCCTTCTTCCAGGTGGGTCCTCAATGGTCTCTGCTAGCCTGCCTGCCCCACCTGACTATCACTCTGCTCCATCCGTTCAATTTGCGCTTCAAGCCGCTCCAGCTCGTCAATGCAATTCTTTTTGAAAGCCGCTTCCTGCTCGGCGATCGCCAGGTAGGCTGCGTATTTTTGGCGAAGCTCGTCGAGGGCGCTAAATAGAACAGTTTAGGTTTTTAATCGTATTTTGAAGTCTAATCTTTTTTTCGTAATATTAAATTTCGTTGGTTTTTAACGTTCTGCACTTACCTTGGCTCCAAATTCGCCTCGAGCTCTGCGCAGTGTCGTAACCGCGATTTTAGTTCGCGGTATTGGTCCTAAATTTACGAATTTTCTTGGTTTAGAAATTTTTTCTGTACCTGGGCCTCCTGTCTAGCATGCTCTTCGCTTTCTTTTTCGGCCATTAGTTGTGCTTTTTCTTCTAAGAGCTGAAACAGGATATAAATTTCGAAATGAACGCGAATTTTACCTTTTCGATTTCTCGGTCCAGATCCTCTTCCGTCGGCTCTTGCACGCCGGAAGTTGATGGGAGAGTTCCAGATTCTGGCAACGGTACTAGCGACTTCTTTAGCGCTTCGCTGATGAGGTTGTGCTCGTACTGAATAAAAATGTTTCAAGTAAGTTTAATTTTTTAGCTGCAGTGTAGCTTTCACTTACCTCTAGTGATTCTTCCAGACTCGGCGCTTGATCATGGTTCAATCTTCTTACAGCTGCGATCAGTTCTTTGCTAGAACCGGCCTAAAATATAGTTTTAGGTACACTGTTTCCAATTCCCCGATCCGTTTTTAGGCGCAAAACGTACTTTTACGTGCTGCTGCTTGGCTGGTGCGTTGAAATGTAGATTTCTGGGCGTCTTTCGCTCTTTTTCCGGCGCCTTCGATTTTCCGCGGGCCAAAAAGTCGACAAATTCCTTGTTGCGATCCCCGTGGAGCTCGCGGGCCTCGATCGTTTTTTGGACTAGCCACTAAAAACGCGATTTTCTATTGTTTTTATTAAGTTACCTGTATTACAGGAAATATATTAAAAATGTCCAATCCCTGAATCTGGTGCGGTTCGATGAAGTATGTGCACCGAAGTTTCGGCAGCATTTCGCATATCTTTTCGGTTAGGGCGCTGAAAAATTTCTTTGAAAAGGATCTAACTTTTTTTTAAGCAGCATTACATCAAAATATGTTTTTGATGTAATGCTGCTTAAAACGATTATTTAGGCCCAAAAATATAACTAACATTTTTTGGCCGATCGTTGAGTTCTCCGAGTAGAGCAAATCCACATCAACGGTGTAGTTACAAGCCGAGATACACCACACTAACCCGCCGACCACCTGCAAAATGTTTTTATCAATTGACTAGTTCGAATACTTTACAATGATGGTACATTAATGGAATACCCTATCAAAAGCAGATAGCCCCTTCACGCGGGCTCGAAAATAGCCGGCGGCGACGAGGAGGTCCACGCAGTCTTGCAGTTTTGCCCTTTCCTCTTCATCTTTTAGCTCGTCCTGGAAAGTTTTTGGGTCGCCTAGAGTTTTAAGGAATCACTTTTTTACTATGTTTTTGTAGATTAGGACTTAAAACGCGCTTTTGTGGAATAGGAATAAGAACGATAGGGACTAAATGAAAATTCCATTTCTTAGCATTTGTTTATCAGAATTCATACTAGAACCAGATGGTTACAGTCGCTTCGCGACTGCAACCATCTGGCCTTCGGGCTACCCTGCATGTCCCACTCCACCA
This sequence comes from Mesorhabditis spiculigera, assembly GCA_958295435.1. Classification (NCBI taxonomy): domain Eukaryota; kingdom Metazoa; phylum Nematoda; class Chromadorea; order Rhabditida; family Rhabditidae; genus Mesorhabditis; species Mesorhabditis spiculigera. The sequence continues at coordinate 2,150,046 of CATQJA010002709.1, read as the reverse complement.
CATCCTTTCCCACCTCCATCAATACCCCCGATAGCCGAAATCCGGTTCAAAAACTACCTAAATACTTTCCCGATGGCTGCAGATACCCCCCATGGCTGAAATCCCCTTCAAAATCTACCTAAATACCTTCCTGATGGCTTCAGATACCCCCCATGGCTGAAATCCCCTTCAAAAACTACCTAAATACCTTCCCGATGGCTTAAGATACCCCCTATGGCTGAAATCCTCTTCAAAAACTACCTAAATACCTTCCTGATGGCTTAAGATACCTCCCCTAGCCGAAATCCTTTTAAAAAACGAAAATAACGACCGATCGGATAGAATCAGAGAAAAAAAAGAAATGAAATCCCCCGTGAAAATTTTCATCCACGAAACGCGCGCCACCTGGCTCACTATGTCCAAGATCAGCCCAACCTCCGTCCCCCACCCCTTTTACTAAGGAAAAAACTTTCAAAGTTAATTTTAATAATTTAAACAAAAAATTTTTGATAATTTTTTTATCAGTTCGGGGGTTTCTGACCACGCTCTATCCGAATCCGAAGAGACCTAAGCTCTAGCTCCTTTCCCCTTCGAGTTGAATTCGGCTTCAGACAGACAGACAGACAGACACCACAACTTTTTTATTATAGTTGATTTTAATAGAATCTATGATTTAAAAGAATGCTTTCCTTATGTTTATTACGATCGGATACTTTTCGAAACCTTTTTTCAGACCTAAAGAAGCAGGGTAAAAGGCCAAAATACTAAAATTTGATTTTCTGAACTATTTTCTTATTTAATTTTCATAACTTATTACCTTTATCGATTCCATATCGGCCGGGCAGAGAACGTCGAACTTTTCGGCCGTTCGTTGACCCCCACAATACCTTACGCGTTCTTATCCCTCCAAAACACTACACGAGACACCTAGACGCAATTCTAAAAAGTGCCCACCTCACATTAGCTGAAGTGCAACAAACTCCACAGCGGCCCGAACCAAAGAGTAAACATGTGCTTTCACAAAACCTGATGCTGCTTTCGACATAAATTTAATTTTTTATAACGCGGGGCTTAATCCAATTATCTAAATTCATGAAATTCCAGATGGCCGCCACCGAAGAGCGGCGGAAAAGCGATTTGATTAAAGAGATAGAGATCGTTTTGAAGGCGGCCGTGGCTTCGTTGCATTCTTCTAAGGATCCGGTTTCGAGGTACGTTATGAAAAAATAGATTGTTCAAAAGCTCAGTTTTTAGTGATATAACGCAGAATTTGTGCAATACCGTGGAGGCAGTGTTTATTCACGGGCTGCGCGATCCGTTCTTTTTGAAGGGCAGTCGATACGCAAAGTACCCGGAACCGGTGCGTAGTTTATAAGCTTATTTCTGGAAAATCTATATTTCTACTTGAAAGTGTAAGACAAAAACCCGCTTTTCAGAATTTCTGGCCCTTCGTCTCCAAGCTCTCCCATCCGGGGATTTTAAACCAGATAAAAGCGCTGAAGCTCGTCCAGACGGAGATTGGAAAAGGAAGGGTAAGTTAAAAAGCTGTTGGTTGGCTTTTAAATCCGTATTTAATGCCGTAATTGATTGCAGGCATGGATCCGGTGCGTACTGAACGAGGCCGCGCTCGAGCACTATATTATGCTCATCAAAAGTGATTGTGCGGACATTGAGTAAGTAACGATAGAAAAAGATTGAATTTTCAGACGATTCTATAATGAAGATGCATTCCTTCGCGATGCCGAGAAAATGGACTGTATGCGGGATTTTTTGAAAGTAGGCCTTAAAAAAACGTGTGAAAAATTTGTAAAAATCAAGTGAAGACGCCTTTCTTCAAAAAGGTGTATCGTATGTATAAATGGGTTAATAATAACCTTATGAGTTGATGTATCTATTTTTAGGGAATGATGTCGAGATGCACGATCGTTTCCCCAACAAATAGCGCAGTTTTGAACACGTGGACGCCGACGCCGTTGATTCTGGCGGGGCTGAGCAGCGGGCGGCCGATCAGGGGTCGGTTTATCGTTTTCAGGGGAAGCTAGCAGAGGTTCTTTAGGCTGGGTTATTGATTTTTTTTTAGTTGGGCACCTGACAAGGACAAAACTGCCCTCAACGAGTGAGCACGATGAAGTGGGGCAGTTGGCGACGGACTTACTGCCCGGGGTTGCGCAACCGCAGCGGATTCGACGAGCGAATATGTTTCAGGAAAATGGTTAGTTTTTAGGCGAGGTTTTTATACTCAAATTTGGACTTTAATCTTTATAATAGACATTTTTCTAGAATCCGACGACGGCTCGGTTTATTCGCATCCATCAAGGATGGGCGGCAACTTGCCCTTTTCTTCAACGCCAATAACTGGATCACCGGTAATTTAAGAGGATTTGCCTATTTAATTTTAGTTATGTAGTTTATCCTTTCATTTTGAAGCTTTGCAACTATCTGTTTTTTAGTTGTTTAGGTCTTTTAACGTTTTTTTTCAGATCTACGAGCCCGAGCAGCCGGCAAAAATTCTGGTGGTTGAGCGCCGAAAAAAGAAGCAGCGGAAGCTTGGAAGGTGGCGGCTTCTTTTTAAATTAAACCTGTTTTTAGCCGAAGCAATTCAAATTCCGAGTCGAACCAATCTGCGTCAAACTCGGACCTTCCACAAATGGCTTCATCGGTTCCGGTTTCGGTAGGTTTTCGAATAAAAATCTGGAGCTTAGAAGCTACGAGAAGCGCTAAACGTAGAGCCATCTCTGAGCCTCCCGGACTTGTTTTAAAACGCGTAGATGATCAAACTGAATGAAAAATCGTTGTAAATTCACATTTAGGCCTCGTGGAACGAGAATCTAGCTAAAATCGATGACACCGAGATTTCGCCCGTGAAAAAGGGCGACCATTCGCATCAATCGGAAACGGTGGATTCGGGCATCTACGAATTTGGGCGGTATTTTTTGCTTCAAAATCTTTATATCAACTTTAGTCGACCCAGTGAGAGTCCAAAAAGCAAGGCGATCAACGCGGGCATGGAGGAGGCTGGGCAAAGGTTGGTACAATTTTTAGCACGTTTGACACGCTCTTGAACGCGTCGCAGCCGCGGTGCGATTTTGATTAGGGGGTCTCATAGGTTAATAAAGACCGACTTTTGTGTAAACGCTGAACATTCGAGCCATTCTTCCAGAATTGGTGCTGATGACGTCTTCAACGATTCCAGCGGTGCCAGAAGCGATATCCTGAACGCGTGTTCACCCATTGAAAATGTATGGTGTATGATGTTTTTTTGCCTTATTTTTATTAAGTCCCTTAAATCATTTATTTTGTTCACTTTATTCGGATTGCAACAACTGAATTTAGTATTTTGCTTTTTAGACATTTGGAACGTCGCTGCAGGACGAGCTTTTCCTGGCCAACGTCGACAGCCCGTCAGGAAATAGCCTTCTTGGTCGGGCTTGGAGTATCACAAAGGCGAGTTTTTCCTAACGCTATGCTTAGCCTATCGTTTATTAAACAGTGGGAGACGAAAGTGCTAGTTCAAAATCCATGGGGAATGGAGCCTTACGCGTATTTTTAATTTTTTTCAAAGAGTACTAATCTGTCCGCACTAATTTTTTAAGTATAAAGCCCGATTTAGACGGACTCGTGCAGCGATTTCGGCGGCGGATCCCTGGGGTCAGGCTCGGATTCGATGGGGCCGATTCAGCCGTTTGGGGCAGCGTTGCGGAATGCTGTGCAGGTATTTTTCTAGATTTGGTGTCTTCGTTATCAATGCTTGTTTGTTGACTTGGCGCGTGAGAAGCTTAATTTTTGACGTGAAATCCGCATAAGCAGTCGTGATTCGTCACCAATTACGATAGGAAATTGCCCCAGTTTTCGCAAAAATGTACATTGAATGCTTAGAGTGAATTACTGCTCGACGCCGAGGTGCCGGCGGCAGATGAGGGTGTTGCCGAGGTGGCCGAGGAGTTGGACGAGGGGTTGACGGTTCGTATCTGAGCAAAACACCTGGAAGAAAGTTATTTTTAGTTTGCACCCTCTCGAAAAAGTACGGCGCCTTCAATGGATATGGCTGTCGAGGTGGTTTCGGTATGTTTTTCGCGATTTAGAACACTGAGCATGGAGAGAATTTTAAAAAAAGCGGTAGAAAATCTGTTTTTTTTTGTTTTTTTTTAGCGCTGAGATGGTCGTACAGTAAATTTTTTTTTTGATTCACAGACGCTTTATTAGAGAGAAAACTTGTTCAGGAAGCCCTTCCGGAAGTTGTCGAGCTCGAAAAACCGGACGATGAGCTGCGCAGACGATTTCTGCAAATCCCCAACGAGGTCGGACTGGATGCTCAAGATTGGCGCTGTCCACAGTGCAAGAGGACGATCGGCTGTGGATACGGTAGATGGAAGTACGCAATACACCAATTTACACCCGCTTTTGTGTTGTTTTTCAAATAATCCGAACTCCTTCAGAACCTGCGGCCTGGACGCGCTCTACTACTGCGCCGACTGTTTTTCCGCCGAGCTGCGGCCGATTCCGTCCCGGGTTTTACTGAATTGGGACCATCGTCCGCGAGCTGTTTCGACGAGGGGGAAGGTCTATATTGACCAGGTTCGAAACAGTAATCCTTCGAAACCGCGTTTTAGCATGCCGATGAGCCCTTTTTCCGGGTGGACGAGATGAATCCGGAGTTGTACGAGAATGTCGACGAGATGAGAAATATTCGGGTAGGTTATTTCGCGCTTTACTCTCTCTCTCTCTCTCTCTCTCTCTCTCCTCTCTCGCGTTGAAAAATAGGCCCTAGGCATGCTAGCAAAGGCCATTTAGGAACCAAGCATATAAAAAATTCTAGGCGACACGTGAACGCCTCCAAGCCGTCGCCATGTATCTCTTTTCGTGCCGGGACCAGGTCGCCGATGACCTGAGAAGACGTGCCGGCACCGGTTCTCATCATCTCGTTGAGCAGCTACATGTCTATAGCTATCAGGTGGGCGGGCTAGCAGAGATTATTTGCGAAAGGAAAGAGAAAGGAAAGAAAATTCCAATATCACGCAACCAGCAACTTTCAGGACCTTCTCCACGTCTATTCGGGTGTTCTGGAGATGCATCTTCAGAATTTATTGAAGGTAAGCCGAAAAGTGAGCATTTTAAAGGTGCCGGCAAGTCTAACTCTACCTCGGGTTTTCCAGTTTGCGATCAACCACGTGGCACACTGCCAACTCTGCCGGCAGAAGGGCTTCCTGTGTGAGATGTGCTCGAAGGGGGACGTCATCTACCCATTTCAGGAGGATACGCATCGGGTGGGTTCTAGGCCATCTCCCTCTTTCTTTCTCTGTCCCTCTCTCTCTATCTCTCTCTCTCTCGCTCTCTCTCTTTGTCTCTTCCGTTTCAAAAAGATTTTTTCAGTGCCAAAAGTGCTACGGTGTCTTCCACGCAACATGCTGGCAGGAAGCCGCCTCATCCGGCTGTAGACGATGTGAGCGACGGGATCAGCGAGTTCACCGCCAGCCCTCCCAGCAGACCCCGTTCCTCGATTAGCAATTTTTTAGGTTTCCAATTTTTCTAGACCGGTTGATAGTTCACAACTTTTCAAAAATACTTTAGACAACTTTAAGGAATTTTTACGGCTCACCGATGAATTTCTGAGTGTCACACTCCCTTTAAAAGTACCTTGCCCATACCTTTAAAAGTCTTTAGAATTTGCATATAAGAAAAAATACGACGATTTACACTGACTGAAACCGTGCCTTATCCAGCCCTACCACCGGTACCTCTAAAAATAGACCTGTGATTTTTGTGTGTACATAGTTTTGTATTGTTTTTGTTTTTCTACGCCGGGATACTGTATTTATTTTCGACGATGCAATAAAGCTGATTTCTTCATTGTATATAGACTATTTCTAGTAATTTCCGATTTTGATTCAATATTTTTCGAAAATTGGCACTTTAACTTATACGGCTTTAACGATATTAAGGTTTCGAAGATGATGCCGTTGCTCGATCGGAGGATAGAGGCGAAAGAATTAGAGGTGAGCGAGCGAGAGAGAGATAGAGAGAGAGAGAGCGAGAGGGAGAGCGAGAGAGAGCGAGTAAGAGAGTGAAAATTTTCCAGGTGCTCGCCGCCCAATACCAACGTCAAGTAGCCCGAGGGCATCCGAGTACTCCAACGATTTTTGCGTATGCAAAGGTAGGCCTTTTTATACACGCATCACGGCCGTCTCGCCCTCGCTCCCCCCCTCTCTCTCTCTCTCTCTCTCTCTCTCTTAATATCTTATTCTTATTTTAGGGCATGTGCCGCTCGAAGTTGGCCGACGTCCAGATTGGAGTCCGATTGCTGGATGGTTAGTTTAAAAATAAGGAAACTTGATTACCGTAATCGAAAAACCGCTAAAATCGATATTTTCTATTTTAAGAACTCCTCCAACAAGAGCACAACTCTCAGCTGGCGCCGAAAATCGTCTTCTGGCAGGCATATGGGAACGCACGACTCCGAGTGGGTTATAGCTCGTGTATGTCGAGACCTAGTGGAAATCTGGGGTCGATTCTCAGGCTTCCCAGCCCCTTTAAACTCCTTTTTTTGTAGAACTACGATAGAGCATTGGCGCTTATCGATTCGCTTCTCCTGCAAGATGATTCGGAAGAGCGGAGCCAGGATTTGAAAGCGGAAATTGAGGGGAGAATGAAAAAGGGTAGGTGTTGCTAGCCTAAGCTCGACTAGCTGCCTGTCCCTCTGTTTCTCGTTCTCTCTCTATCTATCCATCTCTCTCTCTACCTCTCGCTTTAAACTGATATTTCAGATGCCCTCCTCGGCGCTGCAGTCATCGGCACGGGTGCGGCTGTCCTTGCCGGAATCGTCGGGGGGCTGTATCTACTCAGGAAATAGCTTTTTTATCGAGATTTTTGTTAGCACGGGTCGCGCACCAAAGTCATGTTCGTATTTATGTTAATAAAGGGTTTAATTACGAGCGTTTAAAGGAGTTTTACGTAAAGACGGGAGAGCAGGAGAGAGAGCGATGGAGAGAGAGAGCGAGCGAGAAAGACGCAAGAGAGAGAGAGAGAGAGAGAGAGAGAGAGAGAGAGAGAGAGAGAGGGAGCGAGCGTTTGAGAATGTATCACCTTCCACACTCAATTCCACTCCACTACCCTGTCATTCCGGAGTGTTGCGTACTGCCTTTCAGCCACTCTCTTTCTCTCTCTCTCTCTCTCTCTCTCTCTCTCTCTCGCTCTCTCTCTCCTTTCTCTCTCTCTCTCTCTCCCTCACTCTCTCTCCTACTTATCACCCCCGTCTCTTGACAGGCAGTTTTCATACGCCCAAAAAAACTGGCTGCCCTGACTGGCGGGCAAAGATAAAGGGCAGCTTCTCCCCCCTTTCGGCCATGGTTTTTGCATAGCATTTGCCTTGAGGGCCTGTCAATTCCCGGGGCATCTTGCCCCCTAGTTGTCCCCCCCGTCCTGTCAAACCGTTATCTCCTGGGGCCATTTATGGGCCCTCAGTCTCACACAAACGGCCCGCCGTTCCCCCCGTTCACTCACTACCCCCGGGAATTCTTGATTTCTAAAATTCGCCCCAATTCGCGGAGGAATTACGGTAGGATTTTTAGATTTGGGTATTTTCATTTTTAAAGGGATCGGCAAGACAGGGCTACGAAACTTTTGCCATGTACGCAACACACCTAAACGCGCTTTACCTGCATGAGTCAATCGATTACGCCATGAAAATAGAATCTCTACGGGACCCGGATAGCGTTAGAAAACCGGAGTAGGGGTTTTTTGAAATTTAGAGCATATTTTTGCGTATTCTCGCGCACTTAAGTGTCCGTATTGTACCGTAATACGAAGAATTTTAGCGTAATCAGGCTTACTGTTGTGTAGGCCGTAGTGAGTTGTAATATGGCATACTGTAATATCGTAATGCTGCGTAGGGCAGCGTACTACTGCGTACTGTATCGTAATGCTGCGTACGGAAGCGTATTAATGCGTACTGTATCGTAAGCTGGCGCATTCCGCACTGTATAGGCCTGTCGGGCGCGGCATCGAAACGTATTACCGTATTTTTGGTCGCTACGATACCGCATTTTTGGTACGAAACCGTATTGTGGCGTACTCTGTGCAAGACGAAGCCAGAATTACGTCTGTATAATGCCTTTAAACCCGTGGAGTCTCCCTGTCACCTTCCCTTTAAAACCCCCAGAAAAACCGCGTCGTTGTGCCTCGAGCGAAGTCCCTCGGTGTGTGCCACTTCATCAGGCCTCAACGGCGCGGCGATTTTTGGGGGATGACTACGGTAGCTGACCGATTCCTTGGCGTATTTTTCTTGTAGGTTAATACGATATAATGAAAGCAATATTTATAGATTGAGATCCAAAATACAAAAATACAAATAGAGAAAAGGGGAAGCTCTTGATCACCGTTTGCCCATACCAAAAAAGGGTAGGCCGTTGGCGAGGCACCGGCCAAGTTGGCAGATCATCCCCGATGGACAGGAGATGCCGTTATGGCAGGCTGAAAGAGGTGAAAATTTCGCTAAGAAAATCTTAGACGCGTTGCGTTTGCGTTGCGTGTGGCTAGAAAACTCGGGCGAAAATCGCCAGAAAGAGAGAGAGAGAGAGAGAGAGAGAGAGAGAGAGAGAGAGAGAGAGCGAAAGAGCGAACAAAAAACCCACCAAACGTCGTGCTCATCGGGTTTTTCATGCACATCCCGCCCATACAGTACTCCCCGACAGGACAAACCGCACCAGCCATGCAGGCTGAAAATGCACATTTTCCCTAGCATCTGCGTTGCGGCCGCGTTGCGTGGCGGAAAAACTCGACGCAACGCGCCCGAGGTTCCAGCTTTCTGCGCGTCGCGGCTGCGTCACATAGCTGAGGGAGTCTCATGCGACGCGCCCGCAACGCGGAGGCTCTTTAAAAGCGCCCAAAAGCTTGTAAAACCGACTAGTCTGCTGTGGAGCCACTTGACTTCCGGCGAAGGCGACGTTGCTCTAAAACCAAAAAAGTTGGCTGAACGCTAAAAGCTAACCTTTTCACAGTAGCCGTTCACGCAGATCTGGCCATTTAGGCATTGCTGCATCAGGTTGCAGGGTTGGATTCCTGGAAAAACGATCACACCGCCTTTGAAATACCGTACCTGACACGCCTCCAATTCCACCCATTCCGCCGAGCGCACCCATCCCAGACATTCCACCGTAACCTCCGTATCCTCCATATCCAGCCATTCCACCGTATCCCGGCCCGCCGAAACCGCCCATCATACCGGAAATTAAATTTATTTGTTTTTTTTTGCGCTTTTAGGCGGTGTTAGGATTATTTCGGAACTGAGGCTGGCCATGGCTCAAGGCCAATTATTAGGGAAAAAGAGGGAAAATGGTCCTGCAACGAAAACACTTACCTCCCGGGTCGACGAAATCTAAAAAATGGGATCCTTTCAGTTGCCCTTTCTCTAAGTCTAAGCCAAGCCTAAGCCAAGCTTAAGCCAAGCCTAAGCCAAGCCTAAGTCGAGCCTAAGCCAAGCCTACGCCAAGCCTAAGCTGTTTTCTGTTTGCTAAAACCCCCAAAAACCATTGCGAGACCCGGGACCCGGGTTGCCCTCACGGCCGCGGTACAATTACCGATTGCCCGGCCCGGGGGAGAACCGGATTGTAGCGGAAAGCCAGAGGCGTGAGAGAGAGAGAGAGAGAGAGAGCGAGAGAGAGGAATAGAGAGAAAGTTACAGACTACGCGTGACTGCCCCTGGCCGAATGGGTCGACCCCTGGCATCAGAATGGACCGGATTCGGATGGGGGCGATGGGTAGACAGACTGAATGGCACGACTTACCTGGACGGCCAGAATAAAGGGCAGCAGCGTTCGAGAGTGCTGACAGACCGCCGAGACCTCTGCAATGGTGGGTTCAAGCTTGGGAAATGCGCGAAGCGGTTGATACGTGACGCGACAGCTACGCGTACAGGTTCTCTTGCGATTGAGCCAGGGCAAGAGCCGAAACAAATCTTTCTTTCAAGACCCGGGTCTGTGGCTAATCGCTAAATCGCAAGAAAAAAAAGTTCAAGAAGTTTTCCAAGAAGTTCAAGAGTTTCAAGAATTTCATGAGAACAGGTTTTTCCTCTCCAAAAACGAGTCTGATTGGGTACGACAGTTCAGGCAACCTTTTCAGAGAGTTCAGCCAACCGTAGAGAGAGAGGGAGAGATAGAGAGAGAAAGAGAGAGAGAGACAGTTAGAGAGAGAGCGAGAGAGAGAGAACGATAGATATGAACCCACCCTCCTCCAAGCCCAGCTCCATTCGATATGCAGTTCCCGTTGAAGCAGTACTGCCCGAACGGGCAGGCGATATATCTAGAAAAATACGACTAAAAACTTGACATTGAAGCTTACCGGCACATATCATTCATCCCACCGTACCCCGACAGCGCGGAATACAAGGAAGAACCGAGGAATTGGGCCGAGACATGGCTGAAACGGAGAAAATTCATACAAAAAATGGCATAAAATTATTAGTTATTTTTTAAGGCAATTTAGAAGCTTCTTTGGTGCCCCAATATTTTCTCAACGGGTCTTTGCTAGCTTGCCTTATTTTTTGCTGCGTTATGGGGCCTTTAGGCCAGCCTTAAAGGGCCCATTAAGCTTCTCTCGTCTCTCCCAAATTCCGGAATAGTATCTGCTAGCTTTCCTCCAGTTATTGGTTTTTAAAGGAACCTGTAAGCTTCGTTGGACACTGCGTTCTGCCAAAATTTCCTCAAACAATCTCTGCTAGCTTGCCTCCAACTTTTCGGACCCTTAAAGACACCAAGCAGATTCCCAGGGTTTTTCAAATTTTCTCCAAATGTCTCGGCTAGCTTGCCCTATTTTTCCAAGCTTCAAAGATACGCATCAGCTTTCCTTGATTTTTTTAAATTTCCGCAAAGGATTTCTGCTAGCATGCCGTTTTTCAAGCTAAATCAAAAGAATTTGTAAGTTTTTAGCATCCCAATGAGCCGATAAATGATCGCTGCTAGCTTACCCTCAAATTCCTCAGCTTTTAAAGGGATCAACAAGTCTCCAATTCGTCAAAATCAACCAAAACTTGGCTTCCCAATCCCTCTAAAACCCGTTAAAAACTCCCTTGAACCCACCAAATATTCGCGCTAAACGCGACAAAAAGTAGGGCGGTGCGCATAGCCTTGAAAAGAGACGAGTAGTTGTTGTAGTAGCTTTTGTGGAGTGCCCTGTCCGTCCAGAGTATTGGGCCGGAAAACGGGAGGGGGGATCGACGGGGGGAAATCCCGAATATAGGGGCGGGTCGATCATTGCCCCTCACCCCCCTCAACCCACACCATCCATACAATAATATTTGCATGACGTGGATGAGTCAGGGGGTTGCTGGACCGGTTTTAAAGGGATTGTGTGGAACTAGCTTGTATGTGCCCTTAAAAAGGCCAAACCGGTTCCGGATACCTTAAACCTTTAAAGGGATGCCCAACCTTTTCGGGGCTGAAAAAGCAAAAACCATGCCGCGGGCGGAGGTCGAACCCGGGACCCCCGTTTTGTAGGCCAGGATGCTATCCATTAGGCCATAGTGGCCGGCCAGTGGGTGGGATGGGCACGCCACAAGAGGGAAAGGTGCCCGAATTCTGTGCGTCACTGGCGCCTCATTGCCACACAAAATTCCCGCGTCAATTGTACTGCCCGGAATACATAACTATATATTTGCCACCAAAACCTTGGGTATCCCTTTAAAGACGTTCTAAACAGGTTAATTTAGGATTTTCAAGAGATTGGAAAGTCTGGGTATTGTCTGGATTTGGCTTGTCAGTGCCTTTAAAAGGGCTAACCCGTTTCGCGGCTTCTTTAAAACGTCAAAATACGTTAATTTAACGTCTTGAAAGGTTTGGAAAGTCGGATATTGCTATGGATTTGACTTGCTGGCACCTTCAAACTGTCGATCCCCATCGAATTTTTCGGAATTTCGCTTCCGAGTACCTTTAAAAATTTTACATTTGCGGAAATTTGTTTTTAAAGGGCTTGACAAGCCTTGATTTGGTCTGATTTGGCTTCGCAGTCACCTCAAAATATCAAAATCAATCAAAATTCCCTTTAAAGGGATGGAGAAGTGCATATCGGGTCTGTATTGTACTTTGAAAAGCTTTGAAAAATCCAAACCCGCTAATTTGACCTGCGTTTCAACGATTTTGTGAGATTTGTTATTCCTATCATTTACTAGATTCTTTTCTCGTTATCTTGATTGTATAATTCACAATTTATTCCCCAAAGTTGATGTGTGCATTTTTCTCCACGTCGATTTTGCCGAAACCGTCTCCTTCTGTCTGATTAGCCCATCCTCAGTCGGTTGAGCCACAGGGGGCTGCACTGGTTACGGTAGCATTTGTTTCTAAAGATTTGGATTGATTTTGATGCCGCAACACATCCACTACGCCCTCAACTCTCACAACTCACCGATAATCCTGTCGTTGCAGGCACTCGTCGTCGCTTTCGCAGTAAAGTTGAGCCGAGCGAGCTGTCTGAAAAGGAAATTACTGTTATCTCTCGTTCTACCTCTCTCTCTCTCTCTTTCTCTCTCTCTCTTCTCTCCCACTCTTGCTCTCTCATGCTCTATCTGCCTATCTTTTTCCCGATTTTATGATCAAGTTTTTCATAAATGGGATGGCTTGCAGCAAGGGAGAGCGAGGGAGAGAGATCGAGGGAGAGAGAGCGAGAGAGAGAGAGAGTGAGAGTGAGAGAGACTCACCCTAACTCCATCCCGTTTTTGCATACGGTAGACACGCTGGCAGGCTCCCTCAAAGCATCCCATACCATCGGGGCACGTTTCGTCCGATGTACATTGGAGTGTACAGTAGGCGATGGTTAGCTGAAAAAAAATCAGGCATTAATGGCCGGCACTCCTAGCAGAGACTCTTCCAAAAATTATAATAATTTTAAAATGGCCCACCAATACGGCAACAATTAGCAATCGCAGCAAGCAACAACTGGAGCTCATTTCGGGAAGTGGCTTCTTCTTCGAAAAGCGGCGTGAAGGGGGACCTTTAAACGGAAAAATTCGATTAAATGCCCCCAGGGCATGGCGAGAGAGAGAGAGGGAGAGAGAGGGAGAGAGATGAAGGAAGTGGATTAAAGGGAATCGGCAGCGAGGGAAGAGCCCTCCCGGAAAAAAATAATCATCATCGCCAAGTGCTTTCCGAGGTGGAAGTTACGGTGCAATTTGGCGCGTAATGGAGCGTATTTGTGTACTATAGCGGAAAGGCTTATTTAGTGTTGTCTATAGCTTTAAAAAGCGGAAAGGGTTTTTAAAACTGATGATTTTCACGCATGAAATAATCTAAATTACCAATTAAATTCCAATTCTTTTCGGATTTATCGAAAGTAATGTAATTCCCCAAATCGGGGCCATTCTAAGACCCCTGCTCAGGGTATTTAAACCAGGGGCCCAGGTCCAATTTGGGCCCAGAAACGCTACGTACATCTTTTCACCTGTCCTCTCGGGGTCCGTAATTGGTAAAATTAGGAAACTTTGGTCCAGGACCCATTTAACCCCGCAGAACCGCCCGGTACCGGAAGCGTACATAACTTTACACCTGACGCCCGCTGCACCGTAAATAGTAAGTGATGCGGACTGAAGGGGAGTGGCCAAAATTCGGGCCCAAATTAGGGTCCAGCTAAATGGTGCAAGTTGCAAATTGCATAGGGCACAGCTTGACGGTAAGCTCATCTTAGCCTGGCCATGGCTTAGGCTTAGCTTAAGTTTAGCCTAGGCTTAGCTTAGGCCTAGCTTTGGCTCAATAGGCGTTGGCCCAACCTTTGGCCAGTGGCCAAAAATCTCCAAAAACTCAATAATAAACCCGAGGGCCAAGTGGCCAAAGTTAGGGTCGATTTCGGCGGCCAATTTGGAGCAAAGAATAGGGAGGCAAAATGGCTCTGTTTTTGCTCGTCAGGTCGTCAGCGCGTTCAGGGCATTGGCGGGTAATTTATGCGATTGCGGGGCCCGAAATGGGTGATTTGGTGCGAGAGGGAGAGAGCGTGAGAGACAGAGCGAGAGAGATAGAGAGAGAGAAAGAGAGAGAGAGAGAGAGAGAGAGAGAGAGAGAGAGAGAGAGAGAGAGAAAGTAAAAGAGCCAACCGCGCAGTACCAAAATTCTTTGTCAAGCATTTTTCTAAGCGTCAGGACTACGCGACGCTCAATAAACACGGTAGAACCCGAGAAAAGGTCAGAACGTGCAAATGCCAACATTTCCCGGCATGCCAAAAACATGGCTGCAATAGACATCTTATTATGCCTCGAAGCATAGCTGTAGATGTCTATTCCAGAATGCGTGGGTTGCGAGCTGGGCCTTTGGGCCCTCTCCCTCTCTCCCTCGACCCTGGGCCCCTGGCGCATAAATCAGGAGGGGCCCAAGGGGTGGGGGAACGCCTTATAATCATCGCGAGAACGGGGTGCTAAATCGGCGCGCACTTTAATGGGATGTATTTTGCGGGGCTTAGGCGTAGTTTGTAGCGTTGCGTAGTTATTTCGGGTTTTTAGGCTCATTTGAAGTCTTAGACTCGTTTAAATTCGTGCCAGCTTGAATCCGGGCCAAAATCAGCATTTATACGGCTATTTTGGGTTTTTGAGCCTACCTGAACTATTTCCAAGATTTTTGGAATTTAACCTGTGGTCAATTGGTTAAGCTCTCGCTTCCCAGGCACACGACCCGGGTTCGATTCCCGAGGCGGTGAAATTTTTTGCTCTTTGACCAGAAATAAAAATTTAGCTAAATTTTAAAGGGATGGTGACAGCAAAGCCCAAAAGCTGAGGAAAAAACCAAAAAAACTGACTATTCCAGGCCTTTAGCCGATTCTTGAGCGCCAACCCGAAAAGGTTCCCACCAGCTCAAAAAATAGCTTTGTCTTCTCGAGCATATTCGAGCAGTTAGAGGCCTCCCAGAAATGACGAGGAGCTTCTGTAGAACCTTCAGTTTTCAGAGAACACGCAGTAAGCTTCTTTAGATTTTTTTTAGTTGAAAAAGTTTGATTTGTAAATTCACAACCTTAAATAATGTTATATTCATTTTATGACTTTGCTTAATGATTTAAAAACTATAAAATTCTATCGAAAATACACTCCGGCGCGGAATGTGACGGAGCTTTCCGTTTCCGGGCCCACTTTAATTTGACGTTTCGCACGAATTGCACCTCCTTACGACCGACCCATCAAGTCAATTGCAAGGCGCAAGAAAAACGAGGCTGAATGGTCTCAAAAACGCGATGAAAATGTAGCTATTACAAAACGTATTGCTATATTAAATACTTGTCACCTTATCTTTATTTTTTGAGCAGATTACTGTAGCTAGCGCACCCTTTAGATAATTAAAGGATAAACGCCTCAAAAACAACGTTTTTCTGGGAATAACTAGACGGGGAAGATGATCGGCTAGCGCGGGGCGCATCCCGCGTAAATTGAGCTCATTAACGGCCAAAACGCCTGGGTGACGGAAATGGAAATCACCCTTCTCACCCTGAATACGGCCCATTAAAAACGTAATTCTTGCCCCGGATACCGTACCCGTAGCTCGTGAACGTTGATCGGCAAATGATGAAGACAGACTAGCATCTTGGCAAGCTTCTTAATGCGTGACGTGCGCGTTACGGCTCGCCGATCTGGGAATTTCATACCGTGTACGGTTTTCCGGTTGCTATGGCCGAAACTTTATTATTTGCAGGGAATGTATATGGCAGCACAATACGTTGGGAATGAACACGATTTAAGAAACAGTCGTCGATGCGAGAGAACAAGGGAAAATAAAGAGCGAGAGAGAGAGAGAGAGAGCGAGAGAGTGAGAGACAGAGAGAACGAGAGACGAGGGAGGGAGGGAGAGAGAAAGAAAACAATCACAACCCTGTCTTACAACAGATAGAAAACGTCATAATACCGAAAAATCACGGGTTTCCAAGCGAAAAAGTAACAGAAAAATATAGAAAAACGACATATGCGTTGCATTAAACTTTTTAAACTCTAAGATCGACAATATCTCTTAAAATAAGGGTTTAATAGGCTTATATAGTCAAATTACGTTCCTATGAGTTCATCAAATGAGTGCCAAAAAAATTATACCACCTCAAAATTCCGTTTAAAACCTCCTCATCCGCCGCCTCATCTTGCGCAGCTTAAATCTGCGCCGCCGCTTCATGCCTTTGCCCCAGGCTCCTGTAAGTGTATGATAATACTAAAAACGATTTTTTAAGCCTAGAAAACAGAAAAACAAAAAAAACACCATGCAAATTTATAAAAATCAAATTAAAACTGAAAAACGCCGACAACAGCTCAGAAAAAGTACCCTTCAATGCCGGGTTGTGACTGCCTAAGGGAGATTTTAGTTTTTGGGTTTTTTGAGGCGAGGGTAGGATGACCGAGCGGCTAAGGTAATTGGCTACGAGGCGGAGGGCCAGGGTTCGACTCCCGGGCCCGCCAAATTTCTTGCTCTTTTCCGATCGACTCGAGTGACCTACCGATGACGAAGCTCTCGATCTCGCAGTGGTTGTGGCCGCGGAGGATGCGGAAAAGGCCTTCCTCACCCCAGTCTGGACCCCACGAATTGGCACACAGCCAATAGGGGATTGGACGACCGGTGGAGTCGTCGACGCCCCAGCTGAACCGAATTAGGATTTAAGCTGTCCCTTGATGTCACTATCCCTTTAAACGCCATAGCGATTCAACCTTCCCAGTCCCTTTAACACTCTTCTATATGACCGTACCCGAGTATCCGCACGGAATGATATCCCTGGCCGACGAACTGCTCGCCCTTGCCGCGCGCCAAGTCGGTGTGCTCGTAGACGCCGCTGCTAAAATTGATCGGGTTACGGTATGTGGGCACATTATAGGAAAGAGCTTCTTTTTCGACGCACCTATACATGAAGAAGTCCTCATGGACGAGGAAGGTGGCCTGGACGGGCCCGTTCGTCACGATCTCCGTCTGAATGTCCTGCTCGCGGCTTGATACCCTAAAACAAGACGTTTAGAGGTTTAATTTTTAGGGAATTTTTAACAAAAGCGCAAGTTAGCCAAAAAGGGCAAGTTAACAGAGATTCCTAGAGAATTTTCGCCTACCTGTACGGTGGTGTCATTTTGTAAACGGTGGAGTCGCCCTCCGGATCGCTGGGACAGGTCAGTCGCTCGCCGCTGCGGTAGGCCGACTAAAATGTTGGATTTTTTTCTAAAATCATCGGCAAGCGTCGGCTTTGTTTTGACTTCGACGCTGCGAAAAAAAACTTTAAAAAATCGTAGCTTACCTTCGGAATATGGCACGTCTCCGGCTCACCGGTGAATCCGGAAGCATACGGGTAACAGTCATCCGAGACGACACTAAAAATAACAGAAACGTTAAAAATGCTAAAAAATTACCCCAATTTTCTGATGTACCACCACGCCCTGTCCAAATAGCCGCCCTCACAGCCCTTTTGCCTGAAAATGCGGATTTGCAACTCTGAAAACTGGCAAAAATGAATTACCGATGCTGATTACACGACACGAGCTGCTGAGCAGAGACGCTTTTGTTGATGCGCCCTCCACTGATGATCGCCAACCTAAAACAACAACATTTTTATAGCCAGCTGAACTCGTCGGACCTGTCGGCGGCGATGGTCGTCGTGCTCACCGCCCAAGAGCTGCCGCAATCGCCCTGGTCCTAAAAAATGAAAGGGGGATAATGTTTTACGTAAAAGAACTTCAAAAATGCTTTATAAAGTTTTAAGGCCCTCAAAGCTTACCTTTACCCCGTGAATCAAATGAGGCCATTTCCGGCGCGCGTCGAACTCCTCGGGCAGCTCGCGGGGCTGAAAACAATCTTAGTTAAAGGGATAGGGGCGGCATAAGTCAATCGATTACGCGCGGGAAAGAAAATGTCTCTGCGCCTCTCCCCTGGGCGCCCTCTCTCGCCGCCGGTCGCGCTGGGACCTGTTGAACCCCCCTCCCCAAGGGGGGTTCAACAGATGCCGTCCTCCGCTCTTTAAGTTTTCTAGTCCCGACTTTTTTTCTGGATCCCTTAGCATTTCCTACAAGCTCTGTTTTAAACAATAAGCCTTTTCCAATTGTAAAAACACCCTAAAAACGCACAAACTGTGACATCTGGATCAAAAGTTGATAAAAATAATCGAAAATTACCTTGATGACAATCTCATTCATGTTGATCACCGATTGCTCAGGGAATAAAGTACCCAGACGGAACTGTAAAGTGGAAAATACGGATTTTAATTGTCGAAACAAACTTTAGTTCGTTGATAAAAGCCATAAAACCCAGTTTTTCACCCACCTTGATCCCGTGTTCCAGCGTTTTCCCCCAGAAATGCGAGTAGTTCGTGGGCTTCCATCTGAAAAGTTTTTGTTTTGTAAGTTTTTTTTCCATTTCCTTTCTCTTTCCGCTGCCCCTTCTCGACCATTATGATGCTTTATTGAGCAAGAGAAAATGGCTAAACAGGTGTCAGCGCAAAACCCGTTCCCCTCGCGCCCCCTATCTATTGAAACGGGGCGGGCAGCACAAACTCATCAATCAACCCCCCGAATCAGCATATTTGAAAAGGGCGGAGGATTCGAAAACTTTCCCATAAAAGCTCTTTCCGTTCTACCGGAAAATGGGTATTGTACTGAAGATTGTGAAGGCGCTAGAAAATGGTTATTCCCGGAAACGAAAGGTGTTGTTTTTCCTCCCAAAACTTCTAGCTAGTATTACCCTTTTCGCGCGCGCTATCTGGCAGCTAGTCTCCCAGAAAGCAAAAACACGACTTTTTGCGAGGGTGGGAATGCCCCTTCCCAATCACATTAGCCGCCTCATCATCATTCTCAAGGTGGCGGAAACAGATGGGGAAAGGTGGGACGGCTATCGATTAATTATCACATTCCTGGTGACACAGTATCGATTGTTTTTTGAAAATTGAGACGTGAAGAGCCTCAATATACTTACGAATATCGTCCATCTTTCACCTGCTCGTACACCTCTTCCTGGATCAGACAGGCGGCCCGTTGGCACGACCAGGTTGAGTCGACGCAACGACTAAAAATTTTATTATGTTCAAAAGAAAGCTGATTTGAAGAGAAAGGTTTGTTACAAAAGTAAAAGGCATCTAGAAAAAGAAGGAAAAGACCAAAACCGGATAAAACTAACCAAGTCTCGCAGTTCTTCGTCACCTCATCCCCAGAATCGTACCACCGGCCGTTGTATTGGCATTCTGAAAATGATAATTGGGTGGTTTAAAAGCAAAGATCTACCCTTTCCATTAATATCGTTCTGCGCGGGCCGATCGTCGGCCCGGCATACCGCTTCAAAATCGGGGCAACAGTCATTTCCGCCGTTGGGGCCACTAAATTCCACATTAGCCCAATTTTTGAACGCTAAACGTTTTTAATCACCACAGAAAATTACACTCACCGATCGCAGAACACATCGCAATAGCACAGATGGTCGCCCAAGATCGGCACTGTGCAGTCGTCATTTCTTAAAGGGAATTAGTGGAAAACATGATGGAAACTAACCTATTTTGGCAGCACGTTGGCGTTCTGGTGGCGCAGTATTGCCCGGGAATTCCTGAAAAAGACAAAAGCTAAGAAACCGAAGGGGAAACGCGTACCGAAAAATCCACGAGCACCGGCGACGGCCGCGAAGATGGGCAGCAGCAAAAAGGGCTGCATCGTTCGCCCCGCGGCGCGCTGCTTCTATCGAGGCGTCCTGAAAAAAACCGGATTTTTGAAAGGTATTGGACATATAGAAAAATGGAAAAAGAGAAAATGAGAAAGAATATAGAACAATATATAGAAAAATTGAAGTGGATACGAGGCTTTGACGAGGAACCTTGGCTTGGGAAGGGGCAGACTTCTAAAAAGCTAATTTGAATGTGGAAAATAGAATTTGGAGAACTTCCGGAAGAGAATAAGTCACGGATAGCAGAAAACCTTTTCACTTCATCCCCCATCCCCAACTGAGCCGGTTTCGTCCTCCAGCAAAAGTAAGTTATACCTTATTAACTTGCCGCGTTTCCGGAAATCTGCAATTTCATTCAAATTTCAGGGAAAAATGGCGAAGAGGGTCCTCTTCACGTGCTTCAATTGCAAGACGTGCGACTTGCCGTTCGATGCGCAGCACGGCGGCGCCCACACGCCGTACGTCGGCTCGTTCGACGGCAAGCTGCTGGTGGCCTGCCAGACGGCGTCTTTTGACGACGTGATGACGCCCGCCACCTGGTTGATCAACTTTCTCAGTCACCCCGCCTTCACCAAGACGGACGGCGGGTACAAGCTGTCCGGAATTCCTAAAATTCCAAGGTGTGCGGATTGCGACCATTCTGTCAACCTCGACCCTCACTTGACGCCATACCTTTTGCGATGCGGCCATCTTGTTTGTGAGGGCTGCTTGGACGAGTACGATGAAGAGACTTGCGGCGAGTGCGATGCCTCCTTCGCCGGAGAGCCGAGGCAGAAGTGCGATATCCTCCTCGACTTCTTCAAGTTGCTCCTCGAGGAGAAGGTGGATGCGCAGGAATGCACCGGGTGTGCGCACACGGCCCCGATGGAGACGCTGCTCTACTGCAGCGGGTGCGCGGCGGCGGTGTGTGGCGGCTGTTCGAACAAGCTGCACGCGGGCCATGCCCTCATCGGACTCGTCGACCATGAGCTGGGCCAGCTCAGGGAGCGCTCGACGCTACGGATGAATGACGTGTTCGCCGGATATGGCAAGCTCTACAAGGTATACTCTACAAGGTATACTATCTTAGCCATCAAAACTACTAAAAACACGTAAAAATTAGCACCCCCGCTAACAGCCCAGTACCAAAAATTGTCTTTGCAGCCTCTGCACTCTGAGATCCAGCGCGGGATCATGACGTTGATGGTCGCCGGGGGCGGAAAGCTGGCCGACGTGACCAAGCAGCAGTACTTCGCCGACGGGACGCGCATCACCGACGAGATGGAGCGTCTGCTCGAAGACTTCTCCAATGAGTGCGAGATCTACATGCCCGTCGCCCGCAAGTTCAACGACCGCATCATGGATTTCAAGGTGGTTAGAAAATCTGGTTCTAAAAATGTAGAATAGACTTGAAATCAAAAATTTCGAACAAATTTGGTAATTTTTGTAAATTTTTTTATGCCTAGAAAACTGCCTAGAAGGCTAACGTGTGAAATTACGGGGCAGCGATAAGCCATGGCTAGCCCCCACCCCCCCGCTAATATGCCAGTACCAAACCTCTCCAATTCCAGGAGCAGCTCGGTGTTCGTGGATCGCAGATTGACGTCAGGCCCTCGGTGGAGGCGGCTGCTGCCAAGGAGCACCCCCAGCCCAAGAAGGTCGTCGAGGCCGTGGCTGCTCAGGAGCCAGCCGCTGGGCAAGCTGCACCCGCTGCTGCCGCCGTCCCCTCCGCTGGACAGGTTGCCGCTCAGAAAGCCGCTGCTCCAACTCCGGCTCCTGTTGCTGGACAAGTTGCCGCTGCTCCTGCTCCTCCTCCTGCCCCTGCCCGCCCCGCTGGACAAGTTGCCGCTGCTCCAGCTCCTCCTCCAGCCCCTGCCCGCCCCGCTGGACAAGTTGCCGCTCAGAACGCCGCTGCTCCAGCTCCGGCCGTTGGAGTTGCCGCTGTGCCTGCCCCTGCTGAGGAAGCCCCGGCCGCTGCTGCTGCTCATTAAGCAAGCCGATAAAAATTACAAGCAATTCTTAAAAATCTTAGTGATGTGAAAAAAATGTGCATCCATGATAAAGATATGTACAACCCCCTGTACCATGTGACTAACTCGGCTGTGATGAATAAATGATTTGGAAAGCATTGCACCGGAAGGAACAAAGGTTGAGGAAAATGGACAGGAACTGTTTTCAAATTGTTTCGCGCTATAGCGGCTGAGAAAATTGGAAATCCAGGCAATGAAACACCGAAAAATGCGGTATCAAAAGGGCATAAGCAGGAAAAAAAATAGAGAGTCCCCCTTTTTCTGGGAGCCAATTTTTTTTAATAAAAGTGTAAAAGATTTCTAGACGGTTTTTACCAATTCGAAACGTAAAATTACAAAGTTTTTCCGGAAGATACAAAAACAAGGTTTTTCGACGAAAAAATTTAGACCCCTGCAAGGCTTTTCTAAATGTAAATGAATGCAGATTAAATTGGGATAGAAAGCAGAAAAAAAACCAAAATCAAAGACCGCAAAAGAGTTGATCAAACAGAGATCACATAATAAAACAAATAACACCCCGAAAAAGTGGGCGAGAAAACGTGGGAAAGCTTATCCCCCTCGCTAGATCCGTGAAAATCAGGTCAAGCCTCGAAGCGCGCTGATCCTTTGATGGATATATCGCTTCCAGAGGGCGTGTAGAAGAGGAGGAGGAGGATGAGGAGCACGAGAATCATGAAATGATCTGTATCATCCGGGGTGGCGCCGAGGAGGGGACATGGTGAAGATGCGCGCGCAAAATGGGCGGGGGATAGTGATATCGCGGGCACGCGCCCACACAACCCCCCAATCACTAGTCAATTCTTTCACTTTCTTTTGCTCCTCGAGCATGAGCATGGATGGACAGACAGAAGGACGGGTAGACGGACGAACAGACGGGGCAAACGCGTACCTAGAGAAGCGGGCAGGGGGAGCTCGAGTACGCGCGCAGCTGGAATCTGGCTGATAGCCTCGAATTTCCGTGCGGGCATCGCAGAAATCGGCTAGTTCTAAGAATTTTAAAAGAAGGAAAAGAAGAAGAAGTATCTGGCTTTTCAATCTCGAATTTGGTAGCAACACCCAAAAGAGAAAAAAAGGAATCCTAGAAAAAACACGCGGGCAGGAAAATTAGTACGCTGCGCGCCTGCGGACGCTCGACTGTCCTCCGACGGCGTAATTCGTCCTTTCCAGTCTTAAAATCCCTAATTTAGATAGAAATCATCGTTTTTCTCTAAAATTTCATACAAAAATCGAAAGAAGAAATTCATTAAAACGTTCTCCGAAGAACTGCGTATCCTTTGAGACACAGAGGCCGAAAATCTTTTCTGATAATTTTTTGCTGCAAGTTTGCCAATATTTAAACTTCAAAAACTATTCATAAAGCGTCGAAAAACGGGTAGACGAGCGACCGATTAGAGGGCGGATTACAGTTTTTGGAGAAACCGGGGAGACGGCCGGGAGGGGAAATTGGCCCACTACCCCGGTAATTATAGGGGGTCCCGAAGGTATCGAGCGCAAAAACTCGGGCTGAAATAACTTTGGGGAGTCGAGAGGGCTGGGATTTGTTTTTTGATGCTAACGGTTAATTGGAAGAATGTCGGATGAGTCCCAGGGGGTACTTTGGCAATATCGGGGGGAGGGGCGGGGTCATCAAGGGACAGAACTTTTTCTGTACGCCTTGAAATGTCTAGTAACGTAATTTTAAGCATTTTAATAGCATTTTCAGTAAAATTGACGATATTTCCAGCGGGAAAACGATCTGAAAACTCTCAAAACAAATGAAATTGGAAATTTGGTTGAAAATCGGTCGTTTTTGGTCACAAAAAAACTCGAATACCAAAAATTGTGACGGTTTTGCGTCTAGGAATACTAAAAAAAGTGTAAAAACGACTAAAACTCTATACACATACCTTTTATCTGTCAATAGGTATGGAGAGGCAAAAAATAAAAATGCATTCCCCCCGATAACGGAAAAGAACCGGACGCCCCTTGAAAAGAGCAATCTCTGGCGCTTCATCGTATCCCGCATAGTAAACCGATGAGTTTGCGGCATAAGTTGGGAATGTTGTTGGCCGGATCGGATTTGTCGTGCCCCAGGCGGGTGTCGGGGGCAATGGGATTTGAGGGAGAGTGTTGGAAGGAGACGATGATCATCCAGCCCCGCTTTCTCGCGCCTCTAAACGACCCCAAGCAAAAGGACACTGAAAATAGGGCCTTCGACGGGACCGGGCCCCGGCACTCCTAATTGGAACATCATCAGACACTGACTCCCAGGCTCGGCTCGGCCTCTAACGGCCCCCGGGATTTTTGGGGTTCTCGCGCGCTGGCTGAAGACGAAAATGGACGCCGAAAGGGGTAAAGGTTGCTTAACGGGGGGCGGAGAGCTTTTCCCGCCTAGCAATTTTTGTGTGGTTATTTATGGAATATTTTTTATAATGCTTTTTGTAGCTTTTGGTTAATAAAAAGTCACAGAACACCCATAGAATTGATGCTTTTGATGAACACCCAATCTGATGCAATTCTGACCAAAAATCATAATTTTTCGAATATTTTGATAGCTACGTGATGCTCGCTTTCTTTTGTGATAGCCGTTTAGCCGTCACCTGGCGAGCCACTTTTTTTAGCCCTTTATGGTGTATTTTATAAATGTTTTGAGCAGTTTTTGATAACTAAAAAGTCATAGAACCTTTTTAGGAAACATTTCGCGAGTTGACTATTTTTATGAACTTTCTGTACAAAAAAATGGGTATATTTCTACAAAAAAATGTAGGTATTTAGGTCGCCACTGGTCGCTAACATCACCCCCCCGGTAACAGCCTAATACCGCCAAAATGAGCCTCTCGAAAAACGTTTGAAACCGAATGGTTCAGGGCGAATCATGCGCATAGCTAGGTGGAAATTTTCGCGCCTATCGGAACTCGCTCAGAAATGCATGAGCAGCCATCTGGCCGAGCGCCCGAACCTAGCAATGCCATGATAATTGAAAGGGCGCGCCGCCATCAAAAGCTAAAATGTCAAAAATACAAAAAGAAGGCTATTTTAACGATTTTATTTATTAAAAATGTCCAAAATATATCAAAAATTAGTAAAAACGGAAATTTATTTTAACTGTTGCTCAAAATGCCGTCCAGCATTGCCGGGAGCCTATTTTCAGCGTCATTGTTGTTGTTCGTTTTCGTTATTCCCTTCAAAATTATCCTTTATTCAAGCTCGACCAACGGACTAAAACATATAACGGATTTATCGTACACGTAATCGAGGGAAGGGGATGTCGAATCGGCGGGCGCGTTAAAACTGGGTTTAGGGTGAGCATGGAAAAGTCGAAGTTTGCGCGCAAAACCCAGAAAAAGATAAACTGGTGAGAAAAAAAAGACAGAGAAAATCTACGTTATAAATTACAAAACAAAGCTACTCTAGCTATTTTAACATGTCAGGGACTTTGAAACGGAATGGTGCCACGGAATTTTAAGTTTAAACGGGTTTTAAAGGTTTAAAAGAGCGAAAAAGCAATCTATACATTTTTGCACATTTTAAAGTGAAAAAAGGGCTAAAGTAAAAGGAGGTGAGCACTGTACAAGGGGGTTCTGACTAAATTTTTGGGGACCCGTCTGAAAAGGGGCAGATTAGATGAAGGAAATAGATTTGGCGGAAATTTGAAAACAAAAAGTTAAAAGAAGAAAAACAACAAAATTGGATAATTATTCGCGGTCCTCGAGCTGCGGGGCCATCGATAAGTTATCATAGGACGCGGCTACCATATAGTCATCTTGCTCGCGGGCGGCTTGCAACTGAAAGGTTTCTATGCATTTTTTTTATTGGTTTCGCTTCGATCTAACCGATTACGCGATGTATAGGAGCAACGAGCCCATGTACTGAGTATCGTATAGTTGGTGAAATGAGTGAACGTACGTTTTCGTGATCAGCTACGTTGTTTGGCTAACAAACCTGTTGGATCTCTTCCGGAATTGAGTACAGCGTTGACGAGATGTAGGAATGCGAGATGGAGATCCGGCGTTGCCGTTCGGCCATCTGAATTCGTAGAATTAAATAAGTTGTTTTTAGAACCTTGCCTTCAAGAAATCTAATAATATTTTTATACAGTTTGTTCTCGATTGTTTTTGTAAGCTTGATCCCCAGAAAGCTGAAATTTCCATCGGTTTTTCTGCCGTACCTGCGGGGCCGAAGAAACACGCCGCACTCCCGTGGACGCGTTATGATCGCGACGCCCCCGTTGTGCAACCACTCGTCGTAGCTCTGGCACCGGAACGTAGGCCGAGTTGTCTTGGACGAGCGGCCGGTACCTTCGACGCCAATTCCGCACCACCGTCACTTCGGCGGCACTCGTCAGGGCGGGAATTAGAGACTGAAAAGATAACTTTATTATGGAGAAATTCGGCTCAAGCGGTACCTCTTCACTGCCCTGCTCCTCGAGGCCGTCCTTCTTCTGTGGTCGGAAGAAGTAGAGGAGCGCCCACACGGGCATCAAGAACGAGACGACGTCGTAGGGGAGTTTCAGGAGGGTGTAGCGCAGTTGGTCGTGCTCCTGGAAATTTGAAGATTCAGAATTGGTTCCTTGGTTTTGCTTGTTAAACATGTTGATTTTTTAGCCTGGTCACGCGTGAATTCGAAATTCTGATGTTCTCAAGGTATTTCAATCACTTAGTGTTTTCATAAAAAAGGCCCGGAGAGATATCGCCGAGATAATTAAATTACGACATGTAATGGTTGCACGTGCAAAAAAACAACGCTTTTTACTTACAAATATGCCCGAGCAGCCCTTCTCGTCGTCGGCCAGCATAAACAGCGAGATGTGGTAGCTGAGATCGGCCAGACAGGAAGTTTCGAACACCCAGAAAAGCCTGAAAAATACAATGTTACTGGACCGGAAATTCAAGTATCTGCCACTACGACCAATCCTACTTACGTCAATAGCTGCCGTCGTT
Source organism: Mesorhabditis spiculigera (assembly GCA_958295435.1). Lineage (NCBI taxonomy): Eukaryota > Metazoa > Nematoda > Chromadorea > Rhabditida > Rhabditidae > Mesorhabditis > Mesorhabditis spiculigera. The sequence continues at coordinate 2,123,523 of CATQJA010002709.1, read as the reverse complement.
GCCTTCTGTGAATATTGGGCGACGCGGATATCCGGTTCATCCGGTTGACGATCAGCAAAAATGAAAAGACCATCAGCTGCACGGTCACGAACTCGCCACATGAGAACCAGATCCAATACGGCGCTAAAAATGAAGTTTTTCAAAGCAAGAAAAATTCAATTGGATCCTTGACGAACTGCGAAAATTCTAAATTACGTCCCGCCACCGTACCCACCATGGCAATCCGTCCACGGCTCGATCGACAGCAAGAAGCCCATCACGAGGAAGAGCGTGAAGTAGGTGAACAACAAAATCAACGACGAGAAGCAGAGCCTGAAAAATGGCCGTTTTCAACCCTAAAAAAACCGTCCGTACCTCTTCCCGGCCACCGAACTCCAGTGCATCATCTTGGAGACGAGGTCGAGGTAGAAGTAGCAGATCACGAGCAGCTCGATCGCCTGAAGGAGAAATTGAATTGTAAAAAAGAGCTTTATCAACCTTGGCATATGTGATGAACAGCGCCATTTGCGTCGTCCAGCCGAGTAGCCATTCGAAAGAGCTGAAAATTTGGTCTTACAAATGATTTTTGCGCATCTTTACTTCGTCTAGTATATTTACGTAAATAGGCGCCCACGTAACACCCGCGCCGTTATTTCACTAGTCCTTTAGAACACCACTTTTTCAATATTTTCCACGCGAACGTCTCAAAGATCTGCCTCGTGTTTTCCAGCTGGGCCCCGCGAGGTTACCGCCTGTTCCCCGCCCGAAAGTACCTGTTATTACCCTGCCATCAACCCCAGATTTCCGCGAAGCTACGCCTGCACCCATGCTAACGGCTTTTCGAACAAGGCGCCCAGGGGCGCCTGTTCGCCTCCCCACGCGAAATTGCAAAAAATGTCGGCTCCACCGGAAGATGATCATTAATTTCACGCGGTGTGCAAGTGGCTCAAGGGGGGTTTGGCCGGAAAGTGGTCAAAAACCAGGGGGAAACGCTTGCAAGGGCTTGCCGAAAATAGGGCGTTATTCAGATGGTGCCTTGGCATTATCGGTGGGAGAGAGAGACAAGTTTATCAAGAGGAACGATTTTTTCTATAAGTCCAGCTTTGCCAGTATTTTCATCGTTTCTTCGATACGATGTCAAGCGAAAAACTATGTAGAAAACTTGAAAAGTGTGTAAAATTACAATTTTTGTCGAAAAAATTTTCCTGTTTGCTCGAAAATGGATATTTTCGGTAGCTTTTAACAAAATTGTAAAAATTTTACGTTTAGCGATAGTAAAAACAGTTAAAAAAAACCTCTGTTTATATTAGTAAAATTGGATCCTAAGGAAAAAGTTGCTCCCCCCCCCCCCCCCCCCCGATAATGCGAAAGTACTGCAAGAACTAGCTTAATTTTAAGCTTTTAAAAACGTTAGCATAATCATATGACATAGGCTATACCGAAGAATTTACACCCTCAAAAGGCGGCCGCAAGCATCATGGATAGTACCAAAAAAGCTCAGTTTCCTATAACGCGAACAACCTACAGTAGCGCCGGAATTCCACGCATAAAGAACAGCGCAGCGCACAGGTTCCGCTCGATGCGCCCGATCGGCAGCGGAATATAGCGCGGGCAAAATTGGCAGACGAGTAACTCCTTGCCGGGGCCGATTTCCGGTTCCATCCGTATTCCGACGGATTGCGGCTTTTCATTGAGGGTTAGGTAGCTGAAGAGGCGCTCCAGGGAATTGCGTCTTCGGCGGTGGAATTTTTTGGGGGCGGTTTGTGGCTTGAGGGGGAAGCCGGTGGGTCGCGGCGAATCGGCTCGTGATTTTCGTTTCAGGAGGTGCTTTTTCCAGAGCATTTTTAAAGTAAATAATTGCAGGTTAAAGGTTCGAATATTGGGTAGATCTACGATTTGGGATAGTAAAAAAAATCGTGATTTCGTAGCGCAATTGATTAGGTCGATAATAGTCGCAAAATGCAAAAAGAAAGGTCAAGAAACGGTTCGAGGTCGAATAAATAGAATTTTAATAAAAATATTTAGTCAATTTACAATTCGGTATAGCCAAAAAATCGATGTATCGTAGCGTAATCGATTAGATGAGTAAAATACCCGAAACTTCGAAGAAAAAATTCAGAAATAGTAGTCGAATAAGTACAATTTTTTTTAAATATCCGCTTGCCTAGTAGTGACGAAATTTGGGCCACCCACTGGCCAAAAGTAGTGAGGTCAGGCTCAAGTGATGTGAAAAGCCGACTCGCGTGTCCGATCACCTGGCCACGCCCGGGGAATAACAACGGTCTGCTGGGGATGGGGCCCACTGTGGGCCCCAAGAGAAGCCCCGTGAAATTTGACGGAGGCGCCTGTTAGGGGAAAAGGCTTCAACTCTGAACCCCCAGGGGTTGGCCGCCTCAGAAAAGGTACTACTCGACCTGTGGCGCCTCAAAAATCGGGTGGCCAAGCCCAGGAAGTGCCTGCTAATTTTAGACTGACCAGGGACACTTTTCCGACAAAAAAAAACAGCCGCGACATTTGACGGCGGCGGCTGTCTTGGCTTCAACCCTGACCCAGGCTTGGGTAGCTAAGGGGAGATGCCCTATTTTAAGTAAAGCCAGGGACACCTGGAACTTTACTATTTGCGGGGGGGAGGGGTCTTTCTTCTCAGCTATGTAACGTAACAGCAAGTATCTTAATAGCCCTTTTTCGAAGAATTCAGCTGTACTTCAGGTGGAAAAACTATTTAGAAAACTTACAAAAACATGTTTCAAAAAATCAAAATGTTGCCGAAAATCGGCTATTATCGGCAAAAAAGCATGACTTTTAGTATTTGTAGCACAAAATGTGTATATTTTTAATCTGGCTATGGTAAAAAACCAACTCGCTTTTAACCATAAAAATTATCTCGAATTTCCGCCTAACCGATTTCCGCATTTATTTTTAGCAGCTACGTCGTTCCAAACTTAAAAGCCTTACGTTGTATTATTGCTGGTATCCATGCAAAAGCCACAGAAAACCCAAAAACGCAATTCGGCAGCAAAATTTGGACGTGGTTGATCTTTCTCCACTTTTTACAGGCACGTCCGCTACGTGGCCGCTGCACAAACAACCCTCGCCCTGGAATTCCGCCCCCACTTTTTTGGTAAACTATCCATTCGCGGTTTCAGATAAACGACACTTATTAAAAAATGGAAAGCCCGGCAGAAAATAGAAAAGCGCAAGGATTCCGGAACTTAATTAGCAAAAAATCCAAGCTTACCCGGCCATGCACTGAATGAAGATGAGGAAGAAGATGAGCAGGCGGATTGGTGAGGGATTCCGGCGCTGCAGGTCGACGATCCGCTTCACCGCTACCAGCGCCGAGATCAACGCCAGCACGGAGACGAACGCTGATCTAAAAAACGGGGTTTTAGGTTGATTATTGTAACCCACCTGGCGCATGCTAACCGGTCGTACTTGCTGAAGCAGTTGGAGCACAAGACGTCGATAGTTCTGAAACGGAGGTAAGCATCGCGTAATCAATTAAGCGGCTTGGGATATTAGCTATTTTTTGACAAAACCAGGCCAAAACAAGACTCGCAAGCCTGGTATTTCACTGCGTAACAGTTTCATCGAATTTAGATACTTGACTGGGTGTTTTTTTCCACAACTAGGCCAAGAAATCACAGAAGTACGCTTCTACAACTTACGTATTTGCGTGATGGGTCCCATTATTCGGCTCGAGCCATCCGCGCCACCAATCGAGCCCGTCGAACGGCGGGAAGGCCACCGACGGGATGCCCGGCGGCCCGGTCACGTCGGATGTGGCAGTGGAATCCGTTTTCTAAAATGCAACTAGTTTCCTAGATATTACAATATACACCAGACGAGAAAAAGCATAAAATCGGCAATTCAGAAGTACAAAACGACTGCATTTTAGAAATTTTCCATGGTTTGAAAAGTACACAAAAATAGCTTCAAATCGACGTTTCCAAAAATAGGGCCCACAAACAAAAGGGTAACGCAGGCAAACCATCGCTGAATAACAGGAAAACACGAAAAATTTTCGAGCAAGAAAATGATGAATCAGCGCGGGGCAGGCAACACAATCCGGCGTTCCCCGCCCAAATTGCAGGTATCGCCCGCGAGTTCGGCTAATCGGCTTAAAAAGACCAATTTTTGGATCAGGCGCAAAGTAGAATTGAATTTTGACTAAAAAAATTGATTTCTAGGTGTTGAAAAACACAATTTCGAAGTAGGCATCCAAGGGGTCAGCAAAAAAGGGTGCTTATCAGCGATTTCCTGGAGCCGAATTTTTAGGAGTTTCTGCCCGGAGGCAGCCTGTCACATCAAGGATTTTCGTAGAAAGTGGGGGCGGAAAATCGCCCGGGGTTATAAGATAAGGATCGGTGCATTAAAGGTGTTGAAAACCGTGGGCAGGTCGGGGAAATTCGAGAAAATGGGGTCCATTTTTTTGTTTAGACGATTACGTAGCGAGGACGCTTGCTGCATCGAATTCCAGGCAGTCACCGCATCTACGATGACAAAAATCGGTGAGTCAGCCAGAGATTTTAAACAGATAAATCTACAGCATTTTTGTCATAAATGGACATTTACGGCTGATTTGCACCAAAAATTCATTGATTACAGATATACCTAGTGTTTGATAACAGATATTTTAGCAGATTTTTTACCAAAATTTAGCTAGCTTTAAACTATAAACGCTCTCTAGAAAACAGCAGTTTGTTAGAAAAGAAATGTCGGTCGAAATCTAGTCTAGTAAATCTAGAGAAAAACCAAAGCAGAGCTTCAAATGCTTACAATTAGAGTCACAAGATGACTAGTGATTTTAGAAAAGAAAGACCAACGAAATTTCCAGCTGTCACCACTTACGCTTCACTTACCACCACTTACCACTACTTCCTGAACCCCTGGCCATCCCCAAAAACGTCACACTCCCCCGGCTGCGCCGTGCCAAAACGACTGTCGCTGCCGATAACGGGGCCAGCAGAAAGAAGGATCAAATGGCAACGGAGTCCCGCCTGATTCAGGGCCCGCAGTTGGGAGATAGATAGTCGGGCAAAAGGCGAAAAAATGCACCGTTCAGTTATAAACACCATATAAGACTGGAGACGCGGCGCCCGGCCCGAAAGAGTGCAAACGCGCGCTGCAGTCAACACATAGCGCTCGAGTGAGGAGGGCTGATGAAATTTGGAGGAGGGCGCCGGTCATTTTATGTGCAAGTAAAAGCGGAAAGGGGAAACTGGCTTAGCTTGTTTGCAGAATTGACAACGTTTTGGAAATGTTCGTGCTAAATTGATAAAAAAATAGAAATAAAACATTGATAAAATAATTCAAAACCAAGCCCTTTAGCTGGAAAGCTTTCTTCGATGATGATAAATGAGATATAATGCTAAATGTTAGAAAAACCGGCAAAGCTAATTATTACGATAAAACCGTGAAGCTGCCCCCAAAAGTCTTTATGCTATTGAAACAAAACCCGAATAAAGCCAAAATTGTGCCCTTTGTCAACCAAAAAATAGAATACGAATGACCTATGATTATAAATAGAAAAGAAAACTCCAAAATGTACTCAAATCAGGAATAAAAATCATCTATAAAAAATCTAGAAACGAAAGCCCAAGAATACTAAGATCAAAAACAAAAGTTGCAATAATTCAACCCTACGTGCCATTTCGAAGGCAACTCAGGGGTCCAAAATACGACCGAAATGTTTATTTATTATTTCTAAAATAGCACCTTTTTTCTTATGAGCTTTTCTAAAAACACAGGAACGCACGCGGGTGTGGGAGAATAGTTGAGTCATATGCTGTGGGGGCGATGATGTCTAGACGGGCAAGCTGGGTGCAGCTGACTGGTCCCGCGCCCGGAAATAACGGGTCGGGGCGAGAGGTTTTGAGAAAAAAGGGCTTGGGTACGGTGGGGGAGCCAACCACGTGCGGAGTTGCGCCCGAAAAGAATTGGCGCTCAAAACTGGGGCTCAAAAAACCACTAAAATATATTCAGTGCGCTTATAACCTTGAAAACGGTAGATTTTATTCAACCCGCTGTGGGATAAGTTCGGCCCCTTTTGCGTCGCGGCTCCATGATGCGGGCAAGGGCTGAAATTTTGGGTTTAAAGGGACTGGGAAGTCAACGATAAATTACGGTAGACTGTAGCTGAATAGACACAAAAAATCATTATAAAGCCCTTCCGTATGACTTCCCCTCAATTTGATGATCGTCCACAATCGCTTCCGGAATTCCGGCCGAAACGCCATAAATACAGGCAGGCAAAGACACGACTGTAGCCCGTAGAGAGAATAAGCGAAGCCTGAAATAACGAACCTTCCGATTTAAAAAAAAAACATCAATAAAATAAAGCGTTAAGAATCGCCGTTAATTCTTCGAATTCCGGCTCCTACCAATAACAAGCTCCGAAAATTTCGGCAATTGCCACGCGTCGAGCACCATCACGCAGCTGGGGATTGCCACGAAAATTACCGACGTCAGCGTGATTCCCAAAGTTGTACGTTGCATACGGCGCTCGTACTTGTTCATTTTCTAAAAGAAAGCGTTGGATCGTTCAACTTTAAAGGGACTTGGAAGTCAGCTTCCGTTATTAAATCGTCAAAATGACTGTTTATCTCAATTATTCAAAGATAAACCGTCAAAATCACCCACCCGAAACCGTCGAACCGCAAGCGATACGTAGATGACAACAGCGAAACTGCTAAAGTATATCAGGGAGCAAACCGTAAAGTGTATCGTCCCGTAAACGATACCAACGCTAGATGGATAGTTCCGAAAAATATTTCTTGCTTACCTATCCGTTAATGCGCACATTTTATCCGGGTTCGTCTCCGGAAAGGTCACACCCGTCCAGACTCCAATTCCAGAAAACACCTGAAACGGATTACCGGTGCTTGATTGACGCTCATTCACGTCGAAAAGGTATTTTTTTGTCGGAATCGGTTGCGAACTGTTCAAAATGAATTTTCAGGATTAAAAACGTGCCGGAAACCAGTTAAGAGCCACTTTTTCTTACCATTGAATAAATAAAAGCAGCTAGCAGCAGTATCTGTCTATGGTGCCTCCAAGATCTGTACGAGTGACAGCAATAAACCGCGAAAAATCGCTCGAGGCTGAGAATGGCGTTGGCCGAGGCGGGGAAAACTCCTGTAATTCGGGAATCCCGAAATTTATGACTTTCTACCTGCCAGTAACAACAGCAAGGGCCACGGTTTCGTGAAAAGACATTCGGACGTCGAGATTTCGTCAAAGAACTCGCCATCTCGAAGCAAGGCATTGCGTCCGAAGCCACAAGCAACGTAACTGAGTCCATTTAGCTAGAAACTATAATTTGGCACCGCTTTCTTCAGAAATTGCGGTTCCAAAGCTCTTTCCCGCCAGACTTACCATTTCCGAAAAGCATAAAAATATGTAAAGCTGAAACCTCTGGCGGAAGTCTTGTTTTGATAAAAACACCATCAACGCCAACGCATTGCAAATAATCACCAGAAAGCCGACATAGCCGTAAAGACGGAAACGGAGCTCCAGCTGAGCCGCCAGTTCCATCCCACTGGAATTATCGCAGAGGGTAAAAATCGAACGCGCACAAAGGCCCTGGCGCTAAAAATTCTGAGTAGGAAAGGGAAAAGAGGACTTTGGGGATACAGGGAAGCGATGCAAGGAAACAACAGTAAAATAGGTGGTATTCTACCTTACCCCAAGGCATACGTAATTACTGAAATATCGGTATTTCGTTGTTTTTCAAGAAAGTGGGAAGCAGCTCTACTTCAAAGCATTCACCCTCACGCCACCTGTTTCGTTGACCCCAGCCCAGTAATTTGCATAAGACCTAGTGAGCGCGGGTATGCTTCAAACATTTTTTTCCGGACTTCCGTTTACGAGTTTTCAAAGTTATCTAAAAAAAACAGTTGGGGGCCCCTGGCAATCCCGAGGAGCAATCGAACGATGTCCTTTGCTCCCGAGGGCACCGAGAAGGCAGGTGAAGCTTGCAAAACAAGGAAATGAAGTTTGGAGTTGTAATCGGGACGTTAGTTGATTGATTCCAGGAAGTTTTTCGGCTGAGTAACCCAATATTTACGACGCAAATGAGACCCCGTGAATTCCTAGACCCAAAACAAGCCATTGAAGGGAAAAATGGGCCGCGCCGCCCTCAACTGGGCAGAGAAGATCCAGGGGCAATAAGCCGAAAATTGCACACACCCAGGTTTCGCCCGCACGTAGGGCCCAGAACCCTGAATACGAAACCTAGCTATTTAAAAACCAGCTAAACGACTGGGAAAAGAAACCATAAAGATATCCCTCAATCTTTAAAAGGGTCCAATCCACATTAAAATTCATTGGAATTGCATTAAAATTTCCACATCATATTTACGATTGGTGGGCACAGGCAACAGCGTTAAAGACGTTTTTTAAGTTCCTGAAGCCCCGCGCAACCGGCAAAAAGCTGCTAAGCAAATTGAGCAAAGTAGCCAAAATTTGTTGCTCAAGTGAATTTTTGCAGCCGACACGAGGTTGTTGTGCAGAAATACCGTGGTAGAAAGGCCAGGCAGTCCGCTGCTCATTAGCCATCATATCAACAGGCCACCGCAAATGCAATTCCCTGCATGGCAGTGAGGCTTAAAAGCGAATTATCCCGTCGCGAGTAAAGGATCCAAGCCTCGGGTGTGCGGAATTTCCAATGAATCTCACAAAGGTGGGTAAACTCAAGCTTTATCACCTCCTTCAACACTGGAATCACAATCGGCGTCGAGCTTCTTTGGTAGCCATTCCATCACCCCGAAATCGCCGCCCAGCTCGTCGTCCGGATTCCAGCCCCAGAAATATGTTTCGCCGGATTCTGCAAAAAAAAACAAAGTAATCGTAGAAACACTTGAAAACACACCCGTAACAGCCATTGTATGAAAATCAGTGACTTCGATTTGCTCAATGACGGGTAATCCTTGAACTTGTTCAGCCGTAAGTTTTTCCGCATCCGTCGCCATGCAGCAAACACCCAAGCCTAGTTCGCCGTGGCTAAAAAAACGAGGATTTTTTAACTTTTCCACGCTTACGTGGCACTCCCAAAACTGTAGACTCGGCCTTCTTCGTCTACATAATGCATTCGGTCTCCCGCCGCGACCAACTAAATAGAGAGCCAACGTTTTAGATGATGGTTTTAGAACCTATTAAAAACCTGTTTCACACGAGCCTCGCCGCATATTCGAACAGATTTTGCCGTATCGTCAGAGCGTTGATCATAAACTCTAAATGGGACTTTTTTTAGAAATTAAAAAGACACACCTGTAAATTAGTCCATCGTATGCCACAAAAACGGCATAGCAGTTCAATGCTAACAGTGGGACGGCAAAAGGATCTCGGCTTCTCGAGCAAAGTTTCCACGTCATTTTGTGAAGAGGCTAAAAAACTGAATTTTATAGCGTGGACCGCACTAACCCCAACGCAGAGAAACCGTATCTCCACCACCACGTCCGTGTCGCCTACGTGCAAAGTGGCTTCCAGGACATCGTTGCGGCATTTTAGAAGGGTGTTATCTGAACCATAATTTTTCGGTATTTTGAAGGGTTATACCTGGTCCTGTATCCGGTGAGGAAGTCGCGGCACCGCTGTGTCCTGGGGCTTCCATAAATAGTGCCCCTTGTGTTTTCTGTTTAAAGAATTGGATAGAATTTAGCTTGAAAAGGGTTTAATTTTTATTTATGCTTTGTTTTTCTTCTTTTAGCACTGATTTTTGAAATCCCGGACGTGTCCAACGTCTTTTGGATGGTGATGTAGCCCTTAGCAGCCGGATTTCCCAGTTTTTCAAAAAAACCCCAAAGTTTTCCACTTTTTCCACATTTATGACAAAAGTTACTATTTGATGTTTTTTTTTGTCATTCTATAGACACCTATAGGTTTTCTAATGATCAATTTAGCCTTTTTAACCTTGCAACTTCCAGGTATGGATGCCTCCGAGGAGCTGACCTACACGAACTGCAACTTTTTCCGGATCCGAATATGTTATTCAATCCTCAGCGGGCGTCCGGTGTCGATCTCAAAAATTAGAGAAGATGATGACAGCCCCGGAATTCGCGGTATTTTTTCTCCAACGTTTTAAAATGCCATTTTTCAGACTATGAAGCCAAATTTATTTCGCTCATGGAGAAAATCACAAACGGCACAAAGGTGGTCATCAGCAGAACAGGTCAGGCAGCCACCGCCATCTTTTCAACGGCTCTTTTAGGTACTGATGTTACTTTTCGGCCAGGAATGATCACGGGTGGATGCGTGACGCTGAACTGCGGCACTGAACGTTGTCTGAGCTATTTCCTGGAGCCGCTGATTCTCATCTCGCCGTTTTGCAAGCAGCCAATGCGGATAAAGTTGATTGGGGTTTGTCATTAGAGGTAAATAATCATGATCATTAATTCCTGTAGGTGACCAACGCGCCAAACGAGCCTTCTGTCGACAATATGAAAACCGGATGGCTGAATGTGTACAACAAATTCGTGCTTAACGATGAAGCATTAGAACTCAAGGTTTGTGGTTGTTGGCAGCTTCTCACTGAATTCTTTTGTAGATCGAGCGTAGAGGTTTGAAGCCAGACGGAGGCGGCGTCATTGTCTTTTCAGCCCCAATTGTACGCGTGTTGAGGCCGATTATAGTAAGGGCATACTTCGTGAAAGTAACCTGATTCAGCGAGAAAAACCGGGAAAAGTATGCAAGATCCGTGGACTGGCCTATGTTACAAAGGTATATTTGCACCGATCTAGTGTTATTCTTCAGGTTTCCCCAACACTAGCTCATCGGACGATCGAGGCGGCAAAGAAAGCGCTACGAGATTATATTGCGGACGTCTACATTACAGTAGATCAGCGGAAGGGGGACGCTGGCGGAAAGTAAAAGTTGTTTTTTCGGAGATAACTATCGGTTTAGTTCCCCTGGTTATGGCATATTCCTATGGGCAGAGACGACAGAAGGAGTCTTCTATACAGCAGAAGCCATCTCAAAGCCAAAAGGTGAACCTGGCGACCCATTGCTACCTGAAGATATTGGCACCGAGGCTGGGAATGCGTTATTGGAAGAGATTTATCGGGTAGGTTTCGATTGCTTTTGGGAATTAACCCTAGTTTCTACTTCATGCCTGTACCTTTCTTTCAGGGTGGCTGCTGTGATTCAACGGCACAAACTTTAGCCACCACCTTCATGACACTTGGCGACAAAGACGTTAGCAAATTTCTTACCGGACCTCTTTCCACATACAGGTTCTTGATGTTTCTTTATTTATCTATTTTTTTAGCATTCACGTCTTGCGCCACCTGCAGCAATTCTTCCAAATCACCTTTAAAATTGATGACTACTCCGCGACGGATGCGGGTAGAAAACAGGCCGATGCTGGATTCCGACATGGTCACCCGAATAAGGCAAGGAATTGGACCTTACTTTTTATGTTTTTAGGCCTACTTGACCGGGGTCGGCGTCGGCTACAAAAATCTAAACAAAGTTGTTATCTAACTGCCCAAATTTACTTGTTGATTTTTTTGTTGCCATTGTTGAAAATTGATAAATCTTCTAAATGCTTGATTTTGTGGGTTTTTTATGCTGGTTGCGGGCCAAAATTATCCGATTTTTTTTATATTCTAACAATCTTTTACCTGTCTTTGTGTTGTAGGACTTGATATGTTTAATTTTGCAAAACAGTCTCCTTGGGACTATTTTCTTGAAACCGAAGACGGGGAGAAGGCCAGCGATGTCTTGGAAGCATCGTTTAGGTATTCGCTTGCAGTGTGCCCGTAACCTCTTTTTAGTGCCGAGCGCCGGATTAGGGACTCTGAATGGATGTGGCTGAAAGCTGTCCTACAGCTCAAGAGCTCGGCTGCAGTTCTCAATGGAGGCAAGCTCCACCCGCTCGGCAGCTATTTGCGTTTAGAAGTGTCCTTGGAAGATACTGAGGCAGATACCGTCACACTACGACTATACCTAACCAACGAATTCACCCTCAAGGTTTCTCCCACAAAAAACTTCCCGAAGGAAGAGCCCATTGTCGAGTGTAGCTACCAGTCGGGTTTTGCTTTTGTTTGGACGGAATCAGGTAATCTGGTCAACAATTAGCACGGCTTTCGTGTTTTAGACGACGCACTAGCCGCTTTGTTGACCAGCTACATAACATTTGCAAGGAAATTGGATTCCGCAATAACGATGTTGCAAGCGTGCGAAGGTTTCGAGTTCAAGCTTGGAAAGTAAGCGGTTTCGGCGAGCTCACTCAACTCTCTCCTAGAATCCGCATTGACGACGAACAAACCGACTGCATCGGGGCCCAAATTTTTCTTGAGGGATCCGAAGAGGTTATTCAGCCAAGGGTTGTTGTGATCCTTTAGGTCGTGGATCTTCTAATCGATTTGGTCGATCCGTCGGCCTTCCCTCGCTCAATCCGATCGTCGATACCAGAGCGATTTCGTGGTCTGGACTGTGAAGCCTGGGACCCCGACGCTGCTTTGTTGTTCAATTTGGAAAATCTTCTCATAAATACGAACTTTAGAAATTGTAAATATTTTTCGTGTCCTTCCTTCGCTTCCTTTGGGCTAACGTTCACTACAACTCATTTTTTAGTATGCAACGCTTCGAGCCAGCTGTCACAGTGACCGACGCTCCAGCCAAGCAGCAAGAAGCCAAAACAATCCATTCAATTCCGTGCAAATTTGAGTACACTGGTCCCGCTAATGTTCAAAGGTTTGTAGACTTTAGAGTTCTAATATTATTTTTTCAGTTATTTTCACATCGAGCAAAATGGTGATGATGGGTCTACCGTCAAGGCAAGTCTACGTGGTCGCGGTCTCGAAGGCGCGACGGTTTCGCTGCCCACAGGCTACGAGCTAGCCGTTTTGAAGCCACGTTCTGGTCAGGGTAGGTTTTTTGGAGCATGTTTTAATTGAGAATCATAACTTGGTAGATGCAACATCTAAGAAATGCATTTAGGTAACTCCCTCGATGTCGAAGCGACAACCCGTTCGGTGCAACTATGGGAATGGGACCGAGTTGTTGGCGAGCGTTCTGCCCTAAACCGCGCGTTTGCCTACTTGCCGATTGCGGAGGCTTTGGCTGCCGACGATTGATTCCACCATTGTTTGTTCACTTTCATATGTATTGATTTTGTTACCATTATCTGTGTACCACATTCCTGACGCTCCCCAGCTGATCTCTGTAAACTTTCCCCACTACGGTTGATAAACTACGCGTTTTCCTGATCACAATTGTCTGCTCAAACCATCGAATAAAGAAACAATTTTCGAAACGCCAGAAAGCAAGTTTTTAATACACGAACTTGGGTATTGGCCCGATTTTACTAAGAGAACTTCACCTGCCCAAAATCAACCGTGTAGACTTTTTGATTTCCCGGACTGGCACTCGTCATTTGGACTGGCATGTAGTGTCAAAAGTTCGTCGCAAGAACTCAAGGTTCTCCTGTTGGTTTTTACTAAACAAATTTAACTTTCCACTTTCAAAGATTGGTTGCTGGTTCTTACCGTTTTCTTTTCAGGCATGTTATTACGAACAATATTCTTATGCCTATGTTATACAATGGTGGTGCTTGCCGAGCCACTGAGCCTGCTCATCGGCGCTGCAAGTTTAGCAGGTGGGTTGCTGGGATAATAATCCGCTTCGATTTGCTTACTTGCTGCTTCTTGCGCAATGATCATGCATAGGCGCGTTGGCCAACCATCACCAGCTAGCTGAAAGGAAACCCCGCGGTGGTGTAATGGACTATGTGAGCGCAGGTCTCTGCTTCTTATGCTACCCTGTCCGTCCTTTTAAATGTCAAGCTTTATAATGGCGTCGTCTATTGTGCCGACGAATTTTATATTTTTTTCAGGAGTTGGATTATTCGTCGGCTTCAAGGATAAAATAAAGTGCAAGATCACCGAATGCTGTGATGCGCCATATGTCAGTCCAAATTTTTACGGTAAACTGAATTTTCTGGTTATGAATTTTAATTTTTTTTTAGTTCTGCGCGAGCAACTCAATCAGCGAGTATTCGGCCAACATATCGTGTTGGATAGTGTCGTTGATGCGATTGAGACGCATTGGAATGGACGACCGACGTGGGTCCTCCAACTTGTTTCATGACGAATTTTTAGAAAACCGCTGGTGATGTCATTCCATGGTTTCACCGGCTGTGGCAAGAACTATGTATCACAGATCATCGCAGAGAATATCTACAAGTAATTGAAGAACCTCTAGCTAAATTATTTTATAGGAACGGGATGCGTTCGCGCTTTGTACAGAATATTGTAGCAACGGCTGATTTTCCAGATGGGAGCAGAGTTGCGGAATACGAGGTACTTTCTCAGGAAATCCTAAATGAATAATTTTTAGGAGAAACTGCGCGACCGTTTAATGGACTCGATCTCTGCTTGTGGGCGTTCGCTGTTTATCATTGATGAGGTGGACAAGATGCCTGAACGCCTTCTTTCCTCCCTCAAACCTTTTATGGATCATCATAAGGAAGTCGGAGGCCGCGATTTTCGAAAAGCTGTTTTCTTGTTGTTGAGGTAATTTAACTAGGAATTTTCTGAAAATACCCCTTTAGTAATAAGGGCTCCGAAGATATCCTGAAAATCACACTAGCACACCATGAGGCTGGCCATGAACGTACTTCTCTGCGCCTGAAAGATTTCGAAGGCAAAGTGGCCCATGAAACATTCAATAGAGATGGTATGTTTATCTCCTCTTATTAAAACACCGGTTTAGGAGGGTTAAAAATGTCCGAGATTATTTCTAACCATCTGATTGACCACTACGTCCCATTCTTGCCTTTGGAACGCGTGCATTTGGTATGATTATCAAGTTGGTCCTAGAGGAAATGATTTTAGGAAAAGTGCATCTACACATATTTGGAGCGACAAGGCCGGCCGGATCTTGCCAAACAACAGAATACAGTGAAGCACGTGGCCGACCAATTACAGGTACCTGCTCCTTTTTGCATCATTTGACGGCTTTCGCTTGCAGTTCTTCCCAAAGGGCAACCCAATCTACTCGTCATCCGGATGTAAACGTGTGAACGCGAAGGCGGACCTAATATTGGCTGAGGAGAACCGAGCTGATGGGAAAAGCAAGAAAAGTGTAGATGAACACAAGACGGACGAAAGGGTTAGAGATGAAATATGAGCTTGTTTAATTGTGGATCGCCGCCTGCACAAACTTTGACGTTGTATCTCATATACGGGATTTTTTTTTGTACATCGCCTGCTATCCCGGTGCACTAGCTCCTTACATGTATCCACGATCACTCAGAGACGTTGTATTTTCGGCCCCTTTATTGCCTCACTGTTTTTATCGATGCGGGTTGCCATGTTGCCATTTTGATTCTGTATAAACGGTGAACTATCTGAGTGTTCTAGTTTTTCCACCGGTTCATATCGCCCTGGTACCTGACCGCTAGCATTTTCCTTGCAAATCTTATTCAGGAACAGAATGTCCGATGACGAGGGTGGTTCACGCATGGATGTCAAGGTAGCCTTGTTTAATTTAATCGGTGATCACCGTTCGAGTCTTCAGGACATCCCTGGTCCGTCGAAGGCTAGCAAAAAAGGCGGCGATATTGCGCTCAAGAAAGGCCGTCGTATCAGCCGTAGCAACCGGGCCGAAAATGCACGCAACATTAAAATGAAGAAAGCAGCGGTAGGTCCAGCGAGTGCACGTTTACTATTTTTGTTAGGAAAAACGAGGACGGCAAGAGGAGCGGAAGAAGCTGCGGGAAAAGTTGGGCGAAAAGGCAGTGCCGAAGGAAGTGCCTCGGACAATTGAAAGCACGCGGGAGCATGACGTGACGATGGTGGCCGCGGAGGACGAGGAGGTCGAACACGATGAGGAGCACGACGAGTTCGCCAGCTATTTCAACAGAGACACTACGCCGAAGGTCCTTATCACAATGTCGCCGTATGCTAAAGTGGTGAGGCAGAAGTTAATTTTCTGAATTTCGATTTAGAAAACGTGGAAGTTCTGTTATGAACTCCAAAAATGCATTCCTGGAGCCGATATCTTCTCCAGAAAGAACGTTGCCCTGAAAAAGGTTTATTTATGGATGTTGCTCAACCCTGCTTTTAGATTGTCAAGCAGGCCATCGAGAAAGAGTATACGGACTTATTGGTGGTTCATGAGGACATGAAAATGCCGAGTGGGTTTTTGTTTGCAGCTGACATTTAACTTTTAGATGCCATGATTTTTTGCCATCTGCCAGAGGGGCCAACGGCATATTTCAAGATCAACAACCTAACATTTACAAAGGATATTAAGGTACGTACGCTTCTTGTTCTTTTGAAGATATTTCTCTTAGAAATCCGGTGAAAGCACTGACCACTACCCGGAGGTGATTCTCAACAACTTCAATACTCGCTTGGGGTAGGCGTGGTTGGAACCCATCCAAATTTTTTTTATAGACACTCTGTCGCCAGGATGTTCGCCTGTTTATTTCCGCACAATCCAGAATTCAAAGGTCGTCGCGTCGTGACATTCCATAATCAGCGTGATTACATCTTCTTCAGGCATCATCGGTAATCTCTCGGCTTTTCGTTCGCCAATATCACATTTTTTTCAGTTACGAATTCAAGAAGGAAGGGAAGAAAGCTGCCCTCCTTGAATTGGGCCCTCGGTTCACCCTCAGACTGAAATGGCTCCAAAAGGGGACGTTCGACACGACTGGTGGAGAATTCGAATGGGTCCTCAAGGTAAATTGTACCGCTCTATATCTATTAATCTTCCACTTTAGCGCCACGAAATGGAAACGAGTCGCCGTCGATTCTTCCTCTAAACCCTTTTGCTTTCCTTTTCTTGTTGAATTGATTTTGTTGAGTTTGCTTTGCTCCGAAAAATGAATAAACGTTAATTGTGAGCTGTTGGCTGTCTGCTTCAACTTCGTTATGAGACGATCGATCTTTACAGAATTTTTCCTCCGAGTCATTGTTAGTAAAGTTCAGATTTTTAGGATGCTTGTGCCTCTGCGCACAGCCGCCCTCATGTCTCGGCTTGTCCGAGCACGCATGGGTGCCGCTCATCTTGGGCCGGTGAGCATCCCATTCAGCTTCTAACTTTTTTATTTAGATCCGAACCCGTATGGCTTTCGGTGAGGACGCGCGTGGCCCGGAAATTCCAGTCGGAGCGAAGCTTGGGCACCCAGAAGATCCGGAAACGCACACATATGACGGTGACTACAGAGGGAGCCCGAGCAAAGGAGATTCACTGCTTCCTGAGTAAGCGTTGACCGAATTTTTTTCTGTGTATCGCGATGTTTAGCTTTTGATCAACAAATCAACAAGTGTTTTTGTAGCTACTGGTACCGACGCCCGTCGATGGGACGAACATACATCGACCGCGTGATCACCACCCTCATCTCGGCAGCCATGTGGTTCTGGTTCACCTACCATATGTACTATCACTCCGGTCATCTTTTCGTAAGTTTTTATGCGCTCGATTTTTGATTAGAAGACACGAAATGCTCTTTTATAAACCCTTTTCAGGGTCATTGGTACATGCCCTACCTCCACGAATTCTCCGACGCCGAACTAGGAATCCCCGCGGATTCCGCAGCGGATCCGGAGTACTGGGGCAACCACGGCAAGCCAGCCGGCACCTACCGATAAATCACCTCCACCTATTTTAGTCTCGAATTTAACTGTTTTTTTTGCTATATATCCGCTCGGTTCCTGTAGTTCTGATTCTTTATTGTGACTAGAATTATGACGTGATGGCCACGTGCCACCCCCTATTATGTCAGATAAAGGTTTATGAAACGTTTGTTAGTGATTTTAAAAAGGCTATGACACCATCATTGTTATTTGATTACTAGCGTCGGGGTTGGTAGCTTTTTCGCTTTGCTGCATGGGACGTCTATGCGCTGCATTGATTACCGTAGGGGAAGAGAACGCGGGTCGGGGTCTGGCCAGACTTACACCCGGGAACTGGAAACCTGCAAAGGCAGCGGAAGAGAAGAGAAAGATGCCGTGGCTTCCGATACATCATTGTTTACGAAAATTAAAATCCGAGAATTATCTTCAATACTTTCATTTAACTTCTGGAGCACTAGATTTTAGGTTCCCTATAGTTTCATTTTGTGTGTAGCTTTCGGCCCTCTCTTATCACCCATTCTTCCGCAATTGTTCCATTACAAGGTCAACAATTTCAGCGTAGCCGTTCTGGCATGAGATAAAGGATAAAGAGATGGAAACATGGCAGCCAACTCAGCGGGAACTAGAAGAAGTACTCGAGCTCCTCCGCCACTCTCAGTCCTTGGACACAAACGTGCAGCGAAGCGTTCAACAGGTCTGTTTTTTTGTTATGAATCAGAAATTTTACTTCAGCGGCTCGAGCAACTGAACACCCATCAATACTTTTGCTGCTACCTCGTCTATATTCTGAGTGATTTGCGGCAAGAGGAGGTGAAGGCGTATTATCTATTGGAAAACCATTCCTTAGGTTCCATCGCGAGGCTTGGCCGGGTTGATTCTGAAGAACAATATACGTGCGCAATGGCGCTCACAGCCGGCCCAGATTCGTGACTTTGTGCGTATCAAGACGCTGAACTCAATTGGAGACCCGCATCCGCTGATTCGAGCAACGGTATCTTCTTGTAATTGGCTTTTAATTGAAAGCTTGGTTTTAAAAGAGGTTCTTTTGATGCAGCGATCATGGAATACGAAAATTAAAAAGCCATTTTTTTAGGTCGGTATCATTATAACGACGATCGTCGTGGAGGAAGGGATCCAGTCTTGGCCGACATTGCTTCAAACCCTCGGCGAGCTGCTCGTCTACAACGATGCATATGTGCAAGACGTATGTTCTTTGCCATTCATTGTCACACCCTTTTTTCTAGGGAGCCCTCAACGCCATCCAGAAAATCTTCGAAGACAGCGGTGACCGACTTGAGAAACACGAGCACATCGAGCCTCTCTTGCCAAAACTGCTTCCATTTTTCCGGCATGAAGTAGGGAAAATGAGGTAAGAGGGATAAAATATCGGGGTTTTTTATCGAACTCTTGTCTCGATAACTCGGCCATATTTCGTTTTAGGGGCCTCGCGATGAATGCGATCAACTCCATCCTAATGGTCCCTGACGAGCCGATCACCTGCGTCATTGATGACTTCATCGTCGAGCTATTCCAGCGTGCCCACGACCCCGAAGAAGTTGGCTGTGTCACCATTACCCCAATCTTAATTTCCCTAGGAAGTCCAAAAGCAACTCTGCCGTTCCCTTACCTTGCTTCTCGACGCACATATCGATAAAATGGAGACGAATTTGCCGAATGTCGTCACTTATATTATCGTGAAGACCCAGGTTTGCACCTCGTTCCGGTTATCAAGTTGTTCATTAGGACGCAAATGAAGCTGTGGCCCTGGAGGCGTGCGAGTTTTGGTTGGCGCTGGCGGAGAACACTGATGTTTGCCGGTTAGCAATGATTTGGCATCTTTGATAATGAAAAATAGGGAGGTGCTTGCTCCGTATCTGAAGGACATAATCCCGGTGCTCATCAAATGTATGCGCTATTCGGAGAACGATATTCATATACTGAAGGTTAGTTTTTGCAATTATTTTCGAATTACTTAAATTTAGGGTTACGATGACACGGAAGATGCGATGGTTCCGGATAGAGCAGAGGATATCAAGCCGCGCTTCCATCGAGCCAGAACACAAGGCCAGGAAGGGACGGTACGCTTTATTTTCTAGCTTTATATACTTGTGTATAGGCTGATGGCGAGGAAGAAGACGATGACGATGAGGGCAACACGGAATGGAATATCAGTCAGTGCTTTTTAGTTTTTGTTTACTGATTTTATAGGGAAATGCGCGGCTGCTTCTCTCGACGTGCTCTCCTCGATTTTTGGCGATGAAATGCTGCCGATCCTCATGCCAATCCTACAACAAGCATTGCAACACCCTGAGTGGCAGGTGAGCTGGGCTTTTGAAGCTTCTCGTTTTGTTTAATTATGAAAAACTCTGTTCTTTAGCTCTTAATTCTCTTTATTACAGGTCCGCGAGTCCGGCATCCTGGCTCTTGGCGCGATAGCGGAGGGCTGCACGCAAGGCATCGAACCGCTTCTCTCCGAGCTGATCCCATTTTTGGTCAGAACATTGGAGGTTTGGTTATGATTCTTCGGCGCTAATGGATTTTCAGGATCGCAAAGCCCTGATACGGTCGATCGCCTGTTGGACACTGTCGCGGTACTGCCACTTTGTCGTCTCACAGCCGCATGAGATGTACTTCCAGAACTTGCTCACCAAGGTGAAATTTGTCAAACTTCCAATTTACACGGTTCTTTAGCTCCTCGCCCGGATCCTTGACGGCAACAAGCGGGTTCAGGAGGCTGCTTGCTCAGGTATGGATAAATGGGTTTTGCAGGGGATAATAAAATTAACGAGAAGAAACTATAAAATTAAAAGTGAAGCTTTTTAATTTTTGTAAAATCTGTGTTGAGAATATAACCGTTGATAAAGCTCCGATTTTCAGCTTTTGCAACCCTCGAGGAAGAGGCATCCAGTGAATTGGTGCCCTATCTAGGCGAAGTTCTACAAACCCTCGTGAATGCATTCCGTATTTATCAGGTAAAAAATGTAAGGGCATTTTTTTTATAACTATTTAGGCCAAAAATCTGCTGATACTCTACGACGCCGTGGGCACGCTGGCCGACAGCGTTGGTGCCCATCTGGCTCAAGACAATTACGTTGAGCTTTTGATGGGCCCGTTGATGCACAAATGGGCAACCTTGTCCGATGATGATAAGGTAGAGCGACTCTGTTTATGTTAACTTTACCTGATCACAGATGTTTTTGGATTTACTCCATTTCTTAGGAACTCTTTCCCTTGCTCGAGTGCGTCTCCTCCGTAGCCTCAGCACTTGGCCCTCGCTTCCTGCCCTACAGCCAGCCAATCTTCAAAAGGTAGCTCAATATCTTTTTTGCATATTTAAACTATCTTTTTAGATGCATCGATCTGATTGTCAAATGCCTAACCCAGCAACAAGCGCACCAAAATAACCCAAACGGCGAGGATCCCCCGGAGAAGGTATCGATAAATCAAAATTTGCCTATAAAGACTTCTTAGGACTTCCTGATCGTGTCGCTCGACTTGCTGTCCGGACTCGCCGAGTCGCTACATCAACAGATCGACCCGCTGGTCGCCCAGAGTCAACCGCCACTTGTCGAACTGGTCCGCGTCTGCGCTTTGGTAGCTTTCTGGCTCAAAAAAATTTATAATATTGTTTAGGATCCGACCCCTGAGGTGCGACAGAGCTGCTTCGCTCTTATCGGCGACCTCGCCAAGGCCTGCTACCACCATTTGTCTCCCCAAGTTGGTGAGTAGTTTTGTTAGTTTTTTGGAGAGCATCACCTTGTTTTAGCCGATTTCATCACCATCCTCTCCGCCAACCTCGACTCTGAGCAAATCTCCGTCTGCAACAATGCGATTTGGGCTCTAGGAGAGGTCAGGAAATCACGGGCTCTTGTGAACTTTTAAATTTTTAGATTGCGCTGAAGATTGGTGACCAAATGAAGCCCTACGTCCCGCATTACCTGGCCAATCTCGTTTTGGTGATGAACAAGCCGAACGTGCAGAGGACGCTGCTGGAAAACACAGGTTTTGTGTTAGAATTTTGCGTTGATTGGCCTTGTAGCGATTACGCTCGGCCGGCTTGGCATACACTGCAGCGAGGAAGTAGCCCCGCACTTGGAGCTTTTCATGCGGACCTGCTGCTTTGCGCTCAGGAACATCCGGTGGGTTTCGAGATCTAAAACGTCTGCACTTCGACTCTGACCAAATGACTTAATTTTTCAGCGACAACAGCGAGAAGGAGAGCGCTTTCACCGGACTGTGCATGATGGTCAATGCTAACCCGGCAGGATGCATGCGGGTATAAAAGCATTAGTGGAAATAAAATTGGGGTTTTCTAGGATTTCATCTTCCTCTGCGATGCTATTGGATCATGGAACCAACCGCCGACACCTCTTCGCGAAATGTTCTATCGAGTGGGTTTTTGTACTAAAATTACTGTGCCGTTTGTTAAACCCATATGTTTTAGCTGAATAATACTGCGCTTTTCAGATCCTCCTTGGCTTCAAGCAGAACGTGGGCGACCAAAACTGGGGCCTCTTCACCGGCCAATTCCCGCCTCCTCTCCGCCAGAAGTTCGCCAGCCAATATCAGCTTTAAGTTTCGTGATTTCGTTAAGCTTCCCTCGGATATGATATGTCTTATGATTCTGGATTTTGGCCATCAGTCCCCACCCATCTTTCATGTCTTCGTGTAGCGTGTCCACGTCCTGTCCTCCTATTTCCGGCCAGGACGGCTGGGATTCTGGATGATCTCCGATCCGGATCTCGGCCGCGGTCTAATTTTGTCGTCCCACCTCTTCCTGTCCACCTAAGCCGTCCTGTCGTTTGACTGCTACCTTTAAACCCCCTCTCCTCCCTTCCCAGGTGTCGCGTTTCAAACGTTTATAGGCTTTTCCCATTTGTTTTCGGGTATTGTCTTTGTCCGTGTTACGTGAATGAATTGGTGTTCTATGTGCTTTCCTGCGAACGCAACCACTGTCCGATGCTTATCGGCTCGGCGCGCCCGAGCTTCTCATCTCAGCTGGGCATTGGTGGTTTGGTGGTTCGCTTCATCGTTGTGAGATCCCTTAGTGGTCGTGATAGCCTTATATGTCGTGTTTGTCGGCCTGGGAAGTCTCGGGTTAGATCAAATTCTGGATTTAGTACTGTTCAACCAGCGCCGAGGTTTCGTCAGGTTTGCATGTTTGTGCCTTGACGTCGTGCCCTATTTTGATCATGCTGCTACCTCAGGTCTAAAGATCAAGCTTTGAAGAGCCACCGTTGCCAACCTTTAGACCTGCTAGCAACCATAGCTTCTAATGCTTCCAATTTTAGGCCTGTACCCTATAGCTATCTCAGAAGTGTGATGTCCTAATCGTCGTGTGATGTCGGATCAGGGGTTTAGCTGCATTTTGAGGTCGGCTTGTAGAAAAATGTAAAGCCCTAGGGATCTTTAGTTTGACCGAATTCGTAGACCGAAACAATAAATTAGAGAAAAATGACTACATGATGCAGTTATTCCCTGGTCCTAACTCTGGTGTCCTGCATGCGTGTATCCCGTCCTGGTCCTCAGTTACATGTACTGCCCCTATTTATGTTTTGGCGGTTTTGGGAACGAATTTCTGCACGCGAAATACACGAAATTTTATCAGAGTTTACAAAATCGCCGACCGCGCCCCTCCTGTCCTCCCCACCCTTTCGCTTTTGAAATCCCCTTTGAAAAGCTTTCTCAATACATGCCCCTTTAGCGTATTTATAAATGCATGCTCGGTCAATAAAGATTTGGTTCTCAATCAACAGCAAAAATTCGGGACCGTGATATCTCGCATGATTATCCCGCAGCGAACCTCGTAAGCCGACATCAACGAAAATTTTGTACTTTGACAAACAGGAACTATGCCTTTTCGTTTTCTGCTTTTTCGCCCAGCTAAAGAATAAAAAACCAACTTTGCAGGCTCAGTCATGTGGAGACGACTTGCCGGCGCCTCAGTCCTCGCAACCGGGTCGTTCGCCGCCGGCAGCCTGCTTGGACCCGATCTAGCTACCGACTTGTTCACCCGAAAAGCGTATGCAGCTACAGCGACAATGCCGATGCCCGTCACATTGCCCGAAAGCGTCGCTCTGCCCACCATCGACGCTAAACCAATGGCCCCCTCCCGTTCCTCTCAGATCATGCAATTCGGCTATCCGGGCTTCGACAATGTGCGCACGTTCGAGGACTTTGTCCTCTCCTACGACCGCAAGACGCGAACAGCCCACTGGGTCTGCGAACACTTGAGCCCTGACCGTATGGTTTATGACCCGAAAGTCGACCGCTCGAAGAGCGAGTTCAAACCCGACACGTCTGTCCACGAATACTTCCAGTCGAAAAATGAAGACTACAAGGGCAGCGGCTACGACCGTGGCCATCTCGCTGCTGCCGGCAACCACAGAAGAAGCCAAAACAGCGTCGATCAAACATTTCTTTTGTCAAACATGAGCCCCCAGGTCGGGCGCGGCTTCAACCGCGACAAGTGGAACGATGTGGAGAAGCATGTGCGCACGCTGGCCAAGAAGAACCCGAACGTCTACGTCATGACGGGCCCATTGTACATGCCGAGGAAGGAGATTGACGGCAATTTATACGTGAAATACAAGGTGATCGGGAAGAACAACGTCGCCGTGCCGACCCATTTCTTCAAGGTGGCGCTGATTGAGACGGTCCCAGGCAGCTTTGAGCTCGAGGCATATGTGTTGCCAAATGAGCCGATACCCGACACAGTGCCGATTGCCAGCTTCTTGGTACCACTTGAGATGATTGAGCGGGCGGCTGGGTTTTTGATTTTCGAAAAGGTGCCGAAGGCCGCTATCAAGAAGGTCAATGGGAAGAAGGCAGGAGGATTTTGGTAGAAAAACGCCTTCTTCAGTTTTATTAATTTTCTGCGTAGATTGTAAGAATCCTGTCATCGTGGTGCTTCCTTTTGTCCAATTTAGTCTTTACTGAATACCCAATTTGTTTTAGATTTAGCTATATAGATTTTCAGAACTGTTGTGATATCTCTGCTGCTTTCACGTTTTAGTAAAATTTCTTTGTTTTCTTTGATTCATTTGCCGTAATTTATGTCGCACTAGGCTTTTCAATTCGTTGTTATGCGCCGGTGCGTAATGGAAGATTTTAAGACCAAAAATAAATTTCAGAAACTCGATATGGGACTCTACGATGATGATGAAGAACTCGCCGCTCCCACGGTTTGATGCTCCTCACATCGGAATAGATTTTTCTTTAGCCTACAACTTCCGACGAAGCAGCTCCGCCTTTGAAACGAACCAAGCTCGACGATGTGGACAATTTGCAAGAAGCTTCGAACGGAATTGCTTATTCCGCTGCGGCTGGCGATCCATCAAAGTTTGGTAATTACACCGCTTAGACATTACGGATTTGAGGGTTGTTTTCCTGGTTAATCAGCGAACTTTTTCAGCTGACAAGGCGAAGCCAGCTTCTGGCTCGGTGAGCCTCGTATGGTCGCTATGTGCGAAGAAGGGCGAGCGGGAGGATATGCAAGATGCACATTTGGTCGTGGAAAGAATGCTGGCCGGAAAAAATGATGTGTAGGTTTTTCTTGGTTACTGATATAAATTTTCTAGCGTTCGCTGCGCAATTTTCGGAATCTTTGATGGACACGCTGGGGCGCGGGCAGCTCTTCATTGCGAACATCACCTAGCTGGGCTGTTGGAAGAGAAGCTAAAGAAAGGTTAGCTGTTATTTTTGTTACGTTTCGATGTTTTACAGCCGAGAGCCTGGAGATCATGGAGAAGGCGCTGAAGCGTTACTTTACGGAAGTCTATCGCCAACTCGACGACCAATTTCTAGCCGAGGCAAAGAAGAAGTTTGTCTGACGTTTCTTTCTTGTTTATCGTATTCTCTAGCAAACCGGTCTGGAAGGACGGCACGACAGCTACGACCGCGCTTCTGCTGAACAACACGATTTATGTTGCGAATATAGGCGACAGTCGAGTGGGCGTTTTTTTTGTATTCTTAACCATCAGCTGCTATAGGCAATAGTGGCTCGACAAAAGGAAGATGGAAGTGGAGCCGTGGCTGTGCCCTTGACGGTCGACCACAATCCGACGATACACGAGGAGAGAATGCGAATTCAAAAGACTGGCGCATCGGTGATGTAAGCATTTTATGAGGACTTCTTGCTGGAACGCAGAATTTTATTTTCAAAGACGGCTCTATTTTTTTTTCTAGCGACGGCCGAGTAAACGGATCGCTAGAAGTCTCGAGATCGATCGGGGATGGCCATTTCAAAGCCAACGGCGTCATCAGCACCCCAGATATGCGAAAATTGGCGTTGACTGATCGTGACAGGTATTTTCGACCACATAATCTCTGAAAAAATTTTCCAGATTTCTGCTAGTGGCTTGCGATGGGCTGTGGAAGGTGTTCAGCAACGAAGCCGCAATCGAATACGTTACCGAAAAGTTGAACA
The DNA here is from genome assembly GCA_958295435.1 of Mesorhabditis spiculigera. Lineage (NCBI taxonomy): Eukaryota > Metazoa > Nematoda > Chromadorea > Rhabditida > Rhabditidae > Mesorhabditis > Mesorhabditis spiculigera. The sequence continues at coordinate 2,097,528 of CATQJA010002709.1, read as the reverse complement.
AAGCCAAAAAGGTAAAAAATATTTTTTTTCGATGTTTGTTTCTAGGTTGAATCCGTGATTGCCGCCGATTCACCAGAAAATGCCGCATGGGATTATGTAGCCGAGGAAATGGCGGCTGAAGCTGTTCGGAGAAAGTTGGCGTTTTTCAAAGGGTTAGTAATGCTAAAATTTGAGGTGCGGCGACAATGTGAGTGTGATCATCGTACGGCTGACCCGAATTTAAACGAATACGACCAAGATAATTGTATCCAAAAACCATTTTGACGTCATTTTGGAAAATACAGACAAATATTTAAAAAAACTGTCGAAAATTTTTTTATTTCATTTCGCACGTGCTTTTACTTCTTTAAACCGATAGCCTTCATCGGGGCGGCCTTACTTTTCGCCGCGGTCAGCTGCCGGATCGCGGTGGGTGTCTGCTTGCCGCTGGTCGACGCTCGGATGGCTTCACGTCTCATTTCTGCAAATTATTGCATCGGTTGTTGTCGTTTTGAGCTTGGAATTTTCAACTTACTGTCGCGGTTACGGTCGCCGCGCGCGATCGCTTCTTGCACGTTGGCGGTTGTCGTCTCGATGCGCACGCACTTCTTGTCTGACGTCTGGTGGGCTTGGTTTGGGTAGAGGTGGCGGCGGATCGGATTGACGTGGAGCACCTCTGAAAATGTTTTAGTATTGTAAATTTTTGGAAACATCTTTGTGGTTTTAGTATAGTATAGAGAATTTGCAAGTTTTTAGATAGTTTTCCCATTGAATATAGCCAAATTTTATTCACAAATTTTTAATACGCATATCTGGCCTTATTGTAGAAAACAAATGAAAAATGATTTTTTTTTTGATTAGCATGAAACTAGGAATTGAGTTTCCCATTTAATTCGATGAGCTGGAAAATTCACCCTATTGCTATCCATTTCCAAATACGGGATGGTCCTGCATCTACTAGCCGGCCTTCTCCTTCAAGTTGTCCATCTAATCGCGGCTGCCCCACTTCTCTTCCACGCGGCACCCATCGCCCTCCTGCTGCTCGTCTGCACGAAAAGTCAGGAATAACCCCCGAATTACCTCATAACCCCACTTCAGAAAAAGTAGCCCCCGAGATGCAGTCGCAGTCAATGGAGGCCGTCTCGCCAGCGGGAATGTTCGTGCCAAAAGCCCAATCGAGAGCCTCGACCGACAACGACCCGTGCAACACGTACTTCGACGCGCCGGAAGACAGCTTCGGCAACTCGTGCAAGGTGACCGTCCCGTCGAAGGAGCCGATTGAAGAAGATGAACAAGAGGAGATTGTGCACGCACGCGATGACAAGGATCTGCGAGAGGTAGGGGAATGAGTTCGAGAGTTTAATTAAATTAAAAAAATCAAGATACAAAAACAGCGTAATGCCGATTCATACTCAATTGCGATATTTTCGCAAATTTTTTCTCAGTAAAAAGACAATTACGCTTTTGAAAGGTGCAAAATAAAACGTTTGCAAAGGGCAAACACTAAATTCGGGGGTTTTCGTATATCTCGAATTTTTTGTAAAAAGGGCTATAACCTATTCTACAATACTTAGAATGCATTACAAAAAACAGGTTAAGTTATTAAAGATACAAATTCATGCGTTCGGTTGACTTCCCCCACTTTAAGAATTGGAATTCCGTCGATCGACATTCTTAAAATCCCTGTTATTTACAAATCGGCATCCTATCAATCGATATTATGAAATCGGTATTAAAGAGCTTGTACGGTTTCGAGCCCCTCAACGCATTGTCGATTTTCAGATTGAAGTGAAGTCGGCCTACATGGGCGCAATCTTCCCGGGCGGTGGTGGTGCCGTCGGACCGCCCCCATCCGTCATTGCCGGCCCGCTTCCGGTACGGATTCATTTCGCCATCATTCCGCAACCATTCAGAACCGCTCGAAAAGCATCAAAAAGCAGAAGAACCAAGGAGGTCCTGGGGCCAAAGGCAGCGGATCGGCCGAGCAAATCAAGTCCTCCTACATCTTGTGAATCCTCGATGGAGGCGCCCCCTACTCGAACGTTAAAACAGCGACTACCGTTTTTTGTTAACATCTACAGCAAAATAATTGATCTTGCTCTGTGCGCTAATAAAGAATCGGGTGGTTGGCCACATTCTGATAGTCGCATTGATTTTCCTATGGAATATGAGGAAGCTGGAGGTTGGTTTTTGAGTTTTTCCCGTATTTTCGAAAAACGATAATTTTCGGGTTGCCTAACAAAAATTTGTAAGTTTTTGCATGTCCGTAAGGTATAATAAGCCCAACCCACCTCCATTAAAAAATTCATCTGGTCGCCGCTGCGAAATCAGCCCATCGAGAGCGTCGTCAAATTCCGAGAAACCGAATGCATTCCGGGGCCGTTGACCAGCTGCCTGCCGAGCCCTGAGAAATAAAATTATGTCAATTAAGGCCCATACTTACATCCCGGGCCTCGCGTTTGTCCCCATCCTCCCGGGGCCCACGCGCCCCGGGGCCAACCTCGGCCTCGACCGATCGGTCGCCGCCTTTTGCATCAAATTGTGCTTCTCCATGCGGATGAACGTGTCCTCATCCTTGTCGCTGAAGAGCCCCTGTAAAAAGATGTTACTTTCAGAGCTCGCCAAAAAAGTCCAAAAAACTGGCAAAAGACGCACCTTGTCTTTCTTCTGATCCTTGACCAAACGGGGCACAAATTCGGCGGCGATCATCTGAAAAAAGCGATAGTGTGCGTTAGAAAAACGCCCTACCTTGCGCCTCCCGGCGTCCGCTTCCCGTGTTCTGCGCTCGGAGTCGATTCGGTCCTTGACAGCCTTCGTCTCCCGCTCAACGGTGCCCTAGAAAGATCACGAAAAGGAGACGCTGGGTACCTGAACATAATTCTTGAGTCGCGCTCGCTCTGCGGTCACTGTATCCCTTGGCAGAAGTCGTCTCGTCTCGTGGTCAAAGTCGTCGAGAGCATGCCGGGCTACGCAACTGAAAAAGCGGATGTTTCAAGTTTTCATCACAAAAATCTGTATCTTTTGTTTTTCGCTCCGAATTTAAAGATGAAACTTTATAGGTGGACATTTCCAGCCTAAAAAAGACCAACAACCTCAATAGGGCTCTGGACGAAGCTTCTTCTATCGTGCCGACCCGGGAGACCTCCTTATCGAAGGTGCGCATCAAACGGAGCACCACCTTCGACAGCTTCTCCTCGTCTTTCGCCTCGGACTTTTGCGTCATCGCCTGCAAATTGAGAGTTAGCAAAATCAAATCCAAACTAACAATCAAACGAAGAAATGTTTTAATGTAAAATTAGCCAGCCAAAAACACGGATCCTATTGATTTGGTCAAGGCGACGACGGGCCAAGGCGGCCCGCGATGAAAAGCCACAAAATTCGCGGGGCGCGCTCTGTTTCACTCTATTTGCCATTGAGGGTGGCCGGGTCAACAAAAAAGCTCATGACTTGCGGGGAATCTAAGGCGTCTCCTGGGTTGGTAAGCCCTTGTTTTTGGTTGTGAAACAGCGGGGTTGATCCCAGGAAATTTTGTTAGGCTTTTTAGGATCCGGGGGGGCCATATCGCCTATTAATCGAATAAAACATTTTTATTGTGCTTTTTAATACAATTAAGATATCTTTTACAAAGGCAAACTTGGAAAAAGCGAGAAAAACTCGGGAAAAGGCCGAAATCTTGGTCATTTTGGCGCGAAAAAAATTACTTTTGATCTAAATTCTATTTTTGAAAGTTTTCATGCGCTGGAATAGCTAACTCAATCGAATATCACGAGTGTTCATATATATATATATTTTACCAAAATTTAACGGTGTTGTAAATAGACAGACGCAAAAAAATGCGAAAAAATGCGTTGAAAAGTCGAAATTGGACCATTTGGTCAATTTTTTGTCGAAAATTAACCTAAAATGATTAGAATCACAAAATAACATGCACGGGATACTATTAAAATCAAAGGTTACTCTAAAAATTTCCATTTATACCCGACCATCAATGGAAAATGGCCGCCGCTGCCCCGGAGGAACCACCACAGCCAGTCCAACGTATCATCGACCTGACCAAGGACATTGAAGGCGATAAGCTCGACCTCAGTAGCGTTCATGTAACCTAGAAGCCGGCAATCTTTGCAGAAAAGTTCATCTCCAACATTCTGCGCTATATCGACGAGTACACGTCGGACCCGCCCAGCTTTCCGACGTACAAAAATACGGCGGCGGTGGGGAATTCAAGTGTCGGGCAAAATTAGTCGACCGGCTTCAGGTCCTGCAAGTTATACACGCAGCCCGAGAAGTCATTGTCCGCGAGCCAGGGGTGGTTGCAGTCAAGGTAGGAGAGTTCTAAAGTGTCTTATAAAACTGATTTGCCGTTTTTCCATTGTACTGCCTTTCTAATTTCTAGAGCCCGGTTGCGGTTTGCGGTCCGTTGATGGGCCATGGCGACTCGTTGATCCAGTGCTTCGCCAACGTCGGCCGCCCCTGCAAGATGAAGTACATCTTCCTCGGCAACTATGCGGGTAAGTACAGGGAATCATGGTACTGAACCCTTATTGGGGGGGGGGGTTAGCGGCGAAAGCCATTGATAGATTAAGATAAATAATTGAGTAATTTTTATGGACTTTCTATAGTTACAAAATACGCAAAAACTATATAAAAGATGGGTATTTCATTACTGTGGAGAGGCCAAAGCTAACTTTCCACCTCGCCACAATCCCCCCGCTAACAGTCCAGTACCACAAATAATTTTGCCACTTTTTCAAGGAAGCGGCGCCCACCCCCACGAGGTCCTACTGTTGATGTTGGCCCTCAAAGCGCTGTACCCGGACCGTGTCATTGCCCTCAAAGGCCATATGGAAGATCCGCCGGTGCTCGAGGCAATCATGTTCATCGAGGGGATGAAGATGCGCGATCTGGTGCCGCTCGACAACTCGCCGCGCCCCGTCTGGCAGGCGATCAAGGTGCGAGCCTTGCTTGGTTCTAGCTCATCTATTCAGGAATGCGTCTGCATGCTGCCCCTCGCCGCCACGATCAACGACACGGTGCTGTGCGTGTCGGGCGGCATCGGGCCGCTTCTGTGCAAGGAAGGCCTGCAGCAGCTCGGCCCTCTTCAGCGCCCTCACAATCCGAGTGTGCCGACTGACCGGCTTCGCGTCATGGTTAGTGTTTATGGCTTCGCGCAGCAGTAACCCTCACCGCTTTCAGTAAAAATGGGGGCATAGAACAAGCGATTTTTTTAAGAACAAAGAGAGCGAAGCGAACCAATTTACATAGCTTCAAAAATAGTCTCAATCTCAATTGCCGGTCGTGAATCGGCCACTTTTGGCCGAGAATGGTAATTTTTTCGCATTTTACTGACCTTTAGGAATAGTGAAACATATCCTAGAAACAAGCGCTTTTATGCGAAAAAATGGGACCGCAAGGAAGAGTTTGGTCCCCTCTAGCCTGCGCGGACATCCTAAAGAACAAAAAGACCCAACCCTTCAGGAGGTCATCTGGGGCGTCATGCGCCTTCGACACCGCCCAACGCGCCCGAATTGGCCGCATTTCTCGCGTAGCTCCATTAACAATCTAAGAAATACCGCCATCTGTTTCAGCCAACGACGTCGAAGAGTTCTGCAATAAGCACGGCATCAAATTCATCGTGCGCGGCCGCCAGTTTGTAGGCTTTCGGAGGAGAGGTCTGAAAAAAAGACCAAAAAAATAAGGTGGCAAATGGTTTCCTGAACAATCCCCGCCAACTGGTCACGCTGTCGTCGGCTGAGAACTACTTGGCGCTGCTCGAGAACCAGTCGGCCGTGTTGATCTTTGGTAAAGATCCGTTGAAGGTTCGTGATGCTGGTTAGTTAGCCGGGGGGGGGCTAACGTTCCTTGATGTTTCTAAATTTTCTCAATTCAACAGGTGATCGCACGACGGTGGGCCCCGATCAACCGCGAGCCCGACAGCCTCGACGACAACAAGGCCCCGCAGGGCACCAACCAACTGCCCACCTCGCCCCCAGACTGGCCGAACGCGAAAAAGAAATAGATGCGTGTCTGTGTAAATAAACTGTCATCAATCGCCGTTTCACGATGCACACCCGTCTCAATAACTTCATTCCGTAGAAACATGGACAAGGGCAGCGAATGCGCGCTGCAAACAACGGGGGCCAGGAACAACCATGATAAATTAGTGGTAAAAATTTGGACGGAGATCAATGAGAAACCGCGACAAAATCTGGGATCAGTTCTTGAAGTATTCGGAGAGCTCGCCGAGATAGATGCGCTTGTCGGTTCCTCCGGAGAGCACTGAAAAGGGGGTAAGATTAAAAACGTAATCTCGCTAGTAAAAGAGTAAAATTGCAAAAAAAAAAAAAACACTCACAGATCGGTTCTTTCGGGTGGAAATCAGCAGCAATGACGGCTCCTTGATGTCCGGGCAGCTTGTACGCAATGCGTCCGGTTTCCACCTCCCACACGTAGACGTAACGATCAGCCGATCCGGCCGCAACCCATTGGCCATCCGGTGACCAGGCACATTTCAAAAGGTTCTAAGCGGGTTTTAGGGAATTCATTAAATCCTTACTCGTTCAAAATTGTGCTCGTGGCCACGGAACACAGAGATCAGCCGATCACCCTCAACGTACGACCGGATGTCGAAGATCGCGACTGAAAAGTCGAGAGCTTCAGAAAAGGCTAGATACTACGATACCGTTTTGGTCCATCGAATTGCTGAGCAGGTGAGAGCCATCTGGAGCGAGCGCCAATGACGTGACCGTATCGCCGTGGTACTCCAGGGTGTACTCCGCCTCGCCACGTCGCATATCGTAGCACTGAATTTCAAAAATAATCGTTAGGGCATACAATAAGGCCTAAACAAAATGCTCTACTCACCACGATATCATTCTCAATGTTGCCCGCATATATGTATTCTGCTGTATCGTTGAATGTGACGGCCGTCTGCGCAAAGCGATTCTCAAACTTTTTCACCGGATCGCGCAACCGCAAGTCATGAACCTAGAAAAAAATTATCGACAAAATGATATAGTAATTTACCAGCACAAAACCGTCGTCACTGGCCGATGCGACGAGCTGGGGGCCACGTCGGGCCGGGTGGCATGCGTTTACAATCTCCAGGTGACTCTTGAATCTAAAAGTAGTAGGTTTCTAACGCCTCTTCTAAAAAAACCAACTTTCTTTTGCACGCTCCTGTTTCCATGTCCCAAATGCGTACCGTCTTGTCTGTGCCGCACGTGAACAGAGCGCTGAAAACAGGATTAGAAATGTAACAATTCAAACACCTTGAATCGGTGTTAAAGTGAAGATCCATGACGGTACCAGTGTGACCCTTCAGTAAGGCGAAATTCTCGCAGTCACCATACACGTTCCATAAGTAAATCTAAACCAGGAGTTTAAAATGACAAAAGATAAACCAACCTTTTGGTCATAACCAGCAGAGGCGAAAATAGCTCCATCCGTGGAAAACCGTGCACACATGATTTCACCCTCATGGCCTGTGAAGAGCATGATCGGAGCCTCAAATAAAATAATTATAGACTCGAGAAACGAGGCATTACCGGAATTTTTGAAGTTCTGGGTATATCGCCTGGGCCGCCTGTTGCTAGCAACTAAATGATTTGATGATATTGTGGGGAAAAGCCAACCTGATGACCGCCATAGGCCATGAGCTGTGCATTACCCTCGTCGTAGCGCCCACGCTTCGCTAAAAAAAATCTGAGGAGATCCAGAATAAAGAACCTGGAATTCCCATGGGAGGGGGCATCATTGGCCGCTTGAAGCCACCGTCTTCCATGGCTATTCTGTAAACGGTTTGTATGAATTTAAAGTGAAAAAGAAAAAAAAAGGAAAAGTAAAGTAGAGGGCGACATTGACGAATAATTCATAGAGCCCAATTTTTTACAAATATATTTATTCGTCGCATCCAGAAAAAAGTAATAACCGCTTTGAGAAATGGAAAGTTCTCAAATACCCATAACATAATGAGACCAGACAAAAAATACCGAGTGGGCGGCCATTTTGGAAAACAAGTAAAACCCGACAAAGAAACGGCAGAAAAATCAAAGCAAATTATTCGTAGTCTTCGAGAACGTCTCCCATATGTTGATTGTGCACCTTCTTCTGGTCCAATTTGCGCTTGATCGCCTTTCGCTTCGGCGGGCCATTGTAAAGGCGCTTGGGTGCCAGGTCCTGAAAAGAACACTGAGGAAAAGCAAGCAGCAATAACCTTCATCACATCAATTCCCTTTTTCTGCAGATATTCCTCAATCTTCTTCTCATCCAAATGATCCACGGAGACATTCCGCCAGAGACTCTTGAAGTCATCGGCCAGTTCTATATCCAGCGATGTATCATTGTAGAACACAGCCTAAACAACTTTTTAATAGCTGAATAGACTTACTCACCTTATCTTTACGCTTGTTGATGACTGTTGGCACCACGATGATGCTGGGAACTGCAAAATCGGTGTGAAAAGCCGTAAAAAACCACTTACCCAACGCATCCAAACACTTGTCTGCATTCGCAAAGCACTCGTTCAACTCCGAAAGCAAAATCCCGCCGCGTCCGTTCTCGTGTTGCGCCTTCAGCACTTCGACCAAGGACTTTTCACCAGTGATCTTGTACTTTGGACGAAACCTAAAAATCTACGAGTTTAATTTAAGGGTCTACTCGCACCTAAATTTCCCATTCTCATCCGTAATTATTTTCTCATTCTTCGGTAGTGCTTCTTGCAGCCAAAGTTCCGACTTCTTGCTTAGGCCGTAGATCTAAATAGGTAGGTTAAATAGGACCGATTTGATCTGATTCGGCCGATTCCGATCCAAATCAAATCGGTTGTGTTTTTGTTTTAATTGAATAATTGAGCGAATTGATTAAGCACCCTCCTAATCTAAAACAAACAATTGTGTTCGGACAGCAAAGCGTACCTGTAACTCATCCATGACCTCGCTAAAACCCAGGGGCCAATTCTGGCGGGCGAGGTGACGCTTCTTGAGGTAGTCGACCACTTTTGCCATTGTAGAAAAGTTGATAGCGTTTGATTGAGACCCAGGCGCAGCGGCCTCCATTTCAGCTTTCTTTGTAGCATCGCTCTTGGTAGTCTTCTTCTTTTTCGTGTCCCTGAACTCGGCATATAACGACTTTTGGATCTGGGCGGGTGGTGGAGCTGCCGGCCTCTGCTGAACACTACTCGTCCGCGCGGCATGCTTCTGGAAAGCGGCGCGCTGCCGCAGCAGCTCTGGATCCATCCTAGGAACTAAAAGTTAAGTTTATATCGCAAAGTTCCAAGTCGAACAAGAAATCTGATGGACAGCAACCATCACGAAAAACAAATAAGGCAAATCGTCTGTAAGTCTTTATTCTATCAAACCTATAAATTAATCCAAAATGTTAAATTGAAACAATCGCTGTCGTTCGGGATTCCATTCTTGCCTTGCCCTGCCTATTCGACTTGCTGGGCCTTGATGACTTCCTTGAACTGGAGTCCCTTGTTGATCTGGAAAAAATAAGTTTAATACTAGCAAATGCAAAAATAATAAAGGACGAAAAATAAATAAAGAAGGAAAAGCTTACATTGTCCCAGATGGTGTTGGTGAGGTTGTCGTAGACGTAGTTGAGTGTGTAGGCGCCACCGGTGGCCGCCAAGATGATGGTGGACCACCTTTGGGTCACGCCGCGGTAGATGACAGCTCCAATTGACATGATTACCTGGAAGGATATAATGGGAGTTTGGACAATCCGTTTCGATACGTATATCGTGGATTTGGGGCATCGCGAAGGTCAAGACAGGGGTTATAGGTTTTGACATACGGGGTAAGGGGGTTATAAAGTTAGAAAATAAATTTTTTCAAGTTTTTAAAGTCATATAGTGTAGCTTCTAGAAGAGCTCTTGAAGCACATTTCTCTAGAGTTTTCGAGGAAGAGCCGCGGTCCACACAAGTCCCGGGAGTGGCAAGAGCGCGCACGGTGGGTTGTTGTCCGGATGCTATTGGACTGGCCACTCCCCCAGTCGGTTCAAAGGTTTTTGTAGATGATCTTTAGATGGGCTCCCTTTCTCGAAATCTGCGAAATCTTTTTCTATAAGAAAAGCTAATTAGTAAAAAAGCTTATAAGCTAATAAAGGGTATCACTAGCTACTCGAAGATATTCCTAACAAAATCATTGCCTTCAAAATCGGAACTTTTGAAATGCAGCCATGTATTCAGCTTAGCTTTAGCCTTCTGTACCAAAGCAGCCTTTTCTATCAGGTCTTCTAGAAATACTGCGGTAAAAGTGATTGTAAAAGATTTCTAAAAGCCAAATTAAAGCGAACTTCAGTTGCTAACTTTACTCCAAAAAACTCGTAGCTTTCGAGTTTGTCGCCGCGGTGGTACCCGCGCGTGAACATCTGCTCATATTGCTTTCCCCTACAATTATTGCTTTTTGCGCCCTACCTTTGCCCGGTTTACTCTCAAACTCGTCACCGCCCCTTCAACCACCCTTTTTAGCGCCTCGTGGGTTGCTAGCGCGACAATGCCGGATCCTGAGAAGCAGGAAGCGCAAGGTGAGCAGACGTTATGAGAAGCCAACTTGAATTTTTAGAAGCAACTGTCGAAGAGGCTGCAAGCACCTCAAGGAAGGATGTAAGTGATTATGGTTATTTTTGAAGAATCGTGTCTCTAGGAACCAACCAGCTCTCGGCCCACTCGGGTGACGCGCCGGAACAGCAAGCAGAGCGTTCCGGAATCGACGAGTGCAGCGAATAGACAAGGTAGCGCAGAGTTTTTTCAGTATTAATTTGTTTTTTCTAGTACTTGCTCCTCGTTCTACCCCATCAATCGACAATCAGAAGAACAACTCTACCGAGTCGAACCCGGCAAGGGCGTTAAAGTATTTTAGCACCTGTTTTTCTGAAATTACACTTCAGGAGGAAGCGCGCCGACTTGAACGAAACGAAAAACAATTCCCCGGCGCCAGTGGATGCCGAGGATACAAATAGCGGCGGTATTTTTTGGAGGTTGAGTGGAAATCGGGTATTTAGATGTCCCTGATGAGGAAGCGAGGGAGCGCCGCGGGCCACTCACTGAACATTGTAGGGAATCTCTGGCATTCAATCTTTATTTATTTAGTGTTGGAGAATTCGAAGGGAAAGATCCGAGTTGGTTCTGAGCATCAGGTAACTTATTACATTGAAAGCTTTCTATTGCTGATTTCCAGGCGCTACTTGGGATCGAGAGCAAAGTGGATCGTGAATTTTACACCGATAGGGATGAACGAGATGACGTTGGTTTTCATTATCACGCTCCGTCAGGGCTTTGTAGGCGGCTAATTATTTATCTGTCGCTATCTTATTAATTTTTTTTTCTAGAAGCTTTGGATTCCACCGACGGAAAAAGCCGCTGATTTCGACGACCAAATGACGCTTTACCTGGAAGAGGCATGGGCGCGAAACAAGATTCCGCCGGATAGGGTATGTTTGCGCAAAATCTTCGATCTTTGATTTAGGCTATGTATATCCTCTACAAGTGTGGCTACGATTACGAGAAAGCGATCAAGGAACTCGATTCCCGGATTTACGTGGTAATCACGAATTGCTTTTTTTATTGAGCCTTACCCTAGGAAGATCACTGGTCCGGAGATGATCGACTGATATTTTATCAACTCTTCGGGCGCTATGGAAAGCGTTTCGATCTGATCCAGCGATCGGTAACTTTTCAACACTGAACCCAATTTGTGACACTGTTTCTAGCTTCCACACCGCAGTATCCATTCGATTGTCGATCATTACTACGAGACGAAACGGATGAGCAATTATAAGGGGGCCTATCGTAGCCGAATCGAGCAAGAAGACGATGATGATGAGTACGTGATTTTTTGGCTCGGCTTGACGAATTTTTCGTTTTAGTGATGAAGCGGCGGACAACGAGTTTGGAAGCTGCGAGAATTGCGGGGAGCGCCAGACGAAGATCAGCTATGTGGCTGCAGGGCGCCTTTGTATGCCTTGTCGTATCTATCACAGGTATTGACGACGGTTTTATAGATTTTTATCTGATTATTTTTGGAGATAGTTTGTAGTAACATAAATGGTTTTGTGATTAAAAAACAAACTTTTTGCTACAATAGAAATTAAGTGTGGCGCATCAACATCGTCCAACAACCGGAAATCGACCCCGCTTCCAGCACCATGTCCCGAAATGCCCATCCGGTACTACCCTACATAGCGCTTCGAATCAACTGTACTTTCAGACATGCTCGGCGTCATCCAAGTTTTTGAAGAAATGGCCGGCCTATATGCCAGCGAGGCAAATCAACCACAGTCGCATGCTGCTGTCGTACAATCGCTCGAAAATATGATCCAGCAACGCTCCAGGTTTTTACATGATTTATACGATCATCCATTTTCTAGCGACATCAAAACCAAGATTTTCAAAGTGCGCGCGGAAGTCCAGACTGAACACCAAAAAATCGAGAAGTTAAAGGAGGTACTAGCTAAAAAATTGCCTGATCTTGACCCTTTTTTAGTGCTTGCAAGGCGGTGTCGACAAATACCGTCACTATGTCGTCAAAGAGCAAGAGGACGAAAATAAGACTAAACGGTGTGTGAAACAGTTTTAATTTTAAAAATAACGTTGTGCAGGGCGCGCTTCAGCAACCAATGGACACCAAAGGAACGAATGATCGCTATTCATTGTGGGGTTTTTTATCGGCTTGCGATGATGTTTCTTTTTAGGCCTGGCCCGATACGGCAATGATAACCCAGAAGCTGTGGCCCGTGTGATTGGCACCAAACGGAAGGAGCACGTTGAGGCTTTTTATAGCGAAAATCGCGATCAGTTGGAGGATGTGAGACAGCTTGATAGATTTTTATTGTATTTTAGTACTTGCAAAAGGTCGAGCGTCAAGAGGAGAAACGGGGGCGTAATCTAGATCACACAAAGGAGGTTCGACTGTTTTGATGATTGCAAAAGAACACTTTTAGATTTTCCCGAACGGCCTGAAGGTGGAAGACACGAAGCCATCGTAGAATGTCGGAGCCGCTTTCTCCCCAATTTCAAGCATTTCCATTTTTCAGATCTCCAGCGTGGCACTGTGCCTAATTTCTTGTCATTTTCGCTATTGCCTTTTACACAATAAATTATTCCTAATGTGGCTTTCTTACCAAAAAGCAGTTTACATAGCTGACAGCGTTACCTCGGGGGCTCGAACTCCGTCCAGCTGGCCGCGTTTACGACACGCTACGATTTACGCGAATACGCTGTGCTTTGCCCAGGACAGCTCCGTTTTGCTTTCCGATTTCCTTCATCATCTCAAATCACGGGTCTACTACCGGTTTTCGTCTAGATGACCGACCACGGGGCTTCTCCGGCCCTGCAGTTGGGCCCCGGACTTGCACAGCCTTCGGTTTCAAAGGAAGAGGAGGTAATTTGGTTACCCTGACTTTTGACACTTCTGGCAAGCGCTAATTACTTTCAGTTTTTATTTTGTTTTCAGGTGAGCCGCGATGAAATCATCCAACTCATCATTGACCTCCGCGACCCAAAGAAGCGCGAAGAAGTGCTGCTCAACCTCAGCAAGAAGCGTGACGCCATCCCTGAAATGGCTATTTGGCTCTGGCACTCCTTTGGCACGATCGCCTGTTTGCTGCAGGAGGTTCGTAACTTTATGTTTTTATCAAGCATTTCTTGAGGTGATCGCCATCTACCCGTGCGTCATCCCATCCACGCTGACTGCCGCACAGTCCAATCGGGTGTGCAATGCCTTGGCCCTGATGCAGTGCGTGGCCAGTCACAAAGACACGCGTGGACCTTTCCTTGCGGGTATGCCTACGGTTCATTGCAATGACCTTTTTTTTGTTTTAGCGCACATTCCGCTGTTTCTTTACCCATTTCTGCACACTACGAAGCCGTCCCGGCCCTTTGAATATTTGCGCCTGACATCGCTAGGTGTTATCGGCGCTCTTGTGAAGACTGATGAAAAAGAGGTATGCTTCTCAGCGTGGAAAAAGGATTAGATGTGTTCCAGGTGATCCAGTTTCTCCTCTCTACTGAAATCATCCCGCTTTGCCTGCGTATCATGGAGCAGGGCACGGAGCTAAGCAAGACAGTGGCTACCTTCATCCTGCAGGTGATCCTGATTTTTTGCAATATATTTGTTTTCAGAAAATACTCCTTGATGACACGGGTCTTTCCTACATCTGCCAAACCTATGAGCGCTTTTCGCATGTTGCTATGATTCTTGGCAAGATGGTGATCAAGCTGACAAAGGAGCCGTCATCACGACTTTTGAAGCACGTGGTTCGCTGCTACTCCCGGCTTTCGGAAAACCAGAGGTAGTTTTGTGTTTTGTGCCTTTATTCATTTTGTTTTAGAGCCCGCCAGGCCTTGCGTCAGTGTCTCCCCGATCAGCTGCGTGATGAGACGTTCAAGGTTTGGCAGAAGAAATTGGAATGACCCTTTGTTTAGAGCATTCTTGATGAAGATCGTTCTACACGTCACTGGCTCAACGTGCTCCTTCGTAACTTGAGTGAGTAATGGTCGCTTGCTTTGGATATATATTTTTCAGATTATCCGGCTTTGACTGACGACTAACGAGGTGCAGCTTGCGACCCCCAGACCTGCGCCACCCTTCTTCTCACATGTATACGACTATGCCCTTGTAGAGTCTCCAAAAACACGAGTATCATGTCTGGCTTGTCGGGGGATACCCGCTTTCATATATCTTAATTCATCACGTTGCAATTATCACCACTGTATGTTTCTGTTGACCTGCTATTCTTCCCCTCGATCATACTGGTATTGTATTTTAATAATTTGAACCAATTTGTTTCCAGTTCGAGGTTTTTGTGGTATAAAAATAAAAATTTTAACGCAGCTGCCATCAATGAGGGGTCTGATCTGCGGGAAATTCATAACATTGGTATTGTTGTACGCACGAAGTTGGCGTAGCCGGGGGCAGTTTGGTACAGTCCGTACAAATGGCTGATGTACACATTCGGTGGAATCAATTTGACATTTTTGAGGTGTTCTTGGCTCATTTTGCTGGTCAATCTCCAGGAATAGTAAGGTAGCTCTGGGTTCCCCAACATTATCCTTTCCAAACTTGCAGGTATCAAGCAGCAATTACCACGAGGTTGTATTTCTGTCTGCTATTCTTCCCCTGATGACCTTGTTTGTGTATTTTAACACTAACGATACACCAATGGTACACCGGGTCTGTGGCAGTGCTATCAAGGTTACGTGGGGGAATGGCTCATATCTCGTCGGCGGGAGTTTTCAGATTTCGAACCGCTGCACTTTCCTCTCCTGCACTCACATAGGACACCAAAAGCGCCTCCGGAATATAATTACAGGGTGATGGCGGTGGTCAAGGAGGATGGGCAGTACAAAATTGAAGTGGCTGGCACCCCGATCTCTTTTCTTTTCGAACCCTACCCGCAGCAGATCGACTATATGAAAAGTGTGCTGTCGGCGTTGAACATGGTAAAAGCCGAAAGTAAAGGTTAGCAATTTTGATTTTCAGAAACATGATGCTGTACTCGAATCTCCGACAGGGACCGGCAAAACGTTATCCTTGCTTTGCTCTACACTTGCATGGCTTCGTCAGAACCAGATGAAGCTCACTTTGAACGACGTTGTGGGAGAGGCTGGAGGTGAACAAAATAGACGATTGTATACGTTCATTTAGGGCCATCATTTGTGCCCAATGGCCAATCGTCGATTCGTCGAATTTTCTATTGTTCACGAACGCACAGTCAATTGGCCCAAGTAGTGGCCGAATTGAATCGGACGATCTATAAGGAGTAAGTAACCCTTTTGGAGCCTTTCAGCTAATTTTTCTAGGGTTAGATGTGCCGTACTCGGTGGCCGTGAGCAGCTGTGCACAAACGAAATGTAAGCAATACGATCATGCTCATATTTTTGTTTAGAGTGGCCCGAATGAAAGAAAAAGGTTCAATGGCTTCGGCGTGTTCGGCCATGCGGAAGAAACATTCCTGTTTCCCCTACAACAAGTGGGATAGTAAGAAAATTCGAGTAAAATTTTTATCTCTTTTTAGAGACGCCTATGGAGGCTCTAGACAGTATTTACTATCAGAAGGGCGCTCCGGATATCGAGGATATGGTGAGAATCGCCAAGGCTCATAAGTGAGTTGAATTTACGCATCAACCTACTTTTTTTTCTTTAGCCATTGTGCCTATTATCGCTCGCGTCAAATGGTGGAAGGCGCCTCGCTGATCCTACTGCCCTACAACTATCTCCTCGATCCGAGTCTGCGGCGAAGACACAAGCTCGATTTATCAAACAGCATCGTTATTTTTGACGAGGCTCATAACATCGTGGGTTTTTCTTGGATCAAGAAATTGACTGGGATTAATTTAGGTAAATGTTTGCGAAGAATCGGCGTCCACCACAATTACCACCACTCAAATCTCACTTGCTATCTCGGAATTACGGGTATTTGATTGGTCAAAAATAATTTGGGTTTGTAGAAAGCCATGGAATTGAAGAGCGAGGCTGACGAGGAAGTACGTACTGAAATGGTAAGTCGTACGTGGTTTTTTCATTTAACTTTTTAGGACGAAGCCACCATCGGCTTTGCGGTGCTGAAGAAGGAGGAAAAGAAGGCCGAAGAATTGAACCTGCAAAAAGCTGCGTTGCTCCTTCGTAGGTGCTGTACTTCCGTCCATTTTCTTAATTTAGAAAGCTTCTTCCAACTCGAGGAGCTGATCGAGCCGTATTACCGAAAAGGAAGCACCTTGGGCATCATTGACCCGGAAAGGACACCAGCCACCATTCGGGTATTCGCGTGTTTCAATTGAATGTACAGTTTCATAGGACGTTCGTCTTTTCGAAGGGAATAGATTGATAGACTTGCTGGCCGAGGCGGGGCTTGGCGCAAATTCGGTCGTCGTCGCCGAGCTGGACAAGATCGTGAAGGGCGCGTTAGACTTGTTAACCGGTAATGACTTGGGCTTTCACCGATTATTCTAAAATCGTTTTAGATAAGGAAACCCAAGTGGACAAGCAACTGGGACGGCAGTTGGACAATATAGCGACGTTTATTCAAGCTGTACATGCTGGGTCGGCGGACGCCATGGCGCAAGGTAAAATTAGGGTTTAGTGGTATACTGAGTTTCATCTTTCTCTCTCTCTCCCTCGCTCTTTTTTGTGCTCTCTCAAAATATGATTTTTTAGGAGGCGCGCGAATGGAGAACTTCAAGTTTTGGATCAACATCGAAAAGCGCAACTCCAGCGAGCAGCCCGAGGAGGTGCGACTCATTTCCCTAAAAATTACTTTTGCTCAGTACTCCCTGAACTGGGCCTGCTTCGACTCGGCGATCGCCATGCAGCGCCTGAAGAGAATGGGCGCCCGCACGATCATTTTGACCAGCGGCACGCTCGCCCCGCTCGAGACCTTCGCCCAGGAGATGGCACTGTAAGGCTGATTTTTTGCTTTTAAATTCTTAATTAATTTAAGTTAATTTTATGTCGTTGCTTCAGTAATGTTGGTGATGTCTTCTCTGCGACCCATGCCGCCAAGAAGGAACAAGTCAAATGTTTTGTCGTTCCGAAGTACTACGCTGACAAGACGGCAACTGCAAAGTTGGAGTCTCTGGCCGGCACCTTCACAAATCGGTATTACCTGCGTTTTCGATTTTTATTTCATTTAGAGAGAATCCGAGATATGTGAAGGCGGTTGGGGAGGCGATCGTCTCGGCGCTGAAGCGGGTCCCACAGGGCACCCTCGTCTTCTTCCCGAGCTTTATGGTAAATTCTCCGCCGAATTCTGTCCTTAATCCCGACAAATAAATTACCGACAGGAAAAATGCCATGGGGACAAGCTAATTTGATGTCGAGCATTCATTTATTGGCTCGTCTTGGCATTAGTGATGCTAGAGAGCACGCCGCTTGCTTTAAAAAGCTGTTTGGAATTTCTGAATTTTAGCTGTCAGTATTTTCATGAATTTCTTTCCCTCCACTATCAAATTCCAAACATTTTAGTACATGACGGCGTGCCTGAAGATGTGGCGCAATTGCGGGCTGCTCGCCGAAATGGAAAAGCACAAGAAAGTCGCCGTCGAGCCGAAGAATAAAATGGAGATGAAGGAGCAGATGATGCTTTTCCGGCAGTCTATCGATTCGGGCGGTGCCGCCGTGTTTTTTGCCGTTTGTAAAGGAAAGGTGTGAGGCTTAACCAATTCTTAGAATCATGTTTACAGCTTTCTGAGGGTATAAACTTTGCCGATCGACATGCGCGCGCCGTTATCGTTGTTGGGCTGCCATACCCGCCGATGTACGACGTGCGGGTGATGGTGAAAAAGTGAGAAGCTATTTTTGCTCATCTGGAAAATGTGTTTTAGGAAAATCCTCAACAATAAGTTGGCTCAATATCGCGAGGCGAAGGCAAAAAACCCACGGCTGGATGCGGGGCAGCCGATGGATGACAAAACTTGGTGGGTGCTTTTCGAGAGACCCGAAAAATGACAGTTGTCTGAAAGTTCACCCGGCTTTCAGGTACGCAGTCGAAGCCATGCGAGCCGTCAACCAGGCACTCGGCCGCGTTCTCAGACACAAGGACGATTTCGGGATCGTGATTTTGTTGGACGAACGGTATCGCTTTTTCGTAGTCCTCGATTTGTGCTTACAATATTTAGCTATCGCTCAATCGGCAAGTCCTATTTCCCTGGATGGTTGCAAACTGGCATGTCGAACGTGCAGGACATTGACGAATGGAAGCGCGATATGCTCACATTTTTTAAGGTATCGTTGGCAGAAGAATTGAGAGCGTTAAAAACCGATTTAGAAGCATGGAGCGTTGCAAAAAGCGGCGAATATCGTGCAAAATGTATCCGAAACGTCGGCGGCGGCGACGCGAATCCGAAAACGGCCGGCCGTCGCGATTCATTACGACCGAGAGAACAGGTATGAGAAAGAGGAATCATATTTTTGCCTGTTGATTATATTCGGTTAGATATTATATAAATCCATGTTTTATGTGTATCTTATTATGTATAAAGTAGTAATTCGGAAGACCACTGTTATTTTCTTCAAACGCTAAATGACGATTTTAGTGCGCCCGACCTCAACTTCTTTGCCGGAAAACCCGTCGATGTACCCGAACAAAGGAAACAACAACCCAACACGTTAACAGCTTGCTTGGTATCGTTATATCTATACTTCATAATCTACGATTCAGGAATCAGTGACGGAGCAGCCGACCCTCCCGAAGATGTCGCCGGCTACGAAGAAATTGATTGCCACACGTTACCAATTGCCCATCAACTCTAGCCAGCCCGGCGCCAGCCAGGGCAGAAAGATGAAGGTAGATTGGAGCCCTGAAGAATGGGCTGTCGAAAATTGTCGAAAATTAGAATATCACGAATTTTGTGGAAAATCATTGTGGAAATTTAGTTTTGTCGAATTTTCAATCTGTCTAGACTTCATTTTGTCGAAATTTCGCTTTTGCGGCATTTCATTTGGTTGAAATTTCAATTTTTTTTACATGTTTGAGATGAGCACATTTCGACAAAAGGAAATGCGATAACATGATTTTCGACAAAGTGAATTTGGATATACTGATTTTCTTGGATAGCAAGTATCAGGAATATATTTTCCCTTTCAGCTAACTGCCGACCGTCTCAATGCCGATTATTTCACCGATGCGCCCCCGAAAGCCTCGGTAGACCTTTTTACACATTGTTAACCGCCATTCAGACCTCGACGCAATCAATCAACACGCTGAAGAAGCGTGGAGATGCGGTAATTTTTGTTTAAATTTTTATTATTTTTTGTCTAGATGACGCTACCAACGACGAAATTAACTGACGCGGAAGCCTCGAAGCTTTGGCAAGAGTTTGCGGAGAAGGTTGGCTTTGCTTTCTTTAAAAATCTGGTCGTCAAAAAGCAGGTTTTTTGGAGTAATCCGGAAGACAGCTCGAGAGGTAGCTCATTCGGTAAAGAATTCGGTTCTGAACAATGCTCAGCAGTGATTTTCCTAAAAGGTTATCCGGATTTCTATAAAAAGGCGGTCTCTTGGTGCATGATTCGAGGCGCCGACACCACGCAGTTTTCATTCTTTTAATTCTATAAGGAGCTAGCCGTTTTTTCAAAAATCAGTGAACGGCATTGTCGAGAATTTAATTCTTCATCGAATTAGCTTTCCATCGTCGATCGAATCGTTTTCGGATGACTCAAAAAAGTTTAAATTGCGGATTCAAGTCTAATACAACCGTTATTAGGTGAGCAAGTGCGGGTTGCGCAAGGAGTACAAGGCCAAAATGATGGCGCTGGCGGCTGACAGTGCCGGAAAAGTTCGCGCCGCCTATGAGCTGTTCTACGAGAAGCACAGGGCTGTTTATGATGGTATGAGCAATACTGGGTGTCAGATAGGTGATTTTCAGAATGCAAAAAGACGTTCGACGCGACCGGCAACATCCGGTTGGCCAAATGGGAACGAATTGAGCAGACGCTGGGCATTCAATCTACGCGCTAATAACTCGCCCCGCGCCCCTGATTTGTATTTGATCTCATTCGTTTCTAATCACTTGCTCTAGTCGTTACGTTGTAGTAAATGCGGGTTCTGTGATTCAATCCTTTCACGTTGTTTTTTGCTTGGTTTGGGTCAGTTTTCGAAAATATGATTTTAGTATATGCTCGATATTTTCGGAGACTTTTAGGCACAGAAATAAATTGCGAACGTGATAGATCTGGTGCATACTTTAGAATGGTGATTTCGCATTAACGGGGGTGGGCATTCTTTATGATCCTATTTTGCTAATCTAAACCAGGGTTGAAAAGCCGCTACGCGGCTTTTCACCCCTGGCCTTTGCGCGGGGATCTTTAAAAGTTGGGCTTTGCATAATCCGGGCGAAGAGCTAGAGCGAACCCTAAAAAATAGCAAAAGCAACCGGCCGCGAGCGCGACAAAATCCAAAATGAGGCTCCTAGCGCCTCGTATGCAAATTAGTCTATTTCCATATGTTTTTAAAACGTTAAAATAAGGTATAAAACGAAATTTTATTAAAAATCTGATAAGCGTGCAGTAATCTACGCCCTCGACTACCCCTAACTACCTTATTTCTGGACCAAAAAATTCTTTCCCCTTCGAGTTATGGCTGGAACCCAGGTTTTTATGCAAAGTGTCTACACACACACAGACACTATTTTTGTATATATTTTGCTAATCTAAATAGAGGAAGTGCTACCCTTTTTGACTATTTCTAAGCAACAAATCGACAAATATATATCAATAAATACAAAAAATATAGATTTTTCGATCGAAATGTGAGGATTTTTTATTTTTAGCTGGTTTTTTCAATGAAATTTAAAGTTTTACCAAAAACTATATTAAACCACTACTAGGTATTTCTATGCTTGGTGGGAATTGGGTCCCCCGATAATGCGAAAGAATCCAAGGTTTCATCCCCGAATTGGGGTCGATGGTGCCAGACTGGAACCATTCATGGCACCTGGATGATTCATACTGGTACTACCGCGGCTCCGGCCATTGTCAGCGCCTGACCGCCCGATGAGTAAGAGTTTCGCGGTTTTACTAAACGATCGGCGAATTTAGCTGTATTTCCAGCCCAGGCTTTGGCGAATCTTTAGTGTTGTTGTCGTTGTTTAGCATTTTCCTTTGCCTTCATAAAAGTTTTTCCTGCATTAAAACCTTCTGATGCTCCTTTCTAACTTTTCAGGGCTCCATTTCGTCACCCGTTCTCGCTTGCCAAGACAAAAGCACGGCGCCGCAACACCCCTCCACCGCCATTACTGCCAACTCATCGGCGTGTTCGACACGGTTTCGAGTATCCCATTTCACTCGCCGGTCGCCGGTGCCATAGCCGGCGGCGAATCGGTTCTCTCCAATTTGTATGCGGTGGAACGGGCCGGCGGGCCGGCAGCGAGTGTGCACACTCTTCGGCCAGATCTCAATCGCTACCGGTTGCCCCCTCGGGCTCCCTTTTTGTGGGCACCGGGAAAAGTGAGCAGGAGGGATGGATGAAGAAGCGGGATGGGCGTCGCGAAGTTTCGGAAATTTGCGCCGTTTTGGAACGTTTTGCGGAGCTCGGGAGGGCAGACCGGCGAGTCGCCCGCAAAAGAAAACACAAAAAGGGTAGAAAGCTTACAAGGAAACATTTTTTAGTGATAATCGCGTTTCCGTACGGGACCAGGTCTACCTTGTGCGGAATTTTGCGCTGATTCCGAGCCTGGTACTGCGAACGATACTATTCAAAAAGTTATGAACCTTTTAGGCGTCAAAAAGGCCCAAAATGGCCCAATTTTTAGAAATTTTTGCTTCAGCCGTTCCCAGTCACCAACCACTCGGGTTTGTTGTGTGTTTTTTTCACCGGATATCAGCTTGAGTCAGCGCCGGGCAACATTTTTTTAATCCAACACTGAGTGGGCGGCCTGGGGCATGGAATGGGAAGCGCAAAAAAACGTTTTCAAACATGTTTGAAAACGCTTCTCGGCCGAAACTATGCAATTTCGCGGCCTTCAGGTTTTTGGTCGCATCTTGAAAATTGCGTTTTGCGCTGCGCGTCGAGGCGACTTTTTTACAACCGGTTTCTTGTCGTCGTTTCGGCGATTTTGAGGTTTCATTTCGCAAAAATGCCGATGCCAAAATCCCGACATATTTCTGATGATAGTTTGAACGCGTCAGCTTGTATTTTGCAGGTCAGGGATTTTGGGTGTCGAGATTTTGGCCTTTTCCGTTCTTTTATAGGCGTTTTCCGTAAGCACCTCTTCTGGCATGCTGTCTTGCTTGAATTTTAGGGACTTCCTAAAGGTTGTCTGCTTGCTGCCCATTTTCAGCGGGAGTTTAATAGCGCTTTTCCTCAAGGATTTCCGGCAGCTTGCCCCAATAGAATTTTTATAGTTTTCCTAATTCCTAATAGATTATACCATTTTTTTAAAAGTTTTTCTCAAGAATCTCCGTTACCTTAAACGCAAGTTCGCTAAGAATCGCTGCAAGCTTCAGCTTTCGGGTTTTTAGGTGTTTTTACAAATGGGTTCTTTGCTTGTTTTTCCAATTGTCATTTTTCCTATCGCCATTTCTGGGTTCCGGGATCTCTTGCCGGGGGGGGGACGGCAAAATTGAGAAAAAATGTCTACAATGACGCCCGGAAAATGACCTGGTGGGACAGGAGAACGAGCGGGAGGGGGAGGAGGAGTGGGGAAGTGCCGCCGGGGGCAATTTGTCGCTTGGCGCGCTTTTTTGGGATGGTCGAAACAATGGAATTGGAAGGAAATGAAGGAGACGGGGGAGGGGGCATCTCCATTTCGGGGGCATTTCATCTCACACCTATTGACGATTGGAATTGGGAGGGGGGAGCCAGAGGAGGTGGACAAACAAGCGTGAAGGGAGATTGGAGAAAAAGAAGCTGCCGGGCCGTCGTTGTACGGTAGTCATAAAATAAGTAATTTATAACGTTAGAAGTGTCCAGAGAAGCCGTGCGTAATGTAACACTCCAGTGTACAGGCTAAATTCCCATTTAACGATATATTGGAATCACTGGGGAAGATCGTTGCTCCCCGCTAAGCCCACCCCCACCCCCGCTAACAGCCCAGTTCCAGGACGATCTCGCGTCTTGTTTTGATCCTGATCTTGATAAATTAGGAAAATTAAAGAGAGAGAGAGAGAGAGAGAGAGAGAGAGTGAGACAGAGCGAGAGAGAGAGAGAGACGCAGAAAGCATCAGACATCCAGACAGCCCCCTACTTTGTCTTCTTGCTAAACGTACAAATGCCAGTCCCGCCCCCTTTAGGGCTCATGTCTTGCCTTGAAAAGTGTGACAGGCCAGTGCCCGCCCACTAATTGTTTGTCACTCACTCGATTCCATTCACTGCCATCTCGGGGCTTCGGTCATTCATTTGCCAATCTTGAAGGCGCCTTAGATACCGTAGTCAGAAGCGACGAATTGACCCCTGGGAAGTATCTGCTAGCCTGCCCGGAATTTTTTTTACTGATGGGGCGGCAACGAATCTCTGCTAGCCTGCCTCCGTCATTTTCAAAATATGTACAATTTCTGAATTTCCTCCAGAATCGCTGCTAGCTTACCTTGGAGGCTGGGTGATTTTCCTAAAAATATCGGCTAGCCGGCCCTGCCATAATGAAATGCATACAAATGCTTAATGAACTGCGATCCCAGTAGTTTTTTAGCGTAGTCCTCAAGAATCTCTGCTCGTTTACCCCTGGTTTGAGGCTTTCCTCAAAGTTCTTTGCTGGTTTGTCTGTCTCAATCAAGAGTGCAGGAGAATCTCTGCTAGTCACCCCAGATTTTCAGAATTTTCCATAGCAATTTTTCTGAAAGATCTCTGCTAGCCTGCCAGATCCAATCCCCGAAAAATTATCAGCTACTCGTAAATCCTATGCACGCACTTTTTTCGAACCACTGGTCCCGGGTTCGAGCCCCGTGATCAACCGGTTTAACTTGACTTTTTTTGCAGCGGCCCCAAAATAAACCCCAGCGAAACCGTCGGCAATTCGCGGGAACGGCCGCTGCGGTTTTCTTGATCTGTCTGTTTCTCTCTCTCTTTCTCTGTTGCGCTCTTTCTCTCCCTCTCTCTCTCTCTCTCTCGTTATTTTTCGCGGACACCTTGTCAGGTTGTCAAGCAAAAAACGGGGCTCGCGAGTACTACACAGACACTGTCACAATCACGGCCAGATCATCCCTATAAAAGTGTATTATCTCTCTCTCTCTCTCTCTCTCTCTCTCTCTCTCTCTCTCTATCTCTCTCTCTCTCTCTCCCTCTCTTGCTTGTTTTTTAGGTACTTAAATTCACGTTAAATTCTGTCTTACATAACCTAGAATTAAATGAAAACCCATGAACTCTGAAATTCCAGGCCCAACCATGCAGAAGCTGACGCTCGTACTCCTCTTTGTCGTCGCATTCCAGGTGTGTTTCGGCCTTAATACGTTGAATCAGGACTTTTCTAGTATTTTAAAGGGTTTCGTAAGTCAAAAATTAGACCGATATATCGTTAATAGCTCATATAACTTATATATATCAGCGCATTAATGGCACCAGAAAAATTCGAGGCAAATTTCCAATTTTTTGCCAACTTCTTGGCATGATAACTTTGTTATTTCACGCCCAATTGGCCTGTAATTTTTACCATATGTCCAGTTAATGATACTTTATAGCCAGGAAAATTTTCGAATCAGAATATTAAAAACTGATAAAGTTATGGGCAAAAAACGTAAATTTCGGTTGGTTGCCTGGTAGAGCCATTTATGCGTGGAGGTTAAAGGTAGAGTAAGCAACCATTTTTCATTTTTTCAGCTCGCCTCCAGCTTGCCGAAACGGGAACGCCGGCTGGTGCTCTCGCCCGGAAAGGTCATTATGGTGGGTCGTTTAAAGGGGTTGGGAAGAGGGGGGGGGAAGCTGCTGAGGAATTCGCATAAAATGGCCTCAGCTATTTGGAGCTGAGTCACTGATCATCTACCTAAGCTCTCAACACAAAAAAAATACTTGCTAAACCTGGATTTCAATCTTTTTAAGGGGTTGGTAGGATAAAATCATGTAATTCCAGTTTAAAATTAAGTCATTGAAAAAGCGTCATAGAAAAATTGCGAAAAACTAAAACTTGAAAAAGACCGTACGTGTTTTTTGAGTTTAAAGCTGTATTAATACATTTTTTTCCGCAGCTAAAAAATGACAATTTTCAGATTGAGCCTGGTGAGGGCTCGGGAGCCGTGGAGGGATCCGGAATCGAGGGTTCCGGTGCTGTTGAGGGATCTGGAGTTGAGGGAAGCGGAGTCGAGGGATCCGGAGCTGTCGAGGGCAGCGGAGATCACCATGTCGAGGGATCCGGACAAATCGAGGGATCTGGTAGGGTATAAAGCTGCTTGGGCAGGTGCTTTCGCGTTATCGGGGGGGGGGGGACAGAATTATATCTAATGTGGACAAACAATTGAAAAATTTTCAACTTTAAGTTTTGGTAGAAAAATCAATTTTTTTTGCATTTTTTTAGAAAAATTTGTGAAGTTTACGTTTAGAATTGTTAAAATGGTTCAGAGAGGCGTCCACACTTTATATTACCAAAATGGGATTTCAAAGAAAAGCTGCTCGGTCCCCCCCCCCCCGGTAATGCCATAGCACCGTTTTAAGGGTGCAAAAAAAATTCTAGCTTTTAAAAGCCTTTAAAATGCACTTAATTTTGACTGTTTTAGGAGTCGAAGAGCCGCTGACCGCCCCCGAGAAGGGTAAGAAAAGTTTTAACTCCCATAAAAATGCTCGTTTTTTAGAAAAGAAGCTCTCCGAGGTGAGCACCAGGTCCAGATGGCTACGCCACGCTCCAAACAACACAATTTTCCGATTTATATACCCATTTTTAGGATAAGCTCCTCCCGGCCGACTTTGCCAAGCGTGACGCCAACTAATTTAATAGGCCATGAAAAGCTGAAATAATCGATTACGCCATCAAAATCAACCGATTACGCCATCAAAAACCCTCCCAATTTTTGTGCGCCCCTGGTCGGGCGCACACATTTTATATCTGTGCATAGTTGCGTGTGTACTTTAATGATTTTTTGATGCCATTGACTTTAAACATATGATGGTTTCCAAGGTATTTTATCGCGTGTGGGTACCTGATAAAATATGTCCAATTTGCGGCTAATTACATGGCGTAATCTATTTATGTTGCCACCATTTCTTGATGCACGCCTCTGTCTCGTCGAACGTGTTGAAGATCTTGGAGTAGAAGCACTTCAGGCACTCTTCTTTTTCCGATGCTAAAGGGGGAGGGGTTTTAAAGGGGCAGGAAAGGCTCCGCTCAGACGATTTTTCATTGCGTCATCGATTCAGAACAATTTTAAGAGAGAAAAATATCGACAACCAAAATACCGACAGCCAAAATACCGACAGCCAAAATACCGGTATGCAAAATAGCCTTTTTCAAAGCCAGGGATAGTCAAACTTGCGTCAGGAATATCTCGACATTTTTCCGGTCCCGATTCTCGCTGTCGGCCCTTTGACCTGTCGGTATTTTGCCCTTTCGGGATTTTGGCTGTCGGCATTCTGGCTGGTGGAAAGGAAGGAATTCCATAGTCAGCAAAACCCATAAACTGCTTGCGTGCCCCTTTAAAGGAACAGGGTGTCGCGTTGGAGGAATTTTTTGAATTGAATAGCGTACGCAAAAAATTCCGACAAGCTTCAAATGACACCCACCGTCACACGTTCTAAACAGCATCTCTTCCATCTGCATGAACATTGGCATGAAGGCGATGGCGATGAGGGGCACGAACTTTTCGTACTGTTCGATTAACTAGAAAATTCATTATCTTATCGATTTTTTGAATGGGCGTTTTTTTGTGATTTTCGACAGGATACTGTAAGGTCCGGACAGGCTTCAGAGTTGAAACTCTACTAAAAATTCTGATGAAATAGGTGGAAAAAAGCTTTTACGAAATTTTAAGGGGCTGCCAGGGCAAAATCCGCATTTTTTAACGAATTTTTCAGCATACTGTACACGATTTTACTCCCGAACTACCGTACCTCACTCAAGCTGGCCCACGGCAGTTCACATGCAGGCGCCTCGTGTTTCAGCGTGTCGTAGAAGTGCTCGAGGTAGGAGTCCCGGCTGGAATCGGGTTACGGTAGGCGGTGTACGACTCACTGATCCTTATAATTCTCGGGTGTCACTGCGCTGGAGAGGATTCGAAGCAGATCCTCGAGCGGGGTGCCGAGGTGGACAACCTGGCATTGGGTTACGGTAGGAATATTTGCACTGATTCCACTACGCTCCAAATTCCGCCCTACCGTACCTGCCAGTCGATGAGATGTCTGACATGATAATCTCCCTTCGCGTCTTTGTCCCAAATAATATTCCCTGGCCACATATCGCCGTGGACGAGGATTTTTCGACCTGAAAAGTACGTTAAGTTACGGTAAGCTACAGGTAGCACTAGCGCGCCACTTCCAAGTCTCTTGAAAACGCACCAAATGCCGCGGTTTGCTTCAGGTATACTTCGGGGGTATCGTAGGCCCAGAGGACTGAGCGGAATACTTCAACCTGCTCCTTCCGGTCCGGATATTTCTCTGCCATGTTGTCCAACTCAGTCTCCAGTTTCTGCAAGTTGTTACGGTAGGCTTGAGTACCATACAGTACGCTATACTACGCTAGAGTGCGCTACTTACACTACGCTAACATACGTTACACTCCATTACAGTACGATACAGTAAGCAAAGCAACTACGGTACGTTACGCGCCTGAGGATGTTGCTCTGCGTTACTGTACGAAAGAGTACGCTACACTCTCTGATCGTCCGATACAGTACGTTCGGCTACGGTGCTCCATGCTAGAGTACGCTACACAACGCTACGATCCGTTACAGCATGCTACCGTAAAGCTACGCTATACTACGCTGGAGTAGAATCATATGCTCATACGTTGCGCTACGTTTCACTACGCTAGCAACCCTAAAATACTCTTTAGTACGCTACAGTACCATATACTACTCCATACGTTCCTGCCTTGACAATCCCTTTAACCCTTCCCTCCCGAACCCTATGACCAACCTGTCGATTCACAAACTGCCCCATCGCCTCGTCCATCCACCGAATATCCATTTTGTCGACGATTTCAGGGTGTTTTAGGGCTAGAAACTTGGTTTCCTAAAGTTTGCCCTTCCTACAGTATGCCGTCAGCTTGGCCAACACGCCAACAATCTCGCGGGCCGCCGAGTCCTGGACGGTGTGGTAGAAGTGGCGGTGGGCAAAGTTTTCGATCAGTTCGATGGCTAGGTAGCCTGGAAACGGTAAGTTGTCATTACAGTAAGTTACGGTTTGTACGGTACGGCACTTACATGATTACGGCGCCTCGCTATTACGGTAAAAGACCGATATGAAGCGTGGATACCTTAAATCACTTACCCGCTTCGATTCCTCCGTAGTCAAACCCTCGGCCACAGTAGTATTTCGAAAGTCGCATATTGCGGACGAATTCCTCGTTGTTGGCGGCCTGGTCGTAGAGGTTCCACTCGGAATCGTGCACCTAAAGGGGCAGTGAAGTCTTGACTGTTCGATTAAGTGACTAAAATACGATTAGAATGGCTACCCACTTTCCCGGCCATATGCTTCATGCCCTCAAAGTCGATTTTCATCACCTGTTCGCAGATGATGCGCATCTTGTCGCAGGTTGTGATCTTGAAAGGGTATTGGAAAGAGAAAGAGAGAGAGAGAGAGAGAGAGAGAGAGAGAGAGAGAGAGAAAGCGAATGCGTGCGAGAGGGAGCGAGCGATAGAGAGGTAGACAAAGAGATAGAGAGAGAGCGAGAGAGAGACAAGCAGAGAGAACGAGAGAGGGAGAGCGAGAGAGAGAGAGAGAGAGAATAGTGAAAGAAAGAGAGAGAGAGAGAGAGAGAGAGAGAGAGAGAGAGAGAGAGAGAGAGAGAGAGAGAGAGAACAAGAGAGGGCGCGAGAACGATGGAACAATTCGTAAAATTACCTTCAATACGGCCACTTTTGGTAGTTTCTCGGTATCGGTAGTCCAATCAAACTCAACTTGCGCCATTTTTGAGACAAATCCCTAAAAATGCCAAAATATCGCGTTTTGCGACCTCACCCGCCCATCACCAATCACTTTCGCCGTACGATTCGGGCCAATTGTGGCCGTGGTGTTGAAGGCTTTCTAAAAATAACGTTTCATGGAATCTTGCTAAGGGAACCTGAAAGCTCAGAATTCAAGCGGTTTTTGAATTTTCAAAGATCGAAAAACAGGTTTTTTTTGTTTTTTTTCGCTTCTGAGCTTTTTCTTCCGTCTATAGAGCACCAAGATATTCAGGCCTGTTTTCTATAAAGCACTACATCTACCGTACCTGAAAATCCTGTTCGACGATCTCCCATGTGATCGGCGTGTCGACAATTTTATTGGGGTCTGATGGCTCGGGCTCGGTAGCCACTGGTGCTTCTACGTGGTCCAAATCTGCCATCTGAAGGGAGAGAAATGGAAAAACACCGAAATCCCGTCAGGTAAAATCTCGACGATTAAACTACGAAAGCTAAAATACCGACAGGAGCAAATCCCGACAACCAAAATCCCGACAGGGAGAGCAACTGTTTAAAGGTAAGTGGTATTCAAACTAGCGTCAAGATCGTCGAGGTTTTAGCCTGAGGGGGGTTGGTTTGTCGGCATTCTGGCTTGAGCGTTTGGATGTCGGTATTATGGCTGTCGGAATTTTTCCTGTCGGTATTATGGCTGGTGTTCGAACTCCCAAAATCGAATTTTTGAACAAAAATAAAATTAGAAAATTATGTTTTCAGCGAATTCGACGAAAATGGGACCGGAATTAGAATCACAAAATTTATCCTTTCCGAAATTGGGCGCCTATTTATGCGGGGTTATCAATTGAGGGGATGTGGCAGAGGTTTTGATCTGTCTCCCATCTGATAACAGGTCATAATCATGACGAGTCAAGAATCAGAAATTAACACACGCACAAGGGCAGGGTGGGAATGAGCCTAGTCTCATAGGAAAACCTGGTGAAATTTGATGAAATTTGGAACTAAAAATCCGGAGGTAAGCACGAGAAATCGGTTCTTGTGCATTAGCGGGGGGACTAATGCCTATACCGTAATACTAAGCAGTTGAAGTTGCTTCCATAAAATTTTGCTAGTTTCAAAATGCAAACTTTCTAAAAACTTCAAAAATTCGGTAAAAATTTGGAGATTTTTTCGCTTACGAACACCAAAAAAACAGTTTCGTAGCCCTTCCTCTATTTATATTGGAAAAATTAAGGCAAGGGAAATTAAAGAAAAAAGTGTCCCGCCACAATGCCAGAGCGCCATAATCTCAGCTGAGACACTCCCTTTAGTCCAAAACCTAGGAGTATTTCCCGAGTCCACAGACGTGTACCGTATTATATTTGGAGGATGTTACCACAGATCTTACCTTTCAGCTCCCAAACTAATGCTCAATTTCCTATTTTCCATCTCGCTACGGTCAATGTCGATCCGTCAGGGTATTGAGGCGGAATCGTCAGGGTAATTTGGGGGTAATTTACCCTCGCCAGGTGCCTGATCGCACTTTTGATCCTCGGTTCGTTGTTGTGCTCCATATGACGGTGGGTTTCTTGTAGATCCACCCCCTCTCTCTCCCTCCCTCTCTCTCTCTCTCTCTCTCTCTCTCTCTCTCTCTCTTTATCTCTCTCCCTTCTTTCTGACAAATAGCCAATTTTCTTCGCATTTTTTCCGTTTCTGGACCCCGGAGCAAACCAATCCTTTTCCCGATCCTCAATTTCCTCCCTGAATCCCACTTGCATACTTTATATTTGACCGACATTCCATGATTACGGTATTCAGGGATTTCAATAAAGCGTTACGACGGGAAACTCGTAAAAAATCACGTTTTTTAGATTTTGTGCAATTTTCACATCGGATTCCGTTCCGCAACGCGTAAATCATGTCTACGCTTCTATTTTTGACTGGATTATGGCTTCTCGGCTCCTTTAATAGCTGGCCGGCTGGACCAGGTGGCCGGGATGTCCGCAATTTCCAGCTTACAAGGGAAGTGCACGACCGGCCCACGAGAAATCGACACGAGACATAGTGTATCTGATAGAATCGGACACGGGGATTCCGAATCTGTAATCAGAATTTGCTAAATAAAACGGAGAAAAAAGTTATGAAGCATCAAAGTTGGCCAAATCGCCAAAAACGGTACCTTTAAGGGCCTGTAAAAACCGGGGGAACGGAATTGAGGAGAAAAGAATTAGTGCATCTTGTTCAGCAGAAAAAGCGCTTTCGAATGAGCTGTAATACGTAGCATTTGCAAACAATTCACTGAAAAAAGGTTTTTGGATTCACGGGCAAGGGTATGGCCTGTCAAGTTCATAGAAGAGATTTTCGCGAAATCATCGTAAACTTGAAGTAAGATAGCTCATTCGAAAGCGCTTTTTCTGCTGAACAAGATGCACTAATGGGTTGTGGCAAATTTCCATTCCCTGGGCCTTTTCAGGCCCATAAAAGTCCGATTTTGGGTGATTTTACCAACTTTGAAGCTTCATAACTTTTTTCTCCGTTTTATTTAGCAAATTCTGATTACAGATTCGGAATCCCCGTGTCCGATTTTATCAGATCCACTATGTCTCGTGTCGCTTTCTCGTGGGCCGGTCGCGCACTTCCCTTGTTAGCCTGGGGGCCCCTTGCCAACCACACCGTTGCTACCTGGGGCTGCAGAGGGGTTTACAAAGCTTCAATAATTTTTTTAAATAGCTGGAATGTCTAAATGGTAAATACTTGCTATGCCGATTTTCGCTGTGCCGATTTACAGTATGCCGATTATTGGTATGCCGAATTTTCGCTATGCCGAATTTCACTATGCCGAATTTTCACTATGCCGAATTTTCACTATGCCGAATTTCGCTATGCCGAATTTTCACTATACCGAATTTTCGCTATACCGAATTTCGCTATGCCGAATTTTTTCTACTCTACCACTAATAGTCTCTACTAATGTTAATAACTAAGATCGACTGGGACTTAGCGGTGCAACCAAAAAATATGCTGCGCCTACGGGACCTACGATCTGCCCGAGTTTTTGGAAATTTCTAGGCTAACTCTAACTTTCTAGGCCCATGATATTTGGAAAAAAACAGTAAAAAAAATGGGGAACATACCGCTTATCAAAACTAGTATGGCGAAGATTCGGCATGGTGAAAATTCGGTATCGTGAAAATCGGCATGGTGAATATTCGGTATACCAAAAATTCGGCATAGCGAAATTCGGCATAGTGAAAATTCGGCATAGTGAAAATTCGGCATAGTGAAAATTCGGCATAGTGAAATTCGGCACAGCGTCAATCGGCATAGCAAAATTCGGCATAGCAAATAGAACTCGTCTAAATATTGCCAAAAACTAAAAAATTTACTTGTAAGAATTTCTGAACTTTGAAGGAAAATTGTCAGAGTTTTTTCGGGTTTTGGAGCTTTTTTTGGGTCAGAAATAAAGAATTTGGTGAATAAATACTCTCTTAAAATGAACAAATTCGAAATTCAGACGTTTCCAAACATTTTAATTCATCAAAATTTGCATTGTACAAAAACACCGTAATTTGTAGTGTATCGTCTTTAGCATTTTTGCGAGTTTTTGAGATTTTTTAGCAAAAAATTCCGTATTTCCGAATCTTACGCCTGCGGGCATAGATTCGTAATTTGTTGTGTATGGTTGTTGTGTCTACCTGGTGGGGCGGACTCTCGTATACTGCGCCGCAGGTAAATAAGGCCAACCACCACCGGCCAGCCGAGGCTCACAAAAGGCGATCGATCCCCTGCGAGCCGGTGTGAGAGTGGGTGGGTGGGTGCCTCTTCACCTCTCCAGGAACACCCCCAATAACCACCAACCACAACACATAAATGGCTCCAATCAAGTCATATCTTTCTCTCGCTCTGTCTCTCTCTCTCTCTCTCTCTCTCTCTCTCTCTCTCGCTCTTGCGGCCCCCAACCGGAAATGCCGAATTTTTGCGAATCTTAAATTATTAAAATTTTTCTAGGCCCTTCTCCCACTATCTTTTTACCTCAAATTAAACTACAGTAAGAATTACGATATTTGTTGTTGTTTTGGCTCCTCAAAATACGTTTAGATACCATAAAAGGCTTCCTTTTTGCTTTTTTTGTACTGTCATTTTTCAGTTCGCTAACTGAACCCTGGTTTCCAATTTTTGCTGTGATTTAAATTTTATATTTAGTGAGTAACGTTTGATTAGCTTAATTTGCAGGTGTTATTTGTCATTTTTACCCTTAAAAATCCTAAATATCCTTCTAAAATTGCCGTGTAAATGTAATTTTCTTTTGTTTTTCGTGTGGTGAGAAACGTACCGTATCATTTAAAAGGGTGACCTTAAACGCGACATTTCGGCTTTGTACTTCTCAATTTTTGGTTTTTTTTACGGCTCGTTTACTGTGCTTTCTAGGGTCATTTTTTGTAGTACGGTCACATCGTCATGTCTTCAAAAATTTATCCAAAGGATGAAATGCCGACATTTATTTTGTCGAAATTTCGCTTTGGCGGCATTTACTCATCTCAAATCGGCTGAAATTTAAATTTCAACGTATTGTATTGCGTCAAAATACTCGTCACACGGAATTTCGACCTTCTAATTTCGGACAATTTTCGCCAAAATCAAAATAACCCATTTTTTAGTAGTACTGTAACCTGGAGAATTTCTGATTTTTTTCGAACCGAAGAATGCCTTCCAAGTCCCCTTAAAATCCTTGATAACCGAAAATCCGTGGGGAAAAGTCAACAAGCAAACACATAGGCCGTTTCGCCACGGCAAGGTCGTCGTGCCATTTGGATCGATGCGTAGCGTAGTGGAATGGGGGGCGAGGTTGAAGGGCCATATATTCATAGTGTTGACAGAAGGGGTGAGGGCAATTCCATGGGCTGGTCACCCTCAGAAAAAATTCTTTTCATGACCCGGGTTGTGACTCGACACGCGGCTTCAAAGTTGATAAGAAACCACCGGAAATAGGTTTGCAAACTTTTTGGAATTCGGGTTTTTATTGTTCTTTATCTCTCTCCCTCTCTCTTACTCTCTCTTGCACTCTCTCTCTCTCTCTCTCTCTTTCCTAATCGACTCATAAACATGTTTTTGACTCCGAGCCCCTTTATTTGCTCAATCCGCCCCACTAATCGATCCAATGGTTGCAGCCCAATGCCCGGCAAATTCCGGTGATGTTGCCGCTCCGAAGAACTTGAAATTTACTCTACATTCCGGGCCACGATGGAAAGTATCGCTGCGTACTCGGGGCTTTTGGCCGCGGGTGCACCGTATGCCATGCAGATGGCTGCATCGAGGTGGGAGGGAAAGAGAGAGAGAGAGAGAGAGAGAGAGAGAGAGAGAGAGTGTGAGAGAGAGAGGGAGAGAGACAGAGAAAGAGAGAAAGAGAGAGAATGAGCATGGGAGTAAGAGTGAGATGGAGGAAGAGTGAGAGTGAGAGAGAGCGCGCGCGAGCGAGCGAGAGAGAGCGAGAGAATGAGAGAGAGTGAGAGAGACAAAGAGCGCAACAGAGCGAAAGAAAATGAGAAATCTTGCGAGTGAGATAAAGCAAAAAATTCTTGTGAAAGAGCTAAAGAGATAATGTGAGAGAGCGAGCGAGAGAGTTAGAGAATGAGCCTGAGAGAGCCAAAGAGCGCAAGAGTAAGAAAGAGAGTGTTAGAGAATGAGCTATACAGATCAAACAAATTAGAACAACAGGATTCAGATGGTGGCCCCTTCTCCTCCCCATTTTTGCCCTCCCAGCACTGTCACTTTGCCTGACCGTAGGGACACTCTCGCGGAAGGGCCCAGTACGAACGTATGCCGGACTGACGCCATTAGTTGCAGGTCGGTATTAGAGATTTTAGCTTTAAAAACTAAAAAAAAATAGAAGCAATTATTTCCAGGCATTGGCTGGGCCCTCACCATCCATATCATCGAGCGGATGTTGGTCCAGACGCTGCGCGGGGCCCAAACGTTGCTATATCTGATTTTCTCGTTGCGGTGGAAGTTGGACTGGGCCATTGGTGGGTGTGTCTCTTTCTCTCGCTCTCACTCGCTCTCGCTCACTCGCTCTTTCACTCTCTCGCTCTCCCTCTCTCTATCCCTAGTTATCTCTCGCTCTCCAGATTGCGAGCATTCCTACAACACGCGTCTTTGCAACCCGTTCAACGACAAAAACGCGACGCACGCCGAATACCACCACTATCCCGACAATTTCTGGCCCGCCCAGGAGTTTAATAGGCGAGTTTTTACCCCAAAAACTATGTTGGAAAAAGCGGCTCGTTGATAGGCCCAAAAAACCGCGTCGGGGATCGAACCCACGACCTTCGTCTGGCAGTCGAACCCACTAGCCACTGCGCCATCCTTTAGTCGTTAATTTAAATTTTAAGGTATCTAATCCGTGGAAATCCGATCGACAACAACAACCTGTCAAACGTTTGGGAGCCGAATGAGTGGTACTTTGGTGGGTGGTTTTTCGATTTTTTGGGAAATAGGGAGAGACAGAGAGAGAGATAGAGAGAGAGTGAGAGAGAGAGAAAGAGAGGTAGCGAGAGAGAGAGACCGAAATAATGTCACTTTAGGCAGAAGCTATGAAAAATTCTTCCTCACTCTCCCCTCCCTACCACTAATGCTTGCCAATGGAGTCATATGGGTGTTGATCTACGCCCTAGTCGTTCGGTACCTTTTTAAAGGACCATTGAAGTCATACAAATCCCAAAAAAAAATAGTTTTTTAGATTCCCTCAAGACCTCAACAAATTCTTGACCCGATTTTGCATCGTGCTGCCGGTGATACTGTATTTTGTCGTGCTATCAGGTGAGTGGAAGACCTTGCGTACAGAGTCATCTTTCGTACATCACCGTTCAGTGGCGTACACTGCCGTAGACGTCCGTATCGTTGCGTACGAGCAAGTACAGAAACGTACTGCCTTCTACTTTTCCGGGGTGAAAATGACAAAATCCCGACTGCCAGAATCCCGAATGGCCAAAATACTGACTGCCAAAAGCTCAACCAACCTACCGTAATCCAACATCCAAAACCCGCATTTTCCAGGCACTGCGCTCGGCGGAATCTCGTACCAAAGCACCGAGGAGGCGGTCCCCCGAGAGGAGGTGGAGAAGGTGCCGCTCGATTTTTGGACTGATTTAAAGGTAGAGAAAATTGAAGCGTTAGTTACAGACCGCGGATTCAGGGATTCTACCGTAGCACCATCGCGGCCGTTGATTATTCGACGGCTTTTACCGGGATCGGGCTGTTGGTGGTCAGTCGACTGGACCCGGGGTCGCCGCCAGTGTTGGCATGGATTCTTGTGCCTTTAATGATGGTAAGTAATGCTTTAATGGAACTGGGAATCGAGATACGGTAGTGTAAGCGTAAAATAATGCATCACGACTTGGAAGCATCGTTAAAAACACGGAAAAAGGTTAAAAATTCAGATCGTCCCCACGATGCTCTCGTTGTTGGTGGCCGGTTGTGAGGGACATATCTCAAAGTTGCAGCCGGCTTATAAGACTTATGGATCGATTGGTGAGGATTCGAAAAGGGAGAGAGAGTGAGAGAGAGAGAAAAGGAGAGAGAGAGAGAGAGAGAGAGTGAGAGAGAGAGAGAAAGCGATCGAGAGAGGGATTTCGTGCGCGAGATAGAGAGGGATGTTTTGCAAACTCCTTAAAACGTACTGTTTCGCTCGCTCGCCCTCTCTCTCACTGTTACTCTCTCTCCCTCTCTCGCTCTCTCTTCCACTCTCTCTCTCCGGCTCCCCAACCTCCTTTTTCCAGACGAGACCTACTCGTTCGACGTGATCCCTGTCTGCCTGGCCACCAGCACATTCGGATCCGGGCTAGCCGTCCTCTTCTACCTCGCCCACCTCTTCTACGCCTCGATCGGCCCATTGGCAAGCTTGCAGAGGCAATTTTGGAATAGCTGTCACTTTCAGATCATCTACACCCTATTCCTGCACTCGGCCTTCTCGGAGCAGTTCGTCATTCTCGAGTCGCATCTGCAATCGTATTATGGGCTATTCATGGCGCTGACTACTGGATTTGCAGCGATACTTTTTATGCCGGTAAGAGCGAGACAGAGAGAGAGACAGAGGGAGAGAGAGATGGAGAGAGAGATGGAGAGAGAGCGAAGGCTAAAAATTTATTGCAGCTCGGCACGAAAATCGCCGCTTTCTTTGATTACGCCAGCCAATCCTCGATCGTCCACCTAATAATTTACGCTACAATATTCTTTGTATACGGTAAGCGGATACTGTAGCTGCGTAAAAATCCTAAAAAATCGCTGCTAGGTTGCCCAATTCGTATAATTTTTTGAGGCTGGCAAACGTTGGAGACAGATATTTCACTGGTGGCTGTTGAGACCACGAGCGGATCGATGTGGAGGTGAGTGAGCGAGATAGAGAGAGAGAGAGGCAGAGAGAGAGCGAGAGAGATAGAGAGCGAGGGTGAGACGAAAAAAGAGAGCGAGTGAGAGCGAGTGGGAGCGAGAGATAGGCAGCAAAAAGAAAAATTCGCAATTTTTCAGGTATTTCCTCGGTCCAACCAGCCCCATCTACACGATGCTCCTCTTCACCGTAGTACCGATGTTTTTATGTGTACGTTTTTGTAATTTATACTCTAGATAGTTACCGATAAAGCAAAATTTGATTATTAAGCATAGTTAATAATTTTGGCGTTTTTTAATCCACTTTTTAGACAAAAGGCGTGGCCGTCTACGATCTGCTAATAGGCGGGAATGACGTGTTAAAGCACATCGACGCGGGTACCCAGTTTATTACAGGTAAAAATTACTTATGATTCATTTTATCTATATTTGTTTTGATTTATACCTAGGTTAAGTTCCCATAAAACCCAAATTCTTTCAGCTCCCCTCTTCATCCGGCGCATCTGCGGCTACGGTATCATGCTGGCGCCGCTGCTGGTAATTCTGGCGTTTGCGGTGCGTTCTAGGGCGTAGAAACTTAGAGTTTTTTGTGTAAAAAATCTATGTTGTACGTTGGCTATTTGACACTATTGGGATACTGTAGTTTGTAGCCTGTCCACTCTTTTGTCTTACTGGCTCCTGTAAAATCCACTTTTCAGGCTCATGCCATGTTGAGCGCGAAGATCCGCTCGTTATCCCTAGGCCAAGCATTGAAGCCGTCTTCAGATTGGTTGAGCCACCAGGTTATGCAGGTATCCATAGCTTTTTGGCTGCACTGGCCCTTTAAAACGTGGTATCCCTCTATTTATTTTGTAGCATCGTCCAAAACCGTACTCCCTCGCCTACACGATCTTCAACAACATCCGCGGGCCCACCTATAGGACGTATTTGCTGGTGATTCTGATTTTGGAGGTAGGCAGGCTAGCAAGGACCATTTGCGATTTTTCAGCTCTTCTTCTTCCTCGTGCTGGCTTGTCTGCTGTTCGGGCAGTTGTATCAAGTGTGGACTGGGACGATGTTGGGGAGTGCGAATTACAGGACGATAGGTAGGTTAGAGAAAGAGAGAGAGAGAGAGAGAGAGCGAGAGATAGTGAGAGAGATATTGAGAGAGCGAAAGAGAGGACGGACGAGAGTGTGAGAGAGAGAGCGAGATAGCCCATTGAAAAGCCCCGTAACGCCAGTCTAATTCCACGCGTTGCGGCTGCATGGCGTCAACACGCAACGCGACCGCATCGCATAGCTTCTAAATATTGAATTCCAGTCCTCCTCTTGCTCCTCTCCCTCCACGCCATCGCTCTAATCGAAATGAGAGCCGCGTACAATTTCTGGGACGACCCGGCGAGGTTGACCGTCTACATCGCCGTCGCCACGCTACAGATGGCGTTTCTTAATGGGTACGTTCACACTTTAGCTTTTATACCTTCACAAGACCTTTAAAATTTCATCAGACGACTTTAAAGGGTTTGAGAAGCCAAAAAACACGTTTTAGGTACATGTGGATGCTGGCGTTCAACCACTCGTGGGGCGGCGACCTCAGCTCGACGGGGCCGATATTTTTATTGGTTGTGAATACGGCTTTTCGGTGAGTTCTTGCTTTCTCATTGTTTCTCACATGCTCAATATTATGCTCACTCTCGCCGCGATCTCACAAGCTCGTGCTCCTCTCGCGTATACTCTATCGTTCTCCCTCACGCTCTCTCACTTTATCTCTCTCTCACTCTGTCTCTCTGGACCCTCTCTCTCTCCAGCTCCGCCTGCATCTGTGCCGCCATCGCCGTCCGCGCCCACATCCGCGAAGCCGCACGACCGTCACGCGTACGCGACGCCACGGAGGTAGCTTATAGCCTATCCCGTTTTAACAACTTTTCCACAGATCTACGCATCGGACGGTCCCCCGGAAGTGGAAATGGACGCCGAGGACGATCTGCCAATTTTCACGCGAGCCCCGAGCCTATAATTTTCCTAAGTTAATGGTCCCTTTAAAATGGTGCCATCGCATGAAGCTCGAAAATTTGGTGTATTATCGCATTTGAAGCTGTTTAGTTGTTGATTTTGATCGCTACGCTACGCATTTGCGGAATTTCGCAATTTCGCAAAAAATACCAAAAATTCCGGTCTAGCTTCACATTCTAAAAAAATACGGTATATTCCTTGCTGTAAAATCATGTGATTTCTTGAATTCACTTTCCAGTTGATTTCTACCATATCTCCTAGCGCTAGCCACCATAAAAAAGTTGTTTTGCCTTTTGTAGTTTGTAGTTTTCAGTATATGAGTTGTATCTTGTATTTTCCAAGTCTTATCATACTTTCTTGTCTCCCCAGCAGCTACCGGTACTATCCGTT
Organism: Mesorhabditis spiculigera; assembly: GCA_958295435.1. Taxonomy (NCBI): domain Eukaryota; kingdom Metazoa; phylum Nematoda; class Chromadorea; order Rhabditida; family Rhabditidae; genus Mesorhabditis; species Mesorhabditis spiculigera. Next base: position 2,057,337 of record CATQJA010002709.1, on the reverse strand, counting down.
TTTGATGTCGATCGGCTTCGTGTGTGTGCAATAAATTTTGAACGATTTATTTGGATTTATGCGAGAAGGGGGCTGGGAGCTGGGAGCTTTAATAAAGTCGGCGACAAGCTAGGTATTTACAGCTTTTTAAAAAATAAAGCCTTTTGTTGAACAAATGAAAAACGATTTTGAAAATTCTGAAGATCACGAAAGGAGCTGGGAGCTGATAGCTAGGTTTCAAAGCAAATCAATCGAAAGACGCGTCTGCGTCGCGGCCATCAGCTCCTAGCTCCCAGAGCTGATTTTTTAAAGCGTTACGAAAAACTGCGATTTCTAGAGAAATGGTTTGACGCTGAGAACTAGCAGCTGGCGCCAAAAAAATCCCACGCGTCGCGTCTGCGTAGCGGCTATCAGCTCCTAGCTCCCAGAGCCAGCTCCAAAAACTACTAAAAAATCTCCACTAAAAAGTTATAGTATTCTTTCCCGTAAGCATGCGAAATCTCATTTGTTAGTGGCTGTGCTCCCCGAAGTTGGCGAGACCCGCAAAAGTGACACCCGCATCTTGAACGACATCGTGTTGTTGGCGATATAAAGCTAAACCCAGTTTGTATAAATTTTTAAGCTATTGTAAGATCTATTTAATTGTTATAATGCCGTAAGTTACGTACCTGATCCTATACCCTGCAGAAGATACGCAAAAACAAACTGCAAAATGCGTCAAGGCACCAGATTCGGCTCTGAAAACGGGAAATTCGGCATGAAATTGAAAATCGGTTTGATGAAATCACCTGGCTCGGGCTGCGACTTGCCGAGCATGGCGTCTATCGTCTCGGAGTGGACGACGAGGGTCCGCAGGATGAAAATCCTAGTAAATTTTAGGTATATAAATCTTCTAGCAGGTTGTTAATCCAAAAAAATTCCGAAAATCTTAAAGGCATTAAAAAATTTTTTTGCAGCCTTCCTCAAGGATAAAATAGCGTAATCGGATCGTTAAAATTCGGCTGAACGCGTAAAATCACTGAAGATGAATTTAATCTTTTATAATTTTTAGAAAACATGAATTTTTAGCGATTTTATGTCATAACAGCGCGTCGAATCGCTCAGTTTTGGCGAATTAAAACAGCAAACGAATACTTATACTTACAGCCCTCAAAATTCATGATGTTGAAATTTTAAGTTTTTTTTTTAAATCAGATAGCATACCGTTGCGTAATCGAATCTCCCTAACCTTTAAAAGCAAAAAAAATAAACGCCCGTTTAGCATATCAGCTTCAAAAGCTTCTTTATTTACAACCGCCCGCCGGATTTTAAATTTCAGCGATTTCCAGGATTTAAATTGCAAGCATATAGCCTAATCGGATCAGCTACATCCAACACCTTTTAGAACCCGAAAAACATACCCTAGAATCGGAAACAACGACGGGTGCAGCGATAACAGCAACGATATCAACAGCCGCATCCTAGAAATTTGTCCGGGGAACAGCTGAGGGTAACAAAAGTTGAATGAAGCCCTAGCGACCTCGGGCCAGCGTGTGTATTCGCTGCAAATAGGCTGCGCCCGCGCGGGTAAACTGGCCCTGCGAAAATCGAGGGCGGTAAATAAAATGGGGGGATAGCTGGGAAGACAACCTTGCGAAACAGGGAAAAAGAACCCGACTTTCGGCGGCCCTGCCAAAAATGGGATCGGAGAAATGGCAGCGGGTGAAAATAGGAAAAAGTGGAAAGTGAAGAAACGGCTAATTTTTCAAGGAGTAGCGTTGAGGCAGGGAAACGCAGTTTTAAAAGTTAAAAAAAAACCGATTTTGACAAGTTATATAGATTTATTAATTTTTGGAATCCATAGGTATTTTGAGCAAAAACAGAGGACCAGAAAATTCCACAGCACAGAAATATAAAATTCTACAAAAGCAAAAATAAAGCGTAAATTCAAATATGTCGTTAAACCTTCAAACCTTATATTAGCAAGATAGAAAAGTGTTTGTATTTATCGACCGTTTTTTTGCTATTCCTAAACCGAAAATTTTACAAATTTTTACATTACAATAATACAGGTTACAGAAAAAATAAACAGGTTGAAAGCGTACGTTGATTTTAATCAGGGCAAATTTAAGGCGGGTGATGGCACTGTCCAGCAGTACCCCCGGGAACACAAAGCGGTCATTTGAGAGAGGGATGGCCTTGGCTGGATGCCCGAGAAGAAGAACGAGAAGGAGGAGGAGGAGGAGGAGGAGGAGAAGTGAAGGGAAAGAAGAAAACACATACACTCTCTCCTCAACAGTCCCATCACTTCTCCCTTCCATCCCGACCTCCTCGCCCTCGTCGCCCCCAATCCTCTGCCATTTTGAGGTCAATGTATGGAGCGGCAAACAGCGGCTGATAGTGTTAATGCAAGGGATTACATTGAAAGTCCCTTGGAAAATTAGATGAAGACAATTTAGAAATGTTTAGCGATGAAGACAAGCAAAAAAATTGGGTATTGGATTGCTAGCAAGGCGGGAAATGTTAGCGAAGTTCTTTCCACGAGATTTTTATATATAAAACTGCGTAAAATGCTATATAAATCGTCCATATTTTGCTATGAGACAGCGCACGATCCTGGGAACTCCCTCTCCCTCGGCTAACAGCCTAGTACCAAAAATTGAACACCCAAGGGGATCAAGGGGTAAGAGAGACCCCCAGGCAATCCCCAACTTTTTTATCTCGGCTTCCTGTTGACTTACAGGCGCGTAAAGTATACCAAAATTCTCGCCTGGCTTTGGCGAGTATTTTGAACTACTTTACAGCCCGGAAGCACGCTGGGGTAGATACAGCAGACCGAGACAGAGCAGATGGGGTCGGCTGAGGCCTGGAGGTAAGATCCGATCAAATCACCTTCGTAGAAATCACCGTCAGCAAGCTAAAAGTCTAAAAGCCTAAAATCGCCATACTCGAAAAAAAGCATGCAGCGCAATAAGTATAATTTCAATGGACAGAAAAGCGGCCAAACATTAACGTGATAAAACGTCAAAAACGTCGATCGCATTGCTTCGTCGTCGTCGTCAAAAAGATTTTATTCACTTTTCAAAAAAATTTCTGAGAATTCCCTACACGACAATACAAATTACGGACTACGGGAGGGAAGCAACTTGTATTGTCGTGTAGGGGACCAACCACCAGATTTTGGAATTTTCATTCTCATTCACAGTGAAATGGCTGCCGGGTTTCTGCCGGATGGCAGCCGGGAAAAATGGCTCTGCCGGTTGGCAACCGGGATCTTGCCGGTTTTCTGCCGGATTTTTGCCGGGACCTCTGGCAGAATCCCGGCTGCCGGCTGCTCGACCTGGCAAAACGCCGGCGGCCGGTTTCTTGCCGGCCCGCTGCCGGGTCTGCCGGAATCCTGCCGGCTTTCTGCCGGCTGCCGGGACACTGCCGGATTCTTGCCGGTGTAAACATGTATTTATTCGTAGCCCTACCCCAACTTTCGAATTTCTCGGCTTTTCCCTATTTTCTTTGCGCGTTCAGTTTCTTCTTTCATAAATTTAGATTTTTTAAAGTTCTTCAACAAGAGGTAAGTATACAGCTTATCAAAACGTTTGATGTTTTTAGAACGCCGTCTGTGAATTGGTACTAGAGTTTTTTAAATTTGCACACCTTTGATTTCTCGCCAAATTAATGGAAGTTTTCAGATAAAGTTTATTTAGATTCAATATCTGCCGCCGTCTTTCTAGGTTCAATGTGCCTGTATGTCAAGTTAAAAGGAACTGCAGACGAGCCAGGTATTTCAGTTTCATTAGCCTTTTAGGAAGTTTTGGGCTATAATGAACCAGCCTACATGTTACACGATATGCTTCGCCAATGTGACGGAGTAGCTTCAGGAAACAAGAGAAGTTTAGTAAAATCTAACCGTTTGTTTCTAGATAAACCCTGTGGTGAGAAAACTGCGCCTGCTTCTCGTATCCAAGCACCGTGGTTTTAAAAGTATGTTTACTATTAAGTTAAGTTTAATGGGTTTAAAAACTCATTAACGCTGAAAAAGGTTAAACTAATGCAAGTTTACAGTTCGCTGTTGCTGCGAACGCCTACTGCCAAGTCTCGTGCTTCGAAAAGTAAGTGATAAACGAAATTAAAGACAAGATAAAGCACTAGTATATTCGCACTCGGTTGCAATCGCGAAGCGGAAGCGGAAGCATTATATTGGCAGAAGCACGGCAAATGGCCCGCGAATAACCGGCAGGATGCAGGCAAGAACCTGGCAAAAGCGATTCGTGAAGAGCCGGCATGTGCCGGCAGAAACCCGGCTGCCGGGTTTTCGCCGGATGGCAGCCGGGTTTCTGCCAGATGGCAGCCGCCGGCTGCCGGCGGCAGCCGGATGGCAGCCGGCGGCTGCCACCCGGCAAGAACGCGGCGATTTCCCGGCTGCCACCCGGCAGGATGCCGGCATCCATGTCTCTGTGTTTTCTTTCCTGATCTTTGCTAGAAATTTTCCGGTAATTTTCCGGTAATTTTCTAAGCCGCCGCCCTAAACTTTATGAGCTTTTGGAGTTGTATTCTTGGCGCTTTAGAAGATATGTTTCCGCTTGGTCGGGAAGTCTGAAGTTTTGAAAAACCTGACATTCCCCCTGGTTTTGAGAGGTTTTCATTTTCGGGCCTGCGGCGCGGTCCATACATTTGCTTTGCTTCTGTGTAGAGCCACGCTTCACTTTGTTCGAGATTGGCTTATCCTTTCCATACTGGATTTCTAATGAAGAAAATCTTCTTTTTGTCGCGTTTCTTTCTCGCGTCTTGTTGAACTTTTCTCCTTTTTAACCTCCTTTTTCAGCAAATGACTCGCCCCGATGATCCACCGCTCCCGGATCTATCCGATGAAGTGCTTGGCAAGCTAGCGAGCGTGTCCCTCGACGAACCACCAGACGATATCGCGCCAGTGGAGGACCCGGTCGTTGAAGCCCCACGTGCGTGCTGACCCTCTAGCCCAAAACTTTTTTAGGTGGAAAAGCGCCCAGTAGTTTCGAGGACTACTTCCAAGTCGTCTCCACGGATGGCCGCACTTTTTACCGTTGGTTTTGGAATCTCGTCTTGATGTTTAATTTTTCTAGCGCAAAAGATGCTCGTCCTTCGCAGTGTTGCCCACCACAAGAAAGGGAAGGCTTTTGGCTGCAAGTACGAAAATTGCGCTGACATCTTCCTGCTGTGTAATTCACAAACGGTATGCTACAGTTTTAAATGGAGGGCTGGTGGCACCGTAGGAGTTATTGTTGAATATGGGCCTTTTAGGTCAGCTACGTCCACGGAGTCAATGTGGCGAATGGTGCCGAGGTGTCGATTGAAGAAGTTCCGATCTACGCGCACGAGCCACAAGCCTCAAGTGTCGGCCCATCGCATATTGCATGTCTAAATACTGAAGACGATACAACAGAATACGCGGTCATCTGCGGCAAAACAATACTACGACTCCAGTATGATGCCGAATTGCTCGGCTTCCAATCGGTGCACATGTTCACAGAAATCGAGCCAGTGAAGGAACTACGAGGTTTTGCTTTTTTTAGATTTTGTAGCCAGCTTTTAGGTATCGCCACTGCTAGAGAACGCAAGCTGGTGTTCACCTTCTCCAGTCCAATGATCCTGTGTATTGATGGGCACGGCGACGGCCAGGTAATATCGCGTAAATTTTTCAGCTTGTTTTAGGTGTTGTCTAGGACACACTATGGGATAAATGAAAGACGCGGTTTCGGAAACGTATGCTACATGGACTATAATGATAAGCAACGCACGCTGGTGACTTCCGACTTGGGCTTCGGTAATTTTTCAAAAGCTAAAGTTAATCCATCTAGGGTCATTCGGCCACAACAGTGCACTGCTTCGGAAGTACAGCGTCGATGAGAACTTCCAGCTGACCAAGATTTGCGAATACGTCTCCGATGATCGGGTTGTAAACGAACTTCAAAAGGGCGCCATCCAGTATGCTTCAGGAATTATGGTAATGATTTCACTTCCTGTATTATATTGCTTGTCTAGATAGACGACGCTGGCTGGGTGCTCGTTGCCGATGCAAAAAAGCCTGCTCTCCACGTGCGTTGCCATCATTTTCCATTATTGTGTTTAGTTGTTCGACGATCAACTACGACCACTATGCCACATCCGCCTCCAGCACGAGTTCCAGCAGCCGTTTCCGTTCACCACCAGCATCACGCTATCCGAGCAGTACGCCGCGCTGAACTGCGTGAGAAAAGGCCGGACGTATTTCTACGAATTGAAGGTTGCTTATTGATTTCTGCCTAAAGAACCATTATTTTAGGATCGGCCGACGCAGGCCCAATTTGCTCAACGTCCGCGGCGTCACACCCCTCCCAAGGGACAGGTTCATTTGGATGGGTCTGTCCATACATCCGTTTAGAAACAATCGAGTCGCCGGGGATCCGGTCGCGGCCGTGAACATCGTGGTGGCCGCTCTTCGCACTGAACTTTTGCTATACATGCCATTCTCATTATTTGCTTTGTAGCTTTTCTCAATGTCCCCAACAAAGGGTGTCGTGTCCTCATTATTTCATTTTTACGCGATCAGTATTCAGCAAGCATTATGATCGTTTTCGGGTCTGAATAAAACCGTTTGAAATAAAAATTCTCAGTCAGGTGCTCTTCGATACTTCCAAACGAAGCCATTTATTGAAAAGCGACACACAAAGAAGGAAATTGACTAGAAGACGGGGTGGAAGAGGGTTTGGCGCCTAATAAAAAAGTGGGCATCTGTCGGTTGGGTGGCTTCGGTGGGTGTTGTTAGAAGCCGCCCGGTCCCTTCTCCCAGTCGTACGGGAACTCCTGCAAGTTCTGTTGAAGTAGCGTTTTTGCGATTCACCTGGGCGCCAGTGGTCTGGAGGGCGCGGCGCATCGTGGCGTAGTACTGCTGGTAGTCGGGTGCGTCGTAGTACTTCAGGTTGTCGCAGTGGACCATGATCTGGCGGTACTCGTCGGGACAGCCAGCGAACAGCTCGCCGACGGCCGAGGTGCGGCAGCGTTTCTTGTACTCGCCGACCTGAACAGTTGCGTGAATTTTTTTTGAATGTTTTGAATGTTAAGGATGTTTGTAAGCTAAATTCGCACCTGGTTCATGTCCTGCACGTTCTTCCAGGGCAGATTTCCGGTGGTGAGCTCGACCTGCATGTAGACCCAGACCTCCACGTCGTCCTTCCGGCACAGCTCGCGCTGCAGGTGGCAAGAGATCGGAGCGTAGCGGACGGTTCCGCGGAAACCGGCGGCGGCGCGCGGCTTGCGGATGACCCCCTGTCGATGATCATGCTGAGTGGGTCAAAAACCGCTTTACCTGGTCGTTGGTGAATTTGCGGGCCATACCGAAGTCGAGCACGTACACCTTGCGCAGCTCGTTCAGCTCGGCGCGGCCGATGGTGTAGTTTCCGGGCTTCACGTCCCTGGAGAGGTTGTTGTTAATATACCGATCTTTAGAATACGAACCGATGGAGGTATCCAATGCCGTGGAGATCCTCGAGCGCCTCGAGGGCCTGCACGCCGGCGGAGATGGCGGTGCCCATCGACATGTGCCCGCCCGGGCCTTCCTTCCTCAAGTCTTGCAGCGACTTTCCGACGAGCGTCATCACGACGTAGTTGAATGTTCCGTAGCGGCCCTTGTCTTCAATCTTGCAGAAGTGGCGACCGCCCCTCTTGCCCAGCTCGGTGAGCACGAACACCTCCATCTTGAGCACCTGAAAAGGGGCACCGATTCAAAATCATAAATTTGAATCCACCTGAATCTGCTCGTTGGCGCCCTCGACCTTCAGGGCGTACATTCCGGTGGGGTCGGAGACCTTGTAGACGGCGCCGAAGCCTCCTTCTCCGAGCTTCTTCTCGATCTTCCAGCGTTCGACTTGCTGGCCCGGCTGTAGCTGGACGAGTTCGGCGGCCATCGGTTTGGTTGCGAGGAAACAGACACTTGCGCTGCACGTTTTGACCGTTTATTTGTATGTGGATTTGCATGCAGATTTGGGTGAGATTCCGGTTTCAGTGTTTTTGTTATGTTGATTTAGGCAAATGAGCATGTATGTGCGGGCTTTTCAGCCTCGATTCTCGATTCTTCCAAACGAAGCCATTTATTGAAAAGCGACACACAAAGAAGGAAATTGACTAGAAGAAGGGGTGGAAGAGGGTTGGCGCCTAATGAAAAAGTGGCCATTTGTCGGAGTTGATGGTGGTGGTGTGGCTTGTCAGTTCTTAGAAGCCGCCCGGGGCCTTCTCCCAGTCGTATGGGAACTCCTGGGCGCCAGTGGTCTGGAGGGCGCGGCGCATGGTGGCGTAGTACTGCTGGTAGTCCGGGGAGTCGTAGTACTTCAGGTTGTCGCAGTGGACCATGATCTGGCGGTACTCGTCGGGACAGCCAGCGAACAGCTCGCCGACGGCCGAGGTGCGGCAGCGTTTCTTGTACTCGCCGACCTGAACAGTTGCGTGAATTTTTTTTTAACCCCTTCAGGATGTTTGTAAGCTAAATTCGCACCTGGTTCATGTCCTGCACGTTCTTCCAGGGCAGATTTCCGGTGGTGAGCTCGACCTGCATGTAGACCCAGACCTCCACGTCGTCCTTCCGGCACAGCTCGCGCTGCAGGTGGCAAGAGATCGGAGCGTAGCGGACGGTTCCGCGGAAACCGGCGGCGGCGCGCGGCTTGCGGATGACGCCCTGTAGATGATCATGAAGTATGGGTGAGAAAACCGCGTTACCTGGTCGTTGGTGAATTTGCGGGCCATACCGAAGTCGAGCACGTACACCTTGCGCAACTCGTTCAGCTCGGCGCGGCCGATGGTGTAGTTTCCGGGCTTCACGTCCCTGGAGAGGTTGTTGTTAATATACCGATCTTTAGAATACGAACCGATGGAGGTATCCAATGCCGTGGAGATCCTCGAGCGCCTCGAGGGCCTGCACGCCGGCGGAGATTGCGGTGCCCATCGACATGTGCCCGCCCGGGCCTTCCTTCCTCAAGTCTTGCAGCGACTTTCCGACGAGCGTCATCACGACGTAGTTGAATGTTCCGTAACGGCCCTTGTCTTCAATCTTGCAGAAATGACGTCCACCCCGCTTGCCCAGCTCGGCCAGCACGAACACCTCCATTTTCAGCACCTAAATTAGGATTGTTTTGGTAGCAGAAATTAATTTTTACCTGAATCTGCTCGTTGGCGCCCTCGACCTTCAGGGCGTACATTCCGGTGGGATCGGAGACCTTGTAAACGGCGCCGAAGCCTCCCTCTCCGAGCTTCTTTTCGATCTTCCAGCGTTCGACCTGGGTGCCGGGCTGCAGCTGGACGAGTTCGGCGGCCATCGGGGTTCGTTGCGACGAAACGGAGATGGGTGCTAAGCTTTTCGAGTTTCTTTTATTGCAGGTTTTGTGCCGTAATTGGGGTTGGTTTCCGGTTGCGCGGATCGGGTTATCGAAATCTAGGTATTTAGGTAAGCTAAATATTATCAAAGTTACTTTTTAGGTAATCAAAGTATTTAGGTAAGTTACATTTTAGGTAATCAAAGTATTTAGGTAAGTAAAGTCTTAGCTAAGTAAAGCTTTTAGGGGTACTATTTTAAGGCAATTCGAAAAGACCAGATTCGTCATTTTTGGCAAGCAAAGCGGTAAGTAAAGTTTTTGATCTTTATTTTTAGGCCAAGGTCAGCGTGCATTACTGTTTTTTTTCCTCCCAGAACCGTTTCTTTTGATTTTTTCAATCACTGCAGCGGCAAACGAAGCCGATTCGACTTGATTTTCGAGGATTACGCGTTGGAAAACTTGCAAAGCAAATACCTCAACAGGTACGGCGTCAATTTTTTTCAAGGTTAGATTGTCGTAGAGAGCAGAGTCTCAGAGATCATTTTACTATATAATTTTCAGGAAAATATGCGGGAAGTAGTAATACACATACTTTCCCGCGTGCTGGCTCAATGATAACGTGTTGGTGCGCCACCCGCAGCACCCGGGTTCGAGTCCCGCCCAAAACCGGTATTTTTGCTTTGCGCCTCTGGCTAGAGGTGTGAAATTAAAAAATTACAGATTTTTCGCAAATGGTTGCTGCTAATTTTTCCACGACTTTTTGCCCTCTACCCGCACCCACCTGGTTCGACTCCGCGCCAAACCGTCGTTTTGCTTTTTGCTCCACTGGTTTGTAATTCAAAAATTCCAGATTTTCCCCAAATAATTTCTGCTAGCTTGCCTGGGTCAAGTTCTTCGCCCCCCACTTTTTCCTCCAATCCTTTCTAACCACTCGAGGTGCTCCACACCGAAACTCGTCAGCCTAATCGAGGTGCAAGACTGAAATTTTGCGCGTGGGCATTGTCGAGTTAAGCGGCCGGCGCTAAAAGGTGCTCTAATTTTTTTGAGGTTGGTCGATGATGGGGGGGGTGTAGCGCGACAAGAACCGAGCGATTTGGCGGGTTAGCGCGCGGGCGGTTAGCGCGGGAAAAGTGGAACACATAGGGCAATGGAGAGTTAAAAGCTAGCTGGGGTTCATTGAGAAAGCAGAGAGGTTGGCAAACTAGCAGAGATTTTTGAGGAATATCGAGTTAGGCGAGCTAGCAGATTTTCTTTGAGGTAGAAGCATTGGTGAAACAGGCAGGATTTTTAGTTCGTGGCGCGTAGTTTCTCTCTCTCTCTCTCTCTCTCTCTCTCTCTCTCGCTCTCTCTCTCTCTCTCTCTCCCTCTCTCCCTCGTGCTCACTTAAATTTTCAACGCAAATTGCAAAACTCGTACCATTTGAAATTACTTCATCAACTCCTCATTACGAAAATTTATTTTCGAGCGCCACCGCGATGGGGGGTTCATCTCCACGAGGAGCACCACCGAAATTGGGCGGATAAACGGGGCCCCCAATTCATTTTGCCTGGAATAATTGGGTTGGCTGTTTGTGAGAAGTAGTAATTCTGGGGGAATGGATGAGGGCGACAAATTCCATTTTCAATTTGCCTTGACTGGCAATTTTCTGGGGGGTACGGTATTCAGGGCATGAAATAATTTTTTTACAGGGGTTATGGTCCGGCTACAAACTAGAGGACGTGCTGAGTATTTTAATATTGTTTTTAGCAAATACACCGATTTTTCCGGTGGTGATCTTCTAAAACGTTTTAGAAATTCAGAGTTTGGTCGAAAATTGGCAATTTTTGGTTGAAAAATCGGTATTATCCATATTTTTTACTAATAATTTGTAAAGCTTTGCGTTTAGAAATAGTAAAAAACATTTTAGATTTGGAAATACTTCCTTTATTTATATTTTAAAAAATGGATGCTGAAGAAAACAAGTTCCCTTGGTTCCCTGGTAACCTACCCTGCCCCCCCCCCCGTTAATGCCAAAGCACCGGAAATTTACAGTAATTTTAGCTATTGATTTAGGTCAACCTTTAATAGTATATAAGTTGGCCACAAGTTTTTATCCCAGCTCAATAAGTAACGTCCAATCTGTTGCCGAATTGGGTAATCCCCAAAATTAGGGGAAGGGGATTTCCGGTATGTTCCTCTTTCCATACGACAATAAGTAGTCAGCCAATCAGAGACACAGCGTGAATTCACTCTCACTCTCTCTCTCCCTGTCTCTCTATCTATCTCTGTCTCTCTCGCCCCAGGCAGGCTGGCCGTGTTTAATCCCGGGGAAGGCCCACCAAGAAAAGATGGGTGGCTGATGCATATAATTAGCATGGCCATCAGCCCTCCTCTCCCACTACGCTATGCACATATGGACACCTCAATTCGGCGGGATTGGCTGCTGATGCTGTGTGCGGGTGATCAACATCATTCAATGGAGGAGGGGGTACGGTAGCTGGATGAGGGGGACGCTGAATAGCATTTCAAGCTGGAATGAGATGGAATTTTGAAGGAGTGTTAGCTTCTTATAATTGAGAACAGCTGTAGGATCAGTGATGGCTGCGGATTTTTCGGACCCGCGAGATGCGACGCGCGCAGGCCAATGCGTCCTCGGGACGTCGACGTAAGCCATTGTGAAATGGAAAGGCAGGCCGCGCGTTGCGTGTCGTGCTGCAGAATCCGTAGCAAAACTATCGCCACCAAATCTATAGCCTTGCATGTGCCTTTGAAGAAGCTTGGAAAGCAAGAATCTCTCTCGCTCTCTCTCTCTCTCTCTCTCTCTCTCTCGCTCTCTCTGTATCTCACTCTCGATCGCTCCGTATCTCTCGCTGTCTCGCTCTCTCTCGCTCTTTCTCGGGCTCCCTCGGGCTCTCTCGTCTTCTCACCCTCTCACAATCTCTGACTCTCTCACGCTCCCTCGTGCGCGCTCCCTCTCTATCTCTCTCTCTCGCGCTCTCTCTCTCTCTCTATCTCTCTATCTCTCTCTCTCGCTCCCTCTCCCATGCTCCGGCGCTCGAGGGGTTTACTTCATACCACCTCCCTTTTAAAGGCACCGGGAAGGAATCGCTATGGAACTTGGTAGCTATGGATTTTCAAGGATTTTCGGCGCCCGCAATACGGAACGCGTACGCCATTTCTTCATCTCCAACTCTTCACCGTAATCCATTACGCCATGAAAAGTTAATGCGCGTTGCGTATCGCGTGTCCGGAAAATCCATAGGACTCAACAAAATCCGTATTCTGGCCTTGTCTGCCCCTTTAAAAACCACCTCTTTGTATGGCTAGGATGTTCACGGAATGGTCATTGGTTTGGGTGGCTCTATAATGGGCATGTAATTGTGTATCTCTCTCTCTCTCCCTTTCTCTCGCTTTGTGGGCGTGTCAATGTGATGATGGATGGACATCCTCCACCCATCCTCTCGATTAGCCGCTCACTTAGCCGCCCCGACAACACCCAACCGGACGGGCACACCCCCTCGGGGCATACGGTAGCCCCTCCCACTAAATAGACGATTAGTAGAGTAGAGATATACTTGGTTGTAAATTAATTAACTAATTGATAGCTAGAGCGTGAATTACGCCATTTTTTTAAGATTCTGGGCCGCGGTAATTTTATATCGTATCCTAAAGATTCGACGCCATGTTTTTAAACTTTGTCTCTCTCGCTCTCACACACACTCTCTCTCGCTCTCTCTGGATCTCTCTAGTTCACACAATCTCTTGCTCGATTTTGCTAGTTTTTGACCATGCTAATTAGGCCGAAATCTATCAGAATTTTCGAATTTCCTTAATTTACCTTATCAACATTGTTCCATTTATTCTTGCTCACGCTTCTTGTATTAAGCTCTCGGCTATCTCTCACCTTCTTTTGCGATCTCTCTCTCTCTCTCTCTCTCTCTCTCTCTCTCTCTCTCTTCGTTCCCTCTTTCCATCTCTCTCTCTCTCTTTCTCTTTCTCTCTCTCTCTCCTCTCAATCCTAACCAAAGCAATCATTTTTTCCAAATTTCCCAATTTCCCCAATAACATCTGGGCCCCGATTTGGGCCCCATCTTTGGCCCTTTCCCGGTGCGGCTTCTTCAAAAATATACCATTCGTGGTCAATGTGGCGTGGCCAATCAACGCCGACGACGCGTCGCTTTCCCTCAACACGAGGACGGCACCAGAAAAAACCCCGGGGGCTACGCAAATTTATTTTCCCTCCGCACCAATCCGTCCGATCCACCAAACAATCGAATTATACCTATTTACACCGTCGGAATACTGGAGTGGAAATTGGTGAAGCGTACAATTTGTCGTGTCTTGTCATCATTTAATGACTGGTAAGGGGGTTACGGTAGCTTGGGCAGTGGATAGGATTTTGTAGACTCAGAGATTGAGTCATTTGGCGAGTATTTTTCCGCAAGGAATCCCTGATAGCATGCCTTTTGGTCTCACTTTCGTCAAGAATCTCTGCTAGCTGCTGATACATTCATTGTTTTTTTTCCTAAGGTGTCCCTGCTAGCCTTCTTTCCTGGATTTTCTACAAATAATCTCTGCATGCCTGCCACCGGGCTTTATTTTCCTAAAGAACCTCTGCTAGCTTGCTCCTTTCTCTCCGATTCCTATAAGAGTCTCTTCTTGCTGCTTTTCGCATTGTCATTCTTCAAAGAATCGCCGCTAGTTTCCTTGCTACGTAAATTCCTAAAGAATTTCTGCTAGCCTACCTTATTGTTTTTGAATCCACCAACTGTTTCTACGCTGATTCCTAAAGAATCTCTGTTCGTTGTCTTTCTTTCGCTTCTCAAATGAATCTCTGCTAGCCTACCAATTCCAGCGATTTTCCTAAGGAATCTCTGCAAGTTTCTCCCATCATCCTGTTGTTAATGAATTTCTGCTAGCCACCACAAAATTTCTTTCAGAATGGACATTGGGTGCAAACGGCCGGCCACCGACGACCCTATCGACTACAGTAGGGTCCGTATTTTCGACTTCGATTAAAAATACTTTAATTTAATTGATAATATAAATAAAACACAAAAATGCAAATTGCTTAACGATTTTTGCAAATATTAGGTCAATTTAGGTGAAACACAAAAAATATAACTTATTGAGAATTTTATCCGGGTACAGTACCTCCAAAATCATCGTATTTTCAGGTGAAACGCGAAAATTCTGCTGGCACGCCATCTCCCTCCCCATCGAGCACGGGGTCCTCGAGCACAGGCGGCCAGAATCTTACCGTGACCCCGAAGACGGCCACCCCGAAACCATTTTCGATTGCCGATTTGCTGGACAATGGACAGCAGTGGGTTTTTCTGTGGTTACTACCGGTAACAAATCTACGGATTAGGGATACCTTATGGCCGCGGTATGTTAGTTGGGCTGTCCAAGGTATTGTTTCTCGCTCTCTCTCTCTCTCTCTCTCTCTCTCTCTCTCTCTCTCGCTCTCTCTCACTATGACCCGAGGGTATGAAAAAGAGACCGACTTCCCCAGGGCATTCTCTCAGACTCACTACCAGCATCCCCCTCAAATAGCAGGTGTCAAGAACAAATACTCCACCCCCCTAACACTTCCGGTGTTCGTTGACGAGTTGTGCAAATACTAGATGATCACCACAATAGCCACACCCAGCTAAGTCTTGGCCAATCGCCAAAAACGCTTTCTCAAGTTTTTTTTTAATTTTTAGGGCATGAGAAAGGGAATGGTACAGTGGTAAAGTGGTGGTGTGCTAGCTCGCCAGGCAGAAGGCGACGGTTCGAATCCCAGGGGGTGGAACTTTTTGCTTTTTGGCCAGGAGCTCGGAATTTTTTGAGGTTTTGATGGAAACGAGATTATTTAAATCAATAATATTTTTCGGGCTGTCAATTATAGTCCATTTTGAGCGAATTTACAAAAAATGGGAAGAAAAGTTCAGAAGGCAAAACACTTGCTTTGAGCGAATTCGAACCAGGGTAATTAGCCTTACAGCCGAGATGACTAACGTTTAGCCACATTTTCCGGGATTTTAAAGAGTTTTTGAACTCGTTTCCGTCGTTTTTGAACCGACTCCACCGAAAAACTTTGGCGCTTAATGTTGCAGCTGGCAGCGGGGTGGGAACTTGAAAATTCAAAAGCGTCGTGATTTATGGCCCGTGGTATTTGGCTGGCTGGTTAAACATGTGTGTTTTTTGAGTTTGGGGGGTTGTAAATTGACCGCGGCTTTCAAACCGACGAAACTGACCCGATTTGAACTTTTAAAGGGGCCGGCAAGACAAGAATTTACGGGAATCATCGGTCAGAAATCCGAAAAACCTAAAAACAACATTTTTGCAATTTTGAAATATTTCAGAACGCTGATTTAGCCTTGAGCGACCCTTTAAACGCTAAAAGTCGATTGATTTGATCCCTACAATCTTTCAATTATTATTCCAGCCCTCCGATGCTCCGAAATCCGCTTCTCGATGCGCTGGCAAACCCCCTCTTCCAGGCCATGCAATTTCCTCATTTAGCAGCCATCCTCCAGCAGGTAAATTAGTCTTAAAGATCCATTGAAGTCAGAATTCCCAGCTTCAAGGCTTTCCGATGCTCAAAACCCGCACTTTTAGGGCCTCCTCCCCATCAACCCATTTATGCCTCAACTCGGCGGGATCCCTGGGCTACAAATGGCCGGCGCGAATCCAGGTAGGGCTACAAAATACAATAATACCGAATCTGGGAGATTATTTTATCGACTTACCGTAATCTCTACAAAAAAAACCGCCAAAATTTTATCAGCTCACTTCCGCGGTCCTTTAAGGCATTCATAACTGTAGCCGATAGCCGAAAAGCTTCAGTAAAAGTCGAAAAATGAATTTTATCGCTTCCAAACCCCCTTTTAACTGCAAATACCGTACTTTGGATGCTTTCTAGACCTAAATCGCAAATTCATTACTGTAACTTTCCTAAAACGATACCGTAGCCCTGCCTCTTCAATCCGTTTAGCAACCCCTATTTGGTGTCCTTTCATATCCGTAAGGGGTATGGAAATGGAATCGAATTATTCGTGTCTATACATCTAACAATGGGATGTCCTTGGAATGTGATTCTCCCCTCTGAGGCCATGCTCCCCATATAGCCTGAGGGCATATTAGGAGCCTTAGGAGGGAGGAGGCGATGAGCTAATATGTTCTCGGTTGATGGTAATGGGAGGGCAAAGGGGTCGGCCCCTTCTTTCGAATACAAATTATTCAACCCCGCACCCCCCGGGGGCCCTTTGATTTTCACGCTGTCCATGGGATTGTCGCGTAGTGGAGGGGGCTATTGTTTGGGGGCAAATCCTTTGTTGCCTCCCCTTTTGGTCATTGCCTTAAGGAGCGGATATAAGGGATATCCCCTATTATTTGGAGCCGTCCGTTTGCATACAGTGAACACTTGAGGGTACGGTAGTCCGCAAAAATGGATAAATCGGATAATAAGAATAATAACCCGATAAAAAAATCACAACCTCAATAGAAAACATTCCGGTCCGTTCCGCTACTGTAGCCACTTGAAAAGTACGGTAGCTAGCTGGGTGAAACAGCAAAATTACAGGAGCCGGTTACGGTAGCCAGAATTACCTCCGGTTCCGAAGGGATACAGTACCCACTTGCGCAGAGCTAGAGCTTCAGATTTTCGGGATTCCGGGGCGACACTCTGGACAAATAGGGGTACAATAACCAAAATTCAAAAATGAGAAATGGCATACGGTAGCCAGGCTGAGCATAAGGATTTTTTGGTCACATGTTGCTAGGCTTGCTCTATTTTTAACTGGAGTTGAACGAGCTCTTTGGCACAGCGGATTTTTATAAAAATGTATTAATTTAAATCCTAAAAAATCAGTACTGGAAAACCGACCAATTACGGTAATTTGGGCACCATTTATCCTGCCACCATTTGCCGGCGGCGAGTTCAATCCTATCGTCCAGGGCACTTTTTAAGATTGCAATCTCCAAACAACCAAAAAACTCTGCGTGCTAATTAGGGGCAAGCAACTGGTGGCGAGAGAGGGAGAGAGCGAGAGAGAGAGAGAGAGAGACAATGCCCCTCGAGAATCGTCGAATTAATCGCAGCGGCGCGGCTCATCCGAGCGTGCCAGGTGGCTGTGGCGGTGCCTTTTTTAAGGGGCCCCGAGTCAACTCTTGTGTTTGTTATTGTAATTTGCATATCGGGGAGGGTAATCGGGGCAGCTGGGCGGAACTTTTTTGAGTGGCCAAAGGGAGCTAGATGGATCGGAAAAATTCCTCAGAATGCCTGCTAGCCAGCCTTAGTCGCAAAAACTACCGTAACCCTGACCCTAACCCCACCGCGTACTAAACTGCGCGTGTAAAAAGTTACCGTAGCCCATCAAAAATTGCGTACTAAATTCTGCGTCCAGATGACTACCGCAACGCGCACTTTGCGTAGCGTTTGCGGAGGAACACAGTGTTTGCGCAAAAGGTTGAAAGCCTGTGTCTATGTCCGAACGCGTACTTTTGCGTACTAGGACGCTTTATTCAAAAGCTACCGTAACCCATATTGTTTGGTTCTAGTTTTTGGGCGCTACCTTAACGGTTAGGACGACGTTTCGTAAAAGCTTGTTAAAAAGGTGGATAAATGCTAATAAAACTTACCGTACCCTTTCTTGGTCTCAAGTGCGCATGCAAATCAGGGTCGACCCTGGGGTTTGATTCCCGGCTGGGGCTGGGTGCCAGCTTAATGTGTCAATGCTGGTGTCGATTTACCTCGGATTTCATGATGGGTCCGGGTGGGCAATTAGCATATCGCTCTCGCTCTCTCTCTCTCTCTCTCTCGCTCTCTCACCCACCTAAGGGCCGGATTAACCTAAGGGCTTTGTGGCTGTGCGGAAGCTTGGCCCGTTCCGGATGGCCCTCTCCATGTCTGTTATTCTTCTATCTCTTGCCATTACCCAGATTGGGGTTCCGGGGGAGGTTGTAGATGGCTAATTGTACCCTGTGGACATGTCACACCCTCCCCCAGCTTGGGATAATGGCCTCCAGCCGAGGGCCGAGAGCTGATAGGCCACCCGGCACACTTGTTGCCCCAAAGGAGATGTGGTTTCCGCGGTTTTAAAGGGACTGCGAAGGCAAAAAACCCAACCGTTTTGCTCCTCTAAAATTATTTCCGGAATCATACTCATTAGAGCGCCATTCTACCCATTTTTCGCAAGATTTAAGAAGCTGGGCAAGCTAGCAGAGGTTGCTTAGGGAATGCGCGAAACTCACATTATAATAGAAAAATCAGGCTTCGTAGAAAAACAAAGATTCGGCGAACGGTAGCCTAGCCGAGATCCTTCAGGAAATCACGCTCATTGTAGCGATTTTCTACTCATTTTTCGTAAAATTGACAAGCCAGGGCAAGCTATCGTAGAATGAGCAAAAACCAACACCAAAATCGGAAAATGTGTCGGAAAATCCAAAGTAATTATCATTGTTTTAGATCTGGACACGTCCGCCTATTCCGACACTAATGAAAAGACGCAATCCAACGGCGGAGACGGACGGCCAAATTCGGAGAGCGGAAGTGCCCTGGAGAGCGATTGCGATGAGGATGAGAACGGTGAGAAAGAGATACGTTAGAAGTCCGAACTCTACCATTAATGCGCCGACTAAATCAATCATGAAATTCAGGTGATCTCCACATATCCGAGGATGACGCGAAAAACGATGGAGGGGACGCGAAAAAGAAAAAGACCAGGACGGTGTTTAGTCGGCAGCAGGTAAAAATTGGCGGATTACGGTAGATGGGCGCGTCTTAGGTTTCCCAACTCGAGATGACGTTCGACATGAAGCGGTACTTGACCAGCCAAGAGAGGGCACATCTGGCTGCTACGTTACGGTTGTCTGAGACACAGGTACCGTAGTACGGTAGCCGTCTCCCTCTCTCCCTCTCGCTCTCTCGCTCTCTCTCTATCTATCTCTCGCTCTTTCTCTCTCTCTAACCCAACTTTTCCAGGTCAAAATCTGGTTCCAAAATCGCCGAAACAAGCTAAAGCGCCAGGTGACAACTGAGGACGGCTCTGTGGCCACGGCTGGCCCTGGAACCCCATTTTCCTTAAGACCCATCCTCCCACCGGCACCCCCTCAGAGGTATGCATTTTATTACCTGTCGTAATCGATTAATCTGCAGTCCTGTCACGACCCCTTTAAACCTCATTGTTCTAGGGTAATGCCCCCGTTCTCGTTAAGCCCACTCGTCGCCAGCTCGACGGCAAATCAGGTAATTTGAATTTCGGAGGACTATATACTACAACAAAATTGACAAGGGTTTACAGGTTACTACAAAGTACAGGCCGATACTAATCCCTCGTTTTCAGGCAATGGAAAACGCCGCCCGCCTCTTCTTCAACCAGTTCAACTTTGGCGGGATTCCAAATTTCAAGGACGTTTAAACTTACTGTAGATTTATATTATTCTTTTTTGCTACTTTTTGCGGATCCCAGCCATAATGCCGACAGACGGAAAATGCCGACATCGAAAATACCGACGTATCCTTGACGCTAGTTTTGAATGACACTTTAAAACAGCCATTTTGAATGCCGAGATTTTGGCGTGTCGAGATTTTGGCTGGTCGGTGTTTTGACTGTCGGCATTTTTGACTTTCGGCTTTTATGTCGGGATTTTTAGTTTCTTTTTTCCAGTTTCTTTCGAAAACTAATTCTGTGTGCAATCTTGCCATTTTCGGGATTTTTTAGAATTACCGAAATAATGGAATTCAATTTCATAGCGAATTCCATTAAATAATTTTATTTTATTCTAATAACTTAAATTGTTTAACCGGATTTAGTGAGTCCATTCGCTTATTCAAATTTGATGTCTTTTTCTCGCCGTTTTTTCTGGATTTTGTGGATCTCTTCTTTTTGTGATTTCGTTTTCCCAATTTTCTATACTGGATTTTCGATATTTATTTCGCGGCCATTCTACAATGCCAATTTGCATGAAATTTGCATGAAATAATTATACCGTACCCGTAGCGCGGATTTTGGGGGAGCAAAACATAAAGAAAAACATTAAAAGAAAGCACACAACTTAAAGGCACCGGGAGGGTCAAAGCTAACTGAATCCTTAGCTTTTTTGCCTTCCCAGTCCCTTTAAAATCACAAAAACTCGGGATTACTGTATATCGGCAAACCATTCGGCCATCGAGCGATCGCAATACGGGTCGACCGCCTGAAAAATCGATTTGTTTCTTTGATTTTTTTGGGTTACGGTAACGAACGAAAATACAGATTACAGTAACCCACCTGCGAATGGATATTCGGGTACACCAGAAAATAGAACAGGCAAAAGATGACAAACCCGAAGAAGAACGTCATCTGGAATGAGGTGGAATTATTTTTTGGAAATTTTGGGTACTGCAGCTTTAAAGGGAGCGTGACAGATTTGGATTTTTAAGGAATTTAAAAAATCTATACCAAGTCCCATTAAAAATTGTTAAACAGTAAAGGATATTTTCTAGATTGTGGTCTAATTTTTGATCAAAAAGCAAGACGCAAAACTCCGGCGGGATCCGAACCCGCGACCCTTTGCCCCATAGCCCAACGTGCTAGCCACTCGGCCATCTAGGCGGCGGCGTAAAAGGCTAATAACTTATTGGGCATACGGTATTTCTAGACGTTAAATAGCTCATTCAAAAGACCTCGTCGAGCTTTTTGGTATGTACATTTTCGAAAAGAAATTCGAAGGAAAAATTGTATAAAGATCGCAAAAACTGATTTCCGGGCACCAATTTTGCTGAATTTACCTGCGTAATCCAATGAAACCGATGCATAAATCGTGGTGTGAATTGAATGTGCGATGGGTTTTCCGCTTTCCCGGCGACGTACGCCCCATTTTTGTCAATCTGGAGCGCCGTGTACTGGGCCGGGCTGCTGGCGGCGGTTTGGAGGGCGCTGCAAAAAAACGAGGTTAAAAGTAGCACCCATAATTTGGCCTCAACAGTGCAAAATCAGCTTTTAAAAGCCATGCGTCGCGTGCGGCGTCGCGTACTTCTTGGTGGCGATGCGGTCGATGCGTTCGAGGGGCTGGCCGGTGAGGCCGTTGGCGAGACGAAGCATTGGCAGCATCCCGGCCACGATTGAGGTGTCTCTGGAAGGTGGGCACAAGCTGAAGCTGACCAGACGAAGCTCACGAAGCTCATGAAGCCAAGCTCACGAAGCTAAGCTCCTGGCTTGGTTCGTTTCGAAGTTAGCGACTTCACTGTGAAGTTACTCTTAACGAACTTGAAGCCATTAATCGTAAGCCTAGTTAATGGCTTACTTTTAGCACACCTAACAGAGATCTTTGAGGAATTTTGAGCCCAAGGAGTGGGCGATCTGACAGAGAGCTTTTAGGGAATTCGAGCCGAGCTGATGGGCCATTAGATAAAGGGATTTCCAAGGCAATCTAGCATAGATTTGTAGGAACCGATTCTAGCTGGGAGTCAAGCTAGCAAAGATTTTTCGGAGGTTGGTGAAGCTACTTGCATGGCAATCTAGCCGAGACAATTCAGGAATCGGACCCAGAATCGTAAGGGAAATTTTGAGGACGCAAGGTAACAAAACAATTTTTCTGAAACGACGGCAACAGGGCTACCTAGCAGAGACCACTGTGGAACTGTGGCCGAAAAAATGCAAAATGTATGCAAAAACTTAAAAAGCTTATAACTCGGCGTTGTTATTGTATCAGCAGCTGAAAGTTATACCAATCGATTTGTCTCGTCGAGCT
This sequence comes from Mesorhabditis spiculigera, assembly GCA_958295435.1. Taxonomy (NCBI): domain Eukaryota; kingdom Metazoa; phylum Nematoda; class Chromadorea; order Rhabditida; family Rhabditidae; genus Mesorhabditis; species Mesorhabditis spiculigera. The sequence continues at coordinate 2,035,366 of CATQJA010002709.1, read as the reverse complement.
CTATAAGTGTGCAAATTTTCAAATCCGAATTCGATTCCGAGCTGAGACCATCTCCCTGCTAGCGAATTTTTGGCAAGCTAGCAGAGAACATTGAGGAATGCTAAGTTTTGTGGTGCGAGGTGTGAATTTTTCAGTCTTATCCAGTGTACTTTGGTGTATCGTGCCACAAACGGACTATATACAAAAGCTTACAAAAATACAAAGAAAAAAAAAAGGTTTAAATAGACTTTGCAAAATGGCACAGACTTGGTATACGATGGGATACGGTAAGAAAAATACCTGGTAATCCGCAACCGCTGCCGCATATATTTCACGAGGGCCAGTTTTATCAACGAGAAAAACACGATGCAAAAGCAGACGCCTGAAAGGTCAAAATTTTAATCAAGAAAAAAATTGAAAATCGCCAGTTTGATATTTTTTGTAAACAACTCACCCAGATACACGTCCATCGCCTTGATATACGATACCTAAAAATTAGCATTAATCGTGGTGCTAAAATTTAATTTAACATACCCTCGGCATCACTTCATTATAGGAAAACAGCAAAAAGGTGATGGTTAAAATTATCGAAATCATGTCCTAAATTGGTTAAATTGGTTTTTTAAGAGATTTCAAGGTCACACCTGAAATGACGTCTCGTTTTCCATCCATAATGATACCCAGGAGGTGATAACTACCGCTGTGGAGGGGATGATCAGCTAAAACTGGGAAAGTCGAAAAGCAATGGAGAGAAAGAGAGGAGAGAGAAAGAGAGAAAAGTGCGAGAGAGAGAGGGAGGGAGAGGGAGAAAGAGCGAGAGAGAGAGCGCGCGAAAGAGAAAGAGAGAGAGCATGGGAGAGAGAGAAAGACGGCGAAAGCGCGAGAGAGAGCGAGCTAGAAAGAGAACGAGAAAGAGAAAGAGAGGGCGAAGGAGAGAGAAAGAGAGAGATAGAGAGAGAGAGCAAGAGACAGTGAGAACAATATCCTACCTGCAAAAAGCAAAACCCGGCAGCTCGCGTAAAAACGAAACACACATAAAGTCGGGAGTAATTTCCTATAAAAAGCTAATTATGTTTACGGTTTTTTTGCAAGTTACGGTAGGAATTTTTGCATTTTTAATGCGCTAACCTGTCGCATATTTCTCCATGTGATTTGTTACGTAGGCTTCTGTGACTGAAAAATCGGGCAGCCGAATTCGGTGTAATTCGAGAGCCTAAAAAGCCCATTTCGATTCGATTCGATTCGATTTCCAATCGATTTTTCTAGCTAAAAAACTTCCGAGCTAAAAAACTTAAAAATTGTGCAAAATTTACCTGTATCGATCCCTTCGACCATTCATAAATGACTTGGTCCGCCGTGTAGCCGTCTAAAGGTGTGATTCGGAACCATCCTGGAAAAAGGCTCTTACAGCTCTCGATTCCCAGCTTGCAGAGCTGCGAGTCGAAGGGAAAGAGCGTGAGATCCTAAATGGTGACCGAGCTACCGTAATCACCAAAAGGTTACCATTGAGCAGGAGACGACCAGAGATAATCGTCTACTGTATAGGATATGGCCATCTACGTCTAGCCTGGAAAGAATACTTTGGGATTACTGTAGAAAATGCGGATATGGTGCATTATTGGGGGGGGGGAGAAAAATAACGTTTGATATTGATTTAATAATATGCCGTTTTTACTATTATTTTTATTTTTTTTACTATTAATTAATTTACGTTCAAAGTGCTCATAGTTTTTTACGATTTTTAAACGCAAAAAACTTATAAATTTTTACTAAAAAATACAAACCTTCATTTTTCGATTAAAAACTGCCAATTTTCGAAAAAATTTGGATTTTTGGTTTTTTTAGAGAGGTGTCCCACTTTAAATAAAAGTAAATTGATTAAAAACACTATAAAAACTGGATATTCCCTTATTAGGCATTTTTGTGCTAATAGGAAAAATTATATTACACCCCCGATAATGCAAAAGAACGAATTAAATTAATCTAAATAGTTAGTAACTTTTTGTTATTTTTGCGGAAGTTATAAGCTTTTCTTTAATTTACCGTTGCGTAATCGTGAAGCCACCGTATCCTACCGTAACAAACTCCTGTGCGTCATCGATTGTTTACGGGGGTTTTTCGATGCGATCGCATTCGGCACGAAGGTATCCGGGTGCCACAGAAAGTTTGAATACGACTCGTGCAGGGAGATTTGCGTCTGAAATTCCGGTTATAAACACACACTAATAGGAGCCTTCCGCAATCCAGGGCAAATGTATAGCGTGTCAGGTTGATGGCGTGTACCCTGATACTCAAATCAGTGCTCGAAAGAGGGTTAGTGGAGGAGGTACGGTAATTTGGCTGCACTCAGGAAAAAACGGAATTTTTGCAGTTTGTAGTTTGTAGCTTGTAGCCTTTCCAAACCCTCACCTTCGGCGAGCCATCCTAAAATCGAGTGTTTCGATTTTCTACAGAAAATTAGAATATTCTTAAATTTTTTTGGAAGTTAAAGGAGCCTTGAAGGCAAATCCATAGCCTAGGAATTTAGCAGAGGTACTTTGGGAAGCCGTGCAAACGAGGGTTCATTGCGGAAATCGAGAGAGAGAGAGAGAGAGAGAGAGAGAGAGGGAGAGAGAGGGAGAATGAGCAGCGAGAGAAAGCATTACCGAGCGAGAGAGTGAGAGCGAGAGTGAGAGAGCAAGAGAGAGCGAGGGAGGGAAAGAGAGAGACGGAGAGTGAGAGAGAGCGAGAGGGAGAGCGAGAGAGGGAGAGAGTGAGTTCCTACCTTGTTCTTGAACTTTTTCTTGTTATACCGCAACCGTGTGTCCTGCCAGTGCTCACGGTAGAACAGCTCGAGGGAGTAGTCCTAAAATATGCTAATTTTTGCGCGGCCAGCTAGCAACGATTCTTTGAGGAAATCTGGAAACGCAAACTAGCAAAGATTCTTTGCGGAATTCGGAGATGGGTATCCTAGAAGAGGGCCTTTGAGAATAGCTTCGTTAAAAACTCACCATCGTAACCTCCGACACCGCCCTGACGTTGCTGACCACGACGGAGACGCGCACATGAACGGGACCTAGAGTTAGGCTCAAATTGTGGGGCTGAAAAGGAGAGTCCACCTCCATCCGATCCCTCTGGACATTGCCTATGGTCGTAGCGGATTTTCCGCAAAAATTGGAGAAAATCCCGTGTCTCGCCCTGCTGGAAGACGCTCTCCTTGTCCAGCTCGTTCGGCTCGTAGTCCTGGAATTCAGATATTGAAACGTGGCAACGCGGGGAATACCTCATTCTCATCATCGAGCCTTTCCTCATCGGATTCCTCCTCTGTAAATTGGTGCAGAGTGTGCGTTTTCTTGAGCATCGGAGTGCCGCGTACGGCCGTGGCCTGGAAAGGGATCAGATTGCCAGTTTAGCGATTACGGTATTTTAGCAATAGGGAAAAGGGGGGTTGGCATAAATATTTGCCATGTACCTGTCGAACCTGTGTGATGACGATGAAGACGATGGGGAAGAGCAGTGCGGCCCGGGGCCTCATCGGATGGGGGCTCAAATAATTTGCTAACCTGAGAAAACGGAGGATACTGTAGTATTTCAAAAATAAAATAAAATTTGCTAAAAATGCATTAAAGCGGAAAAAGATCAATTGGGGCTCAATCGACAGTGCTGAGCCCCAAGGGGGGCAACGGCGATAAAGTGAAGTGGTAGACGGACAAGGTGATGTGCTTGTGGATCCCTCTCTCCCTCTTCTCTCTCTCTCTCTCACTCTCTCTCTCTCTCTCTTTCTCTCTCTCTCACTCTCTCTCTCTTTCTATCTTTCGTTCTGTCTATCTATCTCCGGGGAACAATTGAAAACAGATGTCGAGGAAAAAGGAGTGGAGTGGAGAAGCTGCGTTGGGAAGAGGGACAGGGAAATGGCATCCAAGAGGGGGTATTCCGGGAGCCAAACCCCCTGACATGGGTCCGAAGGTTCCCCCAAGGGTTTTGTCAGTCGGTTATTCTTGGGTACAAGTGAACACATGACGAAAATGAGCTGGTACGCTCCCTTTAAAATTGGTAGGTTGCCAAGGGCTAGGGGTTACCGTAGCTAGCGTGGTTTAGAAACTAAAAAAGCAGACAAGCTAGAGAAGCGAGACATTTTAAAGGTATGGTGTCAATTAGAGGTTTCGGGTTTACTGTCGTAATCGGTTGCTCCTACTGCCTTGACAAGATCTTTAAAAACCCGATAGAAAGATTTCAGCGCTTGATTTTCTTATCCTAATCGGACAACACCCGCTGCTGTCACGACGCCTTAAAAACCCAGAAAATCCAGCACATTTTCAAGGACAGATGGCAAAGTGACAGATCGCAAAGCTCCGAAGCTTGAAAACTTTAGCGATTAATACCATTGAATTTACTATCGTAACCGGTTAGTCCTGACACGGGTAAACCCTCGCCTCCTTCCCAAAGCCGGTAAAATTCCCGAGCGTCAGTGTTTAAAGGTGACAGCCTCCAAAATTACTCGGTCTTAAGCGCCTTATTGAATTTCCTATCGTAATCGATCAGTCCGGCCTGCTGGCACGCTCCCTTTAAAACAAAAAAACACAACGCCAATCTACCCGTTCAGGCCATATTCAGGTTTTCAAGGGGTGTTGACAGCAAGGAAATTTTAACCTGCTCGATTCGAACTTAAATTTACTATCATAAGCGATTAATTGGGACCTTACACGTTCCCTTAAAAGTAGATTGATCTAATTTTAGATAAAGTTCCTCAAGGACGAGTCACGCTAGGTGATTCATCCCGGCCCTACGCCTCGGCCACCCACACTTCCAAGCTGGCCCGATCTCGTGGAGGGGGCACATGTTCCCACTCAAAAATGTTATTGTTAGAGAGAGAGAGAGAGAGAGAGAGAGAGAGAGAGAGAGAGAGAGAAAGAGAGAAAGAGAAAGAGGGAGAGCGAGAGAGAGAGAGACAAACAGAGCAAAATGGGTTGTAAAGGAATCGGAAAGACGGGCGGTGCCCCCCTGGAGGCCATTTCGCGCGCAGATATTGCCCTGGAGGGCCCTTGGGCCGGGTTTTTCGCGCCGGGACCCCAAGGTTGGGCCCGGAAAACAGGTGCCGAACATAAAATGCGAATCGTCTCCACCAAATGGGTTATTGTCGAGTTGGTGGGACCGGCTGGGCCCAAGAAATCCGGGATTTCAATTTTCGCACGAAAATTGGGGTGTTAAGAGGTGTAACGCGTACTGTAGCGTAGTTTGTACATTACGCTACAATAATTCTAGAGCGTGAAAGCCGTAAAAGCTGCGTTTACTGTATTCCTTGAGTTTTTGGCTTGCTGCGACCGCCATTACCACTCCAAAATAATGGTTATTTAATTTTCGATCTATACTAGTGGTGTCACAGGGTGTAAATCGTACTGTGCCGTAGTCAGTACGATACGCTACAAAATACCGACCACAGAACCACTTCCACAGGAGGATGTGAACCTGAAAATAGACCCCTGCCGGAAGCGCCGGAAGTTGAGGGGAAGATTGGACTCCAGGGGGAAAGCCCAGAATTCGGCAAGGTTGATGGGATAATCGGTAGGTGGTAGTAGCTTTCAGATCAGGATTGGGATTGGGCTTCTGGGGTGAAGCTGGTAATCTGCCAAAGTGACATTAAAGGGATAGGGACACTAGAAGGGTCTTTTTACGGAAAAAGGCCAGGAAACTCTCTCTCTCTCTCTCTCTCTCTCTCTCTCTCTCTCTCTCTCTCTATCTCTCTCTCTCTCAGCTAAACAATTTCTATTTCTAAACTTGCGACACAAAAACGAGGCCACCCATGCTTTTAGATGTCCTAAAAATTTCTATGAGATGGGTTTTCCAGAATTTGATATAACCCTGATTCTGGGGGTTGAATTGGGGCCAATGGAACGGCCATCAAAGAATGACAAGGGAAGTCGAGACAAGGGCCCACTTTTTAGGGTGGAATCGAATGGATCCCGAGGGGATTCTGGGTGCAACCCAGCAAGAATTCGGGTTAAAAGTAGGGAGAGAGAGATACAGTGAGAGAGAGAGAGAGAGAGAGAGAGTGAGAGAGAGTGAGAGAGGGAAAAGGAGGAGGGAAAGCTAGCAGAGTTCTTCTAAGAACAGGAAGGCTAGCAGAGATTCTTCCAGGAGAAAAGCCAGCTAGCAGCGTTCATTTGAGAATATTCGGAATCAGTCATACTAGCACAGATTCTTAAGTTTCTAGGGAACCCGAAGCGAAAGAGAGAGAGATAGAGTGAGCACGGCGAGAGACCGCCAGAGAGAGAGAGCGAGAGAGAGAGAGAGAGAGAGAGAGAGAGAGAGAGAGAGAGAGAGAGATAGAGAGATAGAGAGAGTGAGTGAGGATGAGAGAGAGTGAGAGAGAGCGAGATAGAGAGAGAGAGTGAGACGGAAGCAAAACTTTCTCGAAATGCTTCTCATTCACAAAGCCCAACCCAACTTCCGATCTAATTCTCAATTTTCCGAGTATCTCGGGCCAGACAAGGAGCTGACACTCCTTTCAACATCTGTCTCTGAGAACGAGCAAAAACCCCAGAATTCAGAAGTCACCCACAAGCCAAACGCCACGCCGAAAGGCCGAGGCCCAGCCAGGGGAAATGAGATCATCCGCCGGACACAACTCTCCAATCCTATTTACGCCCTCCGAAAGGAGCATCGGAATACGGGAACAGGTGTGCAGCGGAATCCAAAAAAGGCGAAAAAGGGTGGAAAATAAGGTGCTAGCGCAGATTCTTGAGGAAATGAAGCGAGCCTGAAGCTCTGGAAACAAGCTAAGCCTAATAAGCTAAGCCTAAACTAAGCCTAAGCTAAGGCTAAGTCAAGCCTAACTTAAGCCCATGTCTTCCTAGAGCCGTAATTCGTTTAGCTTTGCCATTTTTGCGATTTCCGTTGGTGTACTGTAACCGTTTTTCCAGAATGCAAAAGCTCTGACTTCCTAGTCCCTTTAAAACAAGTTACACCGACTTGTTCCATCTTTTTGTTTAAAACCTTTTATTGGAAGCTGATACACTACCTTCCGATCTGCTAATACCCATTCGACATCTATTTGACCACCCGATTGACCGTCGATTGTAGTTTGTAGTCTGCCCCTTTCTTGGGTCACTTTGATAAGACAATACACACCTCTCACTCGGCCGGAATAGCTAAGAAAACACCAATTAGCCGCCCATATTTATGGATTCGGTGCGGAAACGCCGGAAATCTTTGGACGACCGGCAGCGGAGGCTCGATTTTGAAGACAACTATCAAGAAGTACCAAAGGAAAAGAAGGAGGAGAATGGTCCGTTTTTGAAGTTTGTACTCTGGTTTAACGTAAAAAAATCTGGGTTTTGTCCCATTTGCTGTAGTTTGAAGTCTATAGTTTTTGCGCAAAATTTACGTGAAACAGCCCTTGAAAATACGTTTCAATCCTCTGGGCAGTTTCGTTGTAGTTTGTAGCTTTCGGTGAGAATCTAGTATAGTACGCCACGCCACTGTGTACAAATTTCCAGGCACGTTTTTGCGTATCAAAACGTACTACAGTACGCCGTTTTTTTAGGCTTCGACCACAAGCCCGTGTTGTTCTACCTAATTTTGCTGGCAATTCTCGCGTATATCTGCCAACATTTGCATACCTGCTTGCCCGAGCCGCTGTCGCCAAATGAGGGTGCGAAATCGGATTTTGAACGGTTTTTATGGTTTTTAAAGGCGCTGGTAAGCCAGGCTTCTATGGGGTTTTTTGAAATTCTATGGAAAAATGCGAATTTTCACGTATTAATTTTCTTCAATTTGGTGAAAATTAGCCTTCATAATTCCTTTAATACATGGATTTTTCTGGATTTAAAGAGACTGGAAAGCCGGAAATACGCAGTTTTTTGTAGAAAATATACAAAAATCTATTGAAACTGACCTGTATGTAATCATTTTCGATTTATCATATTTTAAGACGGACAAAACTCCGGCATATTTAGTAGAATAAAACTAAATTATGCGATTTTTGCCGGATTTTTGGATTCCGCAGCGAATTTCCAGGCCGTTTTGGCAATTTTCCAGGAATCCATAAACCCCCTAGGCCCTTTAGACTTCCTTTAAAATCTCTCTTTTAGATAACACCCAATTCTCCGAAATCCGCGCCTTCCCCATCCTCCAGGAACTGTCCGATTACGGCCCGAAACCGGCCGGTTCGCACGCTTGTGAGGAGTTGGCAAGGGAGAGGATATTGGACGAGTTACGGTAGGTGGTACAGGCTATAGAAAATCGCCGAAATTTTGCTTAGATTCCTCAAGAATCACAGCAAGAACGCGCAGCTGCGCTTCGAAATTGACACCCAGGTAGGGGAAAAGTATTCACGAATCAGCTAACAATCGATTCAGAATCCCTCCGACTGCTTTTCGTTGCCGAAGCATGATACGGACGGCTTTTCGATATGTTACAGGAATGTAAGAAGTTTCAAGCCGTTTTTAAAGGGGCTGGGAAGAGTAGAAATCGACCCTCCTGGTGGGCTAGGTCTCGACAACGATGGAATATTCCAAGAATGCGTTGAAAACAATGCGAATTGACAATCTAGTCGTATTTCAATGCATTACGAAATGAAATATTGCTTTTTCGCTACGCCAGGACGCGAAAAAGTCTTTGAAACCCTCCCTTTAAAATCCATTTTAGGTCTCCAACGTCATCGCCCGAATCGGGCGTAAGGTGGAACGTAGTGGAACGGAGAAAAGGTCTGAAATCGCGATTCTCCTCAATTGTCACTACGACTCCTGGCCAACCTCTAGTGGTTAGTTTTTCTTAAAGTTAGCCGAAATCCCGACAAGCAATGCCGACATCGAAAATACCGACGCTGAAAGTGCGGTCATTAAAAGCGTCGGCGCGCAAAAATGCGGAGAAAAATACCGAGATAATCTTAAATTAGCCTTTTGGCTGTAGCTACATCGGCTGTCGGTATTTTCCATCAGTATCTCGGATTTTGGTTGTCGGCATTCCAACCTAGCCTAGCACACAATCTTTTCTCCCTTTCAAGCCGGCTCGGACGACTTGAGCTCATGTGCGCTGATGCTCGAATTGATGAGGGTATTTGTCGACCATCCCGAATACCTGAAGCACGACGTGATCATGTTGTTCAACGGCGCCGAGGAGAGCTCGCTGCTGGTGGGGTTTTTTAAAGGGGCTGGCCAGGGAAAATGGAGCTATGGCATTGAACCGGAATTATGATAATAATCCTACCGTAACCCAAAATTACTGTAGGCCGCCCACGGCTTCATCACCCAACACAGATGGCGTCATGATATTCGAGCTTTTATCAACTTGGAGGCGAGCGGATCTGGAGGGCGTGAATTGTTGTTTCAAGCAGGTACGCTCCGGGGTGTTGATCTGCATGGATCGTGGCTGGGTACGGATTCCAGGCTTGCCGGTCCCTCTAAGATGGTTTTTTAAGGGCCAGCCAACGAATGGTTGCTGAACTCGTACCTCGAGGCGGCTGTTCACCCGCACTGCTCCGTGCTTGGGCAAGAGATTTTTCAGGTTGGAGAGTATGCTGGAAATCCCGCGTTACGGTTGCGTTGCGTATCGCCACGCGAAAAGCTACGTTCAACGCGACCGCAACGTGTCATCGTCTTGTAAAATTGCCTATCTTGCGGACTCGTTACAGTAACGTTGCGTGATACTAAATCCTGGGGAACATCTCATGCGTCCGTAACGCGCCCGCAGCGCGGTTTTTCCTAGCGTTGCGGGCGCGTCGCGTGTGATGAGGTGCCGATAAACACGTGCTACCGTCCCGGTCCCTTTAATCAAAGCGTTACAGTAACCATCAGACGCGTTGCGGCAGCGTTGCGTCCCGCCTAGCTGTAGCCAAAGCGTCCATGTCGTGTCAACGAATCCCTTTCTAACTCGATTTTCCAGAGCGGCGCCTACCCCGGCGATACTGACTACCGTATATTCCGGGATTACGGTAGAATCCCGGGACTCGATTTGGCCTTCGTCCAAAACGGTTATTGGTGGCATACGGAATTCGATGAGGCGAAAAGGATCACTCCTGGATCGCTGCAGAGGGCTGGTGGGTGAGGTTTTCGAAGCTTTCGAAGCTTCTGAAGCCTGTCAGCTTTCGCTTGGCAGGCAGCCAAAAAAAATTGTTGACTTTCCGATCCCTTTAAAATAAAAGATTCAGGCGAAAACGTGCTCTCCACGTTGAAGCATCTCCTCGCCTCACCCTACCTCACATCACCTGCCGAATTTGCGGATGAGAAATCAGGTATATAGGGAGTTGTAGCTAGTTGTAGTTTGTAGCATGTAGTCTGTAGCTTATAGTCGCTATGGTTTGTAGTTCATACCTTGCAGTTTTCTTCGACTTCCTCGGCCTGTTTGTCGTCGTCTACCCGCTCGACCTGGCGAACGGGCTGAACTTGGCCCTCATCTTCCTCGTCGCCGCCCGCCTCTTCCTCAAGCTGGTCGACCAAAGACGTAGGGAGTATCGAAACGTACTTTAGCAATAGAAAACGTCTAGAAACCCACAGCCACGCACTAATGGACGGATTGGTATGGAATTTGCTGTATTTCCTCTTCACCGCACTGTTCTGCTACAAGCTGGCCTACCTGAAGGCCACGCTATTTGGGCAAATGTTGTGGTGAGTCGTGCTCAAAAACGTCTATAAACCCCGAATTTCTATAGGTATTCCAATCACCTGCTCGTCATCCCATTCTACGCGTTGCCCCTCATACTCTTCAGCTTGTTGTATGCCATCTACCTGAGCGGCAAGTTCAACAAGCGCCAAGAGGTCGGGGAAAGTCAAGGAAAATTATTTATATTTATTCACATCGATTCATACTATATTTAGGAATTTGCGGAGGCGTTTGAGACGATCTCCGATTTGTTCGTTGCCGCAATTCTGCTTTTTTTAACCTATAAGAATATCGCTTCCGGCTACCTGTTCTTCTTCCAGCTGCTCCCGAGCCTGAGCTTTTTAACGGCAACATTTGGGCCGAACGGTGGGTTTTGAAAAATCTTATACAGATATAAAAAGAACACAGAACTTTTAGGATAGTGTCCATTAGTGCGCTTGGAAAGTGCTAAAACTACGAAAAATTTCAGGAAAACCCCTCTCCCGCGTCTTACTGTCCATCCCGGCAATCTGCCTTTCGCTATATACCGCGGCTCTCCTCCTCTCCATCTTCATCCCAATCATGGGCCGAACATCCAGGGACCCGGAGCCTTTCGTACTCATTTTCGTGTCTTTTGGTGTTCTACCAGCCGTCAGAGCTATGGTACGGTATCTAGATATTGGGAGGCGAGAAATGGACAATTCTACTTGATAGCCCTTAAAAAAAATACATTAATTAAGTTCTCCCTGGCGCTGCGGTCAAAACCCGAAACGCTGAAGCGAGTCGCGCTCTACCTGGGGCTGCTCATTGGCGCCTGGCTTACCGTAATCGCCCTCTTCAACACGGGACCCTACTTGTTTGTGGACGAATACCCGACGACGAAGAGGACACAGCTATATGTGGGTAGCTAACCGCAACGCGAACGCGACGTGCGCTACCTTGCTTTCTACCTAGAAAGCGGAAAGAAAACTGAAAAAATTAGCCGGTGCGAAAAGTTAGGGAAAGATCTAACCGCGAAGCGCCAAGCACAATAACAAATCTCTAACAATTTCAGCACGTCAACCGGGAGCTGTACAACAAGTCTGGCGCCCTTTTGGAGAATCGATCCCTACTGTACGCAATTTCACATGATGACCGCGGGGCCCTGGATATACCCTTTGTAAAAAGAGACGAAAGGTTCACGGTATGGTTTCTAAATCATTAAAATCATTATCAAAACAAAAAAAAACACAAAAATTTAGCCGATTCACTGCGTCTACGCCGAGGCGCCCTACTGCGAGATTCCGTTCTACTTCCCAACCCGAGGCAGGATTGGGGAAAAGTGTGGAAATCTAAATATCTAAATATTAAGAAAGAAATGATGAGAACAAAAAAATTAGAAAATACTTAAAAATTTAGACACATCGCCTACAAAAATACCGAGCCCTATCCAATGCCAGAAGAACGCTCACACCTCGATGTTCTCGCGAAAAAGGCTGAGGGCAATGCGCTACGATATAAGTTACGATTCCGAGGTAATAAATTCCGAAAAACCAGAGAAATTCAATTAGGCAGCCCGCAAATGAGCATCTATGCAACGGCGGTTGATGAGTATACCATCGCGAATTGCTCGATGAAGGGGCATGTAGGCTTCGTTTTTGAAACTAAAATTAATGGAATAGGAACCTGATCCCGAAATGAAAAATGTTTTTCTCTACTATACATGCAGCGGTGAAGGCTGCGGGGATTGGGAAGTTGAGTTCGATTTACAGGTCGGTTTCCGGGCTTTTCGAACCAAATAGACCCATTTTAGCGCCCAGGGACTTCAGCAGTCGCGTCTGACAAGGCATTACTCATCGGCGTTACTTCGCATTATCTACATGGGTAAGTAGGGACTAAAGTAATTTTTTGGACGAAAACTGGGAAATGAAGCCTTTTGCAAAAATTTCCGATAAATGTTTTCAGGCCCAACATGGAAAGCGACACGCTGCGGCAAATCCTAAATGAGATTAGCGAAAAACGAGTGAACGACACACGATGGGCGATCACGAGCAGCGCGTGGAACGTCCATCTTTTGTACCAATACGTTTGAGATTTGTAGAATGATTGGGTGGCGAGGCTCGTGAATAAAGAAGGTATTTGTCGATTGAATTACAAAAAAGCAGAGAAAGAGGGGATGAATTGAGTGAAAAAGAAAAGTCAGACAATAAAAAAGAAAAACAAGAAAAGAAAAGTAAATCAAAATTTATTAACTGAAACAACGCAATGCAACCGTGACACTAATATACCGTAACGGAGCGCCACGGAATGCAATTTATCTGCGTCCTAATTTTCGCTTTTGTCGCTTTTTCGATTCACGTCAAATGATTGCCCGTTTACAAATGTATTTTTAATAATAAAAGTATGATTATTATCCGCGATCATTGATTAATCGAATAGCAAATCGAGATTAAATTAGCGATCTTGTATTTTCGACCAGTTTTGAAAGCATCCCTTTTCTCGTCTTTGCCTCCTTGAGTTCCTCCTAAGTAACCAATATTACCATTTCTCTTTTCTCTTTCTGACGCTACGATATTTTGCTTTTAAATATCCAGAGTTTAGTCGCCGGCTCGCAAATGTCGACTGGAACGACGAACGTCGGACCGCCTGGCCAAACCCTGGGCCCCAAAGAACAAGCCCTGTTCCGCAAAATATCGGTATCCTCGACTCGTTCGTTCCTAAAAAATTGTTTTAGAAATGCTACGACAACCGCCAGCACAAGCAGGGCCTGCGCCTCGTGCGCAACATTCTCGAGCAGCATCCGGACCATGGAGGTGAATTTATTTTCCCTTTCCCATGCTTTCGTTTTAGAAACTCTTTCGATGAAGGGCCTGCTCCTGGCCGCCAATGGGGCCAAGTTCGACGAGGCCTTCGAAGCGGCCCGCTTGGGATTGAAGGTATTGAATTGGCTTTGTTCGAAACATTTTTAGTGCAATGTTCAATCGGCCCTTTGCTGGCACGCTTATGGCATCCTTCTCCGCACCGACCATCAATTCGAGCCCGCCCTCAAGGCCCTCAAAATGGCCATGGCTAAAGACAAGAACAATCAAATGCTCGCCCGGGACTACAGTCTGCTCCAAATGCAAATCCGCGACTTCCATGGCTTCAAGGTACAGTTTCGCCGCTTCTTTATAACAGAAACCCGTTTATGTTACTTGTCACCTTGTGTATTTAGGAAACTCGACTTCGCTTGGCACAGGAGCATCCACATGAAACTCACTGGTTCGGCTACGCGATCGGCTGCCACCTAACCGAGGATTACGAGACCGCGTTCAAGGTCATGGAGGAGTGCGTCAAGAATCGACTAAACAAGGAACGTTCCCCGAAGTATAAGGTCCAAGAAGAAAACTTCATCTCCGAGATGATTCTATACCAATGCCAAATACTTCAGTGAGGCTTGGATTCATAACCGATAATTTTATTCCTTAGGGATGCCCAAAATCATCATCAATTAATCGGTCATCTCGAGGAAAACGCTGCCTTGATCAAGGATCCGGTCAGATACCACGAGATTCTAGGTAAGTTGTTTCCTTCGTTCAAATGATTTTGTATTTTCAGCCGACACCATGTTGCAAGTACGAGATATGGAGGGCAGCGCAAGGCACCTAAAGGCATTGATCGCACGGAACCCCAACAATGGAATGTATTACCAGCTCCTCGAGCAGACGCAGGGCCTGACACCAGGTAGAGCCCTACGATAATTGCTAAGTTTTTGTTCTTTTAGGAACTGACAATGACAAGCTGGTCGAATTTTATGCGGAATTTACCAAGCAGCATCCGAAGGCTTTCGGGCCACGAGTTGAGCCGCTTCGTTTCCTAGAAGGCGATGGGCTGAAGAAGCTGTTTGCCATTTTTCACCATTCAGTATTGTTATTTCAGGGTGTTTGAGATTATCGTCGAAAACCTGCGCAAAGGCCTGCCGTCGTTGTTCAAGTTTATCGAGGCTTTATACGAGGTATTTTAACAACCGACTGTTTGAAAATGATTTTCAGAAGCCGGAGAAGGTAGCTGTACTTGATGAGCTGTTCGAGGAGCTCCTCAGCAAGATGGATAGCCAGAATGACGATTCCTTCTGTTTTTCCGGTATCCTGCATTGCCTACCAAGCTATGTTTCGTTTCCAGATGAGCCGGACACTCGCGAGCTGCCCAACACTAAATTATGGTTCTACTTCTTGTTGGCTCAACACTATGACAAGTATGTAGTGCTTGTTTATTTGATTACTTTTTTCTAGGCGCGGGAAGCACCAGCTTGCCCTCGACTTCGTCGACCGCTGCATCCGTCACAACCCTACCCTGATTGATGTCTACCTTTTGCAAGGAAAAATTTACAAGGTATTTCTGATAGTTTCGATCTACATAAAACATTTTAGCACATGGGTGATCTTGTGGGTGCCATGCAGGCCGTCGACTTTGCCCAACAACTTGACACGGCCGACCGGTAATCCTTGCATGTGACTTCGAAATGTGGGTTCAGGATGCTTAACAGCAAGTGTGCAAAGTATATGCTCCGTGCTGGCCACGCCGCCGAGGCCGAAGACCTCGTTCGTCGATATGCCAAGGTACTGCTTGTTATTTCTATCACCCTCTGTATTTTCTTCAGCCTGGCGAGACTATCACCTCATACATGCATGTGATGCAAGTCGTTTGGTACGCCCTGGAATTGGCCGCCTACCACCGGAACGCGGGAAATTGGGGCGAGGCTTTGAAGTACTGCCACCAGGTTGAAGCGGTAAGCGTAAGGCCTCGATCTTCCGAACGCCATTTTCAGCACTTCAATTCATTTTCCGAGGAGCAATACGAGTTCCACACGTTCTCCCTGCGCAATGGCAAACTCGGCGCTTACGTCAACATGGTGCATATGTTGGGATCCCTTCGCAGGCACAAATTCTACACTCGGGCTGCCCAGATCGCCATTGACGTTTGAGTTTTTGGCGGGCTACATTCATTTTAAGATTTACCTTCGAATGATCGACCATCCGGAGGAATTCGAGAAGAAGCCGTGCGGCGGGCAGAGCAATGATGAGGCTGATAAGGAGCTCAAGAAGCAGGTAATTGCCATTTCTCAGGGCTGCACTAATTTTTCTTACAGAAACGTAAGCAGAAGAAACAAGAGGCCGCCGACAAGAGCGCTGAAGAAAACAAGAAGTCTGCACAAAGTCAAGCGGTTCGGCCAATTCCTAAAAACAAACTGTCGTTTACAGAAGAAAGAGGATAACCCAGAGCTTCGCTTTCTTCAACTGGATGGGCAGACTTTTCTAAATTGCGAGGACCCGCTGAAGGAGGCTACCAAGTTTGTCTTTCCATCATATCAGTCCATTTATTTAGGTGGGCCCTGGACATCGGAGACCTTGGGGCTGAAGGGTCCGCCAGCTTTCTTCGTGCCTTTGAAGTCTTCAGGCGCCTGGTATTTTTTTTGGCCCTCACGAAAAGCTTCTTGTTTAGGGAAAGCCGCTTCGCATGCTGCAATGCCTTGAATGTGCCATCGGAATGAACCCTTCAGATCCCAAGATCGTCGCCGCCAAAGAAGAGTTCACCAAGCACTACGAAGCCAACAAGGACAACATGGAAGAGCATGTGCTCGAGATCGTCCAGGCTTATGTGAATGTAATTTTTTATATATTTTTTTGTAATCGGAATTTAGAACGTGTGACAAGCGCAAGCCAGGCAACCTTCATCGTCGGCTGCTCATAAAGTCTGGAAATTTTGTTGCCATTTACGTGTGTGATTTTTTTAGTTGTGCATAGCGCGTATGTTTTTGTTTGTTTGAGCGGAATAAATTTTAATCTTTTTCGGTCTTGGCTCGAAGAGACCTTTGTTTGTAACACTTCAGGCATTTCGTGCTTCGCATTCTCTTTCGGTTGCAGCTAGCAATCCCATTCAATATTTATTTTCCCATATATATATATAACAACAAACATTGTCTCCAATCAATAATTGGCCATGGCCTTTTCGTACTTGCGCACGAATCGCCCGTAGTCTTCGCGCTCCTCCTCGTCATGCGGCTCGATGTATTTGCTGTAGAAGTGATGCAGGAGGACGCGATGGATGTACAGATACTGCTGAAAAATAAGTTTATGTAGACAAGTCTAATTTCGGCAAGCCTGGAAATCAAACCTTTTCGTTCTGAAGCATGTACGCGCGGTGGTCACGGAGGCGCTGGCACAGATCTTTCACGTCGGGAAAAGAGATGTTCGAGTCGAGACAGCCAATGAATTGGTCGAGCAGTATGGCGATGCCTGAAAGTAGGTGCATCATTTTTTTATCCGGTTCATGCAAGGCTGCACCTCTAGGCCTACGTAATATTGTTCCTCTCCCACCTGAGCGTCCGACACCAGGCGAACAATGGATGACGATCGGGGCTTTGGTGTGCAATTGGGTGAACAGATCGACGATCGTGACGTCGATTTCCTTCGGGACCGACCGGTCAGGCCAATCCTTCCATTGGTAGTGCGTTATCTAAATTCCGTTTAGTGTTATATAATACATCAATCAACGGTATGTGTCACTGTATGGCCATACCTTACGACTCTCCGCCTTTCCGAAGTTGTAATCGAGTCGAAGCTTGCTACCGACGATCCGCTGTGTAGATTTAGGGAAGAGGTCAAAAGATTCGGAGTTGGTGATGGTGATGTTTTCGAGCTGCATCTGTGTTCTTTCCTTCTCGGGCCAGTATTGTGCACATTTGTCGAGGCCGCTCTCCTTTATGTTCGTCAGCATCACGATGATATCCGTCTTCTCCTGGAAGCAGAAAAAGGTGGGATGATATCTAATTATGGCGAACGCTGTCCATTCCAGAAAAAAATCCGAACCTGGATGACCATATGCCAAAAATCTGCACTGGTGATATCCAAGGGGCCCTGTGTGCAAATATATCGCCGGTTGTTGGCGGCCGATCCCTCGACGTAGTTGGCATGGATGTAGGAGCATGGTGCAGGCTCAGCGAGGCGAACGCGATGCTGATCCTGGCACGGCACGTCTTTATATCTGTAAGGAGAAATGGTAAACGATGATCTTTTACAGATGATGCAAGGCAAATGGATGATTTCGGAATACCTACCGGTTTTTGGTCGGATGCTTGGCACATTCCGAGGATGACATGCCCGCGGTTATGTATCTTCTCACTTCTTCATTGTACTGGCGCCTGATGGCGTCGACGCCCAGAGTCACGGTAGTACGGCACCAGGTGCGTACCTAAGTGGGGTGTTTGTAAACAGTCAAATTCTAGGTCAGCGCTCTTCTGTCAACAATTTTATTTAGAAACTTGTTAGCTACTTATGTGAACGCTCACTTTGTCCTGGCTGTTGCTTGCTTGTTTAGCGGGCAGCAAAATGAAGAGCGGGCACTTGCACGCATTTTGCAGGGTCCCGGCGCCATCTGCTGCCAGCGGCTCCCATTTCTCGTCCAGGGCGTTGCGACGGTCGGGGAAGCCGAGCTTCCAGCCCTTTCGGTTTCTGCTCAATACGTGGCATTCCTTCCATAGATAGTGGCTGCCGTAGAGCCGGACGTTGGCCAACAGGTAATCGCCGCTATAAATAGTTCTGTAACTTTTCCAAAACAAAAGCTGCCAGCTGCGAAATCGGGTGGTTCCGTGCTAGCGGCGAGGCAATTTTTTACGGGCGAACAAGGCTGTTGTTCCGAGAGCGCTGTGCGGGCAAGTAAATCGTAGTTAAACAATTTGTATTTAAAATTACATAATACTGTTTTGAATTCAGAAACATATACATAAAATTACAAACGTTCAAAAAATATTGCCTTTTTAGTCGGAAAGGTGTGAAAAATGACCAAATCTGGACAAAAACTGCTGATTTCGAAGGTGTTATAAAGAAATTTGATAATGTCGCAGTGATCGGCGATGACTAAAAAACTATAAATTTATATTAACTTTTATCACTAGGTGAGTGTCCAAAAAACTGAACTGCTCCCCGCTAACACGGAAGCACCCGAAATCGAAATCTTGCGACTTACGCTTTCAGGATGTTTTTGTCCTCGATCTGCGTGTATTCTCTATCCGGAAAAAGTTGAGAATGAAGGTCGGGTGATTGGATCGGTTCTTGGTGTAGTTGACACTAAACGGTGAATAATATGGTGACAAATTGCCAAATTGCCGATGGCTTTCACGAATTTTCCACGTCACGAACCTGATTTTGCAAAATCGTCCGGTTGGTGGGATGGTCCCAGAAGACTCTCTTCTGTCTCGGTGTCTGGTGGATGCCGGTGAGGGCTGGCCGGCTACCCTGTACCACTTCGAATTCGGTCTGTAAGGCCAAATATTAAAAAATGTAATTTTTCTATGGACCCACCTTTTTCATTGAGTCCGCGTCGGCCGCTGTCGGAATTTTGGCGGCTCTCATCGCCTCTCTTTTCTCGTGCTTCATAAATTCCTGCAAGACCAAATAAATCTGCCGAGAATATATACCATCACGTCTTTTCTATGTGCGCGCCGGGCCGCGTCTTCCTTGAATACTTCTATCGTCAGCTTGGCGTATCCTTTCTGGTCGAAACCGAGACGAATTTTATCGTCGCACTAAAATTAATGTTTATTTTCAGGGCATTGGATAGGGCCGACAATTTTCGCATCCTCGATCATCTCGCCGTCACATTCGAGGATACGATCGCCTACCATGAGGCAGATCGCCGCGCGTGATTGCTGCAATACCTCCGCTACAAAAACCTGAAAAACCGTCGCTAATTATATCGTGTGCAGCAAAACACCTTGTGTTTGCCCAATCGGGGCATGACGCGGCTCTGCAGGCCCGTCGGTAGCCCATCGTAACGCCATAGAAACACATCGTAACGGCACGCCGCGGACGAGTTCGCGCGTCTGAAACACCGTTGATAATCAGTATTAATTAAGGAGTTTTTTTTGACGATAATTGATTTTGTGATGTGACAGAGCCCGCTCGATAGTATTTGAAATTCTGAACTTTCAAAAAGACGGCGGCGAACAATCCTGGAGAAAATTGCCTCAGACATTTCGCATGTTTTAGACCGCCCCTTAGAAACGCTAACTTTTTTTCTTTTTCTAACGTTCAACGAATCTCGAAATATAGCACTTGGTCAGGATTTCACTCTCTAAAAGAATCAAAGCGCCCTATTTCACATTGCTAAGCTTCGATATCATCCAAAAACATCTTCTTATTAGTGTTGGACATGCGCCCAGTTTTTTTTGAAAATGATGCAACCAGGATTACGCACCCGGGTGGGTCAGGCGCTGGAATACGTCTCTCAAGTCGCAGTAAATCTATTGAGATCTAAATCGATACGAACATGATAAGATTTCAGACAAACTCTATCTCCTTTTGCCGTTTTGTCTCGAATAATTTTGACGGCCTGTCGATGGTTGTTTGGCATGATGGAGCCGCCGACTTTCAGGAGCACGTCGCCGGCAAGCAGACGGCTATCAGCAGCCTTAAAATATGAGCTAGGAGGTGCCATTTTTTCAAACCGTATCCGGAATAACACTAAGGATCAGACGGGAAGCCAACGAGACGCCGAGTTCCCGCCTCGTACAATCGACGATCACCGTTCGAAACTTGATCATCTCCGTCGGAACGCGGTGCCCTCCAAGATATTCCATGACAATGCGTTGATGGTCCTGAAAATGGGCTCCTGGATAAAAAAAAGCTGATTCGAGACAGTTGGGTAAATGGATTCGGCGAAATTTTGCGTGGACAAAAGCGTGGAATTTCCGATGGATATTTTCCCTTCTGGTTTTGGTTGGAACATGCTTCGTTACATGTTTTTTTAAATAAAATGACCGACGTTGAGGCTGGAAAGACCCCGGCTACCCGGTGTGCTTCGCAATTGTTTCAGTTGCGAAAGCATTGGGCGTAAGCTGTTACAATTCCTAAAAAAAACATTTCTAAAAACGGAAGCGGTTCTTTTAGAAAGCTCTCGAGCCCCAATACGTGGGTTCATGAGTTCAAACTTCTGCCTTTCGGATTCGTTTATTAATAAACCAAACCATGAAATGCAACAATGCGGACGTTTATGAGGGAATATGTGAAAGGGGAACACATAACACGACAGAGAAAATAGGTTTCTGCGCTGAAAAAGAGGTTAAGATCGATCAGGCTTGGAGAGGAAGCTTCCGCTCGACGGCCAGGTTCGCAGGTGATCGTAAGGGATGCATGCATCGTCGGTGATGCTAAGACGGCCCTGAAAATTGAAAGACGCCTTGGTTAAAAAGCCAAAATCAGCCTGCACGGATGCTTGGGCATCAAATCGCGCTGGGTTTTTGCAAGCATCATCTCGGCTGTCCTGTCGTAGAGAGTTCGCCATTTTGCACGCACCAATCTTTCCGCGTTCGTGAGATTTCACTAAAAAATCGTGATGGGGGGGATTAACTGGGCGGGACACTCGTCAGAATGGTAGTCCCATTTGGAACCGGGCCCAAAGTGTCCCATTATCCAGTTTCAGCCCTTTAAACCACTGACTGGACCCAGAGGTAAGATGATTGACTTGCCAAAACTGAATAGGCGTTTCTTTAGAATTCGCGGGCGGGACCAATTTTTTTCCCTGGCCGTCCCGATTGGCGCAGTAGCCAAAAATCAAGTGCTTGAAATTGTTCTATAAAGTAGAAAACTTTTAAAAAACTAGAAAAGTGTTTGCAAAATTCGAAAATTTGGTCATTTTTGGCCGAAAAAGTCAAATTTTCGACCTAAATTAATTTTTTATGAAAATTTGTATAGGCTTAGGAAGAGTTAAAAACAATTTAGGAACTCAACCGGTATTTATAAAAAAATTAGGCTTGGACCGAAAAAATTTCCTATCTTACAGAATATAATTACAACAAAACGGGCTAGAAGCGTCACCAGCCAAATCCAGTCGATTGTACGCATCGATTCAATTCTTTGGTTCTTTGACCGTCGCCTCATTGTCGTAGGCAAAAATCCTCTAAAAACTGATGCATGAAAAAAATCTATGATTAACCAAAAAATATTGCAGATCCGGAAGTCCCATAATTTCTTCATTAGGCTTCAGCAAAAGGGGCCTCTCTGCCATCCTGCTTCGGGCGTTGATGGATCGTTTGTATTCCTGAAAGCATATCGCGTGCGTCGAATCAAATCCAAACTCACGGACCGCATTCTAATTAGGTTAAGGGAACACGCAGCAGGCTACAGCCATTCTCGCATTGATCTAACTGAAAAGGAAGTTACCTAGAAAGAGAGCGCGAGAGGCCGTCCAAAGCGCTCAAGATCCATCATTACACTTTGGAAACGCTCCTTGAGCGTTAGAAGGCGGCGAGTTGAGACACGCAGCGAAGTTTTTTCTGAAAAAAGTTTTACAGCTACCAATGTCCATCGATTCAACGCAGCGACCGGAACCAGTTTTACTTGTCGATAAGTACGAAATCGTCGAAAAACGTACGGAAATGAGCGGACGGCCACGGGCCCAAGCACACTCCTGGCGCAATTAGCAAGCAGATGGCCACATCAGCTCGTCAAAAGTCTTTGAATTCGGGTTGATTAGGGTTTATGGTTGTCGCCCAAAAAGTGGTTTTATGGAATCGAATGTGTAAATAAAGGTCAGAAACGAGTTTAGAATTGAAAATTAGGCGGCGGCAGACACTTTTTAGTATTGAAATCGATATTTTAATTTTGCGATCTACAACCATAAACCGGGGTACGGGTGACACCGGTTTATGGTTGTAACTCGAAACTGGGGTTTTGCTATACGAAAAGAAAGAGGATGAGCTGAAACGAATTAAGCTGCAAAAATAATGAAGCGGAAAGTCCGAAAACGGGTAGAACGGAGTCTTAGGAGGTTTGTTCATCACACCCAGTTTTAGCCTAAAAATAAGGCTTCGTGCCACCCGGGGCCTAGTCGCTTCGGATGGCTGCGAGCTCGTACAGGGTTTCGAAATCGGGGCGCCCGAGGAGCGCGTAGCGCCCAGGCGCCCTGATTTCGAAAGAGTGGAGCGGCAGCCCATCCGAAGCGACGGCCCGCCTTGCCTGACAATGCTAGAAGTCCCACCTTTCAAAACCCCCGTTGCCCCTTTTTCCGTCGTTCCGCCTCATTATTTTTGCAGCTTAATTCGTTTCAGCTCATCCTCTTTCTTTTCGTATAGCAAAACCCCAGTTTCGAGTTACAACCATAAACCGGTGTCCCCCGTACCCCGGTTTATGGTTGTAGATCGCAAAATTAAAATATCGATTTCAATACTAAAAAGTGTCTGCCGCCGCCTAATTTTCGATTCTAAACTCGTTTCTGACCTTTATTTACACATTCGATTCCATAAAACCACTTTTTGGGCGACAACCATAAACCCTAATTTTCCCTTGAATTCAGATAGAGGCAGAAAGGGCAACCCGTATTTAACGCCTCTTCGAGCTCTCCTGGAAATAACGCCCCGCAAAACGGGCTTTTCCCTGAAACTGAGGCCCTTTACGCGGTCATTCAGGGGGCGTTAAATACAAGGGGCGCTATTTACCGGGGGCGCCAAATACAGGAAGGCGCGAAAGGGCGTTAAATACGGGCTGCCAGCAGAGAGTACAGTTAAACAGCACCGTCGCTTTCTCAACCGTTGATCAGCTCATCCGGTCCATCGTCACACGGTATGACGGTCGGCGATGGTTGAGTCCAGCCTAAACAAAACGGGCGCCGAGGTTTTGGCCAGGCCCCCACAGCTTTCGTTAAAAGTACAACACCCGAAGGGCCACTAATTACGAAAATACGGAGTCAGTAGCGCTACGGAATTAGCGCTGGGGTTTGCGGGGCGGGGTACGGTCGTTTAGGTGCGCAATAGAGGGCCGAGCCGAAAGGGAAATCGATCGAGTCATTAACGGAAGGCTTCGAATTTCAAACAAAGCAATACCGAAAGAAGTGATTTTGTTTCATACAGTCCGCGTCATAATGATAGGTTCACCCCATTTTAGGACAGCTTGTTAATCTAGAATAAGTTTCGGATAAAACGGGCGTTGTAATCAGTTAGGGCACAGCTCAAAACCTTCCAGGCCAGTATCCATTTGGTTAGAAAAGGCTTCTGGATTTCGAAGGAATTTTATCTCAAAAAAAGGCTTACTGAGACCCGCGTCATAAAGATAGGTTCACCCCGAATTTTTCCGCAAAAATCATACATTCGGATCTTGCTTGTATTTTTAATTAAGTACCATTGAAGTATACATGAGTTTCCTATACTTGGTTTGACTCGAAAGGTTTCAGGGAATTTTTTGCAAAAGTCGATTTTAACAAAGAAATTACTATTTTTGTGGCAATACGGGCTGGATTTAACCGGAAGCGCAAGTTCCTTCTATGGACTTGAAAGAGCAGCTCAAGACAAGCATTTTGGTATATAACAACGTCTTTGGCTTCGGCGATATTGGGGTGACACACACGAAGAAAGTTGGGATGGACTGCGCAAGTAAGGATTGGCGGCCATTTAGTATGGGCCCCAGTAGGTTCCATGTTTCTAGACCTGTATCTTCGTGAACACCTTAGTTCCTATAGCCGTTTATATACCAAAATGCTCGTCATTAAGTGCACTTTCCGAGATCGCCTACATACTAAAAATTGAAAACGAGTATCGCCGGATAATCCTAAAAAAAGTGTGATTTCTTTGTTAAAATCGACTTTTGCAAAAAATTCCCTGAAACCTCTCGAGTCAAACCAAGTATAGGAAACTCATGTATACTTCAATGGTACTTAATTAAAAATACAAGCAAGATCCGAATGTATGATTTTTGCGGAAAAATTCGGGGTGAACCTATCTTTATGACGCAAGCCTTTTTTGAGATAAAATTCCTTCGAAATCTAGAAGCCTTTTCTAACCAAATGGATACTGGCCTGGAAGGTTTTGAGCTGTGCCCTAACTGATTACAACGCCCGTTTTATCCGAAACTTATTCTAGATTAACAAGCTGTCCTAAAATGGGGTGAACCTATCATTATGACGCGGACTGTATTAGGTTAGAAAATCGATACATAGCTTTGGGCACAGAATTTTGACAAAATACGCTTTCAGCACAGTAGGTTTTTGACTAAAATCTTCCTTTTGTTTTTCACTTTCGTTAGACGTTTGGCCATCAAACAAAAATTTTAAAATTCATATCGTAAAAAATTTACTTGCTAAAAAATAGAAGAGGTAAGGAGACAACTTTGACCGTGGCGAGCGTTTTGCGATCAGCGGCGCATTAATAGGACATGACAGAAATATGGGTTAAGCCTACAAAAAAATTATTTATATACTTTCAATCGGATGCTACGCATGTCTAACGTACTTCGAGCAAAAACACGCCGTGGCAGCAAAACAAAACTTCCGTCAGCCATCTAACTCGAAGGGGAAGCAGTCGGACCGTACCGTTCGTTGCCCTCGAATGGGTGGTGGTGACGCAATTTTAGGCGCCCACTACGGAAATGCGACTTGCAAAATTATTAGTAATCATGTAAATCAAAGATTTCGATGCTATGATCCGGTTATTTAATGCTTAGGCGCCATTTGCATGAAGTTACTTCCGGAATCTTTTCAGGCGAGGGAACATGTAAAGCAAGAGCGTTCGAGCGTTTGGGCACTTGTGAATGTCGGGCGTTTTATAAAAGCCGATAGTTTTTAACAAATACCATATTAAAAGTTCCTAATCTCAAGAGGTGCCCAAGGTAAGCGTCACATCCCCCATTGTTCCCCCGATTCTTGTTGGGACTTTTTTGCTTTTTACTACAAGTGTTAGTTTGAGTGAAATTATGCACGAAAAAGGTTCAAAACTACGTATACTATGTTACTACGAAGACGTTTTCAGGCTGATAAAAATATTTTTAATCGAACTACGAAGACGTTTTCGAGCTAATAAAAATATTTTTAATCGAACTACGAAGACGTTTTCGAGCTAATAAAAATATTTTTAATCGAACTACGAAGACGTTTTCGAGCTAATAAAAATATTTTTAATCGAACTACGAAGACGTTTTCAGGCTGATAAAAATATTTTTAATCGAACTACGAAGACGTTTTCAGGCTGATAAAAATATTTTTAATCGAACTACGAAGACGTTTTCGAGCTAATAAAAATATTTTTAATCGAACTACGAAGACGTTTTCAGGCTGATAAAAATATTTTTAATCGAACTACGAAGACGTTTTCGAGCTAATAAAAATATTTTTAATCGAACTACGAAGACGTTTTCGAGCTAATAAAAATATTTTTAATCGAACTACGAAGACGTTTTCAGGCTGATAAAAATATTTTTAATCGAACTACGAAGACGTTTTCGAGCTAATAAAAATATTTTTAATCGAACTACGAAGACGTTTTCGAGCTAATAAAAATATTTTTAATCGAACTACGAAGACGTTTTCGAGCTAATAAAAATATTTTTAATCGAACTACGAAGACGTTTTCGAGCTAATAAAAATATTTTTAATCGAACTACGAAGACGTTTTCGAGCTAATAAAAATATTTTTAATCGAACTACGAAGACGTTTTCAGGCTGATAAAAATATTTTTAATCGAACTACGAAGACGTTTTCGAGCTAATAAAAATATTTTTAATCGAACTACGAAGACGTTTTCAGGCTGATAAAAATATTTTTAATCGAACTACGAAGACGTTTTCGAGCTAATAAAAATATTTTTAATCGAACTACGAAGACGTTTTCGAGCTAATAAAAATATTTTTAATCGAACTACGAAGACGTTTTCGAGCTAATAAAAATATTTTTTAATCGAACTACGAAGACGTTTTCGAGCTAATAAAAATATTTTTAATCGAACTACGAAGACGTTTTCGAGCTAATAAAAATATTTTTAATCGGACTACGAAGACGTTTTCAGGCTGATAAAAATATTTTTAATCGAACTACGAAGACGTTTTCGAGCTAATAAAAATATTTTTAATCGAACTACGAAGACGTTTTCAGGCTGATAAAAATATTTTTAATCGAACTACGAAGACGTTTTCGAGCTAATAAAAATATTTTTAATCGAACTACGAAGACGTTTTCGAGCTAATAAAAATATTTTCAATCGAACTACGAAGACGTTTTCGAGCTAATAAAAATATTTTTAATCGAACTACGAAGACGTTTTCAGGCTGATAAAAATATTTTTAATCGAACTACGAAGACGTTTTCGAGCTAATAAAAATATTTTTAATCGAACTACGAAGACGTTTTCAGGCTGATAAAAATATTTTTAATCGAACTACGAAGACGTTTTCAGGCTGATAAAAATATTTTCAATCGAACTACGAAGACGTTTTCGAGCTAATAAAAATATTTTTAATCGAACTACGAAGACGTTTTCGAGCTAATAAAAATATTTTTAATCGAACTACGAAGACGTTTTCGAGCTAATAAAAATATTTTTAATCGAACTACGAAGACGTTTTCGAGCTAATAAAAATATTTTTAATCGAACTACGAAGACGTTTTCGAGCTAATAAAAATATTTTTAATCGGACTACGAAGACGTTTTCAGGCTGATAAAAATATTTTTAATCGAACTACGAAGACGTTTTCGAGCTAATAAAAAATATTTTTAATCGAACTACGAAGACGTTTTCAGGCTGATAAAAATATTTTTAATCGAACTACGAAGACGTTTTCAGGCTGATAAAAATATTTTCAATCGAACTACGAAGACGTTTTCGAGCTAATAAAAATATTTTTAATCGAACTACGAAGACGTTTTCGAGCTAATAAAAATATTTTCAATCGAACTACGAAGACGTTTTCGAGCTAATAAAAATATTTTTAATCGAACTACGAAGACGTTTTCGAGCTAATAAAGATATTTTTAATCGAACTACGAAGACGTTTTCGAGCTAATAAAGATATTTTTAATCGAACTACGAAGACGTTTTCGAGCTAATAAAAATATTTTTAATCGAACTACGAAGACGTTTTCGAGCTAATAAAGATATTTTTAATCGAACTACGAAGACGTTTTCGAGCTAATAAAAATATTTTTAATCGAACTACGAAGACGTTTTCAGGCTGATAAAAATATTTTTAATCGAACTACGAAGACGTTTTCGAGCTAATAAAAATATTTTTAATCGAACTACGAAGACGTTTTCGAGCTAATAAAAATATTTTCAATCGAACTACGAAGACGTTTTCGAGCTAATAAAAATATTTTTAATCGAACTACGAAGACGTTTTCAGGCTGATAAAAATATTTTTAATCGAACTACGAAGACGTTTTCAGGCTGATTAAAATATTTTCAATCGAACTACGAAGACGTTTTCGAGCTAATAAAAATATTTTTGATCGAACTACGAAGACGTTTTCGAGCTAATAAAAATATTTTTAATCGAACTACGAAGACGTTTTCAGGCTGATAAAAATATTTTTAATCGAACTACGAAGACGTTTTCGAGCTAATAAAAATATTTTTGATCGAACTACGAAGACGTTTTCGAGCTAATAAAAATATTTTTAATCGAACTACGAAGACGTTTTCGAGCTAATAAAAATATTTTTAATCGAACTACGAAGACGTTTTCGAGCTAATAAAGATATTTTTAATCGAACTACGAAGACGTTTTCGAGCTAATAAAGATATTTTTAATCGAACTACGAAGACGTTTTCGAGCTAATAAAAATATTTTTAATCGAACTACGAAGACGTTTTCGAGCTAATAAAGATATTTTTAATCGAACTACGAAGACGTTTTCGAGCTAATAAAAATATTTTTAATCGAACTACGAAGACGTTTTCAGGCTGATAAAAATATTTTTAATCGAACTACGAAGACGTTTTCGAGCTAATAAAAATATTTTTAATCGAACTACGAAGACGTTTTCGAGCTAATAAAAATATTTTCAATCGAACTACGAAGACGTTTTCGAGCTAATAAAAATATTTTTAATCGAACTACGAAGACGTTTTCAGGCTGATAAAAATATTTTTAATCGAACTACGAAGACGTTTTCAGGCTGATTAAAATATTTTCAATCGAACTACGAAGACGTTTTCGAGCTAATAAAAATATTTTCAATCGAACTACGAAGACGTTTTCGAGCTAATAAAAATATTTTTAATCGAACTACGAAGACGTTTTCAGGCTGATAAAAATATTTTTAATCGAACTACGAAGACGTTTTCAGGCTGATAAAAATATTTTCAATCGAACTACGAAGACGTTTTCGAGCTAATAAAAATATTTTTAAACGAACTACGAAGACGTTTTCGAGCTAATAAAAATATTTTTAATCGAACTACGAAGACGTTTTCAGGCTGATAAAAATATTTTTAATCGAACTACGAAGACGTTTTCGAGCTAATAAAAATATTTTCAATCGAACTACGAAGACGTTTTCGAGCTAATAAAAATATTTTTAATCGAACTACGAAGACGTTTTCAGGCTGATAAAAATATTTTTAATCGAACTACGAAGACGTTTTCAGGCTGATAAAAATATTTTTTAATCGAACTACGAAGACGTTTTCGAGCTAATAAAAATATTTTTAATCGAACTACGAAGACGTTTTCGAGCTAATAAAAATATTTTTAATCGAACTACGAAGACGTTTTCAGGCTGATAAAAATATTTTTAATCGAACTACGAAGACGTTTTCAGGCTGATAAAATATTTTTAATCGAACTACGAAGACGTTTTCGAGCTAATAAAAATATTTTTAATCGAACTACGAAGACGTTTTCAGGCTGATAAAAATATTTTTAATCGAACTACGAAGACGTTTTCAGGCTGATAAAAATATTTTTAATCGAACTACGAAGACGTTTTCGAGCTAATAAAAATATTTTTAATCGAACTACGAAGACGTTTTCAGGCTGATAAAAATATTTTTAATCGAACTACGAAGACGTTTTCAGGCTGATAAAAATATTTTTAATCGAACTACGAAGACGTTTTCGAGCTAATAAAAATATTTTTAATCGAACTACGAAGACGTTTTCAGGCTGATAAAATATTTTTAATCGAACTACGAAGACGTTTTCGAGCTAATAAAAATATTTTTAATCGAACTACGAAGACGTTTTCAGGCTGATAAAAATATTTTTAATCGAACTACGAAGACGTTTTCAGGCTGATAAAAATATTTTTAATCGAACTACGAAGACGTTTTCGAGCTAATAAAAATATTTTTAAACGAACTACGAAGACGTTTTTCGAGCTAATAAAAATATTTTTAATCGAACTACGAAGACGTTTTCAGGCTGATAAAAATATTTTTAATCGAACTACGAAGACGTTTTCAGGCTGATAAAAATATTTTTAATCGAACTACGAAGACGTTTTCGAGCTAATAAAAATATTTTTAATCGAACTACGAAGACGTTTTCGAGCTAATAAAAATATTTTTAATCGAACTACGAAGACGTTTTCAGGCTGATAAAATATTTTTAATCGAACTACGAAGACGTTTTCAGGCTGATAAAAATATTTTTAATCGAACTACGAAGACGTTTTCGAGCTAATAAAAATATTTTTAATCGAACTACGAAGACGTTTTCGAGCTAATAAAAATATTTTTAATCGAACTACGAAGACGTTTTCGAGCTAATAAAAATATTTTTAATCGAACTACGAAGACGTTTTCGAGCTAATAAAAATATTTTTAATCGAACTACGAAGACGTTTTCGAGCTAATAAAAATATTTTTAATCGAACTACGAAGACGTTTTCGAGCTAATAAAAATATTTTTAATCGAACTACGAAGACGTTTTCGAGCTAATAAAAATATTTTTAATCGAACTACGAAGACGTTTTCGAGCTAATAAAAATATTTTTAATCGAACTACGAAGACGTTTTCGAGCTAATAAAAATATTTTTAATCGAACTACGAAGACGTTTTTCAGGCTGATAAAAATATTTTTAATCGAACTACGAAGACGTTTTCAGGCTGATAAAAATATTTTTAATCGAACTACGAAGACGTTTTCGAGCTAATAAAAATATTTTTAATCGAACTACGAAGACGTTTTCAGGCTGATAAAAATATTTTTAATCGAACTACGAAGACGTTTTCGAGCTAATAAAAATATTTTTAATCGAACTACGAAGACGTTTTCGAGCTAATAAAAATATTTTTAATCGAACTACGAAGACGTTTTCGAGCTAATAAAAATATTTTTAATCGAACTACGAAGACGTTTTCAGGCTGATAAAAATATTTTTAATCGAACTACGAAGACGTTTTCGAGCTAATAAAAATATTTTTAATCGAACTACGAAGACGTTTTCAGGCTGATAAAAATATTTTTAATCGAACTACGAAGACGTTTTCGAGCTAATAAAAATATTTTTAATCGAACTACGAAGACGTTTTCAGGCTGATAAAAATATTTTTAATCGAACTACGAAGACGTTTTCAGGCTGATAAAAATATTTTTAATCGAACTACGAAGACGTTTTCGAGCTAATAAAAATATTTTTAATCGAACTACGAAGACGTTTTCGAGCTAATAAAAGGATTTTTAATCGAACTACGAAGACGTTTTCAGGCTGATAAAAATATTTTTAATCGAACTACGAAGACGTTTTCGAGCTAATAAAAATATTTTTAATCGAACTACGAAGACGTTTTCGAGCTAATAAAAATATTTTTAATCGAACTACGAAGACGTTTTCGAGCTAATAAAAATATTTTTAAACGAACTACGAAGACGTTTTCGAGCTAATAAAAATATTTTTAATCGAACTACGAAGACGTTTTCAGGCTGATAAAAATATTTTTAATCGAACTACGAAGACGTTTTCGAGCTAATAAAAATATTTTTAATCGAACTACGAAGACGTTTTCAGGCTGATAAAAATATTTTTAATCGAACTACGAAGACGTTTTCAGGCTGATAAAAATATTTTTAATCGAACTACGAAGACGTTTCCGAGCTAATAAAAATATTTTTAATCGAACTACGAAGACGTTTTCGAGCTAATAAAAATATTTTTAATCGAACTACGAAGACGTTTTCGAGCTAATAAAAATATTTTTAATCGAACTACGAAGACGTTTTCAGGCTGATAAAAATATTTTTAATCGAACTACGAAGACGTTTTCAGGCTGATAAAAATATTTTTAATCGAACTACGAAGACGTTTTCGAGCTAATAAAAATATTTTTAATCGAACTACGAAGACGTTTTCAGGCTGATAAAAATATTTTTAATCGAACTACGAAGACGTTTCCGAGCTAATAAAAATATTTTTAATCGAACTACGAAGACGTTTTCGAGCTAATAAAAATATTTTTAATCGAACTACGAAGACGTTTTCGAGCTAATAAAAATATTTTTAATCGAACTACGAAGACGTTTTCGAGCTAATAAAAATATTTTTAATCGAACTACGAAGACGTTTTCGAGCTAATAAAAATATTTTTAATCGAACTACGAAGACGTTTTCAGGCGGATAAAAATATTTTTAATCGAACTACGAAGACGTTTTCAGGCGGATAAAAATATTTTTAATCGAACTACGAAGACGTTTCCGAGCTAATAAAAAATATTTTTAATCGAAATACGAAGACGTTTTCGAGCTAATAAAAATATTTTTAATCGAACTACGAAGACGTTTTCGAGCTAATAAAAATATTTTTAATCGAACTACGAAGACGTTTTCAGGCGGATAAAAATATTTTTAATCGAACTACGAAGACGTTTTCAGGCGGATAAAAATATTTTTAATCGAACTACGAAGACGTTTCCGAGCTAATAAAAATATTTTTAATCGAAATACGAAGACGTTTTCGAGCTAATAAAAATATTTTTAATCGAACTACGAAGACGTTTTCGAGCTAATAAAAATATTTTTAATCGAACTACGAAGACGTTTTCGAGCTAATAAAAATATTTTTAATCGAACTACGAAGACGTTTTCGAGCTAATAAAAATATTTTTAATCGAACTACGAAGACGTTTTCAGGCGGATAAAAATATTTTTAATCGAACTACGAAGACGTTTTCAGGCGGATAAAAATATTTTTAATCGAACTACGAAGACGTTTCCGAGCTAATAAAAATATTTTTAATCGAAATACGAAGACGTTTTCGAGCTAATAAAAATATTTTTAATCGAACTACGAAGACGTTTTCGAGCTAATAAAAATATTTTTAATCGAACTACGAAGACGTTTTCGAGCTAATAAAAATATTTTTAATCGAACTACGAAGACGTTTTCGAGCTAATAAAAATATTTTTAATCGAACTACGAAGACGTTTTCAGGCTGATAAAAATATTTTTAATCGAACTACGAAGACGTTTTCGAGCTAATAAAAATATTTTTAATCGAACTACGAAGACGTTTTCGAGCTAATAAAAATATTTTTAATCGAACTACGAAGACGTTTTCGAGCTAATAAAAATATTTTTAATCGAACTACGAAGACGTTTTCGAGCTAATAAAAATATTTTTTAATCGAACTACGAAGACGTTTTCGAGCTAATAAAAATATTTTTAATCGAAATACGAAGACGTTTTCGAGCTAATAAAAATATTTTTAATCGAACTACGAAGACGTTTTCGAGCTAATAAAAATATTTTTAATCGAACTACGAAGACGTTTTCGAGCTAATAAAAATATTTTTTAATCGAACTACGAAGACGTTTTCGAGCTAATAAAAATATTTTTAATCGAACTACGAAGACGTTTTCGAGCTAATAAAAATATTTTTTAATCGAAATACGAAGACGTTTTCGAGCTAATAAAAATATTTTTAATCGAACTACGAAGACGTTTTCGAGCTAATAAAAATATTTTTAATCGAACTACGAAGACGTTTTCGAGCTAATAAAAATATTTTTAATCGAACTACGAAGACGTTTTCGAGCTAATAAAAAATATTTTTAATCGAACTACGAAGACGTTTTCGAGCTAATAAAAATATTTTTAATCGAACTACGAAGACGTTTTCGAGCTAATAAAAATATTTTTAATCGAACTACGAAGACGTTTTCAGGCTGATAAAAATATTTTTAATCGAACTACGAAGACGTTTTCAGGCTGATAAAAATATTTTTAATCGAACTACGAAGACGTTTCCGAGCTAATAAAAATATTTTTAATCGAAATACGAAGACGTTTTCGAGCTAATAAAAATATTTTTAATCGAACTACGAAGACGTTTTCGAGCTAATAAAAATATTTTTAATCGAACTACGAAGACGTTTTCGAGCTAATAAAAATATTTTTAATCGAACTACGAAGACGTTTTCAGGCTGATAAAAATATTTTTAATCGAACTACGAAGACGTTTTCGAGCTAATAAAAATATTTTTAATCGAACTACGAAGACGTTTTCGAGCTAATAAAAATATTTTTAATCGAACTACGAAGACGTTTTCGAGCTAATAAAAATATTTTTAATCGAACTACGAAGACGTTTTCGAGCTAATAAAAATATTTTTAATCGAACTACGAAGACGTTTTCAGGCTGATAAAAATATTTTTAATCGAACTACGAAGACGTTTTCGAGCTAATAAAAATATTTTTAATCGAACTACGAAGACGTTTTCGAGCTAATAAAAATATTTTTAATCGAACTACGAAGACGTTTTTGAGCTAATAAAAATATTTTTAATCGAACTACGAAGACGTTTTCGAGCTAATAAAAATATTTTTAATCGAACTACGAAGACGTTTTCGAGCTAATAAAAATATTTTTAATCGAACTACGAAGACGTTTTCGAGCTAATAAAAATATTTTTAATCGAACTACGAAGACGTTTTCAGGCTGATAAAAATATTTTTAATCGAACTACGAAGACGTTTTCGAGCTAATAAAAATATTTTTAATCGAACTACGAAGACGTTTTCAGGCTGATAAAAATATTTTTAATCGAACTACGAAGACGTTTTCAGGCTGATAAAAATATTTTTAATCGAACTACGAAGACGTTTTTGAGCTAATAAAAATATTTTTAATCGAACTACGAAGACGTTTTCGAGCTAATAAAAATATTTTTAATCGAACTACGAAGACGTTTTCGAGCTAATAAAAATATTTTTAATCGAACTACGAAGACGTTTTCGAGCTAATAAAAATATTTTTAATCGAACTACGAAGACGTTTTCGAGCTAATAAAAATATTTTTAATCGAACTACGAAGACGTTTTCAGGCGGATAAAAATATTTTTAATCGAACTACGAAGACGTTTTCGAGCTAATAAAAATATTTTTAATCGAACTACGAAGACGTTTTCAGGCGGATAAAAATATTTTTAATCGAACTACGAAGACGTTTTCGAGCTAATAAAAATATTTTTAATCGAACTACGAAGACGTTTTCGAGCTAATAAAAATATTTTTAATCGAACTACGAAGACGTTTTCGAGCTAATAAAAATATTTTTAATCGAACTACGAAGACGTTTTCAGGCTGATAAAAATATTTTTAATCGAACTACGAAGACGTTTTCAGGCGGATAAAAATATTTTTAATCGAACTACGAAGACGTTTTCAGGCGGATAAAAATATTTTTAATCGAACTACGAAGACGTTTTCAGGCTGATAAAAATATTTTTTAATCGAACTACGAAGACGTTTTCGAGCTAATAAAAATATTTTTAATCGAACTACGAAGACGTTTTCGAGCTAATAAAAATATTTTTAATCGAACTACGAAGACGTTTTCGAGCTAATAAAAATATTTTTAATCGAACTACGAAGACGTTTTCAGGCTGATAAAAATATTTTTAATCGAACTACGAAGACGTTTTCGAGCTAATAAAAATATTTTTAATCGAACTACGAAGACGTTTTCAGGCTGATAAAAATATTTTTAATCGAACTACGAAGACGTTTTCGAGCTAATAAAAATATTTTTAATCGAACTACGAAGACGTTTTTGAGCTAATAAAAATATTTTTAATCGAACTACGAAGACGTTTTCGAGCTAATAAAAATATTTTTAATCGAACTACGAAGACGTTTTCAGGCGGATAAAAATATTTTTAATCGAACTACGAAGACGTTTTCAGGCGGATAAAAATATTTTTAATCGAACTACGAAGACGTTTTCGAGCTAATAAAAATATTTTTAATCGAACTACGAAGACGTTTTCGAGCTAATAAAAATATTTTTAATCGAACTACGAAGACGTTTTCAGGCGGATAAAAATATTTTTAATCGAACTACGAAGACGTTTTCAGGCTGATAAAAATATTTTTAATCGAACTACGAAGACGTTTTCGAGCTAATAAAAATATTTTTAATCGAACTACGAAGACGTTTTCGAGCTAATAAAAATATTTTTAATCGAACTACGAAAACGTTTTCAGGCTGATAAAAATATTTTTAATCGAACTACGAAGACGTTTTCGAGCTAATAAAAATATTTTTAATCGAACTACGAAAACGTTTTCAGGCTGATAAAAATATTTTTAATCGAACTACGAAGACGTTTTCGAGCTAATAAAAATATTTTTAATCGAACTACGAAGACGTTTTCGAGCTAATAAAAATATTTTTAATCGAACTACGAAGACGTTTTCGAGCTAATAAAAATATTTTTAAACGAACTACGAAGACGTTTTCGAGCTAATAAAAATATTTTTAATCGAACTACGAAGACGTTTTCAGGCTAATAAGAATATTTTTAATCGAACTACGAAGACGTTTTCGAGCTAATAAAAATATTTTTAATCGAACTACGAAGACGTTTTCGAGCTAATAAAAATATTTTTAATCGAACTACGAAGACGTTTTCGAGCTAATAAAAATATTTTTAATCGAACTACGAAGACGTTTTCAGGCTAATAAGAATATTTTTAATCGAACTACGAAGACGTTTTCGAGCTAATAAAAATATTTTTAATCGAACTACGAAGACGTTTTCGAGCTAATAAAAATATTTTTAATCGAACTACGAAGACGTTTTCAGGCTGATAAAAATATTTTTAATCGAACTACGAAGACGTTTTCGAGCTAATAAAAATATTTTTAATCGAACTACGAAGACGTTTTCGAGCTAATAAAAATATTTTTAATCGAACTACGAAGACGTTTTCAGGCTGATAAAAATATTTTTAATCGAACTACGAAGACGTTTTCAGGCTGATAAAAATATTTTTAATCGAACTACGAAGACGTTTTCAGGCTAATAAAAATATTTTTAATCGAACTACGAAGACGTTTTCGAGCTAATAAAAATATTTTTAATCGAATTACGAAGACGTTCTCGAGCTAATAAAAATATTTTTAATCGAACTACGAAGACGTTTTCGAGCTAATAAAAATATTTTTAATCAAACTACGAAGACGTTTTCGAGCTAATAAAAATATTTTTAATCGAACTACGAAGACGTTTTCAGGCTGATAAAAATATTTTTAATCGAACTACGAAGACGTTTTCAGGCTGATAAAAATATTTTTAATCGAACTACGAAGACGTTTTCAGGCTGATAAAAATATTTTTAATCGAACTACGAAGACGTTTTCAGGCTAATAAAAATATTTTTAATCGAACTACGAAGACGTTTTCGAGCTAATAAAAATATTTTTAATCGAACTACGAAGACGTTTTCAGGCTGATAAAAATATTTTTAATCGAACTACGAAGACGTTTTCAGGCTGATAAAAATATTTTTAATCGAACTACGAAGACGTTTTCAGGCTGATAAAAATATTTTTAATCGAACTACGAAAACGTTTTCAGGCTAATAAAAATATTTTTAATCGAACTACGAAGACGTTCTCGAGCTAACAAAAATATTTTTAATCGAACTACGAAGAGGTTTTCGAGCTAATAAAAATATTTTTAATCGAACTACGAAGACGTTTTCGAGCTAATAAAAATATTTTTAATCGAACTACGAAGACGTTTTCGAGCTAATAAAAACATTTTTAATCGAACTACGAAGACGTTTTCGAGCTAATAAAAATATTTTTAATCGAACTACGAAGACGTTTTCGAGCTGATAAAAATATTTTTAATCGAACTACGAAGACGTTTTCAGGCTGATAAAAATATTTTTAATCGAACTACGAAGACGTTTTCGAGCTAATAAAAATATTTTTAATCGAACTACGAAGACGTTTTCAGGCTGATAAAAATATTTTTAATCGAACTACGAAGACGTTTTCGAGCTAATAAAAATATTTTTAATCGAACTACGAAGACGTTTTCAGGCTGATAAAAATATTTTTAATCGAACTACGAAGACGTTTTCAGGCTAATAAAAATATTTTTAATCGAACTACGAAGACGTTTTCGAGCTAATAAAAATATTTTTAATCAAACTACGAAGACGTTTTCGAGCTAATAAAAATATTTTTAATCAAACTACGAAGACGTTTTCGAGCTAATAAAAATATTTTTAATCGAACTACGAAGACGTTTTCGAGCTAATAAAAATATTTTTAATCAAACTACGAAGACGTTTTCGAGCTAATAAAAATATTTTTAATCGAACTACGAAGACGTTTTCGAGCTAATAAAAATATTTTTAATCGAACTACGAAGACGTTTTCGAGCTAATAAAAACATGTTTAATCGAACTACGAAGACGTTTTCGAGCTAATAAAAATATTTTTAATCGAATTACGAAGACGTTCTCGAGCTAATAAAAATATTTTTAATCGAACTACGAAGACGTTTTCGAGCTAATAAAAATATTTTTAATCAAACTACGAAGACGTTTTCGAGCTAATAAAAATATTTTTAATCGAACTACGAAGACGTTTTCAGGCTGATAAAAATATTTTTAATCGAACTACGAAGACGTTTTCAGGCTGATAAAAATATTTTTAATCGAACTACGAAGACGTTTTCAGGCTGATAAAAATATTTTTAATCGAACTACGAAGACGTTTTCAGGCTAATAAAAATATTTTTAATCGAACTACGAAGACGTTTTCGAGCTAATAAAAATATTTTTAATCGAACTACGAAGACGTTTTCGAGCTAATAAAAATATTTTTAATCGAACTACGAAGACGTTTTCGAGCTGATAAAAATATTTTTAATCGAACTACGAAGACGTTTTCAGGCTGATAAAAATATTTTTAATCGAACTACGAAGACGTTTTCGAGCTAATAAAAATATTTTTAATCGAACTACGAAGACGTTTTCAGGCTGATAAAAATATTTTTAATCGAACTACGAAGACGTTTTCGAGCTAATAAAAATATTTTTAATCGAACTACGAAGACGTTTTCAGGCTGATAAAAATATTTTTAATCGAACTACGAAGACGTTTTCAGGCTAATAAAAATATTTTTAATCGAACTACGAAGACGTTTTCGAGCTAATAAAAATATTTTTAATCAAACTACGAAGACGTTTTCGAGCTAATAAAAATATTTTTAATCAAACTACGAAGACGTTTTCGAGCTAATAAAAATATTTTTAATCGAACTACGAAGACGTTTTCGAGCTAATAAAAATATTTTTAATCAAACTACGAAGACGTTTTCGAGCTAATAAAAATATTTTTAATCGAACTACGAAGACGTTTTCGAGCTAATAAAAATATTTTTAATCGAACTACGAAGACGTTTTCGAGCTAATAAAAACATTTTTAATCGAACTACGAAGACGTTTTCGAGCTAATAAAAATATTTTTAATCGAATTACGAAGACGTTCTCGAGCTAATAAAAATATTTTTAATCGAACTACGAAGACGTTTTCGAGCTAATAAAAATATTTTTAATCAAACTACGAAGACGTTTTCGAGCTAATAAAAATATTTTTAATCGAACTACGAAGACGTTTTCAGGCTGATAAAAATATTTTTAATCGAACTACGAAGACGTTTTCAGGCTGATAAAAATATTTTTAATCGAACTACGAAGACGTTTTCAGGCTGATAAAAATATTTTTAATCGAACTACGAAGACGTTTTCAGGCTAATAAAAATATTTTTAATCGAACTACGAAGACGTTCTCGAGCTAACAAAAATATTTTTAATCGAACTACGAAGAGGTTTTCGAGCTAATAAAAATATTTTTAATCGAACTACGAAGACGTTTTCGAGCTAATAAAAATATTTTTAATCGAACTACGAAGACGTTTTCGAGCTAATAAAAACATTTTTAATCGAACTACGAAGACGTTTTCGAGCTAATAAAAATATTTTTAATCGAACTACGAAGACGTTTTCGAGCTGATAAAAATATTTTTAATCGAACTACGAAGACGTTTTCAGGCTGATAAAAATATTTTTAATCGAACTACGAAGACGTTTTCGAGCTAATAAAAATATTTTTAATCGAACTACGAAGACGTTTTCAGGCTGATAAAAATATTTTTAATCGAACTACGAAGACGTTTTCGAGCTAATAAAAATATTTTTAATCGAACTACGAAGACGTTTTCAGGCTGATAAAAATATTTTTAATCGAACTACGAAGACGTTTTCAGGCTAATAAAAATATTTTTAATCGAACTACGAAGACGTTTTCGAGCTAATAAAAATATTTTTAATCAAACTACGAAGACGTTTTCGAGCTAATAAAAATATTTTTAATCAAACTACGAAGACGTTTTCGAGCTAATAAAAATATTTTTAATCGAACTACGAAGACGTTTTCGAGCTAATAAAAATATTTTTAATCAAACTACGAAGACGTTTTCGAGCTAATAAAAATATTTTTAATCGAACTACGAAGACGTTTTCGAGCTAATAAAAATATTTTTAATCGAACTACGAAGACGTTTTCGAGCTAATAAAAACATTTTTAATCGAACTACGAAGACGTTTTCGAGCTAATAAAAATATTTTTAATCGAATTACGAAGACGTTC
This sequence comes from Mesorhabditis spiculigera, assembly GCA_958295435.1. Taxonomy (NCBI): domain Eukaryota; kingdom Metazoa; phylum Nematoda; class Chromadorea; order Rhabditida; family Rhabditidae; genus Mesorhabditis; species Mesorhabditis spiculigera. The sequence continues at coordinate 1,995,153 of CATQJA010002709.1, read as the reverse complement.
TCGAGCTAATAAAAATATTTTTAATCGAACTACGAAGACGTTTTCGAGCTAATAAAAATATTTTTAATCGAACTACGAAGACGTTTTCGAGCTAATAAAAATATTTTTAATCGAACTACGAAGACGTTTTCGAGCTAATAAAAATATTTTTAATCGAACTACGAAGACGTTTTCGAGCTAATAAAAATATTTTTAATCGAACTACGAAGACGTTTTCAGGCTGATAAAAATATTTTTAATCGAACTACGAAGACGTTTTCGAGCTAATAAAAATATTTTTAATCGAATTACGAAGACGTTCTCGAGCTAATAAAAATATTTTTGATCGAACTACGAAGACGTTTTCGAGCTAATAAAAATATTTTTAATCAAACTACGAAGACGTTTTCGAGCTAATAAAAATATTTTTAATCGAACTACGAAGACGTTTTCGAGCTAATAAAAATATTTTTAATCGAACTACGAAGACGTTTTCGAGCTAATAAAAACATTTTTAATCGAACTACGAAGACGTTTTCGAGCTAATAAAAATATTTTTAATCGAATTACGAAGACGTTCTCGAGCTAATAAAAATATTTTTAATCGAACTACGAAGACGTTTTCGAGCTAATAAAAATATTTTTAATCGAACTACGAAGACGTTTTCGAGCTAATAAAAATATTTTTAATCAAACTACGAAGACGTTTTCGAGCTAATAAAAATATTTTTAATCGAACTACGAAGACGTTTTCGAGCTAATAAAAATATTTTTAATCGAACTACGAAGACGTTTTCGAGCTAATAAAAATATTTTTAATCAAACTACGAAGACGTTTTCGAGCTAATAAAAATATTTTTAATCGAACTACGAAGACGTTTTCGAGCTAATAAAAATATTTTTAATCAAACTACGAAGACGTTTTCAGGCTGATAAAAATATTTTTGTTTGAAATTGGAAATTTGACCTGGAAAAGAAGCACGTGGAGATGCCAATAAGCTTATCATGATTTGAATACACCGTCGGAAAAAGTGGATATTTGCCGACTTACTACACCAAATATCACGAGCACCCCGGGCGGCCCGATGCGTACGCTCGCCTTCTTGTTGCTGCTCACCAACTTGGTGCTCCGGGCGCGATGTGAGATTTTGGTATGTTTGGCTTATTTTATTGTTGCTGGCCACGCTTCGTCTCGATTACCTTCTTTTTCAGGTCCCGATTCTGGGAAAGGACGAGGCCGTGGCTCCGGCAGAAGAACTTGGAACAGTCGAGGAGCCAAATGAGGGTTCCGTCAAAGATGAGCACGTCAGGGTAAGGAGAAATTTTCGAATTGACGAAAAAGTGTTTTTGCAGGCCAAACGTTTGATGATGCGTGGGTGTTCAACAACCTTCGGTTCTTTCGCATCATCAAGGGGGGGGGGGGCTCGGACTTTTTTTGTATAGTTTTAGAAATGCCTGGTAACTTAATAGTCTGTTAATATTGTTTTTAGCAATATATAACTATATTTCAACACGAAAGTTTAAAACTATCTATCTTTAAAACTATATTAAACAACACGAACTATCTAAAAAGTTTAAAAAGTCGAAATTTTGGTCAAGATCGGCCTTTTTCGGTCAAAAAATCTATGTTTTCGATATTTTTTAATGCAAATTTGTAAAGGTTTCACGGTTAAAAAACCCAAACTTCACATGCCGTTAACGCTGGATCTGCTCATGCTGTATATGCCCGATTTTGATTTGGCTGAATTTAGGCGGCGGCGGTCGTGGCGGCGGTTATGGCGGCCGAGGCGTTTTTAATCGCGGTGGCGGCGGATATCGGGGCGGTGTGCACCCCGGCGGCCATCACCACGTTGGCGTGGTCGGGAGGCCTGGTAAGCGCTCCTCTTGATATTATCTCATCAGATTAACACCCCGTCAGGGTTTTGGCCAACTTGACTATACGATGCTCTTACCTAGCAGCCAGACTCTCGCGCAACGCCCCAACAATTCTAGGTTACCACGTCCATCGCCCGGTGTTTTTCGGCGGCTACTACGGTGGCTTCTACCACCGTCCGATGTTTGGGTAGGCGATGATCCAGTTTCACCCATCACTTCGGGTTCAGCTACTACTGGCCCGGCGGCTTCATCTTTGCCCACCACTACGGGTACCCGGTCGGCGGAGGCGAAAGTTGGTGGTAGCATTGGGCTTTGGTTGTTGAAGCCCGGAAAAGATTATTCTTGCTTTGTAGTGGCCGTCTCGATCATCCTGATGATCGTGTTGGTGATCATCCTGATCGCCTGCGTCAGCGGCTGCATTTGGGCGTGCTGTAGGAGTCGAAATATGGCGGAAAAATTCTGGTTCTAGGCCGTTGCTGCCATGGTGACCAGCCCCAGCCGTACGTCGAGCCCTACTGTGCGCCTGGTGGGTGCATTGACTAAAACACTTTTTAGGCAAAACATTGACATTCTGCTTTATGGCCAAAACTGCGCAAAAATGCGTTTAAAAGTGCGAGCATCCGCACAGGGGTAAATAAATTAAGAAAACGAAACTGTTTGTTTTCTGACTTTAAGAGCTTTCGATGAAGTAAAAACCTCCCAGTCGGGGCTTCTTCCGGTTCGGTCGAGGGGGTACTCCTTTTAAGAAACTGATGGCCCTGAAAACTGATTTTCCAGTCGTCGTCGATCCGTGCATGCCGGTGATGGTTGACCCGTGTATGCCCGCCTACGTCGAGCCGTGTCCGCCCCCAGTCATCATCGAGCCATGCCCGCCCCCGTATATGGCGCCTTGCCCGCCGCCATACGTGCCCTATCCGCCGCCACCACCCGGTGCCCCCGTCTACTATTGCTAGAAGTGGGCTTTACGACACGACGGCCCGAAATTTCTAAACTTAGATTCCGGATTCACCGTCGTCTCCCCGGCCTACCGACTCGAAAGCGTGCTCTGGCTTTGGAATAATAGACTCGTCAGACTCAGATGCTTTTTGAATAAAGATTCGACAAAATGCTGAGACTCAGACATCATGCGCGTGATTTTCAACACGCCGAATTTGTCGAAATCCATTCGCGACACGTCAAATCCACGCCATAAATCTGCTCATCACGGCAGAAAATATCCCATAACCCGTTCCCAAGGATCATCGCGGGAATCGTGCAAAATGAATTACAATGAGACAAAGAGCGTTCAACGCGTCCAGCAAAAACATAAACCCAACATCATTTTAACATTTATTCGTGGTGCAAGTTCAAATGAGCATAGATTCTTCATAGGTTCGTACTTAATGTCAGTGGGCGGATGAGACTTGTAAGGCGATGTCGACGCAGGGGGTCTATCGGCGCTTCTTGGCCTTCGAGGCCTTCTTGTTGTCGGAGCGCGCCTTCTTCGAATGTTTCGGGTTCTTCCCAGCCACCATTTGGAATTTGCCTAAAATTCGGGAACTCAAGGAAAAAGCGAAAGACCTTTTGAAGCAGTTCGATGTTTTTGCTTCGGATTTCCGGGTCGCGCATTAACGTCAACGCTCGGTTCGACCGGCTTCGGCTTCCTCTTATCCCTGCTGCCCGGGGAGATGGGAAGCTGACGGCGCTGAAAAGTGGGAGTGAAGATTTGGATAAATATTCTAGCAAAACATTTTTACGACAATCGCTTCCAGACTCATATTCTGAAACTCGTAACCGAGTCAAAATCGATCTGGAAAAGACGATCCCTTCCTCATAATATACCTCAAAAATCATACCATAACATTATTCGGCCGCGGCACTGAGCTGCTCCTCGACTGCTGCTGCTGCTGTTGTTGTTGTCGCTGTTGTTGGCGTTGCTGTTGGGGCTGCTGCTTCTTGTACGCATCGCCCTCGACGACGCCGTACAGCTGGTGGAGGCCGGATGGAGTCGGGTGACCGGTAGGTGAGCCGATTGGAGGACGAGCTGGAAAAGAGCCGGATTTGTGGAAGTAGGACGAAAAGCGTGAGATCGAATTTTTTAAATTTGTTAAAATGCATTTATAGCTGTTTGCAAACCAATCTATAAAAAAAAACACGAAATGTGCTTTTTCGATTTGCCAAAATTGTTTCAAACAACCAAAACAGTGATCCAAAAGCCTCTAGAAGCGCAGAAAAATAAAGCGCTTTTTTAACAGTTTCGTTCAGGTGGTTTTTAATTTTTTTTGTTCCATCCGGGATGCCCGAATAGAATCTAGGCAACTGCCCCCACCTTGGCCTGGGCGCCTGTTGTCGGCGGCCGGCTGAATTGGTGCCCCGTTGGCGCCTTGGACACCGTACACGAGGTGCATGCCAGATTTTGTGGGCTTGGGCGGCGGCGAGAAGGCGGCACGTGCAAAGTCTAAAGTGGGAAGTGAGAAACGGGTAATGTTGCCAACATGGCAATCTGGCCGTCTCCATGTTGACGCCGGGATCAGGCTGCGCAGTGGGCTGCGGCTGTTGTTTCGCCTTGGCGGCCTCTGCGGCAGCCGCATCCGCCGAACCATCGGTGACACCATAGAGCAGGTGGTAGCCGGACTTGGTGACACGAGGTGGCGGCGATCGTTCGACACGAGCAAAGTCTAGAAGAATTTGTGCAAGTTAAGTGAAGCCTACATGGCAGGCGAGCCGTCTGCATGTTGTACGTCGGCTCAGCGGGGCCGGTCGCGCGGGTCGGCGGTGGCTTCGGAGGGATACCGTCAAGTTGACCATAACGAGATTTCGAGGCTTTTGGCGGTGGAGAGTCGCCATCATTCGCTAAATTCAAGAATGCGCATTTTAAGCAAAGAAACGAACGGGCAGAGCCTGGCCCCTCGATCATCGCCTTCGTGTCACTTTCGGTCGGGGCAATTTGGCCAGCCCATCTCACACCTCCTCCCTCTTGAGCCTCCTTGGGTTTGGATGGTTGGGCTGAAAACCAAAGATAAATAAAAGCCCGGAAAACAGGACAATTACACTGAACCCTGCGTTCTTTGGCACCGGGCTTCGGATAGCGCCCTGAGCCGGCTGGTCGCTGGTGGTCGAGCTCGACGGGCACCTCTTCGGCTGTTTGCACTTCCTGACGCGGTTGCGCAGCTTCCGGCTACGAAGACGTAGAAATAAACGTCGGTTCCGGAAATCTTACATCCATCGCACAATCCGCCTCGAAGCCGACGGTTTTGCCGGGGATCGCGCGAACCTGGACCGGGTCCTTGCCGTCATCTTCTCCCTTGTAGTCGATCTCCACATCGATTGTGTACTGAAAAAAACAATATGTTCGAAAATTGAAACTTTGATCGAAAATACGCCTTTATCAACTGAAAACAATTTTTTTGCATCGTTATTAAAAAGTGGTACCGGAAAAGGAAAAACGGTGTACGAACACTTCCTGGATCTATATAAGGAAAAAAAACGGATCCTAACGAAAAAGCGGGCCAAAGAACCGAGCTATGAAATCGTACCTTCCTCTGACTTCTCGGGTCTTTCGAGCGGCGGTGATGATGTTTGCCCTTTTTGCTCTTCTTCTTCTTGCCATGTTTCTGAGGGTAGTGCTGCTCGGGCGGATCGTTGAAGGACGAGGCTGGTGTCGAGTAGGTGACCATCGGTTGGCGACGGGGCGGCAGAGGCGGCTCGGGTGGCGGAGTGCATGGTTGCCCGGTCACCTCATCTTGTGATGTAGGCGATCGGACGAGAATTGGCGAGCAGCCGGGTTCGACGAGACGATTACGCCGCCGGTAGGCCGGGCTGTAGGCTGGCTTTCTCGAGGGATAGCGGCCATCTCCGGTGCGCTAGAATACAGGTTGTGAGCGCAAAGCTTACGGTGCTATACCCTTTGCTGCTGCAATCCATCATGCTCACGCGGAATGCGCTCGTGCCAATATTCCGGATACTCATCCGTCGGCTGAAAAAATAAAAATGGGAACATAAAAAAAGAAGCTGACCACACGGTCTTCCGGCTCCAGCACCATTTTCCCTCTATAAAGCAGCCCGTAGTGGTGGTGGTGATGTTCTTCCACGCGATGTATGGTTGGCGCACCCTCAATCGGGATCGAAACCAAAAATACTCGCCAACCTCGATCTGGGGCGGCTCTTCGGGCACTTCCAGCTCGCATTCGGGCGCTTCAGCACAATTGATGCCGGGCGGAATCGGCCCCGCGGAGCCGTCCATCTTGAGCAGCATGATGGTCTGCTGGGTGGAAACGTCTTCGACGGTGGTCAGACGGATGTGGTGGCAATGGGCCGCGACGAGAAGTTCAACCCGTTCGACGGGTTCGGTGCGCCGGAATCGGCCGCGATCAACCCGGACACATTGTAGGCGCCGGGCGCGCAGGTGTTTCACCCTAAAAAGTCAGGTCAAAAATAAAAAAATCAGGTCACCTGAAAATCCGTGGCTGCCGAATCTTGTGCTCCACCGCCACGTGCTTGCCGAGCGCCAACGTGTAATGAATTGTCAGCCAGGGCGGCTTGTAACTGGAAAATCATATTGATTAGGAAGTTAGAAGCTGACATTTCGGCCTCGCATTTCGGTGGCGGGGCGGTCATCAGCGTGGCCGTGTACTGCTCGAAGCCGCGGCTTGTGGGGTCGTCGACGGAGTGGACCAACTAAAAAGATATCGATAGATCTCTTCAAGCTTTACCTGTTGCAAAGGAGGGGCAGTGAAGCGATGGATCTCCTGGACGGGCTTGTTGAGGATGAGCGAGAGACGTGGGTAGTAGAGGGCAGAGCTGGGCACAAAGCGAGTGATCTGGGCCGTCTGCACTAGCGATGGAACGACACGAAGACTAGCCCATTCCCTCTGGAAAAACTTATAAGTAAGACTCCGAGAAGCAGCCTTACCTTAGCGGACCGAAGTACTATCACTGGCCCTTTGATGATGTCTTTTGGGCGCTCCAGTTTGCTCATCTTCGCCGAAAGGCAGGGCATGGCTCGAACGAAGTGCGGATGTTGTTCTTTCTTCGGGTCGCGCAGCGTAACCTAAATTTGGGTGGCTTATAACGCGCAATCAGGAAGTCGCTTTAGTTGATGTTGCCAGCCTAAAAACCTTTTGCGTTTTAGGCTGATTGAATAGAGCTTAAAATTCTGAACTTTGCTGTGCGATAACTGCTTACTGAAAATTCGCTTTCAACGGGCCAATTTATTCAATGTCTTAACTTCGGCTTACAAAATGCGAACTTCGAGAAACTTCTCCACCAAAGCCGTTACCACATAAGTTTTAAAAGACATGATTTGTTCAGAATCTCAAGCTCTATCAACTGAGCTTGGAAACACCTCCGCAAACCCCATACTTTACGAAAAACAGCTCCTTGTAGGCTACCAATCATTACTTCTAAAAGTCATTACTTCCAAAATCATTACTTCTAAAAGTCATTACTTCTAAAAGTCATTACTTCTAAAAGTCATTACTTCTAAAAGTCGTTACTTCTAAAATTCTAAGCGTATTTTTGGGCATAAAGATGCCGAAAAACTGGTAATCCGGCATAACAAATTTTAGAAGTAACGTTTTTAGAAGTAATGACTTTTAGAAGTAATGACTTTTAGAAGTAATGATCGTACCCCCTCCTTGTAATGACCAACCTTGTCAGCATGCAGCGGGGTTCCATCGAGACGGAATTTGCGATGAACCGGCGGGGTAATGTGCAGCCCGGTGATTCCCATGTGCGACGGCGTACGGGAGGCCAAGACAGGATGAGTGGGCTAAAAAGGAAGTTTCTAACAAAAATAGAAAAAACGGACCGGGAGAACTGGGCGACGTTGCAGATCGCGGGGCGGAGGTGGTGGTGGCTGTTGTCGCGGGCGGGGCTTGGGTCCTTGGTAGATTTGGGCGACCATTTCAGGGCCATTGCACTCGGTGCGTCGTCCTCCGTTGCCTTGAAGCCGAACACAGATCTCCGTGTTCTCGCCATCGCTCGGATCCCAGACTCGGCCGTTGCCACGCGGGTACTCGATCTCGGAACTGAAAAGGTAAAAATAAGTAGGTGAATCGGAGAAATAACGGAGAATGCGAAAAAAAACGGAATGAAAATTGGCAACAAGGCAGCCCCTTCCCCACACAAAGCTTGAGCTGGCAGACCTTGGATCGTCCGAACTTTCAGCCCATTGCTTCTCGCGGCGCCTCACCATCTGATGAAAACGCGATAGAGAGAAGCACGAATAAGTTTTAAAGCAAAAAGGCGGGCGTAGAAAAGTGCGGCAGAGCGGATTTTTTGCCTTTTATGTGCTTTTTCTTATGCTGATTCACATCCGGAAATGCTTTGCAAATTTCTCGCAGTCTGATTTGTAAATTCAAATGAAGTAGTTCATGGCCTCTCTCCCCACAGGGAATAATCGCAACGATGTCCAAGAGCCAAAACCGGGCCGTAACTAAACAATCCGTCCAAAAATATCGCTGTAATTAATATTCGAGTACGATGATACATTTATTACAATCTGAAGCGTAAGTTAATAAGGTATCCGCTCGGTTTACGGCTTTGGTGGTGCGTAGATCGTCGGTACGGCGATGACGCTGGGGAATGGGCGCGGGGCTGGGTTTTGTGCCGGGAAAGGGATGGGTTGCTGAGGACGCGGCGGCTTTTGCTGCTGCTGAACTTGCGGGAAGGCGGGCTGTGGGCGGACGGCAACCTAAAATACACAGTTTCCTGCGTTTTATAACCAATCCGTCGATATTTCGCAGACCTACTCCAAATGATTGAGCCACAAGCTGCAAGCGCGGTTGGGATAGAGCTGGTTGTGGCTGTCCCGGGATCTAAGATTTAGAGTTAAAAGGCAGAGAAAGTTACAGAATGAGATTAGAAGCTCAAAAACCTTACCGCAACTTGTTGAGGCTGAGCTGGGAAGGGCTGGGCTGGGAAGGGCTGCAGCGGGCGAGCAGGAGCCTGAGTAATTTTGCTGGTATTTTCATTCATTTTCATTTTTATCGACTTCATTTAGCCTTAACCGTACCTGAAACGGAAGCGGTTGGCCGGCAGTTGTTTGTAGGCGTGGAGACTTTGGCATCAACGGCGATCGTGGGGGCACGAAGAGTGGTGGTCGGCCGGGGAATTTTTGCTGTAGGCCTGGCCCCGGAGGAGTCGGCGCTTTCATGTTGAGCGGGATGGCAGTTTCTAAAGTGTGATAACTTGGATTCAATTATGTGAAAAACTACCTGGAGATATCCCAACTTCATGTGGCTGAATCGGGGTGACCACTGATATGCATCGATCCTGAAAAATCGAGAGGATCGAATTTTTCCCGTTTCCCGAAAATTAATTGTAGTGGGACCGGATTTTTATTAAGATTCAATTTTTATATTAAGAGGAACTTCTTCTATAGCGCTTTTTGATAGCTAGCCGTAAAAACTGCAACCCTAATTTTACGAACGATAAGAAAGGTGTTTTTTTTCCCGAACATACGTCTCTGATTTTCATCCGAATTCACCAGGATTTTGCACAAGATCCTTTTATCACAACCTAAAACTTACTCCCGGGCTAGCCGGCTTCTTCACTGCATGCTTGGTTGCTGTCTTTATGATGTTGGTCTCGGGGCTGCCGCTCGTCTTCCGCCCGTCCGGGCTGCTACCCTCGGGGCTCATCAACGTCATCAAGGGGTTCAACCCCTTGTTGTCGATGTACTCCTCCGTGTCCATTTGGGATTTTCCAGCTAAAAATAACCTTAAAAATTTGAGGCTCAAAATACCATCTTTGGTATGGGCTGGCTTTCTCTTCTTGCGCGTCTTTGCCGTGACCTGCCGATGGAGTTGGTGGATTTGGGGTTCATGCTTATCGGGCACTGCAAAAATTCGGGTATCATCACAAAAAATTGGGCAACTTTGTTGTTGACTATCCAGGGCGACCTTCTTCTTCTTTTTCTTATTACGCCCTTCCGTGTCCACCGTCTCCGGCGAGTTCAGAGTTGCTGATCATGGCAATTAAATGGATAAAAAAGTAGATAGCCACCCCCAACAGTATTGCAGGTAGCGGGGTCGCGAGTCCTCAGTGTCTTTGCTGATCGCCCAGAATTCTGGTGCTTCTTTTTCTTGCCGCTCTTTCTGCTGGGCTTTCCGCTGCCGCTTCGTCCGCTCTCTTTTTCACGTCGCTTCTAAGTCAAGGTTTAGAAAAATCAATTCCAGCCACCTTTCCACTTCCGCTTCGCCGGATTTGGTGGTCGGAATCTTTGTCGTGGGTTAAAGGGCTGCTACCAGAAGAGAGGCGTGAAGAAGGCTGAAAGCAAAGTTTGAGTCATAAAATTAGGATCTACCTCTGCTTTTCTGGTTAATTTTGGAGCCTTTTCCCTGCCGGAAGCCGACGATCTTGACCTGGTGGACGGCAAAGTTTGGCTGGACGCGATACCATCGTCGCCGATTCCGACCAGGACTAAATACAAAGTAAAAAGTACAATTCTAGTCAACCAACCAATCGGTTTCTCGCGGATCTGGCTTTGTAAATAGCATGCCCAGCCGAGGTAAGCCCAGAAGAGGATTTCGAGTATGCCGGTGGTCTGAAAATCGAATGTCTGGCTAGCAAGGTAAAAAAGTAGTAAAATAGCAGAAAGCCATAAAAAGCCCCACGATCATGACAACATACGGCGCGGTGCCGAGCTTCTCGGGCCTGACTTGAGCTTCAACGGTGCAGAAGACGCAGTTGGCGGCGACCAAGATGATGGCAAAGAAGGAGAGGCAGGCTTCCTGAAAAAGTAAAGTGTTTCCAAGTTTTTGCCTTCTGTTTCTTCTTCTGAAATAAGGGCTTCTAAATGATTGGTGCTAGGTAGATTTCGTACTCTTGTAATCCATTACGGAATGAAACCACGGGCCGCGCGTTGCGGTAGAATCGGATATGCAACGCACCCGCCCTATTTCCCTAATAATCCGTTACGAAATGGAATTGTGCGCGTTGCGGACCGCGGGCGCGAGAGTGTTTAGGAAACCCAGAGCCGAAAAAACCCTAAAAAGAACAACCTAAATAATAAAAAATACCCAAAGCGCCGCCAGCTCGTAGCCCATAAAGTCGCAGATGCCGACGAAGAGCACGAGCGCCGCCGGGATCATGAACGTGTAGGTGGAGATGGCGCCCATCGCTTGGAGCAACGACACGGACGCAGAGATCAATGCTGTGACCTAAGAAAAATGAAAAAGAAATTGATTAAAAAACTAAAGTGAATAGTGAAAAAACCCACAAGAAGAATGATTCGAATTAATTGGCGTTTAGACATAGCGTCGCTCTAAAAAAAAGTTTGTATACGTTGAGGGGTAAGTTACGAATTTTGTAGCGACCGCATACAAGAAGGAACCCGTAGAAAATGGCTTCTTTTGTTTGTGAATACAGAAAATTAAGCTCATGCAGATTGACTTTCACGTAGAACGTTACTTTGGCAAATTCACCTTTTGTGGAAATTTGCTTTTACTTTTTAACACATTTTACAAAGTTGATTTCATAACTTTTGTACGCCGCTTTTTCATAATTTTAGTGTTATTTTACGTTGTAAAACCGTGATGAATAAAAGCTTTATTTTGCACACAATTATTTCGATTAGACCCGTGGAGATATAGGCGAATGGCCGGCCAAAGTGCTGGTTTTGCGAAATTTGATACCTCAATAATATTGCGGGGAAACAGAGGAACGTTTAAAATTCGTTATCGGCCTATTCGTGTGACAGTAAAAAGACTGAAGAATTGGCGCCATAAGAAGGCGTGTAAAAATGCATGGAAAATAATAAAATTGATTGAAGCCTAGATTTCTAGGTACTTAACTGTTAGCGGGGGAGAAAACTGGGGAACTGGGAAATTTTTCAATTTTCTAAAGATGTTTTTGTGACTTTTGAAAAACGCTAAAAAGTTGCTAGGTAGCAGAAGCTAGCTAGACCCCCCGCTAACAACCCAGTACCAAATTTGTAAACCTAGGAGAGGAAAGATGGGGACAACACGACTTCAGACGCGATCAGCTTGCTCTCGACGAGCGGTGACAGCGCGTAGGGGGACAGCACGACGGCGAAGAGGACTTGTGGCGACAGGATGATGGGGGACAGCACGAAGGGGGATAAGATCAACGGCGAGCCGACGGCTGGCGTCAAGATCAGCGGCGACAGGGCGAACGGGGAGAGGATCACGGGTGTGAATACCTGAATTTGGTTAATTACGTATAGGTTTTAGCCATTTTTATAAGGCTTGGTCATGTGCATTTTCTTTTACTGACCTGTGGCGACAGGATGAAGGGCGACAAGACGAACGGGGACAAGATCAACGGGTTGAAGATGCCGGGCGAGAGGATCAGGGGGTGGAGCACGAGAGGACTAAAATTGGCATACTTTTATAAATTCTTAGTGGCGATTTTTTTAGGTTTTAAAGTTATTTTTGAAGTTTTTAAAGTATAAAGTTATTCTTTAGTTAAATTCGCCTAGTTGAGTAGCTTTTTACAAATCATTTTTTGCCAATAATTTGCGAAAATAATTAAGTTTGGATGGTTAACCTTTTTTATGCTTTGCGAGCTCATGTTCTGAAAAGATTTGCTGTATAATTATAAAGCTAAATCCGAGAATCATCCAAGAAAAATTAACGAAGTTCATGAAAGTTTTGACGAGTTTTTATATTAGGTAGTAATTCTACTTCTTTTAATTTACCTTTTTTATATATTGAAGATCAAAAGAAGATTCTTTTTTAAGGTTTCGTATAAACTTTATCCGTTGTCAAAAGGTATTCATAGAATTTCCTCTTAAAATTCAAGTTAAATAATTACATTTTAGACAAACCTAAGAATAATTGGCGAGAAGATCAGCGGGTTGACGATGAGCGGCGAGAGGACGCGAGGTGACAGGATGACAGGGATGAAAACCTAATTTTCTTTGTTATTTTCAATATCTTTATTTAGGAATACCCAGGGCGACAAAATGACGGGCCCGTTGACGGCCGGGGACAAGATAACGGGCGACATGACGACCGGGGAAAGCACGATGAACGTGTTGGACATGACGGCCGAGGCGACTACAAGGATTTTTGAGTTATTTTGATTTGTTTTCAGCTATTATATTGTTCAGTTACCGTTTTCGAAACCTACATAGCAGAGGCGTGTTGATGATCGGGGACAACACAATGTTTCGCTTCCTTCTCTTGTGTTCTTGCACTAACGAGGTGACGTTTTGGGTGGCGAATTTGTAGTCGTGCTCGCCGAGGTGGATGATTCTGACAAAAAAAATCTAATATAAACAAATTAACTGAATTTATGGTATTTTTTTTATTATCCCTAAACGTAGCACTCTACCAAATTTTACTAAAACTACAAAAATATAGATATTTCGCCCAAAATCGTCGACTTACCACGAAAATGTCCAACTTTCTTCTTTTCATTTCGAACTTTCGAAAATTTTCTAGGTTTACAAATAGATTTCCCTTTAAATATAGTTAATTTCAGGGAAAACAAAGTGAAAATGTTTGCAATATTGTGAAAAAAACTAAACTGATCGATCATAGACAAAAATTTGAAATCGAACTTTTTAAAAACTTTCTTGAGGTTTCTAAATCGTTTTTGCGTCATAAAGTTACCTTAATTTTGTTCAACAAGCTATTAAAGCACTTGTTAAGCTGATCTGGACTTATAGAAAAAATCTGAAATCCGTGTGTCCGGAAAAATGCTTAACTACTAAACTACTGGTGGAAATCCAAAAGAATACTGCGTTTTAAGGTATATTTCCAGGGTCCACGTCGTTAATTAATTAATCGGTAGTACGATTCCTTACTCGTTCCGGATTTGCCGATGTTTAGCAGCGTTCGATTTGCGCGCGAATTCCTTGTAGCGCTCGAGTCTTTCGGCGTCGTGGTACGGGCTGTCCTTGCCGTACATCATCTCTACCTGCTCCTCCGTCATGAAGGCGAAGCCCTGCTTGTCGAGAGCGGATACCTAACGATAGACAGCTTATATTAAACGCTTTAGTCTACTTTTCTACCACTTCTAAAGCTGTAAAAACTATACCTTACCTGCTTAGCGTCATAATTATGCGCCAGTTTCTCGAAGACATCCACCTTGTCGGTTTCCTTGCTTCCGTAGCTGAAAATAGAATGAACATTAAAGGATAAAAAAATACTCACATATCTGTAAGATTTTTCTTATTAAAATATAGCGGTGTCCCGTCCGGAGTTCGCAGCGCGCCATCTTTTGTGGCTTTTTTGGCGGCTCGCGCGCTATCGACAGCGTCGCCGACTCCTAAAATTCATAGTTTAAGAGTTTTTAGAATAATAATCCTCCGAATTTCTTGATATCGGTCTCCAGATTTGTCTCAAATTGTAATAATAAGTATTTTAGCCGTGTTACTCATAAAATTTAGCTGTATTTAACACGGAAAACTACCTTTAAAACCTGGAAAAAACTTTTAAAAAAACTTGAATGTCGGCCAAGATGCGGCTTTTTGATGGAAAATTCGATTTTTGAGATTTAACACAAATCTGTCAAGTTTTTACGTCTAGGAAAAGTAAAACCCCGTGCAGCCAGACTTCCTGCTATTTATCTCAATAGGATCCTATGAAAAAAGTTGTCCCCCCGATATTGGAAAAGAACCTCAGAAACACCAAAACCAACCTGAAGCTTCAACAACAAAGTCCATCCAAGCCTGCTGCTCCTTTTTGGTCAGCTTTTTGAGCATTCCCGGAAGTGAGAGCGGGCTTTCATTCTTTCCACCCTCGTCGTGTAGGGAAAATAGCGACGGGGAGAATACAGATACCTAAAACCGCGTTAAAAATAGTTAAACCAATCCATACCAAATCCTCATCATCCTGATCTTTCACCAGCGAGAAGAAGCGCGGGGAGCCGAGCCTGAAGAATTTTTCAGAGTTTTTGATCGTAAATTTTCTCTACCTCAACGTCTTCTTCTCAAAGTTCGTGACATTTTGGCCGCTCAACATCATCCCAAGCTTTATGGCCTCGCGGACAACCTGGAAAACACGAATTTAAAGTTTTTCTATAAAAACCCAGAGGTAAAAAGTAAAATTCATAAGTTTTCCTACCTTCAATGGAACGCGGACATCTTCCGTGGCCTTGGCCTTCTTCAGCAGCTCTTCCTTCTTCCGTAGGGTATCGTCCATCTATGGAAAAAGGTAAACCCCTTATTTTTGTAGTTTATACCTGCTCCAGGGCGTCGGTTCTCCACCCATCTTCCAGCTTCTTCGGCGTGTTGTTGATCCACGATTTCAGGCGTCGCATTAGGGCTTTCTAAAAAGCTTATGATGAAGATAAAAAAAGAAAAAGTATAGAAAAGCTTCTATCCTTTAGATAAAGCTCTCTAAACTAAACGATTTGGCACAATTAGAATGAAAGAAAAAGCGAGAAAACAATATAAAACTACCTTTTTCCTCTTTTCCATCCGATCCTCATCGGCCGTTTGGTGGACCTCATTGAGGATGGTTTGCCAGCTGAAAAACGTGTTTTTTAAACGATCTATTTTTATAAATCAAGTACCAAGCTTTATTTTAACTAAATTAATATAAACTAATAGATTGTTATAATTACAAATTAATTAATTTAAAGTTTGATCTTACTTTCGCGGTTGTTTACGGCCGCGTAGGGCGCGCACGCCGCTGGTCATGTGGCGAGCAATCTGAAGAAATCACTTTTATTAACGTTTCAAGCATATTTTGCACAAATTTAAGCGGAAATTTAACTTTTAGACGTTTCCGCAGTTTAATAAAACTTGTAAGACTGAGAAGACAAAATGAAGCTAAAGTCTGGCTCGAAAAATTTTCGAATGCTATTTTCGCCATTTTAGAGCTTTTTCACATTACAGGGTGGGGCAAAAAAAAGTGCCGTAGTTTGTCCCCAATTATCTCGAGAAGGAAAGATATTTCACCGTGCGTTACCATGCCAGAATGCTTAAATATGTCAGGAATAGGGAAATAACTCAACTTGATTTTTTCTATTTTTGGCGACGTATCAATACAAATGACACCCGAAAACTGTGCGCTCGGGGAAATCTTACTTTGCCTTTTTCTAAATTTCCTGTGGTGGCTAGCATCTAATTTTTATTACGTAAGTTAATATAAGCAGCAGATATGTACCTAAAAAATTTAAGAATTTTTGAGGGTCTGGTTGAAAAGTTAGAGAGGAATGAAATTTTGTATGGAGAAATTTCGTAAATTTTTATTATTAAAAAAACCTATGGCGTAAACCTCAAAATCAGTTGTTGTGGAATATCTACGAGCCCGTTACAATCGCATAAAAATCTTAAAAAAATTTTTGAGATCGATGAATTTTCGAGTTTTTCATCGACCCCCTGGTCATGGATTTTTCGAGATCTCGAAATCGAATTTTGGAAAAATATTTCTAAATTGCCAAAGGGGACTCAGCTGTTTTCTTTGCTTAGCTATGTAGTACTGGGGTTTATCTATCATTTACAAAATTTCTATCTACCGTACCTCTTTGGAAGGGCGTCTTTTAGGGCTTCCAAAACGGTTGGTTCGCGCTTTTTTCCGAATCTTGTCACCATTTTATAAAATTTAGTGGCGCTGTGAAAATTATTGTCTTATTTTTATCTGATACCTGGTGAATAGCGCATCCTAAAGCCTTATTCATGAATTTTTTTAACCAGCGGTTGGCGCCAGGAAAATTCATCAAAACCCGAAATAAACCGAATTGGAGGTTGCGTCAAAAAATTTTGGAAGGTGGAGTCGTAGGGATATTTTGAGCAATAAGTCTGTGCTATCAGTTGAATAAAACTATGCAAAGACTAAGACAATTTTCCGTCGAAATTTTTTTTTTTAAAGAATTTCAAACTTCGATTTTGGAATAGGGTGATCTTCGAATTTGAGCTGAAAGTCACCATACGTTTGAATCAGATTGATCCGGAATTTGACAGGCGTAGATAATAACATCAAAGCTATAATCGTATCCAAAAGACTTAGGTGGTTTTTTTATTTTTAATAATTCGAAAATTGACCCCGGCTACTCGGACCAAAAATCGGCTCTCTGGCCTATTTTGCACTTGGCCTCGTAACTTTGTTATTTACCACCCAAAATCAGTCATTTTTAACAGGTAGTCTTACAATCACCTCTAGAAGGTCCTCGAATTGGAAAATCGTCAATTTATGGAATTTTGTGATGGCATGCTAAAACGCGCTCCACGTGGGTTACTGTAGAAAACCGAAATTAGCGAGTTTCGTGGTGTTTTTGCCATGGAATCGCTTCGATCTTTTCGTAAAACTAATAGTAGCGGTTTTTGGTACAACTGACCAAAAAATTTACAAGATTCTGTGGCAGAATTACAAAATCAGTTTTTAGTCATTTTCATGAAAGTTTGTGGATAGTACGCTCTCGTATTTGGCAGTAAGGTGCCCCTACTTATTGCCTAACAACCCAGAAAATTTGAGCCGGATCGAATCTAGGGGAGCCGAGAAAAGCGGGAAAAACGAAACCTACAGTACCCCACTGGGGCACGTTTTAGCAAGCAATACAAAAATACCATAGATTGTGGTGGAATTTGCTGTGGAATCCGAGATTAATATTTGGATAGGTCATTGACAAAATATCAGCCATAGGCAGCGAGTTATAAGCGAGTTATGACTCAAAGAACAAAAATAACGCAAAATTGCGAAAATTGTTTTGCTTTTTAAAAATGAAACTGACCTCGATAAATTCTAAGATTTGGGCATTACCTTTCTACAAATTTATACTATTTTTAAGCCAAAAATCAGAATTTTCCCACCTCTCGTTCAAGAACGCACAATTTTCGGTCGTAACCAGCGTCAATAGTACAGTTGCGTACTCAAAAATCGAAAAAATCAAGTTGAGTTATTTCCCTATTCCTGACATATTTAAGCATTCTGGCATGGTAACGCACGGTGAAATATCTTTCCTTCTCGAGATAATTGGGGACAAACTACGGCACTTTTTTTTGCCCCACCCTGTACTCAAACCTGTGCAAACGTCGGTTCATCGTAAGGGTGTTGTAGTGTGTAGTCCTCGGCTTGTGTGATCTGGAAAAAAGCTAATTTCTTGATTTCTACCTAAAAATACCTTAATTTTGGCGCTGCGCTTTGCGCGCGCCATCCCGAACGCTCCTTCCCATTGCAAGGGCGAGGAGGGCTTCGGTTCTAAAAAAGTACAGAATTCCCGAGTCATGAAGGGGAAAATTGGCGTTTTTATAGAATTTTTGGAGGTCTTTTAGAGTTTTCGACCGCTAGGCTCAATTTAAATCGATAGGCGCGTGGAATATAACTTCCTAGTCCCTTTAATAATTTTTGTTCCCTTGCCAAAAATTCAAAGCAAGTTGAAATTAATCCCGAGCCTTCCTAGTCCCTTTAATGCAGTGCCATCGAGCATCTCGCGTGAACCGGATCGAATTTCAGGGCGGCGGATTGTCGCCCAGGGCTTTTTCCCGGTCAACTGGGCGTTCCTGTCGCAACCTCTCTTTGGCAAAGAAGAAGAGGAGTGAGCGGAAGTGATGGATCGTGTGGATTATGGGCTTTGAAATGCGCCGCGCTTTTTGCTCACGAGGGTGCGCGCGGCTAAAGATTGTAATC
Organism: Mesorhabditis spiculigera; assembly: GCA_958295435.1. Classification (NCBI taxonomy): domain Eukaryota; kingdom Metazoa; phylum Nematoda; class Chromadorea; order Rhabditida; family Rhabditidae; genus Mesorhabditis; species Mesorhabditis spiculigera. The sequence continues at coordinate 1,976,776 of CATQJA010002709.1, read as the reverse complement.
GTACAGAACGGCCAGAGGGGGAGGGAGTGGAACTTTATTCTTTGGTTTGTGGGTGCATTTAAAGGAACTGGCATCGAAGGACTGACAGTTTTTATGCCGTATTTTCACTATAGATTTTCCGCAACTTCTGGATCCATTACGCAATGGAATGGCCACCACGTGCGTTGCGTGCTGCGCCCGCAGAAAAATCTACGGGGTCCATAAAAGACCCTCGAAATTTTGTCTTGCCATTGGCTTTAAAGTTCTCTGGGCGACTAAAGTAGCCGTTGTAACTAGTTTCTGTGCTTCTCCCTAAATCCTGCCCCAGCTACCGTACCCCACCACCTATTAAAACCCACCGTAGGCGGCCAGACGGCGCTGGAACGGGATGACGCGCCGGCGGAGAGGGCGACCCGGTTTTGTGGATGGATCTGAAATTCATAATGGATGAGAGAGAGAGAGAGAGAGAGAGGGGAGCGAGAGAGGGAGAGAGACAGAGAGAGAGAGAGACGATTTGTGAATCGATGCAGGGCTTATCACATCCATCATCGTGCACTGGTCGGTCGCAATTTATTGCCACTACGCCGCTGTACCAATGACGGTTTAGAATGGGAAGAAAAAGTGACTTTAAAGGAGCATTCAAACTGAATTCCATGGGGAATTCAAGGGAATTACAAAAAGCATCTGGTTCTGTCTCTCTCTCACTCGCTCTTTCTCTCTTGCTCTCTTTCTTTCTCTCTCTCTCTCTCTCTCTCTCTCTCTCTAGTTCTCTCGCTCGCTGTGGCTCTCTTTCCCCCTCTCTTTCAACTAACCTCTCCTCTGCTTCACAGCCGCCTTCAATAATCGACTGACACATTTTGCGTGTTGCGTGGCTAAAAAGGAACAAAATTCCACTTTTTCCTATCGACATACTGTCCTGAGCGGTCTTCGAGCAGTTCTGATGGAACTCCTGCTCCTCTTTGCTGACACGGGCGATGCTGAACCGCTGAGGTTTAGATCGTACTCCTCAAAAACTAACTGTTTCTGAGCAACAGCCGAGAAGAGCCCCGACATTGCCTGGGAGAGCCATCGATCGAAAAGTTCTTGGGTTCCTGAAAATGGACGTTTTTCAATTTTGAGTACTGTAGGTAGGCTAGCAAAGAGCCTTTGGGAAGGAAAAATTCCGGCATTGGGATGGCAAACTAGCAAAGGCCTTTGAGGAAATAGGCACCACACTTCTCTCTCTCTGTATGTCTTCCTCTCTCTCACTCGTTCTCTCGCTCTTCTCTCTCTCTATCTCTCTCTCTCTCTCTCTCTCTCTCTCTCTCTCTCTCGCTCTCGCTCTCTATGTCTTCCTCTCTCTCGCTCTCTCTCGCTCTCTCTCTCTCGCTCACTCGCTCTCACTCACTCGCTCGCTCTCTCCTCGCTCTCTCTCTCTCTCTCTCTTTCTCTCTCTCTCTCTCCCTCTCTCTCTGTCCCGTCCCTTTAATCCCAGCTAAATCCGCAATTCCCTCCTTCCACAACCCAGCTTTCCGCCCAGCTACTTTTTGCTCATTGCTCCTCCGGCACCTGATAATTTATGGATTTGCCGATGGGGATCAAATAGGCGCAATATCGCATGGGGGTGTGTTGATGAGAGCCAGTTCCCCCCCATAGATTCCGTCTCTTTCCGGCTGCTTACGGCCGGCAGAGCGCCCCCAAAAAAGGGGCTATCAAATGATCGAGTCTGGCGCATGCGCAGCGTGTCGAAATTGGTCAACGGAACACTAGCCACATAGATGAGCACGTTTCAGCAAAGGTTGGTTGGGGGTGCAAATAAGAGTTTTCCGGCACCACGGGGGACGGTAGCTCGAAATTTTGCGGCACTTAAACGGCTATTTTAATTTTTGATGTTTGATGGACTATTTCTAGAGGCGCTTTCGATAGTCGTTCTCGCGTGTTTTGGAGGACTACGGTAGTTTGGTACGGATTTTCCAATGTACACTCTGTGTTAACTTCGGACCATGGATTTTCCAGCCTCCCAGAAATTTCCTAAACGCCGCCACAAAACCGAATCTCGTTAAATCTCCCTCGTAAGATGACGTTTTTCACTTCCATCGCACCTGGCGGGCACAAAATAGAAAACGCGCCGCGCGCTAATCTATGCGCTGAGGGCTTTTTCGGGCACTTTTTAACACGCGCGCCCCGTTTTGCATCGCCGGGGGGGGGGGGCAAATTGAAAGGGGATTAGCGGCCATTAAGGATTGGGCGAGAGAGAGAGAGAGAGAGAGAGAGAGCACGAGATAGGCGCCTAATCACAGGCCAGTGTGCCTGTGGCACGCGGGCGCGCCAAGATCCGCGCTTTTTAATGCGGGCAAAAAAAGTGGATGTGGGTTTTGTGCCTCAAGAATATCAACAAGCGCGGTTTTAAAGGAATTGTGAAGGCTGGAATTCGGTAAAAACCCCAATCAAAATAATGCACTAATGAAAGGCTTGAAAATCGGCCCTTGGCACATCTTCGAGGTCTAAAAGTTGGTTTTCAAGGGGCTGAACAGTTGGAAGAACTGGCAACAAGTTAGGCAATATAATCCTCGAAAACGCACAAGCCTGAGCCTAAGCTAAGTTAAGCTAAGCTAAGCTAAGCTAAGCTTACGGTTAAGCCAAAGCTAAGTCCAAGCTTAACCTAGCCCGAACCTCCACAAGCTGAAAATTGACCCACCCGTCTCGCCGAGCTGGATTACGGTGGCGGCGCCCTGCTTGTAGGTGCTGGAGGCCTGGGGGAGATCTTGGGTAGGGGCGACGTAGCCTGAGGTTAGGTTGTTTGTAGTCCTCGGAATCGTGGAAACATACCGTAGCCCACTTGGAGGCACAGCAAAAAGATTAGTGTGGTTGTTTTTCGTCGCATTTACTGAAAAATTGGATTATTAGAGAGAGAGAGAGAGAGAGAGAGAGAGAGAGAGCGATGGTGAAAGAGAGCACGAGGTAGCGAGAGCAGAGGGCGAGAGCGCGGGATAAAGGAGAGAGAAAGTGAGAGAGTGAGAGAGAGAGAGAGCGAGAGAGAATGAGAGAAAGAGAGAGAGTGAGTGAGAGAGTGAGAGAAAATTGTGAGCGACGAAAAATAGCGCGACAAAAACATCGTAAGAGATATTAAAATTAAAACGCAGGGGTATTTTAAGGGCCGCTTGAAGCCAAAAATTATCAGCACGCCTTAAAAACCAGACCAATATCGGGTAGATTCCAGCAGTTCACCGAAGCTTTTGCCACTGAAACATGCTACAAGGGTGAACCCGGATGGAGGGGGCAAAAGCTCTTTGAATCCTGACTGCCGGCTACCGGGATTCTCAATAGAAGGGGCGGGCGCTCAAAACGGAATCGTCGGCGCGCGACAAATCCACAGCAGCGGACCGCAAATGCCGAAATGCTCTGTGGCGGTCGAGTCGCCTCGGGCATCCCCCCCCCCCCGCACTCACCTCAAACACACCCACATATCCAAATAGTCACTCAATCTTTCTCTCTCTCTCTCTCTCTCTCTCTCTCACTCTCGCTCTGCGTCTTACTCACTCTCTCACTCACTCCAGCAATGAGATAAAGAAGTCTAAGGAATCATTCGAAATGATGCATCGGTCTTTGTTCGACGTCAGGGGCGGAGCCGAAGACACAGTGTTCCAGGAGCCTGCTTGTTCCATGGGTTTATGCTTACTGTAATGCATCCAATTTAAACGTGATTTTGTTGCGAAAAAAAAAGTTCTCGGGGCGCAAGTGACATTTTCTGGGCAGCGATTACATATCGTAATGCCCTGTAAGGCACCCAATCTCTGGATCTCGGTGATTCTATGGTCAATTTTCACAATTAAAAAGCCTGGAGTGATCAAAAATCCTATAAGGATAACAGAAACGCTTCAGAATTTTGAAATTCAAGCGTTGTCCCGTCCAGCCAGGAAGCAGCAGCCACGCCGTCGCATTTTCTTCTTTTCTGAGGCTCTATCGTATGACGCCGCAAAAACCCAAAAAGTAGCCAAAATATTGAAGTTTTAGGTCCGTGAGGTAGTAATAAACCCTAACCGTCCATAAAAAACCATAAAAATTGGCTACAGAGCACCTTGAGTGCCAAAGATTTTCGGATTGTCGCTGGAAATCCAGGAATCCAAGAAACCAGGATTTCAGTTCCCCCCTCCACCGATCGCAAACCATTTTTTGCACACGTTTTTGTGGAGATCAAGAAGCGGCTTGGGCGCCTCGAGACGCGCGGCGGTTACGGTGTGATTTATGGACTTGACGCGACGCTGAATACCCCCAATCTCTTGGTCCATCTATCTGCCAATCTGATGGCTTTTCAAGCGCACCAATGTTGATGGATTTATTGCCAAAATTTCGGGGAGCTGCTGCGGGGGAGGTTGTAGCTGATCGGTCAGAACTGTGAGCACGTAATTTGGGGAAAATCTCAATAACGACAATTAAAGAATCGCGTAAAGGAGCAAAGCGTCTTTGGAATCTACCGTAACGCTTTTACAAGGACGGCCAATGTTTGCAGGATACTGAATTGAACCCAAAAATGCTAGAAATGACAATTATAAAGTGGTTCACAGCAGCGCCGCGTAGTTGGAGCCTACTGTATTTTTAAAGGGACTGGAAAGGCCAAATCATTTCTGGCTTTTTCGCAAAACGCAAAAATTATTGCGGAACAGACTACCTTACGAAACTGTTACTATTCGCTTTTTGGCTACAGTACCCCTACCGTACTTCGACAGCTTGAAACTCTAGATTTTCTTGGATCACCGGGAATTTATGTAGTCTTTCAGATTCAACGAGTAGCGGTACTGTAGCCAAAACGAACGAGATTTTTTGAGGAATTAATGACAGTTTTTGTACTACCGTAATTCCTCCAGGACGCAGAAGTCCTGAAAACGCCAAATCCGGAATTCTGTCAAGACTTTGCAGCTACCGTACCCTCCTCTTTTTGCTAGATTCTATGCACTGCACCTCGATTTATCGAGTTCACCGAAGCATGTGGAAATTAGCGCGAAAAAAGGCAAAATCACAACCGTCGGCCGGGGCGCCGGTCAGCTCCAAATTAAGCGGATCTGGCTTGTTGGAGGGGAGAGCGAGGTGGAGGAGGAGGAGGAGGATAGTGATAGCCCCCCTAAAACAAGCTGCAATCAGCGAAAAAATCAACGGTCAGCAATTTAGGGAATGTAGGTTGATGCTCGAAGGGAGCATTTAGAAATCGAATCCAGAAGGGCAAGCTAGCAGACACTCTTTGAGGAATTTGAGAGGGCGATTTAGCAAATATCCTTGGTGAATCGCGTCCAGAAAACAAGTGACTGAATTTGTTTTGAAAGCAGCCACGCAGAATTGTTTTGTAGAAAATCAAGGAAGGTGCAAACTAGCGGAGGTTTTTGAGGAATTTGGGGAAATAGGCTAGCCGAGGTTCACCAAAGAAATCGCTAACAGGCAGGCTAGCAGAGGCCCTGGGGGAAACCGCGCCGGCATCTTAGCAGAGATCTTTGAGGAATCAAAGTCGCAACCTAGCAGGCTAGCAGGGATTTTTGAGGAAACGGGGATTGCGTTTTTTATGGGGTGGTTAGGTACCACGATTGCAAACTAGGCTAAGGGAGTTGACTTGGCAGAGCTTTCTGCTAGATTCCCGTGTAAGTTGGAGCCTGGCGTAGCCTAGCCAAAACTCCTGCTGGATGGGTTACTGTAGAAAATCTGTAGACAATTTTTCATGGCGTAATTGTCGTCACAAGACCCGGGTTACGGTAGGCGGGGGCATGATAAAGGATGTGATCGGAATTCTAAAAGTCTCAGTTCAACGACTAGGTCTTATAAGTGCCCCGCTTTACGCACGCCTCAATGGTTTAAGATCAAGCTGGGTGGGAAAAAGAAGGCTTTCTCTCTGTTTCTTTCTCTCACTCACTCTCTTGCTCACTCTCCATGTCTCATGCTCATTCTCCCGCCTTATCTAGCTTTCACTCCTTATCTCTCTCACTCTCTCGATCTCTCTCGCCATCTCACGCATTCTCTTTATTCCGATTCACTCTTGATCTCTCTAATTTTCTCGGTCTACCTCTTGCGGTATAATTATCTCTCTCTCTCTCTCTCTCTCTCTCTCTCTCTCTCTTTCTCTCTTTCTCTCTCTCTTTATCTCTCTCCCTACCTCTCCTCTCATCTGATATGTTGCAGAATTCGTAAGGCATTAGCCGCTCTAGCCGAGATGAGCCCGAGGGCTGGGGTGGGCTAGGCGGGCTGGCCCGATTCCGTCGCTGAACTGCTGACACTTCCAGTCCACAGGTCGCCGTGGAATTGAGCAAGAGCTTCATGAGGCTGAGGGGGCTATGGGCGACGTGTGCCTTTAAGGCATTCGTGCCTCCCCCAATATTCCGTGGGAAACCACAGAAGGGCACGAAAAAGTGCGAGGGACGATCCCCCTCTTTTCAAGCCTTTATCAAGCGGCTTTCCATTTCGGCTGAGTCGCCCCCCCCGGCTTCAGCACCGCCCGCCCAGGTGTTTGAGGAATGAGCTGAGCCTGAACTTTTTGCTCTTCGTCCTCTAGGAGCAAACGGGGATGTTTCTTGCGGTTTTAAAGGACCAGGATCATGAGCCGAAGCTAAGCCAAAGCTAAGCCAAAGCTAAGCCTAAGCTAAGCCAAAGCTAAGCCTAAGCTAAGCCAAAGCTAAGCCATAGCTAAGCCTAAGCTAAGCCTAAGCTAAGCCTAAGCCAAGCCTAAGCCATTTTCCCAAAGAATCCATGCTATCTTGCTGGAGAATTTTCCCAATTGGTGTAGTTTGTAGCTAGTAAAACAATTTATTAAATCCCTATGCATTTGATTTTCGGTCGACCGTCAGATCCGAGATGAGCTGTCGATTTCTGGGGTCGGCGGCGTGGATTCTGAAAAGGCAAATGGTGAGGGAGAGAGAGAGAGAGAGAGAGAGAGAGAGAGAGAGAGAAAAGAGCAATGCTTACGATTACGGTAACCCACCCATAATATAGCAACGCAGCAAGGGCTGATGAAGCCATTGCGGCCAGCATCACTAGATAGAAGAAGGCCAGCGGAGTCGGCTCGCTCAGGAAAATGGAGCGCATCGCCCCGGAGGCCAACGTCACCGAGCAGGGCCCAAAATACCCGAGCAGGGGGTAGCCACAGCCGGCCGTTGCTACCTAAAAGATTTAACTTTTCGTCGGCAAGCTAGCAGAGATCCTTTGCCTCATCGAATACTCTGTAGGCAGGCTAGCGAGATTTCTTTGGGAAAAAATGGAAAAGACAGAGTTTCGTTGCGGTAAGAGTCTAGCAAAGATTTTGGCGAAAGTTCCGTAAGGGCAAGCTAGCAAAGACCTCTCACTCACCCTCGCCACTCCTGTCATAATCGGTGCACCGTATTTCCCAGTCCTCGCTTCAAGGCTCACGATGAGTTGCACCAGGATTGGGATGCAATTTAGAATAGCTTCCAGACAAAGCACCTAAAACATATTTTTTAATATTTATAATCATTTAATGCTAGTGTACCTTAAATCGATTCATCTCGAAATTCTGCTCCTCGTCGGCAAGAATATTTGGTACATAGGTGTCTTCGTAGCGTTGGGCATCGAGTAGCCAGCGGGCGATTACGGTACCTGAGGCACCGGATAGACAAAGAGAGATAGAGAGAGAGAGAGCGAGAGAGAGAGAGAGAGAGAGAGAGAGAGAGAGAGAGAGCGATAGACAGCGAGTATGAGGAAAGCGAGAAAGAGCAAGGGAGCGAGTGAGAGAGACGGGATGAGAGAGACAAAGTGACACAGAGAGAGAGAGAGAGAGAGAGAGAGAGAGAGAGAGAGAGAGAGAGAGAGAGAGATAGACAGCGAGTATGAGGAACGCGAGAAAGAGCAAGGGAGCGAGTGACAGAGACGGGATGAGAGAGAGACAAAGTGACACAGAGAGAGAGACAGAGAGAGAAAGAAAGAGAGAGAGAGAGAGAAAGAGAGAGAGAGAGAGAGAGAGAGAGAGAGAGAGAGAGAGCGAAACAGATTGAACCTACCCAAAAACGCCCCAAAAAATTGGCATATAATATTGCAGATGACGAGGGCGGGCCCGATTTTCCGCAAAAATGCACTAGCCAGCGTCACGGCTAAATGTCGTTTTTTTTAGCAATTCTACAAGACGAATTTCTTCTTTTTTTGCTGTCACGCTCCCTTTAAAACCCACCTGGATTCAAATGAGCCGCCGCTCCGAACCTCGAAACGCACATTAATGAGACTGCCAGCGATAGCCCGTCAAGTAACGCAAATGCGGCGAATATTTTGCTGGAGGAGAGGAGGACTGGAAATTGGAGCCTGAGGCTATGGATTTGCCTTCAATGGTCCTTTAAAAGTTCTAAACGTTACCTAAAAAAGCATAAATTGCAGAGCCGGCCAGCTCGAGGGTGGCCGGGAATCCATGAGTTCGCCAGACATCTGGGGCTGGTGCTGCCAGCATTTTTTGCGTTTTTGATGTATCCCGTGGTTAACCGATTTTTGCTAAAAGTTCGAATTTCACCAACCGTCAGAAGCCTTTGATGTTTTAAAGGTACAACGAGGTGACAAGCTAGCAAGGAGATGGAGGGATGGCCAAGAGAAAGAGAGAGGCTAGCAGAGATCGCTTGCAGAAATTGAGAAGCAGCGGGGAGGCTAGCAGGGATCCTTTGGGAATTCAAAGGAAAGGGCTGGCTACCAGTGATTCTTGAGAGAGAGAGAGAGCGAGAGAGTGAGAGCGAGGGAAAAAGAGAGAGGGAGAGAGGGTGAGAAAGAGAGAGAGTGCGAAAGAGAGTGGGAGAGCTAGCGAGAGAGAGCCAGAGAGAGTGAGAGGGGAAGCGAGAGAGAGCGAGAGGCGAGCGAGATAGTGAGAGTGAGAAAGTGGTAAATAAACAGGACAATCAGGTGTAAGAGCCGTGTGTATTCCCGGATTAGTAAAGCCACCATTATCCTCTGTGTCCCCCCCCCCCCCGGCTAGGGTATCCAGGGTGCCACCCGTGGAATTTCCGATTGGTTGCTCTGGATACCAATGCGCGCGCCCGACCCCGCCTGGGTAGAGGGGTCAGTAGCCCTTTCTACGCCCACACTATCTATACGCTGGTTACCAGTCTTGAAAACATTTTATTCATCACCAAACCCCGTGAAACTGATCAAAATAGTCAGCCTGCGTAGCCCCAAGGTACATCTTCACCCCGAAACGGTTCGTCACGAAAATGCTGGTGCTGAACGAGCCGGCGCTGGGGCTGGAGATGCAGGAGAGTTCACGCGTTCGACGATGCAGACGGGTTTTTCTGAAAAGAGGAGATAGAGGAGACGCTTGAGGAAACGAGAAGGCAAGCTAGCAGAGACTCTTTGGGAAAGCCTGGGGCGTGCTGGCAAAGATTCTTTAACATTTCAAAAACTCACACTTCACCCAATTCCTTCGCCAGAGCGAATCGTATTGAGGAGAAGCCAAGCGGAAAGGCCAGAATCGTCATACCGTAACTAAAACAGAGATGCCAGTTTTTTTACCGTTATCCTGATGCTGAAAAATATACAAAAATTTTACTTACACCGCAATCATAAAATCGGCCAACTCGTAGAAAGCGTAGGACCACACTGAGCCGGACTCGCAAAATGATTCGGCCGCCAGGAAGCACAGCGCGATGAACCCGTTGAAAACGAGACACGTGGAGCCAAATACGAAGATTAACTGAGATACGGTAATATCAAGAAAAATTAATGACATACCCTTAGCGCCTCAATATTCTCAGCAATTTGGTACCGCTTTGAGAGGGAATATCCGGTAGCGTCGAGTTTCTTCATCGCTTTCCGGATACGGCGATTTGTTTGGTAGATGTAGCGGAGGTACTAAAACGGAACTTTTAAGGCTAGCTAGCTGAGATGCTTTGGGAATTCAAGGGCAGGCTAGCAGGGATTCTTGAGGAAATCGCCAGCGGAGGGAATGGACGAAAAGCGCAAGTGGGTAAGCTAGCAGGGATTCGTTGCGGAATTTCAGAAATAGGGGCGCTAGCAGAGATTATTGCGGAGGAGCGCGCCAGCTAGCATAGATTGTTTGAGGAATTAGGAGTAGTGGCAGGCTAGCACAGATTCTTGAGGAAATCGAGTCGCAGCAGCCTAGCAGCGATGCTTCAGGGGTTGAAAACGAGGGCAGGCTAGCACAGATTACTGAGGAAATCAGAAACAAGGCAGCCCCCTTGGAAAAGCAGCCTATAAACCGAAAAAACACTTACCACAAAAATGCCCGATGTCGCCACAAGGGCTAACAGGATACCGTGGAAAAAAGTGAGCCATTCTGGATAGACTAAAATTAAGGATACGGTATTGTACCCACCAAACAGCAACAATAAACTAGCAATAAAAGATCCGGATAACGCCAAGCCGACCGACAGTCCGGCTATCCAGTATCGATCTTTCACGTCGTAGTCGGCCACGTAATACGTAGCAAACGTCCGCTCCAGGCACAGGCTGGCCATGGAGGCTGGAAATTGAAATAAAAAACCTAAAACTCACACGGGCAAGCTAGCAGAAGACTTTTGAGGGAATTTGCTACAATACCGAGAAAAATCCACTTTGATATCTCAAAAACGTGAAAAATTCGTGTTCGGACGAAGTTTTTCCATTTTTTCAAGACGAGTACATTTTTCTAGCAAAATTTAAAGCACTTAAATCGTATTCCTGGATAAAAAGCATCTTTTAAATAACTTTAGAAGCATCTACGACCAGAGGAAAAAAATTTAAAGGCAAAAAGGAAGGGGCCGGTCTTGAAAAGAGGTTTTCCGGTCCTAAAAGCCTTTTCCCAGCTCCTAAAAGATTGTTATATACACCCAAAAATGCCCCTTTTTACGAGCTATAAACCATATCCATAATCTTGTCTAAAGAACGTGGAAAAATGATAAAAATAAAAAAAAACAGATCTCACCGAGAACCAACACCATGTAAAACACGCGGATAAATCCCGCGATAATGGCGCCTGCATTGCAACGTAATAAATCTAAAATTAGGAGACCTGAAAAGGATACTGATATTTTACCCAAATCTCCAGGCCCAATCCTGCCCGTTGTGTAGAAAATTAAAAACACTCTCGAAACGATCGATATCTCGTACAATCCAAATGCTACCACGTAGATGATGCCGAGGTTCGGGTGGAAGAACTGAAACAATACTACGCTTTTTTTAAAACGGGGTTGTGAAAGCTTACTGGCATAAATGGACTTTTGGCAGCTTGCCAAGACCCTAAAAACCTTTAAAAATTTGCTAAAAAGTCATTTAGTTTAGGACAGTTTTTTGTGCTGATTCCGAATCTGTACTCAAAATTCCGAGAGGAGCTAGGGTTCTCGAGATATGGTCCATTTAACCAGAAGTGCTGGAAAATCCATAGCATGACCTATCTGTCCTTTTAAACTCTTAAAGCCGACTCACCTTTATCAACACAAAAGCCCCGCATGATATCGGTATCAACACAAAGCTCAACACCAATAAGAGCAGCTCCACCTGGTAGATGGTTTCGAAATACGGGGCCCAGCCGGCCAGCTCCAAGGCGGTGGTGTTGATGTAGATGTGGAGGTATAAGGTACCACCAGGACAAGTCATGAATGCGAGTTTAAAGGACCGTTGAAGACAAAGGAATATGGATTGCTAGCGTCAAGGTGTCCAGCAAAAAACCATGATGAATTATGACACTAATTGTGCAACGCGTGGTTTGGGTATCTCAAATGGCCTCGTCGATATGGGGCGAGTAAAAACTTTTTCCACCTGCCGGGCCGGTCCGGACCGCTGAAATAAGCAGGGGTGAAATGGAATAAATTAATTAGCAGCGACGTAGCGAATGTAGCGATCAGAACTCATACAGCTGATTTTCTGGAAAAATTGAAAGGCTCAGGTTCGTGCTCAAAAAGTTTCTCTCTGGCCCTCTTTTCCTTACGCGCTTTCTCTCGCTTTTCCGCGCTCTCTCGCGCTATCTGTCTGTCTGTCTATCTCTGTTTCTCTGTCTCTCCATGTCTCTGGCTCCATCTCTCTGTCTCTCTCACTCTATCTATTTGTCACCCTTTATATCTGTGTTTGTCTCTCTCTCGCTCTCTCTGTCTGTCTCTCTCTGTCTCTCTCTCTTCCAACAAATCCGAACACTAAAGCCATTTATTTCGACGAGCGGCTATCAGGTTGCTTATGGGGGTTGGGTTAGTAGAGGTGTGTGCCCGGGTGCCGGTCTCGTCAGGCCGTCGTCATCTACTTCGGAGGAGGGGGCGGTGGGCTGGGTCCGACCTAAACCGTGGGCAAATTACAGTAGCAAAAACCCGGCGTTACCTGGATGTCTTCGTAGTTCCCGTCACCTCCGCCGCCTCCGCCACCATCACCGCCGCTGGCCGCCGGCTGGAAAGGATTTTTGTTCAAAAAGTTATAATCTTTTGTTAAAAAAGTTCTGACGTCATTTCTTTACTATGTTTAAACGTAAAATTTCCAAAATGTTCGGAAAAAAGGTTGTTCGCCTAAAAATTACCATTTTCGACCAGATTTCAACGTTTGCAAAAATTTTTGATTAAAAACTATCGAATACTTGCTATTACATTGCTATACATCCCTGATTGATAGGAAAGGAAAAATTCCGGTTTTCCTACAAATTTCTCGCTGAGTTTTCTTTCGAAACTTTCGAAAACTTATACCGCGGGAGCAGGAGCCGGAGCGGGAGCTGGAGCTGGAGCCGGGGAAGGATTCGATTTTGCTTGAGCTAAAATAAGCGCACTTTTCCAATGCTTTGAAAATTTTTGTAAACCATTTTCGGCATTAAAAACTTAATAAAACGCGTACATGCGCCACCGCTGGTGCTGCCTGAGCCATCAGGGCCCTTCTTCTTGCCGCCACATCCGATGGCCAGCGCCACGGCGCACAGGGACGTCACGAACGATAGAAGCTCTAACTAAAAAAGAACTTTCCGTATTGGATTTTCATAAATTTTTAGTTTTAAAAAATCCCAACAAACTAACCATATTGAGCGAAGAGAGGAATACCACCTCGATCTGGTAGAGCAGTAAAAATAATGGCTTTCGAGGCCTTGGAGACTTTTATACGAGCGAAAACTTATTAAAATTTCCGGGAAATACGAGAAGTTCATGCAAATTTCTAGTCGCTTGTTGCATTTTCCCAAATTTTGTAGAGCGACGTAATAGCAAGTATTTTCATATTTCTGTTCAAATTTTCTTCCTTTTAGAAATTTAATGAGCCTCAAATTTTGGTTGAAAATATCTATTTTGAGCAAGCCTTGTTTACAATTGCAATTTGTACCGTTTGGGGTTAGTAAAAACGGTGTGGGAACGCTTTTTTCCCTTTTTTTCAATATTTTTTGGATGTAAATACCTTTTTTTCACTACCACACTTCCGTATCTCTGACGCATTGACAGTCGTTTACGCTTAGCTTTGAGCACCTTTAGCTTAAGCTAAAGGTGCCAATTGGCTGGCTTCACTTGGCTTCGCTTTAGCTTGATTTTGAGCTTTTTTACTTTTCTTTTGCTTTTGCTGATTCATCGCATGGCGGACCTGTTGGGACAGGCATGGGGTTTCGCCTATCCAAAACCTCCGCTTTGGCCGCCCTCCCTCTTTTCTATGTTTTGGAAAACATTGCGTATTCGGTTGCTAGCCACTCGTTCAAAGCCATTTCGCTTCATTTCCGGAAAGACCTTCATTTTGAAAACTCCAAAAAGCGTGTCTCATCATCCTTTTCCTGAAATTAGCTAAATCTTTAAAAGCCTTCAAATATATCCTCAAATCCGCTTTGTAATTTCTTACCACTTTCTAAATCGTAATTTCTGATAACTTATTCCTTAAAATAACGTTTCAGATGGCACCACGCAAGCCAGCGACTCGAAAGCGCAAACCGGACAATGTTCATGTCGTTCTCGTCGACATTGGCGCGAATATGGAGGTAAAAATCCTGGTTTCACCCAGTTTTATCGTTTTTCCAGGGCCAACCATTTCAAGACGCCATCCAAACCGTCGAATGGCTGCTAACACGAAAGATCATGCGTTCAAAGGACGATGCCGAGAAGGTAACCCATTAATTTTGTCCCCCAAACGCAATTTAGGCGACTTCCGGCGGCCAGGATCTGTTTGGTGTCATCGCTTTTGGCAGTGACGAGACGGATAACCATTTGAAGACCCCGAGAGTGATTTGTCGACAGGTAAGCTTGTTGTCTTTAGCCCCAAATTATTTTTAGGAGGTGCTTACGCCCGCCTCGTTTGATCAGCTTCGTTTCCTGTCGGAGCTGTCGCCTGGAAAGAAGCCTGGAGACTGTAGGAAATTTGTTAATTTCCAAAGTAAAATTACTTTAGATTCACAGGCTATGATTCAATCCATCGACTGGTTGAAGCAAAGGCTTGATGAGTGCGAAGAGGTTGCTTCCACCAATCTGATCTTGATCACAAATGCCCTTGGTGAACGCGATAGGTAGGCTTCTTTTGCTTATTTTACTTTCTTATTTTAGCAAGACGCACCGCGCCCGTCTCGAAGTGATTGCCAACTCCCTAGCTGCCCTCAACACGGAATTGCACGTTATGTGAGTCATAAAATTGGCTTACTTTGACGACAACCTAATTTAGCGGTCTTACCGAACCTTACGAAAGCTACACTGACAAGGAATTGGCCGAGTTCGTGGAGGAGCATGATGGAAGTCTATACAGTTATTCGTGAGTTTTAAATCTTCTCTTATGCCTTGATTTTTTAGGGAAGTAAGCGCGCTGATCTCAAAGCTCTCTGCGTATCAGCAACTTACAAGGCTCGTCGGCTTTTCGTTGGAAATATCCCCGAAGGTCAAGCTTCCATTCAAGTAACAATTTTTAGCGTTCGTCATTGAGCTTTTAGGTGTATTCCTTATATCTCGAAAGCAAGGAGCTTGAAAGAAGAGAAGATGAGGTCGGTGGATCCGCGTTCGCTTCAGAAGGTACGCACGAGACCTTATTTTGTACTTTTTGTTTAGGTAAATCGGGAAAAGAAGCTGTTCATCGTCGAGGAGAAGGAAGATGATGGAACTGGGAATGGCGGCCCTCATTTGTCGAATGATTACTCCGATTTCAACGGTCGCAACACTGAAATGGCCGGCCCGCGGGATAGATGGGGCGCAGAAATAGAGCCGAAAAAAGAGGAGGTAATTGCAGAGAAAAAAAAATCTTTATTTTTTTATAGCCAATGGACTACGAAGAATCGACGCAACGCCCCTCGACCCAAGTCACCTACACTCAAGTCGCCGATGAGGAACGGGCTTATGGTATCTGCTTTTAGGTTTCTGAAGTATTAATATTTTAGGTTATTTCTTTGGGTCGACGAAAATCGCCATGACGAAAGAGGACCGAGACAAATATAACCTGTCGTTCAACTACAACAAGTCATCCGTCTTCCAGTTGATCTGCACCGTGCCAGAAGATGCGGTATAAAGTTTCTAGTCTGCTTTATTCCTCTTAGATCAAAATTCCGCACCTGGCCGGCGCCGACACGCGCGTTTTCATTCCAGACGAGCGGAAAGCTAAGGGGGTAAGAAATATTTGGATTTTTCAAAAACTTGACATTTTTCTAGCTTGGTCTCGCCGGCGCAGCGACATTCGTGCAGGGACTTATCGAATCCGGAACCGTGGCGATTGCACGTTTTGCTTACAATGCTGGTGGGTTTTACAGCCTCTAGGAAACTACTTATGTTGCGTTTTTTAGCCTCTCAGCCTCAGATGATCGCGCTGAAGCCGAGAATCCATGCTGTCGACGGGACACCCGTAAAGAATTGCAGAAGCGCTAAACCATTTGTATTTAGTTGCTCTGCGCGGTCCGAATCCCATTTGCTGACGACATCCGACACACCACATTTCCGCCACTAGAAAAAGTCGATCAAATCAGTAACAAAATATCTTTGATTTGAAGAAATTACTTTAGAATCCATCAAGAAACTTGATCTGCTGGATGAGCTGATTGATGAATTCATGGGCGATGAGAACAAGTAAATCTGATTTGGTTGTACCAACATCTGTTTTAGCAAAGCGATGGACTCTCGGAGAATGCGGGCCGCTTACCTAAGAAAGCATCAGCTGATTTTTGATGTACGTATCATCTTTAGGAAGGTTAAAACATCGTATTTTAGAAACTCAACCTTCGTACCTCGGTTGTCAAGGCCGAAACCGAAGAACTGACGGAAAAGCAAAAAGAAATCGTTGAGAAAGTAAAGGCCGCGTTCCCGATTGTCGACTACAAAGCAGAACGGGCAATGGAAAGGGAACGCGAGCGAGTGAGTTTACCTTGGATTTAAAAAAATATATGCTTTAGAAGCGAATCGATGAGGTCGACGTCGACGCTTTATTGGAAGGGCATCAGGATGAAGCCGAAGACGATGAGGATATGAAGCCAGCCAAGGCCGAGCTCGATGCGAAGATTGAAAAAGCTGCCGGTGATGAAAAGAAAGGTAACTATTTCACCCGCGTCGAGACGAATTTTTGCCATTCTAGGCATGACAATGTTCCTGAAAGACCAATTTGCGCACATCATCGTCAACGCGGGTGAAGAAGACGTAGATCTCGACAAATTAAAGGTAGTTATCCGCACACCCGCTTTATCGGATCTCTTTAGTTTGCTCGTTCTTGGTGCATTCGAACCAACGAGCCGAAGCTGTTCAACGATCTGATGGGCCGATTAACGAATCTGGATGATGTACGCGAATGGGTGATCTCTTTGGGTGAGATCCATGCTTTGAAGTTAATTTTTTGATTTTAGGCCCAAACCCGGTGCTTCGGCCAATCACCAACAAAGAAGCCGCGGCGAGTGAAATCGATGAGGCACGGGCCCGCGATTGGTGGAAAGCGGATGATGACGAGGATGAATGAAACTTGCCGGTTTTTGCGCTTGTGTTACCTATCTACCTCTTTTGTGTGTTTTGTATTCTCATTCCCTCACTTTTCTCATTCTCATTCATTGACGTTCGAATTTTGCGGTGAATCTCCCGCCCGATCTTCTAATCGATCTTTGTGCAAAAACGTATCTATTTATGCACCCTTGTATTTGTCATTTTTCACTAAATAAAGCATACGAGCCATCTGAGTTCCACAAAAATCGGTTGCCAAGGCGTTTCATTTCGGGAAGTCGGTTTTGGCGAAGGAAAAAAAATCGATCCTATTGTATTGCAATGAGGCTGCTATTGATTCACCTTACAAAATCCAAGGAAAAATCGGGCTTTTTCAAATTTTTGAGCTCTAGTGATGCGCCTGTTTCTATTTGCTGTTCTTGTCTGGATGGTGGGTTAGATCTAGTTTGAAATTGAGGTGCCAGCCTTAAAAATGTTATATTTTATCTATTAAAGCTCGCCATTGCCGACGCCAAGCTCTTCCGGACCGAGACATCGTGCGAACTGCACGAAGACTGTGGCCCGAGCGCCGCCTGTTACAAGGACAAAAAGACGGGCAAGAAGATGTGCTTTAGAAATGGCTAGGAAAAGGTTGCTAATATAAATATAACTAAAAGAAGCTTCATAAAACAACGTTTTAGACGCAAAAAGATTTTACGTTTTGTAACGTTTCGAACAATTTTGCAATTAGAAGTTTTTAGAAAGTTTCTTAAACTCTAGTGTAAAAGAATCATATAAATTGTTTGGTAAAGTCAGAAAATGGTTTTATGGTTGTAATCTTCCTCGAAATGAGCCTTGTGATCACAGTGTAGTTCCGCCCGAACTACTAGCAGACGGCGTAGAAGACGTGGTTTTAGAACTAAGAAGTTCTTTTCATAAATTAACAATTTTAGAAAACATTATTTTATCCATAAACTTATGATAGTTTATATTTTTCTAGTGAGCTTCCAATACTTTTTTAGGGTTGGGGCAGTCTTCATCAGTGGGTGGTTCCGCTGTCGAACTGCTCGATGAGCTCAACTATAACCTACCAAATTTCTCCTCAAATAAACACGGTTTTTGTGCGGGTCCCCGCCGCAAAACCCACCACAGCGATGCGGGTAGTGTCCACACCGCCCGAAACTGTTTGTTCGTCGCCCAGGGAGGAAAAAGCGGTCCCTGGGCCCCAGGGCCTCCCCCCCGACCGATGTTGGTCTTTTTTGTGCGTGCATTGTGTGCACTTTCCAAGGGCCCTCAATCGGTGGGCGCTGAAAAGTGCGCGGCGGTCGGTCTATTCAACGCTCACCCGTTCGCCGGGTGTCCCGCGCTCTGTACTTCCGTACTTATCGTCTTTGGTCTCGTCTTGTAGACCTGCGCGGGGCCCGGGGGCGCACGCTTCCCATTCAATCGGAAGTGTCCATTGTAGCATTCCCGAGGTGGAGCGGCGCGGACTAAAGTGCGGTCTTCGCGCCCGAAGACCATGCTTTTCTATCGCCACAACCGCACGTCCGCATCGCATCGCTTGCGGCTAGAGTGCGGCCCCGATCGCAACAAACATGCGGGACCCCGGGCGCGCACGCCGCGGGTACATGTAAGTACAAAGACTGTGCGCTTTTTGCCGCGATGAAAAAGAGATTTCGAGGTTGGCTTTAGACCTCTCGAAGTGTGAGCAATTTTCTAAAAAGCTGAAAAATGCGCTAAATAGATATTACGGTAAAAATGAAAAGCAAAGGATGGATTATTTGGGGTTATTGTCCCGGAGATTCAAATCGGGTTTAAAAATTAGTTTAAAAATCGGCTTTAAAAACATTATTTTAGAGTTACACAGGTATTCTGGAAGATCGGAATTATTTGATGGTTATTGCTTCCAAACCATGTATTTTACAGAGCGGTACTAGACTTTTTAAAGTGTAGAAAACTAAAAAATTCCAAAAGGAAAAGGGAAGTCTCGAAAAATGAGCATTAGGTATTTCGTCAAAGGATTAAGGTATTGTTGTACAGTTCAGGGTTTAGTTTTTGAATTAGGTAGCAGCTTTCGCTATTCAAAAATTTTGATTCTGGGTTAAAAAATCGTATATTACGTATTTTGAATTTGGATCAGCAGGTATCTTCGAAAAATGAGATTTTTCTAGAGTTTCTCACGTTTCGATCGACTTTTGGTACAAATTCAGGTCTGTCGATAACTTCATGCGGGATCGAGTCCCTAATCTACCTTCCAGGCTCGATCCAAACTCTTTTCGCGCTAAACGTTTCCCCGCATGGTCATCCCACGGCCATAAATCGCGCGATTCGCAACAATCAGCGACGATCTGCGAAACCAACCCCGGGGTGCGTGATCGCGTTTTCAAGGTCTTGAGCCAAGACACCGATCTTGGAGTGGTATTTCCAAACGGGTCCCGAGTGGAAATAAAATTCCAGGGTCAACTAGGCCGGAACGTAGGGACAACAGATACCGGAAGACTATATGACAGATTTAGGGAATTGAGACGAGCTCGAGCCGGACCGACCGGCAGCGCCTTCACCCATCACACGCTACAATGGACTGCAAATTGCGATGTGGCGACGAGATTTGGACGGGAGGAGAAGCTTCTTGAGATCCGAATTCCGTTTTTTTCTAAATGACGCCCAGATTAGCTAGGGTAATATTTTTCTGCGTTTTCTGGACTTTCTAAATTTAAGCCCGAGGGCCATTTTGGGCCGAAAAAATCAATGCTTCGACCTCAAACAAATTTTTTTGATTAAAATTTGTATAGTTTTCATGCTTAGCAATAGCTAAAAAAATTTAGAAACGCATCCGCTATTTAGAAAAACATTTAGGCTTGCGCCGTAAAAAAAGTTGGATTCTCCTCTCCAATCCTAAAGAGTCGCGATATAGTTACGATTATTATTAGTCGATTAAAGCGTGAAAAAGAGTGTACCAGGTGTTTTTTTGTCATGATCTACATGTAAAAAGAGCGATCAGCTAACTTTTTCGATCATTTCGAGCGCATCCCACTGCTTTTGACAATGCCACTCCGCGTAATGTTGCGAGATCTGACGCATCAACGCGGCTTTTGACTGCTAAAGTCCTTTAAAATCCGTTTCGCAACATTTACAGCAAACAAGCGATCATTTACGTTTTCCGACGTTCTCCAGCGCCGCGCTACAATCAGCGCCTTTGAAATGGCCGGGCCAATGTTGCGATCTCCACCCAACCACACCCCATTCCCCCCGCAATAAATCCCTTTAAACGCCCCGAAAAACCAGTGAACTTTCCGGAAATCAATGTCTTTTCCAATTTCTCCGGCTCTCCCGCTAGATCGGGCTCCTCCGCATCAGCGTCTTGCTCGGAAATCTCCGAGAGGCTGCGGGGTTAGGTCACAAAAGGGAAATGCAAGACGCATCCCCGGCGGGATTCGCTAAAAAAAAAAATCGATTTCCGCTCGACTTTGAGCGATTTTGGGGGGCCCAAAAATTCGGCCATCCGTTCTGACGACGTGGTAGGTCGCATCTGGTACCGTACCCCAAAATAACTAACGGCTCCTCTGAACGGTGTTCCGTCACTTGGACTGTCGTGTAGTCGGATTAGTCGGGTTTTAGGGTCGAGAAACGTTCCGGAAAATCCGTTTCCGGTGTAAAGGAAGCGGGAAAAATTTGTCAGGCGGAATTACGATATAGGAATCGCATTTTCACATTGATGGTCGTTTTCTTACGGTAAGTAGGTAAAGGATTAGGGCGCCGATCGTCTTTTTAGTAATTTTAGGCTAATTTGTTGAGCTTAAGGTCTATATTTACGTGTTATTATCGATAATTAATCAATTTTCAATGCCTAGGCTATTTTCCCTGTAAAATTCATCATTTTTCGACGAAAACGGCATTTTCCGCGATGCTGCGGTCTATTCAAAACATAGGTTTCAGGCCCGATACGTATATAGATTATTTTTCAACAGTTTCTCAACCCTGCCATCTGCCGGAAGCCATGTAGGTCGCATCTGCAAAATATTTCGTGGCTTAAAAAACCCTAATCCCGCGTATTTTGGTGCTGCGGCTAGCGGGGGAAGTTTGGAGGGAGGCCGCGCGGTTGGATTAGCTAATCGGCGCGGGATTTAAATTGCTTTTTTCGCAAAAATCGAATTCACATGATCCGGTGTTTTTTTGTAAAGTATTACTGCCAAGATGCTAGGTGTATTCTGGGGGCCTCTCGTACTGGAAGTTGGTGAGAATTCGGGTTAAAAAATCCGGAAATTCCTGCGGTTGATTTGTGGCCAAGAGCGTTGGGATGAAGGGTAAATTGGTTGTATTATAGAATTCATATAGCACGTGATAAAAACAAAAAATTTTTGTGGAAAAATGACTTTTTACAATGCTCTAAGGAAATACCAATTCAAATTTTAGGAACTTCAGAGGCTTTTTAGACCTTTTTAAAGGTTTTAAGTGTTTTTTATGCATAAAATATATAAATAGCATTTTATATATGATACTATTTTTTATATAAACCCTAAAAAATGATTTTTAGAGCTGTAGTTTAGAACTTTGTAGCTAGTTTTTGAGGACGGTTTAAGGGTTTTTCACAGCTCCTATCGTCCAGAAATTTTTTAGAATTTTGATCGTTAATTCTAGGTATTTCCAGGTTTTTAACGGCTTTGAAAGCCTTTCTAGACGTTTTATAGACTTTTTTTAGAGCTTTTGGATCTGTCAGAAATGTTCTTCCACTACTACCGTACCTTTCCACTGAATCCGATCGATTTTAGTGTGTTTTGGAGCACAACGTAGTCGCAGTTTCTCAGAACTCCCTTCAGAACCCTCAGATTTAATTGGTTCATTTTATAAATCAAAAATAATTCGGTCCCTCCCCTCCTTTCGCCGGGTGAAAAGTGCTGTGTGTGTGTTGGGGGGAGGGAGGGTTGGTTGAGGCTGGGGAGGCTGTGCTGCTGCGAGATGTGCGGCTCTGCGTGTGGTCGTTTTTGTGCACCATCTCCCTCTCGGTGCTCTCTCCTCGCCTCGCTATTTCCCTGGAATGGCTCTAGGTTGTCTCGTTCTCCCCTGCTCTATCTCCCGGGCAAACTACCGTTTTTTGCAGGTGCTCTCGGCGTCGGGAGGCTCTTGCCCTTGCGTACTCTCTCGAGTCGGTGCCCTCTCAACTCGCCGTGCTCCCTGAATACTGGCGTTCCGTTCTCTTTGTCTCTTGCTCTCTTCCCCCCCTCACACACACTTTGTTGCGTTTTTGCGCGCGAACGCCCGGGCGAGGTGCCCTTTTTTTAGATAAGTGCACGAGGAGGGCACGGTTTAGAGGGGGGAAGGGAGGGAGAGAGAGGTTGAGGGAAGGGAGGGAGAAGCCACCACACACAGCAGAGACTGAGAAGTAATGGCTGAAAGGGGCGGCTATGGATCGCGTTGGCCGGGGAGGAGGACGCGGCGATGCACAAAAAATGGCCGCCCGAGACTCTGTGTGTGGTCAGAATCCATCCGGCGCTCACAGCGATGGGGGGCCTTCCCCGCCTCAGCCATCCTCCCAATTCCCCCTCCGTTTCCACGGCCTACTGAACGCCCCGGAATGGCCGGATTGTGTGTTCTGAACTCGTAGACGTATCAGGCGAGGTCGGCTTTGCCAAGGCTAGACATACAAGCTCCTTTAAGCTTGAGAGGCCATGATGTTCATCTACAGCTCGACGTAATTACGGGCTCTTCCCCTTTCCGATCTGCTTCCAAGCCTAAGCCTAAGCCTATTAAGCCTATTAAGCCTAAGCCTATTAAGCCTAAGCCTATTAAGCCTAAGCCTAAGCCTATTAAACCTAAGCCTAAGCCTGTTGATAAGCTTTGGCCTAAGCCTACTAAGCACATATTACACTACTTTTGAACTTTTTATGCTTCGAAACCTGGTTGTTCATCTCCAACTCGCATCCCTTTAGCGCTTCCCATCCATTCCACCATTCTTACCAGTCGCTCCCTACCTGGCGCCATCGCCCTCCTGGCTGATTGGTAACGCTCTCGCCTCGCACCCCTTCTACCCGGGTTCAACCCCCACCCACGACACAACTTTTTGCTTTTTGCCCATTTGAATTGGTTTTAATTTCTTCTCACCCTTATCTACCGTACCTCGCTCCTCCCTACCCTGTCTTACAGTAATCTCAATTTCTCGTTCTATTCAATTCCTATCACTTCACGGCCCCTTTAATCCCGCTGTGTTTTGATGCCGGACCTACCGCTGGATGGGGTGACAGATTATCGACCAAGGCGCGCTTTTTGCGCCTTATATTTCCATGTCTTCACGGCCCCTTTAATCCTAATGCGTTTTCGTGATTGTATCTGATGATCGCCAACCGGGGTTACGGTGGCTGGGGCAAGAAATATGGGCCAAGGACTACACCTTGACGCCTAGAGATGGGAGGCTCGTCTTTCCTGACTTCACTGGTCCTTTAATCCATCGTGCTTAGGAGCTGCGGCGCGTAGGTTAAGTTTGAGAGGTGGTGTTAAGGTTGTTGATGCTTCTTGGATGGGATTTTAAGGTATCCAAAGGCTTAGAACGTACTGATGTACGGTGATGTACTATTGGCACTTAAATTCATGGATTTAAGGGGACTATGAAGCCATTTTTCCCTCTATCTCTTGCTCTCCCTCTTCTCCTTTGTCTGTCGCCCTCATCTCTCTCGCTCGCTCGCTCGCTCGTTCTCTCTCCGTCCGTCTCGCTCCCTCTGTCTCTCGGTCTCTCTGTCTCTCCCTCTCAGCCTCTCTGTTTCTCTCTCTCTCTCTCTCTCTCTCTCTCTCTCTCTCTCTCTCCCCGTCTCTATCTCTCTCTCCTTCCCCTATTCTCATTAATGCGTCGATTGATATCTTTCGACTTCAGTTTAGTCGTCTACTTTTTGCCGAGCCGACTCCCTGGGGGTGGCCACCAGACCGGAAGTCTTATCCCCGTTTTTTGCGACCACTTTTTCGTAATAATCTGGCTGCCAGGGGGAGAGGGGATTTGCCGACAAAAACTGTCCTCTTTAGCAGTTGCTAATTATTTTCTATGGCTTCTCATCGATTGCCCCATCCTTTCTATTCATCCCTCAATATCCGGCTTAACCCACTCCCCCCCAGCGATAATCCCCCTCGACATCTCAAATCCATATGAATACTAATTCCAGAGGTATAGAAAGGGCCCCCGGCTACGTTTGGCTCCTTTGGACACGCTGCGATTACGGTAGAGATTGATAAGACCAGTTTCTCTCGGCGGGACGTCTCGTCGAAAATCAAACAGTGTTCGGCTGGGGGGAGGGAAACCAGGGGGTCGATGGGTGTAAGCCGGAATCTAGAAGGGAATCGATTTTTGTTTGTAGTTGCGTAAGGGAATTACGTAGGCCGGAAGTTGTTGACTGTACGATCCGACCAAGCTAAGCAAGCTAAGCCGCCTACGTCAATCCAAGTCCACCCGGCTGGAAGTCAGGCTCATTACGGAATCCGGAAGTCTGGTTACGGTTCCTCCCAAGCTACGCAACGCTAGGCAGCGCGACGCAAGACTACGCTGCGCTACGCAAGACTACGCTGCGCTACGCAAGACTACGCTGCGCTACGCAAGGCTACGCATTTTGCTAGTGCAAAATCGAGTGCGTACCAATACGAATTACGAAACGCTACGCTTTAAAAGTGCCCTGAATTCTCGGCGAGACCTTTCATCGCTCCCGAGCCGTAAATTTAGGCGCGAAAAAAGCACAAGTCTAGAGAGGAGAGTGAAGCCATTGCACAGCCCCCCCTAGGCTGAACTCTTATCAATTTCACCCCGCTTCTGAGGGCCCGAAAAGGTCCTTTTACTGGTTATCAATTTGACAGGTCGGGGGGAATTTCGACCGTGTAGGTATTGGAAGGGGAATTTTACGCGGGAGGGGGGACTGCTTAAAGGGACCGGCAAGGGAAAATGGGGCTGCGAGACAGTTGCATTTTTTTGCGATTTTAGAGGTCTGTATTTTCTATCAATAGATTGCGCTCCCTCTCGCTTTCTCACTCGCTTTCTCTCTCTCTATCTCTCTCTCTCTCTCTCTCTCTCTCTCTCTCTTTCTCGGTTGCTGTTTCTCTCACACTAGCTTCCTGTCTTTTAGTTTTTTTGAACTGTCATGCACTCTCTCTCTCTCCCCCCCATCTCACTCGCGCTCTTTCTCTCTCTTTCGCATCTCTCTATTGCTGTCTCTCACTTCCTTTCTATCGTTCCCATTTCAGAAACGATTTTTATACTTCCCCCTCAAATTTCCGCTCCGCTACTGTACCCAAAAAGCTATACCGTACCCTCCCTACAATTTCCGGTGCCCATAGTCGCCTTCCGTAGTCGTGGGGCCGTTTTTCGAACGAAATTTCTTGCCCGGGCCCAGCCATCCACCCAGGTTGACGGATTACTGTCTACAGCAAAAAATTGGCGCGCGATTAGCATCTAAAGGGGCTGGGAACTGAGACAAGGGGAGGGCGAGACAAGAAAGTGCATTTGTATCGATATTCAGCGATGGCATCTGACACGGGCGGTAGGTCCTGCCCCTCTTCTCCACGCTGAACAGCAACTGCTCCGCTCCGTTCCGCCGGCGCGACGGCCATTTATTATAACGCGCTCGTGTGTGGGTTTTTGGTAGTTTTCTCTCGCGTTCTCCGTCTCTCTATCTCACGCTTTCTCTCGGTCTCTCTCTCGCTCTCTTCTCCAGGAATCTCGTGCCCATTTCTCAATCCGTCTATATCGCGACATCTCCAGGGGGCGCCTGGTGTCGTACGGTAGACCAGGTGACGCTTGGAACTTTGGCAAAGTGCCAAGAATAGAGCGAAAGAGAAAGAGATAGAGAGAGAGAAAGAGAGAGAGAGAGAGAGAGAGAGAGAGAGAGAGAGACAGAGAGAGAGAGTAAGAAAGAGAGAGATAATGAGAGAGAGAGAAGCTACTATTGTATGAGCAACCCAGTAAAATCCTGACATCAGCCAAGCCAAGAAAAACTCCCAAGCCCAAAGCTACGCCTAAGCTTAAGCTCATCTTAAGCCTAAACATAGCTGAAGCCAGAAGCTTCGGAGCAATACCAAGCACGCAAAGCCGAATGCTAGGCTTAAGTCTAAGCCGAAGCTCAAGTATGGCAACAGCATAAGCATCCGCGCCCCTAAAACGCCAAAAGCTGTGACGTTGATCGCTTAGCACCCCCAGACGTCGACCAACATCCCTATAATCCGTCAAATCTACCGTACCCACCCCAATCGATACCCACTGGGAACTTGAAATGACCGACGCGCCGATCGGAAACTCGACCATCATTCCCCCCAGCCAACCAATCATCATCGCTCCCCACGCACAAAAACCGAAAAGCCATTATCTGCAGGGGAGGCGTTGATCATACCGTAATCACCTAGAAATTGGGGATACGGTAGCTGGGGCATCCTATAAAAATGTTGCACTTGACGCCGGCGATGTACTTTTCAGTTGTTTATTTTTGAGGCCGGGGAGGGGGAGATAAGTTAAGAGTTGTTGGTCGGAATGGTTTTATGGTTAGGAGAGAGAGAGAGAGAGAGAGAGAGAGAGAGAGAAAGAGAGAGAAATTTCCTAAATAATCTTTGCTATTTTTCTGATTCCTTAAAGCGCACGTTCAGGGAGGGGCCGTGTACTCGTCCCAACGTGTACACCCTATGGACGTAGGGACCGCGCGCACTACCTTCCCGTGCCGGGGGACGCAATTTCCCTCCTTTGCGGCGTGGTGCGCCCCTCACCCCCTCGCCAGGTTGTAGCTGTGGCTGACTGGTATCCATCCGCGCCTCCCGAGCGGGGGGGGGGTTCGACCCCCGGCCGCGGCAAACATCTTTGCTTTTTTTCCAAAAAAAAACGTCCCTGAGCGTGCCCTTTAAAAGATCTGTGCTAGCTTGTCCTGATTTCTGAAAAACTCTGCTAGCCCGTCCTCATTTTTCAAAGAATCTCTGCGAGCCTGCCCTCGTTTTTTCCAAAAAAATATCTGCTAGCATACCATCATTTTCAAAGAATCTCTGCTAGTCTGCCAATGGATAGCTTCCCAACCTAAAAAACGGATCACGGTAACCGGAATCCCCCGGAAGCCCGGGATATCCCCCAAAAGACCGAAAAACCACCCGAAAAAACTGCGAATACGGTATCCCTGGCAAATCAGGGTTACCGTATCCCGCAGTCCGGAAAAGGCAACTTTTTCTCACACCCTCGCCCCATTAGCCCAGGACGGTGGGGAAAGATCGGCCGGATAGAGCGAGAGAAGAGAGAGACAGGCAGGGGTAGAGAGAAAGAGTGGAAAGGAGCGGAATCGGCTTCAACCCTTTGATGGCCCGTTGTCTCTACCCACCCCCTAGAGGGGGCAATTAATCTTTTCGACCGTCGTCCGAATTTCGTAGAGGGGGGATGGGACAGTGTTCTCTGTCTGTCTCTCTGTCTCTGTCTCTCTCTCTCTCGCTCTCACTCGTCGGCTTCGAAACAAGTTCTGCTCCCCGTTGGCTGTGGTAGGTGAGACATGTCGTTGCATTCCTTCGAAAGCGGCAACTGTTCTTACAGATTTAGGGGTTGAAATTGGAAGGAGAGAGTTAGAGAGAGAGAGAGAGGATCGAGATACAGCAAGAAAGGAAATAGATCTGTCTCTCTCCCATTCTCTCTCTCTCTCTCTCTCTCTCTCTCTCTCTTTCTATCACGCACGATAGGCAATAAAACCAATACGCATGCCTTGCCTTTAGTTCTAAACACCTCTAAAGGGATGGTGACATCAGCGTCAGCACCCATATAGCCAATCTCCCTCGATTTCCACCGAATTCCAGACAGCTTCTCCCCCCTTCCACCCGATCCACTGTCTGCGGTAGGCCAAGCCGTCCTCCCGAAGACGCACTGTAGGGTGGTGCACACAAAAAGTGCATCACACCCGCCGCGGAAGGGGTGAAAAGCCCCCGCCCGCTCCACTTCTTCGCCCACTTTTTCCCCCAACGGCTTCACCCTGTCTCACCCCGACTTTTGGGGCGTTGAACAAGGGGAATAACTCGATTTAGCGGCGCGATTTTGGGAATTTTTGCCACCCTGTGATGCTCTGCCTAGTGGGGATATCAAGGTACGGTGGAAAATAGGGAAACGGTGCATTAGTGAAGTTTCATAATGCTTAGTTCTACACGGCCGTCGTTAGCACTCCCAAGCAGTGCTACTGGTGCTGGATTAAGATAGTTGATCCAACCATATGTGAGGCTTATGCAGAATGTCTGGGTGAACGGCTTGCGGACGCGGTACATATCGCGTAGAATATACCCGATAGAAGAAAGAAAGCGAGAGAGACAGTGAGAGATAAAGGGATAGAGGGATAGAGAGAGCAAGAGCGAGAGAGCGAGAGACATGGAGCAAGACAGACAGAGAGGGAGAGAGAGAGAGAGAGAGAGAGAGAGAGAGAGAGAGAGATAGATAGAAGGAGCGTGAGAGAGAAGGAGCGTGAGAGATAGAGCGAGAGAGAGAGAAAGAGAGAGCAAGAGCGAGAGAGCGAGAGACATGGAGCAAGACAAGAGAGTTAGAGAGAGATAGAAGGAGCGTGAGAGATAGAGCGAGAGAGAGAAAGAGAGAGAGCGAGAGCGTGAGAGAGAGGGAAAGAAAGAAAGCAAGCTATAAACACGCGAGTAGTATATAGAACCACATTTTAGTTTTGCGTTGCAAAATGTCTTTTTTGAAGTACCATATTCCCGATTTCCTGAATGTTGCCTCCCACTACCGTAACCGCTCTCAAATTCCTTCCCTCTCCCTCTTGTTCGACCACCCGCATCGTCCCCTTTCCTATTCGTCCCGGAGTGCAGGGGTCAGAATCGTTCTCCCGTCGAGAAGAAGAGGAAAAAGAAGGAGACCTGAAGAGAGGAACAACAGCAAAAGAGAACCCCCTCCAGTGTGTGTGCTGTTTTTTGCATGGCCGCGGACGAGACGCGGGCTGGCCGAACGGGGAGGAGAAGAGGAGGCCGAGATGGGGGCACTTTTTGCTTTTTGCGAGGGACGAACGCGCGGGCGACTTCGTGTGCGGTCGGAAGGGGGCGGGACTTGGTGCTCTCTCTCCCTCTCTCTCTCTCGCCCCTCCTCAACACCCATTCCGACCCCTACACCAACAAGGGCGACCCCCTTCCCCCAGAATGGAACACACCCACCCACCCCCAGATACTCCGCCCACTTTTTAGTTGCGAATATGTAGCCCTGGTTGGGTCGAGCGCACCGACCATTCGGGTGGACTGGTCAAAGAATCTCTGCTAGATCGCCTAACTCGCTTTTGATTCCTGAAAAATCTCTGCTAGCTTGCCCTGGTTCCATCAAGATCCACTCCACTCACTAACAATCACCTCTGTTAGCCTGCCATTAACTTTTGCTGAATTTTTAAAAGGATATTTGCTAGCCATCCCAGCTCTCAAAATTCCTAAAGAATCTTTGCTAGCCTGCCATCAGTTTTCGCTGGTTCTTAAAGCATTTCTGCTAGTCTTGCCCAGTTCTCAAAATTCCCAAAGAATCTTTGCTGTCTTGCCTGATTTCAATAAGCTCGTTTGGAGTTCGAGCCAAGTTTACCCCCCTTGGATCTGTCTAGTAATCCACACCCTTCTCTCTCTCTCTCACTCGCTCTCTCTCTCTCGCACTCCCTCTAACCATGAGTTGCCTTCAAGATCGGATCTTCCCGCCGTCGTCGTCGGTCCCTTTTTCGGTCTTTTCGCAATTTTTTACCAAACGCAGTCTCCTCTAGCTGGTCAACACAATGAGACTTTTCGGTCTCACTGTTGCAACAAAGCCATCAATTTACCGCTAAACTGGTGGCTCGCGCGTTCCTCAGCCCGCCCGATTTTGGCCGTGTTTACGAAACGGTTGAAATCGGGGGGCTTTAAAGCGACTGGGAAGCTCAAATTTTGACTTTTTGGCTGCTCTGGCTCGATTTCCAGCCTTAACACCGGCAGCCATAATCCGGATATATTCTTGACGCTAGTTTTGTTTAAAAAGTGTTCAAAAGTTTTTTCCTTTTAAACGGCTATTTTGTCTGTCGGGATTTTCGCTCTCGGGCTTTTGGCCGGTCGGTATTTTGTCTGTCGGGATTTTCCAAATCGCTCAAGGAACGCCTACACGTCAAAATTCTTGGATTTTACACTTTAAAGGACCCAGGAAGTCAGCATTTCCTACGTATTTTGTGGTTTTAAAAGACTTTTCAAGGCAAAAACTATGGTTAAAACTTTATTAGCACCTTTCAGACTTCATTGGTTCTTTAAACTTGAGATTAATGCTCCAGAACACACCGATTTTACGAGAAGAACCTGTGGGCGGTTAATCAGCATGGGAAAGAAGGAATTTCCGAATTTCCCATCTTTTTGATAAGTGTAAAGTAGTGTAGTTTGTAGTTTTCGAATTAAAACCTCGATTAAAGGGACGAGGAAGGCTAATTTCCTAGGGATTTTTACCTATCTTCCCGCTCGACGCGACAATTAGATCGCGTAATGGAAGAATCCTGATCACCGCGGTCTATCCGCAAGCGCGTTGCGTATTGCGTATTGCGAATCCAGCGATAGTCCGTGCCTTCAGCGGCCCTTTAAAGGGCCATTGAAGGCTCTCTTCACCCTTTCCTGTCCACTTTTTACCCCCTTGTTCATCATCAAATTAACCCCCCGGGTTGCAAGACATCGCAACAAATCGGAGTGCCGCGCCCCCCAAAAAATCGCCGTTCCACCTTGGCGACATTCAACGTGTTTTTTTGGCGTCTGGAGGGTCAAATTTTAGCAAAAATACGGTTTTTCCGATGTGTTAATAGTCGCTGACTGTACTTAGAAAGTTTTGCCAGTCAATTTGAAAAATTTTAAGACTCATGGTACCTGGTAGTCAAAATTTTTCTTTTCTCCGAAAAATCGACACCAAAATTTCCGTTTTTTTGGCTTGCTTGTCCCTTTAACTCCCGGAGTCGGTCGCAGTTTCGTACATTTTCTTATGAATCAGGCCAACTAGTAGCCAGAGCGATTTTTTCGGTCAAAGTGGCCCAACTAGACGGACAAGTTCAGCCTGGACGTTTTTAGTGGGTTCCTGGAACAGCTCTGTCTCCGAAATTTGGCCAATCAGGGGAGTAAAAGCTATTTTTTTATGAATCACCAGGGTTGAAAAGCCGCTTCGCGGCTTTTCAACCCTGGCCCCGTCTAACCCAATGAAAGTTTTGCACTTTGCATAAGACGGCCCGACTCACGCTGAAAAAAAGTGAAAAATGTTCTCTCCGCTCCTTTATATAGGCTACCCCCACTTCCGGTGTATGCTAATTGATTCCTAACAAAGAGGGTCTTGGATTTTTGAACAAAAACTAAAATTTAATGTCGAAAATAAGCGATCCTGATAAATCTGATATGCGTGCAGTCATCGCCAGACCATTACGCTCCTAATGACGTATCAAACATGCCCCTAACTACTCTCCTTCTTGAGATACGCCTGGAACAACCTGACGGAAGTTGCATGCAAAGTGGCACACACACACACACACACACTACTTTTTTATATATAGTAGGATACGCCAGACGGACGAAATTACCGTAGTATGCGTGAACTTTTCATTAAACTTACAAAATGTTATTTTTTGTTTTTCCGTTTCTAAAGGCCTTAAAGCTTCTATGCCTCTAAAAGCTAAAAACGACGAAGTTTCCAATCTTTCGACTACCGTACCCCCTCCCCCCATTCTCCCACCATTAAATTCCGTTGCTTTCCGCCACGCGTTGGCACGTTTATTGGTGTCTCGCGTAGCTCTAGTTCTTCCGAATTGCTTTTCATAATGCTGCCAACCTAAATCCAAATTCCAGAAACTTCCCGCTCCTCCGGAACCATCCGGTCGACCACCAGACAATCCAAAACGGGTCCCCCCACGACAACCACCGCGAAAAGCGTCTTCACCACGTCGTCAGCCGACGAAAAGCAGCTCGAAAATTGAAGTAAGTGGCGCTAAAGGAGCGTTGAAGGCAAGTGTTCAGCTCCAGCATGCTCCTCGTGTCCGACGAGGGCTCGACCGACTCCGTCTCCCCTGCCCCGTCAAATAATTCGATGAATTCACAGGTTGGAAATGGAGTTTTGCCTAGATTTCTCTCTCTCTTTCTCTCTCTCGCTCTCCCTCTCTCTCTGTCTGTCTCTCTACGTCTCTCTGTCTCTCTATCTATCTCTCGCTCTCTCTCGCTTTAAAGGACCTTATAAGCCAAACCCTTTTCTCCAGAACTCGACAACAAAAGAGGAAAAGAAGTACTACTGCCAGCGATGCCTCAACCACAGCCTACAGTACACCCGGAAAGGGCATAAGCCCTTTTGCAAGTGCGTTTTTACACGATGCATTAATGGGAGGCGCCGAGATGCATTTTAAGCAGCCTAATAGCTAGAAATACACCCCCACTCTCTGCTAGGCTGCCGTCAAAACTCTCCCAGGACATTGCAAAACGTTTCCTAAATAAACTCTGCTAGCTTGCCTCGATGTACCACAAATTTCCTTTGCTTAAAGGGATCGTGTCTGCAAAAAGTTCCCAAAAAATCTCTGCTAACTCGCCTCCAGACGGCCGATTGAAACAGGATTTAAAAAAAATATTTCCTGTACTTTTGGTCAAGAAAACGTGCATTAATAGGAGGCAGACCCTTCTTATCCCTTCCGTTGATAGCTGCGTTTCACCTTGCTGTCACACCCCCTTTAAACTCATTTCTGCCACATCTTCTGCCCGACCGTAGACCATCCATCTCCTCTCAAATGGCCTGCGAGTGTAACGCAAAGATACCTATCTTCCGCTTTTTCTCCCGCTTCTTTCCACCTCATGCTCCCCCTTAGGCTACGATTTTCGCAAAATCGGCGTCGCAACATATTTTCAGTTTTTTGCGAGCCTCTCACCGGGGCGTCGTGGCGCTATCGGGGTTTCGGTCCGTTTTTCCGTTGGTGTCGGCTTCTCCTTGCCTCTAGATGGGTTGTTGGGAGTATCGTTGCGGAAAGTCCCTTTCCTTTCCGCCCCTAAAAGAGGCTGACACGGTGATGAATCGCCTGTTTTTTGTGTCGCTTTTCCACTTTCGAAGGGGTCATGATGATGATTTGGGGGGAAGGAGGGGGGATAACACTAACATTGCAACCAATCAGACCGCCACGAAAAGGGGGTGATAGGGGGTTAGAAAAAACTGTGAAAGATCGGGATCTTCTGGAAGAATCGCTGTTGGCTTGCCTGG
The DNA here is from genome assembly GCA_958295435.1 of Mesorhabditis spiculigera. Classification (NCBI taxonomy): domain Eukaryota; kingdom Metazoa; phylum Nematoda; class Chromadorea; order Rhabditida; family Rhabditidae; genus Mesorhabditis; species Mesorhabditis spiculigera. The sequence continues at coordinate 1,943,881 of CATQJA010002709.1, read as the reverse complement.
GTCATTCTGGGATTTCCTAAATCGAAAATGCTGGCTTTGCTTGAGAGTTATGTTGCGATTCCCTAGCTTGTAGATCATATAAACTTCCAAAATTTCCTTTTCTACCAGTTGGCCCCTAAGATGGAGAGAGAGGGAGAGGGAGAGAGAGAGAGATATAGAGGGTGAGAGAGTGAGAGAGAAAGAGCGAAGGAGAGAGCGAGGGTGAGAGTGCGAGAGATAGGGAGAGAGAGATAGCGAGAGAGAGAGAGAGAGAGAGAGAGAGAGAGATAAGGAGAGTAAGCGTCAGCTAAAATTCCTAAATTTGCAACAAATGATTTTTTCGAAATTATGGTTTTTTAGATACGCGACCTGCAGTTGCTCGCAATGCCGAATGGTCGAGGAGCGGCGACAATTGAATAATATGCTGTCCCGGAAGAAGGTGCCACTTCCCCCATCAGAGACTGTCAACGGGAGGCGGATACGGTAAGTAGGGCGTGGAATGGAATCCGAATTGGTGATAATTTTAAAGGCGTGGTGGCAGCTGGACTGGCTAGAGAGCAGAGGTTCCTTATGGAGTCATCTAGGGCAACTGGCAAAGATTCTGCTGGAATCCATCCGCTTCAGACCATAGCAATAATCCTGTCCGATCAAAACAGCGAGCAGATCCGGAAAGGCAAAGCAATCTAGCAAAGATCATTTGTTCATCTCCAGGGCAAGCTAGCAGAGAGTCTTTCGGATTCTGGCGCCTGGAATGCTAGCAAAGGCCCCTAGGGAATTTCTCTGATTCTCTACCACCTCCACCTAGCCCCCAACATTTCTTCTTATTCAAAAAGCACGGGGTGGGCCCTGGCGCGCGAATCAGCTGAGTTCGCGCGGGGCGCAGTAGTTTGCTTTCGCGCGCGGGGGGCCCGCAAAGAGGTTCGGGGAGCCCGGATACTGTTTGTATATGTCTGAAATGTTGCACTTTCTCTCTCTCTCTCTCTCTCTCTCTCTCTCCCTCTCTCTAGCTAGGCGCGTGTCGCGAGGACCCTTGCCCTTTGGGGAGGTTTCCACAAAAGGCCCTCCTGCGGGTCCGTATACTGAAATTTGGAGCGAGCGCGCGCGTACACAGTACACATACGGACTGCTGGTGGGTGTCCTTGTGTGTTTGTCTTGGTCTTTGGCCCTGGGCCCGGGGCCAGAAAATTCTTGTCCAAACGTTTTTTGGGGTCTGGGGCGTTTGTTTTGATCGGGGAAAATCGGAAAATCGGTCTTGAAAACCGGAAATTCGAAAATTTGGGCTTGAAGCAACAGCTAAACCCGCGAATTTCATATGCTAATCAGTTAAACCCAATTAAGGGCTTTTAAAGGAACCGGGAAGCAAAGCTTGTCAACGATGATTTTCATATGCTAAGGGGTGATGCCTAAACGAAACCCGAAAATTTAAAAAAATTAAAAAACTAAAGGGACCCGAGACTCGATAATTTCCGCTTTTGGGCAACTTTACAACGGAAGATTTTCATAAGCTAATCAGCTAAACCCGATTACGACCTTTTAAAGGAACTCGGAAGCCAAAGTAAATTTTTTGGCAGGCGTCCTAAAACGGTTTTCATGTGCTATTCCATTAAACCCGAATTTTCAGAGACCCAAAATGCGCCCGCTGCTCCGCCCACGGGCTGAAGAAGCCGCTGCGCGGGCACAAGAAGTCTTCCTGTCCCTACTACACGTGCACCTGTCAATTGGTGGGTTGCGGAATTTTTAAAAGAACCGGGAAGGTTTGGAAATTTACGTTATAACTACAAGGTTCCAAAAACTGCATTTTTTGGGGGTTTGGAATATTTTGAACTAGTACCGTAATCGGAAAATGGACATTTTGTGATCTAAAAACTGTAAGCTCTCCAGACTACAGTTTTACGGAATTTTCGGATGTTTTTGCCAGCTACAGTATGTCCAGGTTTCCGTAGTCCGTCTGACTCGTATTTTTTGCTGCTGATTCCGAATTAGGCCAACGCAAGACCATTTTATGGCCGTTGAAGCCGCTGAGGCCAACTTTTCGACTGTTTTTCGAGGGGCTGGCTTTTTGTAATTGAGAGCCGCTGCGGGACCACCCGCGAAGCCCCATAAATACTGGCGGGCGAACGGCGCGGCGGCCATCAAAGAGTTCTCTCTCTCTCGCTCTCTCTCTCTCTCTCTCTCTCCCTCTATCTAAAGCTTTCAACCCTGGCAAAAAATAATGCAAAAAGTCCGACACACTCCGCGGAACGCTTGAACTTTCCGGGGCACCGAGGGACTGGGCACCGAGTCAATTTCGGTCTAGTTTCAAAATATTTAATGTTTTCGAACTTCTGCACCGCATTACCATGTTTTAAATGGCCATCGAAGGCAAATCCGTAGCCTAAAAAATACCTAAAATCCCGATTTCTCAGTATATTTTTTGCGCCTATTTTTATTACCATTTCCGAAAGGGTACTACGGTCATATAATACGGTCCATCCGGGCGGTGGAAGTGCCTTTACGGGCTCGCCGAAATGACCACCCCCGTGGCCGGGGAGATTCGTGGGAGAATTACCGTAACCCCCCGGGTGGACTGTCCCGGCGGTCTCGGCTTTATACTCCCCTGACGATGACTAGGGTTTTATGGTCGACACAAGGCGCCGGGCGTATGCAAATTAGGTCCAGGAAGTGTGCTGAAGTTTTGCAAAAGTTCCTTGGGTTACCGGCTAGGAACGACTATGGATCTGTACCAAAATCAAAAGGGGCTTCGGAGCCGACAAAATTCATTAAAAACCGCATTCTCCTCCCGATTCTCCGTTTAAAGAAATTGGGGAGACAAATTTTGATCTCGTGGGTTTGGCGCAGTCGGTAAAGGTTGAGTCTATCAAGCCAAGAGTCTCGGGTTCGACTCCCCAGACCTACAGTGGTTTTCTGCCTTCGACTCTGTCAATTCCTTATCTAATGCCAAAATGCAAACCTAATTTGCCGCCTCCCGTGGCTCAGTTGACAAAGCATTAGCCATCAATCACAAGACGCGGGTTCGATTCCCGGGACCTACAAGAATTTTGCTTTTTGATTTTTTAGTAGATTTTGATGTGCCTTTTCGATGGGCCGTAGCAAAACGCATTTCCCTTCTTCCAGGCTACAGTACCCCTCCCAGTTGTCAAAATTTTGACGTTAATTCGAATTACTAGTTAGCGAGGCCTTTGTCCCCTCAAAACCTACAGCAACGGGGCACTTTTTAAAACCCGTGCCGTGTCACAAGCCCGGGTGAACGAAGCGAACACCTGTCAAGAGATAAGTAGAAGGAGATGGGGTGGATAGGATGGAAATGGACCCCCTTCCCGGCCTGGGAATAGGCAAAAAATCCGGGAAAAGATACGGGCGGCAACCCCGGCCATTTTTCCGCGACATTCCCAGCGAACGGAAAGGCTGGGGATGACCCTGGGGGTGCAAAAGTTTTCGCAAAGTATTGACGGATCGGGTGACAAGCCGGAGCGTCAAGCTGCTCGGTTACGGTAGCTGGGGTAAGGTATAAAAAGTAGCTGCGCGAGGTCAAGGATTTTTGGTTAGCCGCTACCGTAACCCGGCGAAACTTCAGGAGTTTTTGCACCTATTTGGCGCCCTACCTACCGTAACGTTAAATACAATATACCCTTTAGAGCTAATTCTCCTATTTCGTCACCCGGGTTACCGTAATCCCAAAAAATCGTAAACGCATTTTTGGGCATTTTTGGCGCTATTTTGAGGGATAACTAGCACATCAGCGCAAGAAAAACTGGAATCTAGCGGTATCTTTTCAAAAGTAGCTTAAGAAAAGTATTTCTATGTGTTTTTTAACGCCATTTCCCGACCTATCTACCGTAACGCAGCTCGAAAACATCAGAATTATCACGCTAGCTTTTTTTGGGAGTTATTTGTCACCGCTGGCACAGTAATCCCGCTCAAAATTCCTTCAATATTGGGGCGAGCTTACTAGCCGATTCTACCGTAATCCGCAAAATTTAAAAAAAACTACCCACTACCGTAACCCAATTGCCGTATTCCAACCCTGAAGGCACTAATGTCACCCTGACCTCGGGGTGTGCCGACTCGTCATACGGTAGTCACACTCCAGCGCACCATTTAGGGCCCAAATGCCCCCGGGGTAATTTTGGCATTTCGGGGCCCAAAAAAGCGAATAGAATGGAAAGGTGGGGGGAGATGGCGATGAATCAAGGTGGTGAAAAGGTTCCCTTCAGCGCCTATTTACGGTCTAGGTAGGGCACGCGTGTCATTGGTATTCATCCCTATGTCCGGTGGAAATGGTTGAAAATTTGAAAGCGCGTAGAGCACCAGGAATTTGGACAACAACCTCTGTCTACCGTATCCATTTCCGGCTACCGTATGGTAGCGGACTTTTTGACAAGGGCGAGAAGAATTTTTGGCTTTTTATGATTTTTGAAAAAAGTTTTGAATTTTTGGCTTCAATGGCCCTTTAAGGTCCATAGATTCCATGACAATCCTCTGAACGCCTGTGTTTTGTGTGCTTCTTGTGGAGCTGGACGTACAGAACCACTTAAAATACCAGAATTCCGCGCCGTTCCTATCGACACCGTGTTTTTGTGCGTCCTAAGTCCAAGCTTTTGACTTCAGGCTCCCTTAAAGGTACACTAAAATCTCGTTGGTTTGGTTACCGGCCGGTAACCGTCCGCGGAATAGCAAACCGGGTTACGGTAGGTGCTCGCCGCGGAGCAAAACCGAACCCGCGTCACTCGACTTTAGACCACTTGGCCAAGGGACAGACGGGAGAGGGGAGAGGCAAGGGGGATTAGAAGGGTACGGGCGTTGCGCGGCAGAGGGCCCGGATTTCCGACCGCGAACTGACTTTTTGCACGAGATTTTAGTGTACCTTTAAATTCCACGACAGTCCTGTCAATACCGTGTTTCTTGAGTAATGATTTTAATGTTCACATCGTGCTCTATCTCTCACTCTCTCGCTCTCTCTCTCGCTCTCTCCCTCTCTTCCTCTCTCGCCCCTAAAGTCCAGCAGAACTCCATTTCGCCACTACTCTATATATTGGCAACCAGTGCGACCACCCGGTTCGGTCGTAAAAATGGAGGGGAACGGAGTCAGCAGTGTCTCTCTGCACGCTCTCACTTTTACACGCTCTCTCGCCGTTCCCCTTCCACTTTATAGTCGTTTTTTGGTAGTGCCGCGGAGGGGCTGACAGCCGTCCCTAGCCATCTCTCTCTCTCTCTCTCTCTCTCTCTCTCTCTCGCCCCGTTCGACCGTGTGGGGCCAGTTAGGAAAATGTTGCAAAAAACTGGCGGCGGCGGCGGCGTGGCGTACTGGGTGGTGCGGGCGGTAGGGCAAAATATAGCGGGCGGGGGACAGCAGATGGGGGATCGGCATGGAATTCCGTATTGATCCAGTTGACGGAAAGTAGTGTAAATTGGAACTTGGGTACTGTAGAGATCGGGGGACTACGCAGCAATCCAAATGACGGAACGTTTAGCCCTACTCACCATAGTATCCCAAAAAAAATCTTAAAATATGCATTATTTCCGTTGCCATACTCTTGACAACCCGATGTTTCAGTGTAACCTCGTGGAAAACCGACGATCGTTGATGGCGAAGCAGATCAAGTTGCGGCGGGATCAGCAGCGGAAACGAGCCGCTGAGGAAGCCGGAACTGCCACCGGGGAAGAGCGGCTTTTGGCTGAGGAGAAGGAGAATGATGGGATTGACGTCGAGAAGAGGGGTACGGTATTTTAGAGATTCTGTCTGTTTGTCTAAGTGTCGGTTTCTCCGCTCGCTGTCTCTCACTCACTCCCTCTCTCTCTCTCTCTCTCTCTCTCTCTCTCTCTCTCTCTCTCTCTCTCTCTCTCTCTCTCTCTTTCTCTTTCTCTCTCTCTCTCTCTCTCTCTCTCTCTCTCTCTCTCTCGGTCTCTGTACCTGTCTTCATCTTTCTCTGTCTCTCTCTCACTCTCTCTTTCTCTGTCTCTCGGTCTCCATCTCTCCCTGTTTCTCTCTTTCTCGCTAGAGATATCTCGTTCTCCCTCTCTCTCGCTCTCTCTCTTTTTCAACCTTCCCAGTCCCTTTAAAGAGACGCACAGGGCATTCCTCTGGAACTTTTTAGCTTGGTTCCCTATCGATTTTACCGCCGTCGCGACCCGCAACTCGCCCAGATCAGAACACTGGATCGGGCGTTGCGTGCCGCGGGGTAGCAAAATCCATAGAACATCCATAGTCTCATCTTCACCGCCCCTTTAATCCACGACGCGTAATTATCGGAATCCATACCCGGATGCAAATCCCCTCTCCTCCCTTCCTTCTTCTCACCTCCCACTTGAGCCCTTAGAATTGAAGTAGGCTGTCTGAAGGCCTCTTTTCTATTCCGCGCCCCTTTCCCACACACACAACACAGAGGCCCTTCTCAACCCCAAGCCAAAAACCAAAAAAAAAGTGTGCTGTGGTGTGAGGAGCGAGTGTTCGCGTCGGTTTTGTGTTCTGTTTCTGTGGGATCTCTCAATATCTTGTGATCTCTAACTCTCTGAGAGCCCTGATTAGCTCGCACAGCGCGGTAGGGGGGACGCGAATGTTTGTGGAGAGCACTTTTTAGGGGTGTCCCCGCGGCTCCGTTCACCCACCGCAGCGTTCCTCTTGGGAGGAGAGAGAGCGTGAGAGAGAGAGAGCGAGAGAGAGAGAGAGAGAGAGAGAGAGAGAGGGAGAGAGAGAGAGAGAGAGAGGAGAGAGGGGGAAAGGGACCAAAGGTGAGGCCGTAGTTTGGCCAGGACCGGAACCCAGGGATTTGGATTAAGATTTCTCTATAAACAGGGAATTACGGTAGATGGGGCGGAAATTAGGAGTCAATCGTTCCGGGAACAAGACAAGATATCGGTAATTTTTGAGAGGGAAGAGCGAGAGCGCCAGAGAGAGAGAGAGAATAAAATACATTTTCCACAGCTGTATGCTTTATTTTTCAGTGGAAAACCCGTCCACAACCGTCGTCGTCCCGAAGCCGATGCTCCCGATCGCCCCTCAGCTGACGTTGCCCTCAATTTTGCCGTCAATTTCGATGTGAGTTTAGCTCCTTGTTATCGATGTTTTAAGGTAACGGATTACGAAAGCAAAAAGCTGAAAATTTCACAATTTTTATTGACTTGACTTGAAAGTCGGCAGAAACCATAAAAAATCGGAAAAAATCAAAATATAATTTCCAGGCCCTCCTCCCTGCCGTCGAGCCCGACCTCGCTGCAACCGTCGGCCCCGGCGCCACCTCTGCTCCTCCCCTCCATCCCTCAACTCATCAGCAGCCCATCTACCGTACCCCAATTCCCCACGCCCCTCTTCCTCCAACAATTCAACCTCCAGCAGCTGCTCCTCCTCGCCAACCTTTCCAGCCAAATGACGGCCGTCACCGTACCCCAGCCATCCCCCTTCCTGCCCCCCGCCATGAAGCCGTTCATGTCGCTCTTCAATTTCCCCTCTATCCCCTTCCAGCAAAATGGGGCCCCATAAAAAATGCTGTCGAAAATTTGGGATTTTAAAGGGGCGTTGAAGGCAGAAATCCACAAAATATCGTGAATTTTTGCCTTCGCTGGCTCTTTGAAAAGAGGTGGTTACTGTAGGAATCCAAAAAAACACGAAGTCGTGGCGTAGGAAACCAAATTCCTGCTTAAAAGAAGCGGATTCTGGGGCAGCATATCGGAAACCCATGCGTAATTTGGTGTATCTCGTATTTTTCGCAAATTTCGCTACCGTAGCCTACCGTAGTCACGCGGAATTTGAAGAAATTGTGCCGTTTTTGAGCGTGAAAAGTTGAGTTCTGACCGAAAAATGCTGAGTCCGACCGTACTTAAACGAAATTTAGAGAATTTCCATTCGTCTGAAGCCTAAAACTCGGCTTCCGCGGCGATTCCAACCCAACAGTACCACCAAAAATCCCATTTTTTCCGTTTTTTTCTATTTTTACGTATTTTCCCGTGTACCATCCAATAATCCATGAACCACCTCACACCTCACACGGAATCGCAGCCCATCGCCCCCAGTCCACCACGGATTCTTGGCAACTTGCCAAATCGACCACTCCCGGCCCGATCGTGGCGGGACCCTCAGTTAGGCCTCGATTGTTTTTTATTCTACCCTCCTTTTATTTTTCTCTCTGTTTTTAAGGCGTATGCTAATTTTTTGAATTTTCTAGACCCCATTCGCGCGGCACCTGGTGCCATTTTCTGCGTTTTCTGTGTTTTTAAAGGAGTGGTGAAGCCTGAAAATTGGGTCCGAATCGATTACGCCATGAAATTTGGGATTGCCTAGAGGATTCGATCACGCGAGGTAATATCGCTACGCTACGCTGCGCAAAAACGGCGGCAAGTGTAGTCTCTCGGAATCGATTCAGCCGTGGAATTTGACGAATTCGATCACGCTAGTTAATTCCGCTACGCTACGCTCCGTAAAACAACGGCAAACGTAGCCTCTCGGAATCGATCCTGTCGTGAAATTTGACCGATTAAATGGCTACGTGACGCTCCGTAAAACCGGCGGCAAGCGTAGCCTCTCGGAATCAGGTATGCCATCAAATTCGGACCCCCAAACAACTTCACCGCCCTTAAAACTCCCCAATTTGCCCCGATGCCGTATTGTTCCGTACCCCCACCACCCCCGTGCGTGTCCAGTTATTGTGCAACAATTTTTCCATGTTTATTTTATTGATTTTTGGTCCCTTATTGCGCGTGTTGATGACGAGTCCGTTGAAGATCCCATCTTCGTGTGCCGCCAAACTTGGGGGGCTGGGTGGCTCTGGAGAGGGGTGTGGATAGGTGTCGAACGGAGTCGTGGACTTTTGATTTGGATCGCAGAGACAGCAATGATAAAATTTACTGAAATTTGGCTCAAAAATAAAGCTACGGTAGCTTACCCTAGATTCAAAATTTTAGTCAAAAAATATTGGAAAATGATAAAGTTATACCGGATTCCAAATTTTAAACTTTAACCGTAATTATCTTTTTCGAGTAATGATAAAATTTTACAAAAATTGGCACAGACGTAGTTTTTAGGTTTTTCTATATCATGTACAAATTTCACGAAAAAATATTGAAATTCGAGCGAGTTATGCTCTTTTAAAATTCGACAACCCCACACCAAGTACCCCCCAGCCCCTTTACAGCTCTCCGTCTCTCCATTTTCACGCTATCTCTCTGTTTCTGTCAAGACCCAGCCCGGCAAGGACCTAGTCCCCAAAGAGACACGTCGTAAAACTGTATTCGATTTCCATTATTACCATTATTTTCAATTTTTGGTGTTTTCTCATGTATTATTGGATTTTGTTAGTTATCTATTCGCCCATCTCGCAGCCGCGCCCAAATCGAGTACCCTCTAAAAACCCCGCGAAACGGCTCTAGCGCCCCCACACCCGGTTACAATTCCTTTTTGTCATTTTTTGATGCTTGAAATTTGAACAATTATTTTTGATTTTTGGATTATTGCTATTTCGTGTGCACCTTCCCCCGGTTAAACCAATAAACGTTTGAAAATGTAAAGGATAAGAAGCTAAGATATCGACAGCCAAAGTACCGAAAGACACAATTTAAACCACAGAAATACCGACAGACGAAAACCCGATAGTCAAAATCCCGACAGCAAGCAACCTGACAACCAAAATCCACAGCCACAATTCCCACGGCTAAAATACCGACACTCCTAATCCCGAAAAGCAAAGTGCCGATAGCCAAAATACCAACAGACAAAATCGAGTGAGAAAAAATACCGACAAAAAATTTCGAAGGCTGAGATCGCGACAGCGTATCTCGACATGCAAAGCATCTGTTTAAAAGGAAGTGGCCAAGCTAGCTAGCGGCAAGGATATGTTGGGATTATGGCCGTTGGAATTTTGACTGGAAATCCAATCTAAAAGCTCTTTTTTCCATTTTTTTTACTAATCGAAACTTTTTTAAAAGTCCACGTGAGCACAGATTATTCGCGGAAGCTGTAGTCTACTGTATTCTGTAGCCGAAAGTCTATAGTCTGTTTTCGCCGTTGTTCAGCTGTGTTCATGGCCAGCTAGCATAGGAATTTGGGGAACTGCCCTAGAGTTTGTCTTGCCTTTAACCGAGTTTTTCAAGTTTTTGTAATTTGTAGTTACGAACCGGGCATGCTAGCAACGTCTATTTAGGAATTGGGTTTTCGTAGTTTGCATCCGGTTGTCGGGGCCGGGAGTGATTTTTTGGAGGCCCAACATGCAGCTTTGCTGGCAGTTTGTAGCTCAACTTTGTGGTCTGTATCCGTAGCGTACTGTAGCTGTCGTTCGTAGTCTGTAATCTGTATTTCAGCCACCCCCTAACCTGGTTGTAGCCACCCATAATCGTCGGCGTAGATAGCAGGGGTTTTGGATAGCTATGTAGCCTGTAGTTTTATTCCATAACCTGTAGTCTGTAGTCTGTCGTGCATGAATTTTGCTAGACCTAAATAGTAAGTTAGCAATCATCATCTTCGGCTGGACTCGGCGTCTAGCAGCGGTTTTTGGCGGGAAATCTATAGCAAGTAGACTGTAGTCTGTGGTATGTAGTCGTAGCTTATAGCCTGTAGCGAACAGTTCATAAACTACAACCTACTTCCTAGCCCGGCATGCTAGCATCAATCATTTAAGAACCCTCCCATCTATAGTCCTCCTCATCAAAAATGTCGAACCCGATACCCCCACGTAACCCCCCCCCACCCCGAACCCATAAATATACCTCCCAAAAAAATCAGTGGCCCCAGCGCCGGGGTTTAATGTATATATGGGGGCGTGTGTGTCACTTTTTGCTGTGGCCTCCGTGATCGTGGCGGGACCCCCCACGACGACGCTACGATACAATTTACGAGCCGACCATGTGTGCCCCGCGGAGGGCGGTAGAAAAAGCGTGGAAAATGTGGGGGTACCCGCCATTCCGTGCCCTCAGGGGTAGAGAGCGAGAAAGAGAGTGAGAGAGAGAGAGAGCTGTCGAAAATTGTGGCCCTCGGTTTGCTTGGGGGAAGTTGATTTATTCGAGGCCTACGGTGGAAGGGAGGGTGGAAACTGGAAAGAAGTGTACTCGGAGGGTTGAGGGGGCGAGAATAAAGATATTTTAAGATAAATCCTATATTTTCAAGGATTTTAAAGGCCAAAATCCAGCCCTAAAGGGATCCGGACGGCTGAATTTCATGTCGTAACGCGTCTAGAGGACGAAATTTGTGCCAAAAGCCGGTGTTCGATAGAAATGCTACTATCACTACGTCGGGCTCCTCTCGACGCGTCGTACTACCGTAATCTGGGTAGATCGGAGTCGCGACGTTTTAAAATGCTATAGTTTCTATTCATAATCGCCTCATTTTCCCTGCCTCTATATGCTATCGCTCTCCCTCTCTCTCTCTCTCTCTCTCTCTCTCTCTCTCTCTCTCTCTCTCTCTTTCTCTCCCATCCCTCTATCTCCGTCACTCTCTATCTACCTCTGCATGGCTAGCTATCGCTCTCCCTCTCTCTCTCTCTCTCTCTCGCTCTATCTCTCTTAAAATACCCCAATTTCCTAATACCCACTACGACCGACTCCGATCCACAAAAACCGACAGCAGCCGAAACGTGAGTGCCAGCGGGGGGTTTGGATGGCCACCGGAATGGCTTCTACCCCCAAAAACGCCAGGGCAGCACCGGCGGCCGAAAAAAGTGGCAGTTGGCCTCCGCGCACGGCTCAATGGGGGTGGCCGGCGAGGGGAAGGGGAAGGCTAAAAAGCGGATGAAAAAGCGCGCTTTATAGCCATCGAACCCCCCTATACCCTCTGCGAAGGCCACCCACATTGTAGCCATCCGGCTGAGGTTGGGAAATCGGCCATTCTTTCCAAAGATTTCTTATGGAGCTGAAAACTGGGGACCAATTTCCTGAAGCGGAAATTCGGGGGGAATTTGGGCATGTGGGGATACTGTAGCTGGTATACGGAAATCGGCAAAGGTCTAAATTTTTCTTTCTGACTTAAAAGTACGATGTAGCGTCAATTGGATTGTCCCGGAATCCGGAACAAAAACGGAAATTTCGTCGGAAAGGTCGAGCTACATCGTGCCGTTTGACCGGCTACTTTAGGCGCCTGGAGTGGTGAATACCATAACGATTAAAATTCGTTGATGAAGCTACACCGTCAATTGGAGCCTTCCGGAATGGAAAAGCACGCGTATCGCTGGGAATTCCGAACGGATACATATACGGCAGCGGCGCAAGTTGGAAATGTGTATATTGCTGAAGCTGTAATGAAGAAAATACCAAAATGGAATTCCGGTCAGGATGAGGCGCTTCCGGAAATTCGGAAAAAACCTGTCTGACTGTAAAGTGTTTTTACTCAACTTGAAGTTTCGATTCGGGACCAAGTGCATCTTGTACAGAATTTTTCGCTGATTCCGACTATGTTTTCCAAATTTGCTACGGACCGTTATTCTGAAAGTTATACGGTAATTATGAACCTAGTTTTAACCAAAATGAAGGTATCGTTATAGTTTTCGATTTTCTTCATTAATTTCAACGTCAAAATTGACTAGGCGTTGGCTCGACAAGCATCCTACAGCTCAAAACAAGCATTTTAGATATAAAATGAGATTTTTATGCAAAAAGCAAAAGGGATGATGCAGGGCGGGGGTTCGAACCGCCGCCCTGCGCTTGGCAAGCGAGTACTTTGCCAAGGCACCATGGTGCCAACTGGGTAGGGTGCTGTCAGAGGGTACTTCAGGGCCCCTGGGAACCATAGCACCAAACAAGGAATAGTGGGCCAGCGTCTGAATTTTTGGCATTTTTCGGCCTAATTGTTACCAAAAATGATTTTTTAAATAAAAGTCCGTAGCAAATTTGGAAAACATATTCGGAATCAGCGAAAAATTCTGCACAAGATGCGCTTGGTCCCGAATCGAAACTCCAAGTTGAGCAAAAACACTTTACAGTGAGCCTAGGTCTAAGCCTAAGCCTATGCCTATGCCTAAACCTAAGCCTAACTAGAAGTAAGCCTAAGTCTACATAAGCCTAAGCCTCAGCACGCGCGGAAAAATCTGTCCTGCTTCGCGTCAATTGGCGCGTTGCGTAGGTACGCGAACCTTACGTATAGGCGCGACGACTAAGCTACGGTACTGTGGACAGTGATAAAACAGCACAAGCAAAAGCAACAACGCGTGGCCGATTGCAAAGAGTATCGAAGTGGAAAGTATTTTGCTAATTTAAAAAATCCTCAAAATACAAAAGTACATTTTCTGCGCTCTCGACCCTTTTCCCTACCACACGCCGCGCACTTCCTCCGTGTTTTTTCGTGCACTTTTTCGGGGGGCTGAGGTGAGTGAGGGTGAGTGGTGTTGTTGGGTAAAGGGGGGAATGGCGTGTGTTGCATTGTGAACAATGTTTGACGGTGGTCCCCGAGAATGACAGAATGAGAGGATTTGAGAACGAGAACCTAGAGACCGAGAAAAGGAGGATGGTTTGGCCCTGGCCCAGCATTGTCCTATTCAACCCCGAAAAAAAGCGGAAAACCCCCTGGAGGCGAGTGAGTCAAATGCGGGGCGAGGAGGCACAGATCAGAAACCGTTACCCGATTTCTTTTACAGGAAGGGGTTGAGAAAAATATCAGCCGGACTAAAATTCGAGCTTTGAGGCAAAAAGCAAAACTTCTACCCCGCGCGGGAGTCGAACTCGGGTCGTGTAGGCAAGGGGCTGACACACTACCAATACGCTAGACTTTCCGGTAACTTTCCGGTTAAAAAAATTTTTTCGTGTTTTCACAGGCTTGGTAAAGTATTTGGTAGCACGGCAATACCAGCGGTAAAAGATTTACAGTAAAACCAGCCAAACTAGGTAGATAGCGTTTTACATGTTTTGAATACGAAAATTCAATACCACCGTGAATACATTGAAAGTTGCGTGCCTCACCCCTAGAATCCCTGTTTCAAGCTCTGCTCATTCCACTCGACAGCAGCTCGAGGATGGCGACCGCCGGCCGAAAGTGAGTTTTCCTCGAAATTCAAGAAATTTGCGCTTTTTTCTAGCGGCTGCATCCGTATCATCAGCCCACCACCAGCCCCCGCCGCGGCCAGCCAGACATTGAGGCAATTTAATTTAACCAGATCGCTCTCTCTCTCTCTTTCTCTCTCACTCACTCGCCTCAAACCCTCAATTCTTTAGCCGTTCGCTGTTCTCGCCTCAGCCCATCGTCGTGTCTCTGAACGGATTGTCGGAGCATTCGACCGGCCCGCCGTCCCCGTCCTTCGACATTCTCAGCATGGAGATGGAGGACAACTTGCGGTCCGTCTACTTGTTCCCTAAACCCTCACTTTTTAATCGTTTGCCTCCTCCGGGCCAAAGAATCCGGGGTACTTTACTGTTAGCGGGGGGGGGGGCTTTGCCTCCTCAGGGTCTAAAATTGTGCCCAGTTCAGTGACCTCGCGATGACGCCGTACCCCGAGAAGCCGGGCCGCCACACTGCCGGCTCGTCGGCCAGCGACCGCTCGGTGAGCCGCGAGTCGGCCGGCAGGAACCGCCCGGAAGGTTGTCTCCGCGGCCGCTCGCAATACAACTCGCGTTCCACCTCTCGCTCAAACAGCCGCTCTCGTGGTGCCAGCGAGAGCCGCAAAAGCCTCAGCCTCAGCCCTCGTCAAGCCGGCAGCCGCAGCCGCAGCTCGTCGGGCAGCAGCCGGAAGGTGAATACCGGAAAAAATTTGTATGAATCTAGGAATGCCTAGTAACTTCATAGGAAGTAATTTTCATAACGAATTCTCCCCCCCCCCCTCCCCCGATAATGCGAAAGAACCAGAGCGCCTTTCGTTTTCTCTTCCAAAATACCCCCGATAAATTGCAGGTCTCGTTCCGCGAGCCGTTGACGAACCCCGACATCCCCCTCGGCGGCCACTGCTCGCTGTACGCGGGTGTCCAGGTGTCGGCGCGAAGCCCGAGGAGCGCGCGCTCCACGGTCAGCAACCACAGCCGTCGCCCGTCGCGCACCCTCAGCCACAGCACGCCGACGGTGGGGGAATTTGTTGTTCGTCGGTAAAGTCTGTTTTTGCTTTCCCCCCCTGTTTTACCATTTTTTGGCCCAAAATTTTTTTTTCCAGGCCGATTAAAACATTTTCATATACCTTACTGTCTTCGCTGTACGTAAAATGTTGGTTACCAGAAATATAAGCCAATCGGGGCTGAAAACTGCCCTAATAAACCTTTTTTAAAGGAACAGCAATGAAACACCACCCTACCAGACCCACCTTTCAAAAAACAATTATTCAACCCAAAATTAACCCCACTGTACAGAGCCCGATGCGCAAGAAGCTCCCCTACCACGATCGCAAGACGCGCCGCGAGGTGCTTCATAAGCAAACAGATTGAGCATGAGCTGCTGATCATTCAGATTCGCCGGGAGAATCAGCAGCTCAAGCTGAACCCGCCCGCCTCCGCGCCGCCCAACGGCCAGGTGGTGATCCAGATGCGCAAGTCGCAGTTGAGCAGCCTGCTCGCCCGGCTGGCTGCCGATGACGACGACACGCTCGTCTCGATCTTTGTGGACAAGGACAAAGTGGTGGGGGAGCTTCGAAAGGAAAACTTTATTTTTTTCGCATTTTCTTGTGCCCGAATTTCCACTGGTGCTTCTCTCTTAGCGAGGGGGGGGGGGCGGGGCCAATTTTTGCCCAGTCCGTACGCCATCATAAAATATCATTTTTCAGTGCTCTTAGCTATAGCCCAAGCTCCTAAAAACTCGCAAATTTTGTCTTTTTGGTCCAAAATCTACAAAAAAACTAGCTGTAGTCGCAAACCAGAAATTGCCCCCTCTCCCGCCACAAAAAGCGAAGCACCTTTCAATGCGCTAAATTTTGAACACGCCGAAAATACTGGGTTCCGCTGTTAATTTTGCGCGGAGTTGCAACGTGTAAAACGATATCGTTAAAATGTAAACAATTCTTCAGCTGACCCGCCAACAGTACACGGCCATGAAGAAGAAGAACCCGCCCGGCTTCTTCTAAATCTTTTACATCCCACCGCTCCAACCCATCACATGCAATCGCTTAATTTTCGCTATTCGACTCGATTTTTTCTTCTTCTTCGTGTAACAATTCAAATATGATCCTGCCTGGACAGACCCTCGTGCTCCACGCATCTGTGTAATTGTGTGTAATAAACGAATTTATGACAACAGTGGCTAAAATAAAGCATTAAACGGTTATTACGAGAGGGTGGCGGTGGGGAAACAACAAAGATTGGGGAGGAAGCGTGTGGAAAACGGGAAGAAGTCATGCTCAGGGCGAAAATCCTTAGAAGTGGAGCTCAGTGCGAAACAAATACGAGAAAAATGATTAGAAGTGGAGCTCAGTGCGAAACAAATACGAGAAAAATGATTAGAAGTGGAGCTCAGTGCGAAACAAATACGAGAAAAATGATTAGAAGTGGTGTTCAGTGCGAAACAAATACGAGAAAAATGATTAGAAGTGGAGCTCAGTGCGAAACAAATACGAGAAAAATGATTAGAAGTGGAGCTCAGTGCGAAACAAATACGAGAAAAATGATTAGAAGTGGAGCTCAGTGCGAAACAAATACGAGAAAAATGATTAGAAGTGGAGCTCAGTGCGAAACAAATACGAGAAAAATGATTAGAAGTGGAGCTCAGTGCGAAACAAATACGAGAAAAATGATTAGAAGTGGAGCTCAGTGCGAAACAAATACGAAAAAAATGTTTAGAAGTGGAGCTCAGTGCGAAACAAATACGAGAAAAATGTTTAGAAGTGGAGCTCAGTGCGCAACAAATACGAAAAAAATGATTAGAAGTGGAGCTCAGTGCGAAACAAATACGAAAAAAATGATTAGAAGTGGAGCTCAGTGCGAAACAAATACGAGAAAAATGATTAGAAGTGGAGCTCAGTGCGAAACAAATACGAAAAAAATGATTAGAAGTGGAGCTCAGTGCGAAACAAATACGAGAAAAATGATTAGAAGTGGAGCTCAGTGCGAAACAAATACGAGAAAAATGATTAGAAGTGGAGCTCAGTGCGAAACAAATACGAGGAAAATGATTAGAAGTGGAGCTCAGTGCGAAACAAATACGAGAAAAATGATTAGAAGTGGAGCTCAGTGCGAAACAAATACGAGAAAAATGATTAGAAGTGGAGCTCAGTGCGAAACAAATACGAGAAAAATGATTAGAAGTGGAGCTCAGTGCGAAACAAATACGAGAAAAATGATTAGAAGTGGAGCTCAGTGCGAAACAAATACGAAAAAAATGTTTAGAAGTGGAGCTCAGTGCGAAACAAATACGAGAAAAATGTTTAGAAGTGGAGCTCAGTGCGCAACAAATACGAAAAAAATGATTAGAAGTGGAGCTCAGTGCGAAACAAATACGAAAAAAATGATTAGAAGTGGAGCTCAGTGCGAAACAAATACGAGAAAAATGATTAGAAGTGGAGCTCAGTGCGAAACAAATACGAAAAAAATGATTAGAAGTGGAGCTCAGTGCGAAACAAATACGAGAAAAATGATTAGAAGTGGAGCTCAGTGCGAAACAAATACGAGGAAAATGATTAGAAGTGGAGCTCAGTGCGAAACAAATACGAGGAAAATGATTAGAAGTGGAGCTCAGTGCGAAACAAATACGAGAAAAATGATTAGAAGTGGAGCTCAGTGCGAAACAAATACGAGGAAAATGATTAGAAGTGGAGCTCAGTGCGAAACAAATACGAGGAAAATGATTAGAAGTGGAGCTCAGTGCGAAACAAATACGAGAAAAATGATTAGAAGTGGAGCTCAGTGCGAAACAAATACGAGAAAAATGATTAGAAGTGGAGCTCAGTGCGAAACAAATACGAGAAAAATGATTAGAAGTGGTGTTCAGTGCGAAACAAATACGAAATTTCTGCCATGTTTCCCTATTCCTAACCGTTTTCCGCCCATTTTTGACTGCTGGGCCCTCCAAATGCCGACTGCCGGACTTGCCCCGACGACTCCACCCCTGTCGGTGCGTGACTCTTGCTGACCCCCGGAAACCTTTCAAAGGGCCTTTAAGGATTTCCACCATGTGGATGTGCTCCTGACACTCAAGCTTGCGGAAAGCAAAGGCCGTAACAGTAGCAGTATTTTATCAGTATCTATCGCAGATAAGAGAAAAACACAGAAAACAGAGAAAACTAGAACAGACAGAAAAATAAGACGTCGGACAGGTTTTTTTGCCAGTGGCGCTCACTTCTTCGTAGCTTCTTGCATCTTCATATCCTGAATTATGGACTTGGTTGTGCCGAATAACTATCTCTCTCTCTCTCTCTCTCTCTCTCTCTCTCTCTCTCTCTTTTCTTACCTTCTGCGGAACCCGATAGCCCATCGCAATCCAGGTCGGGTACTTGCAAAAATTGCAAAGTTCTGAAAGTAAAGCAAGGAAAAGCAAGGAAGACTACTATTTGGGAAACAGCCGGCCCCTGCACATTGCGCCGGGCTGTTGACGAGCCTCTTGGTGGCTGTTCTGAAAAAGTGGGCATTCGTCAACTTTCTTTAGAAATCCATAAATGTGTATTTGGATAAGGAAGGAGCGGCAATAGCGGTGCAAAATGGTTCGGGAGCGCCTGCCGACACATCAGAATTAAGAAAAAACTGCAGTTTTTATCATCGGCATCCCGGAAAAACTTAGCAACGTGTAAGCGGCCTTGGGTCCTAGCTGGCAACAGGGTTCAAAAACCCTGATGCCCTTTTTGCCACACATTCTCCTTTTGAATTTAAAACAAAAACATTGAATCCACGACGCACCGGAAGGCGTTCTGGCACGGCTCGCAGCTCGGTGGGCCGTATTGCGTAAAGATCACCTTGAGACCCTTCTCGGGCCCGCAACGAGTACAGATACCGTACACCTGTCAGGAATTGTGGTTACTGCAGACAGCCTAAAGATGGACCTGCGTCTGCTGCGGCCTTCCGCGCCCGCGCGTAGTCTTGGCCTTGGCGCGCTGGAACACGAAAAATGTCCGAAAACTGTCGGGTTTTTTGCGTAGTTGCGTGGTCGTTCGAATGTCACTTCTTATCGGCCAAATCTGTTACGGCGAGGCTTAGTCTCAATGATAGGTCCCGCTCTCTCTCTCTCTCTCTCTCTCTCTCTCTCTCTCTCTCTCTCTCTCTCTCTCTCTCTCTCTTTCTCTCTCTCTTTCTCTCTCTCGCTCTCTCTCTCTCTCTGTCTCTCTCTATCTCTCTCGCTCTCTCTATCTGTAATTCTCTCGCTCTCTCAATCTTTCGCTCTCTCTCCCTCGTTCTCTCTCGCTCTCTCTCTCACTCTCTCTCGCTCACTGGCTTGGCTCCAAAAATTTGCGGGCGACGGTGAATCGAGCGTATGTGTATCTATGTCTTTATAAATTTTGTATGTGAAGTGTTTCAAATGTTTTCCTGACGTCATTTTTCCAGGTTTATTCCCCACGAGCATCTTGGCACGACGGCCACCGAACATAGACATGAATGAGATGGCCACCGAACATCGCATGAATGAGAAGAGAAGGATACATGCTCCATACGACACAAAGGATCAAATATCAAAGGCACAGGCAAGCGAATATTGTGTGGGTTAGTAGGGCACTGTCGGGCCATCGAGTCATCGCCGGAGATTCACTATAAAAGTTGCGTCAAAAAGAGCCGATGGCACTTCGACCAATTTAATTTCATTTCTGTGACTGCTTTTTAAT
This sequence comes from Mesorhabditis spiculigera, assembly GCA_958295435.1. Classification (NCBI taxonomy): domain Eukaryota; kingdom Metazoa; phylum Nematoda; class Chromadorea; order Rhabditida; family Rhabditidae; genus Mesorhabditis; species Mesorhabditis spiculigera. The sequence continues at coordinate 1,924,277 of CATQJA010002709.1, read as the reverse complement.
TTGCTGATAATACGAATATAAAAAACGGCGGAGTTCAGGGAATTTCGTGGCCCACAACCGCCCATGGGTTCGGCCCCGATGGCTCCCGGGAAAAGGCGTACTGTACGGGTTTGCCTGGGGCGCGAAATAGCAGCATGATTTTAGCTGCGCAGGCTTGCTTTCGCAATTGCGCGACGCGTCTATCGCACGCGTTGCGGTCTTTCTTGGTTTCCAATTCTACCGGACGTTTTATTAGGCGCCGGGCCGCTGTGGGCCGTAGGCCGTAGGCTAATTTAATAGCGTAACGAATCCGCGCGCCCGATTCACCGCGTGCCGCGCAAATGCTAGTGAGGTTAAGGGAAAAAGGCTACGTATGAAAAATGTCCAAAAAGGTCAAAATGTCAAAATTTACCAAATTTGTAAAAATAGTTTTGATACCTTTCGAATGGCATTTGCAAAATAGCGACAATATTGAAAAACCCGAAAATCGACCTCTATTGAAAGACTAGACTAGAAAAAATATCTAAAAACTTCAAAAAATTCAAAAAATCGAAATTTTGTTAAAAACCGCAATTTAGGAGTCGAGAAATCGATATTTTTGTGTATCTTTATAAAGATTGGGAAAGTTTTAACGTTTAGACATAGTAGAAAACAGTTTAGAACGCCTACTGCTAGTCATATTTGAAAAATTGGTCCCTAACTACTAGTAAGGAAAAATTTATCTCCCCCCCCCCCCCCCCCCCGATAATGCAAAAGAAACGATTGCCGTTTGGGGGTCGCCCACCTTCTTCTCGTCACCGCTTTTCGGCTTTTCCGGCTTCGGGCTTGGCTGTTTTCCGTTCGAACTGGCAATAGAATTCACGTTGTCATTCTCTCCGTGGTATTTGCTCTTCGGGCTGTCGAAGGCGCCCCGTACTTCGGAAATGTTTGTGACTGATGAGCGGCCGGTTGAGGGGGTCATGCTCCTGAAAAATCTAGATGAAATCACAGAACCCAAGTGGTTGCACCGGCCAAAAACCCAACAATTCCGGTGCTGGACTATTAGCGGGGGGGGGGGGGAGGTTTTCTGTCGGAGGAACTAGTTTCTATCTTCCCGCCGTTTCTTTCGCATGGGGGTGGGGGCAACTTTTTTCTTAAGACCTCACTTTTCAAATCTAAATAGTCGCAGTGTTTCTAAATGGATTTTTGCTATTCCTAAACGTGCAAACAAATCTTTATTAAAAACATTATCGTCGGGTTTTCGACCAAAAAAGGTCGATTTTGACCAAAATTTTACTTTTTCAAAATTTTTAAAGTTTTTCTATAGTTTTTCTAGTTTAAATAGTTATATTGCTAAAAACACTATAAAAAGTGTCTATTAACGTACTAGGCATTGCTAGACTTATACAAAAAAGCTTAATTTTCAAAATTTGAAAATTTTAGCCGTTTTTGGCCATTTTTGTGCGAAAGCTTTTTTCAATATTTTATACCGAAAAACTGTGTGAATGGCTTGGAAAAATCGTTTATTATCCGTTATATATCGGGTCGTGCGCAATTACTGGGAAAAATTAGTTTTCCGCCCCAGCTAAACGCCTCCCCCGGTAACAGCCAAGTACCAAAAATCTTCCCACTTTTCAAGCGAGATGGCCGTAGTAGTTGAGGAAGGTGTAGCAGGTCGGACAGCGGTCGTTGCGGAGGCCGTGGAGGGACAGCAGCTCGCGGTGTTCTGCAAGATAGTGGTTATCCTTTTGCTTAGGCGCTGCTCCATTCGTCAGCCCGGACTTCGCATGTTTTTACTATAGCTATTTTATACAACAACCCGAATTCTTTCTAACAAAAAGGGTTTCACAAAAACTTAAATTAAATATCGAAAATGTCGACTTTTTAAAAGCCTGATAGGTTTATAGTCATCCCCATGCCGTTACGAACCAAATGACGGTGGGGGGAGGGGGGTAAAGTAAGGTATTGCCGCTTGCTCCTTTCCTCCCTACCTCATCCTCCCGCTGAGGCCCAGTATCCGGGGCCGCGACGACGGCAGTAGCAGAAACAAACTTGGCCGGCTTCACCTCACCGCGTTGTTGTTCGCGGTCGGCCTAGTAATCGGATATAGCATGCTTTCATACCGTTTTGAGTACGTCGTAACTACAGGGTGTCCCAATAAAAAAGGTCACGCTGGCATTTTGCTATTTCAAATCCGATCGACTTGAAATTTTGCACAGAGGTGCGGAAGGGAATTCAAAATATTCACAGAAACTTTCAGCCCGATCGCTACAGTAGTTTTCGAGTTATAGCAAAAATAAACTTTATTTTACGTTTTTAACCTGGATTTCGCCGGAATTGAGCCCTGGAATATATGGAGAAAATGCAGCGCCGAGCCTTTTTTATCCTAGGAATTTTTTTATTTCGCAAAATTCGGGTCGAAAATAGGCTATTCAAGTATTTTTTAACAAGGGCTAACTACGCCGATGTTAAGAAGAATAAGGGATTTAGAGCCGGAAATTTATGTTAATTGATGGAAAGTCCAAAAAGATAGCCGAAAAAATGACGCTAAAGTGTGGGAAAAACAGTATTTTTACAATAACTCGAAAACTACTGTACCGATCGGGCTGAAAGTTTCTGTGAACATTTTAAATTCCCTTACGCACCTCTGTTCAAGATTTCAAGTCGATCGGATTTGAAATGGCGAAATGCCAGCGTGACCTTTTTTATTGGGACACCCTGTATATTTAAAGTAGAAACACTTTTCAAGAAAGTTAGCAAAATGTTTGAAAAAACAAGCGGGTCGAAAAATCAACGCAACGATTACATACATTTTTGACCAATGGCTTTCCGTGCGTACCGAACTTCGAATTTAATTTTTTCGCATAGTAATCGAATTTTTCCAGGACATGTGAATTTTGGTGCAAAATTTGAAATTTTCTGAATGTCGGCATTTTGAAAGTAAGCCTACAAAGCAGTACCGGGTGGGCAATCTTCATTGGCTTTTCGGGGCCTTCAATCGTCGGCTCCACTGAAGCTTCATTCAAAATAATCTTGGCAGTCTTCGGGCGGAAAATGTTGGTGACGGAGCGGGTCTGAAAAGGTCGTCAACGATATTTATCGGCGGAACCGAAAAGCAGAGAAGCACGAATGCGCGAACAAGAGAGAGAGCGAGAGAGAGAGAGAGAGAGAGAGAGAGAGAGAGAGAGAGAGAAGCCTACCTTTCCACTCTTCTCGACGGAATGTTCTTGCAAAATATGCGCCCAGATTCGCTTCTGGATATGACCGAAACCCTCGACCTGTATTCGGAGTGTACAAAGATATCATTGACACTTGACCTTCTCTTGATGTCCCCGAACGACCTTCCGTTGCTCGAGGACGTGTTTGTTCATCGACTCGAGCTGAATTCTTTGATATATCCTGCGTCGCCGCCTAACTCTCTCAAATTGCCTGCGTTAGCCAAAAAAAAGTCCCACCGCATCGTTGACAGAGGCGATTTCCTCCACAGCCTTGCTCAGCCGATTCTTCTCAAGATCGACCAGTGTGAAGAGGTGGCCGAGCGCTGCGTCGTAAATCTAGAATATTGGTTCTTCCGCATTATCGGGGGAGAGGGCATCGGGGGCGAAAACAAATATTTCCCTGAGGACCACAACTGCCTCGTAACGTAAGTGTTCTCAACTAGAGTGTTAAATTTCAACTAGAAAAACTACAGACAAGGCGAAATTTTGGCAAAAAAAAGTAATAAAAAACCTTTTCAGAAAGTCAAAAGTTCATGCGATGAAGGGCCAAAAAATTCACTAAAAGCCGTTTTAACCAAAAAAACTCCCCCCCGCTATGATATGTGTACTGAAACTATCAATCCGAAAATGCGATAACGCCTTGATAACCAACCTTGAATAGAGCATCGGGTTCGAGGGCAGCATGTGCACGAGCGCGTTCAAGGGCCCTCTTTTCCGCAGAATGCCATTCTGGTTCCGTGGCGAAATCCGGTAAGACATCATGGCCTGATACCTCGCATGGCTGAAATGGCAAGTCAATCCGGATGCGGGGACCGAATTTCTTTGTCAAAGTCTAGAAATGCTTAGTAAGTTAATAGACAGTAGTGCGTCTTTGATATAATATAACCATATTTAACTAGAAAAACTATCTGAAGGCCTTTTAAAATGTTGAAATCGATATTGTTGATGTTTTTTCATAAAAAATGTGTAAAGCTTTCACGTTTAGGCATAGTAGAATAGAAAAATTCCATAAAAATTTACAAACGAATCCGCTATTTATTGAGCAAGATCTAGGATGTCCGTCGAAAAAATCCCCGCATACTCAAGATCCCAGAATTTCGATAAAATACATATGATTTGCCAGATTTAGCCAGAATTAATTTGCCGTTTCATAGTGAAAAGCATTCCTTAAGCCATTTCGGCCAAATTTATCGAAAACCGCCCCGTAAATGCCAAAATAAAGCATATTTTTGAAGCAAATTGCAGAGATCCCCAAATTAAATTAAAAACGAAAAGTATTTTCGCAATAGCTTTAAAACCCGTGGGCCGATCCGGCTGAAACTTTCCTTTTTCATCGAAAATTGCCTTCACTACCACTGAGCAAATCTTTTTGGAACACCCTGTATACACGACATTTTGTTCGTACCGTCACACCCGGACGAGGGCGTGTCGACTTGATGGGGCGCCCTTGGTCCCTCAGACGTTGGTCCAACTCGGTCCACATTTTCAGCAACTAAAAACAGCCATAGCTCAATCCCTAACAAAACTAGCCTCTTTCTCCTGAATTCGCTCTCCGTCTATCGTCATCTTGGCCAATACCATGACAAAGATGAGCTGAAAATGCGATGTGCTATACAAATAGGGGCTTCTTTTGGCAACCTTTTTTTCTTAGTACCGAATTTTACAAATATGACCTAAGTGGGCGTGTTTCTAAGCGGGTTTTTTACTATTCTTAAGCCTAAAAACTTTACAAATTCTCATTGAAAACACACCAAAAATATTTGACCGATTTTTCACCAACATTCCATTTTTTGACAGTTTTAGATTATTTTTGGCCGAAAAATCTATAATTTTTTGTATTTTTTTATTAAAAATTGGTAGATTTCGCTCTCCGAGCGATAGACAAGAACGTTTAGCCTCACTTCCGCTATTTACAACTCAAAAATTGGATTCTATGAATCATAGGAAGTGCCATCTGTTGCCGCTTGCTGTCCCTCACCTCCTCGTAAAAAGCAATGTGCGACGCGTGAGAAGAGAACGAGTTTCTTGTCCACCGGCCGAAAATACGGCGGGCCACTTCAACGTTATTGTCCACGTTCTCCTGGAAAGACAATTGAAAGGCCATCCCATTTCTTAAAGGAATTAACGCAGTTTTCAGATATAACATTCTGAAATTTCCGAAACTTCTGGAATTTTTGTACAAAATTTTGTGAATTGCCCTAAAAATACATTATATATAATCCTACGGCACTAAAACGGGGAAAAACAAAAATTCGTTTTCCCTTGCGAACAGTCGAGTAGCGGTATTTCCATCGTGTTTTTCATAGTTTGCGTTTGATAAGCGGTTTATAAAAATATTCCAAAAGTGTAGTTTTGCAAATTTTGAACTATTGGGTGGCATTGCAGAGGTTTTTGACAGAAAGGGCAAAATTTTTCCCCTGTTGAGAATTTAAATATATCTTTTCAATATAAGACCGAAAATTTCGACTGACGGTCGAAAATACTATTAACACGGTTTTTGTGGACTAGAAGGCAGTACGGGATCGCTGGGACGAAGTAGATTTGCGCCTGCTACAAAACTGTCGAGAAAGCCTACATCATTGGACTCTTCATCTTCAGCGGCACGCGGGAACTCGATCACTTCGGTCTCGATGATCGACTGCAGGACCTGCAAAATGGAACTACAAAATATAGCCCGGCCTTTCCACTAGATGACGGCCTTCGTTTGCCTTTAAAAACAAATATCGATCTTCGCGCACAACTTCAATGCTTGTTTTCCATTGCTTTTCCACTTTTAATATGGTTTAAATTTGATATTAAACCACGATGGTATACTACACCACGCACAGTACGCTAGCACCGTCCGGTACGGTAGTCAGCTACGCAAGTCCTTTCTACAAAATTCCGAACATCATGACTTCATATTTGCTTTAATGATACCGACCCTCACAGAGTCTTTGGAACTCGTATCCTGGGAAGAGTCCGAAGTCGAATCTTTGTTGCCAGCAGATGTACAATGGCCGGGCAGCCCCGAAGAGCTCATCTAAACAAGCTTCAATATATATGGAAAAAAACCCTTCATAGTTGCTTTAATGATACCGACCCTCACAGAGCCTTTGGAACTCGTATCATGGCAAGAGTCCGAAGTCGAATCTTTGTTGCCAGCAGATGTAAAATGGCCGGGCAGCCCCGAAGAGCTCATCTAAACAAGCTTCAATATATATGGAAAAAACCCTTCATAGTTGCTTTAATGATACCGACCCTCACAGAGCCTTTGGAACTCGTATCATGGCAAGAGTCCGAAGTCGAATCTTTGTTGCCAGCAGATGTACAATGGCCGGGCAGCCCCGAAGAGCTCATCTAAACAAGCTTCAATATATATGGAAAAAAACCCTTCATAGTTGCTTTAATGATACCGACCCTCACAGAGCCTTTGGAACTCGTATCATGGCAAGAGTCCGAAGTCGAATCTTTGTTGCCAGCAGATGTACAATGGCCGGGCAGCCCCGAAGAGCTCATCTAAACAAGCTTCAATATATATGGAAAAAAACCCTTCATAGTTGCTTTAATGATACCGACCCTCACAGAGCCTTTGGAACTCGTATCATGGCAAGAGTCCGAAGTCGAATCTTTGTTGCCAGCAGATGTAAAATGGCCGGGCAGCCCCGAAGAGCTCATCTAAACAAGCTTCAATATATATGGAAAAAAACCCTTCATAGTTGCTTTAATGATACCGACCCTCACAGAGCCTTTGGAACTCGTATCATGGCAAGAGTCCGAAGTCGAATCTTTGTTGCCAGCAGATGTACAATGGCCGGGCAGCCCCGAAGAGCTCATCTAAACAAGCTTCAATATATATGGAAAAAAAAACCTTCATAGTTGCTTTAAAGTTGAATTTCTTTGACCACCCATGGATAGAGCGCGGAGGGTTGCGTACCAAGGCGCAGCAAGTGGTTTACCTTGTTTATCCGACGTCTATTACGCAGCACTTTGCTGGAGTTCTCGCGACGCTTCGACTTTCGGCCCGTGGCTCGCCGACGGGCGCATCCGACGAGGACGGCCACGTGGAGGAGTGTTGTAACGAAACAGAGAGAGCTGAAGGGCAGCATGGTAGCTTCGACCATAGACAGAAAAACTACTCCCGCAGCCCCCGAATGAATGGCGGTAAGATTCTGATTTCGCGAATTCCAAGTAGGGTATGCACATTTGGCTACGGTTTACTTTACCCAGAATTTTTGATAGTTTTGCTATATTAGCGGGGGTTTTCCCGACGCCATTCGATTCAGCATCGAAAAATATACTTAAAAATGTTTATAAATATAAATTGTGATCACAATCACTAATCGATAAATCATACGCACATACACTAATCGATAAATCGCCCAAAAAAATGGGGCTACCAGGATATAAGGCAAGCGGAAGAATTTTCGGACCGAGCCGAAAGGCATTTAGCGGAGTCGAGGGCGTAGATTACTGCACGCTTATTAAAGGGATAAGGACGGCATAAGCCAATCGATTACGCGTGGGAATGAAAATGTCTCCGCGACTCTCCCCTGGGCGCGCCCTCTGCCCTGCTGGCTACTACCCAAAAAATTTCAACTCCTTCCAGGTAATTTTTAGCCGATAGCGTAGAGGCTTTTCAAGCCTGGTAGGTATATAAATCTACAAGGAATACAAGTTTTAATCGCAGCTAAAAATAGTGCATCATAACGACAGTATAGCAAAAACTAGAATTACCTTTCAAAACGGGGTCAAACGGCTAATTTTGGCTTTGCAAATCTCCGTTTCTTCTTCGATATTTTGAATATTCTATTCGCTACCTTCAAAAAGATATACTAATGGGTTTAATGACAGCCCAAATGATGCAATACCTAACACGGCGATTCATCCTTTAAGAAAAACGCGCATGAGAGGGGAAGACGGGGCTAGGCTACGGCACGCTCCAATCGACGCGTAATTGGTTCTTAAAGCAAAGGGGGGTCCGTCTTCTGCGCTTTCAAGCCTTTGTAACTTTTTTATATGGTAGTTTTCATAATTTGAGCGACCGCTCAAAAAATAGAAGAGACTTCGCTCTATCTTTTAATAGGGGTTTTGTCAAAATCGAGCGTTCAAAACGCGACTTCTGATGGTTTGAAATTTGAAAAATGAGGTGCAAGTTATCGTCTGAGCTCAAATCCAGCTAAATACTGGCTCAAACGCCTCAACTACATTTTCTGGGAGAGTATCTGTCATGAACTACCCAATATTGAGTCAACTTGGGGTTTTAAAAATTTACGCGACGATTCCAGTTCAATGTTTTCTGAAATTTTCAATTAGCTATAACTTTTGTTTATGACGGTTTTCGAATCTACTAGCAGACTAGGAACGAAGAGCAGAACTTGCTCTATCTTTTGCACCTAGTTTTAGAATAGCCCAGCGCCGAAATTTAGCGAATGGGTCCTGTAAGAGGGTGCGATCGGCTTACGATCTTTACTGGCCTATTCCGCATGGAGAGAAGGTGCTAGCCAGCTTTTTTGGGTTTTATAGGGTTACGGAATTCCTTTATGAACATTTGGAGCAAAAAGCAAAAAGAAAACGCAGAGGTTTGCGGCCTCGGGAATCGAACCCGCACCCCCTATCTCGGAGCTGGACCGCCGCCTTAGACCACTACACCACGCCTCGACCGCCCCTCCCGTGCGCGCTCTGAAACGCCGTGCTAATACGTACAGAAAAAAAATGGGTTCTTATGGCTCGGCTCCGCTTCCCAAAGAGAGCCTTCCTCCGTTTTCTCTTCGAAAATACCCCCGAACTTGCAGGCCTCGTTCCGCGAGCCGTTGACGAACCCCGACATCCCCCTCGGCGGCCACTGCTCGCTGCACGCGGGCTTTCAGCAGTCGGCGCGAAACCCGAGGACCGCGCGCTCCACGGTCAGCAACCACCGCCGTCGCCCGTCGCGCACCCTCAGCCACAGCACGCCGACGGTGGGGGAATTTGTTGTTCATCGGAAAAGCCTAAATGTCCATTATTCAATGCCTGTATCGAGAGGCCGACGTTTTAAACTTAATTTTCTTATATCGCACTAATTTTCACGCTAAAAACCCTGCCCGCAGCCGAGATTCCGAGTTCTCACCTCAATTTTACGCCCTCTTTTTGTTTCCCCCCTGTTTTACCATTTTTTGGACCAAAATTTCTTTTTTTTCCAGGCCGATTAAAACATTTTCATACACCTTACAGTCTTCGCTGTACGAAAAATATTGGTTACCAGAAATATAAGCCAATCGGAGCTGAAAACTGCCCTAATAAACATTTTTATCAAGGAGCAGCAATGAAACACCACCCTACCAGACCCACCTTTCAAAAAACAATTATTCAACCCAAAATTAACCCCACTGTATAGAGCCCGATGCGCAAGAAGCTCCCCTACCACGATCGCAAGACGCGCCGCGAGGTGCGCCAGAAGCAAACAGATTGAGCATGAGCTGCTGATCATTCAGATTCGCCGGGAGAACCAGCAGCTCAAGCTGAACCCGCCCACCTCCGCGCCGCCCAACGACCAGGTGGTGATCCAGATGCGCAAGTCGCAGTTGAGCAGCCTGCTCGACCGGCTGGCCGCCGACGACGACGACACGCTCGTCTCGATCTTTGTGGACAAGGACAAAGTGGTGGGGAGCTTCGAAAGGCACTTCATTTTTTCGAATTTTCTGGTGCCCGAATTTCAACTGGTGCTTCTCTCTTAGCGGGGGCGGGGCCAATTTTTGCCCAGCCCGTACGCCCTCATAAAGAACATAGCATTTTTCAGTGCTATTAGCTATAGCCCAAGCTCATAACAACTCGCAAATTTTGTCTTTTTGGTCCAAAAGCTACAAAAAAACTAGGTGTAGTCGCAAAATAGAAATTGCCCCCTCCCCCGCCACAAAAAGCGAAGCACCTTTCAACTTTTTTTCAACTCGCTGAAAAATTTGGTTCGGCTGTTAATTTTGCGCGGAGTTGCAACGCTTAAAATGGAATCGGTAAAATGTAAACAACTCTTCAGCTGACCCGCCAACAGTACACGGCCATGAAGAAGAAGAACCCGCCCGGCTTCTTCTAAATCTTTTACATCCCACCGCTCCAACCCATCACATGCAATCGATTAATTTTCGCTATTCGACACGATTTTTTTTTCTTCTTCGTGTAACAATTCAAATATGATCCTGCCTGGACAGACCCTCGTGCTCCACGCATCTGTGTAATTGTGTGTAATAAACGAATTTATGACAACAGTGGCTAAAATAAAGCATTAAACGGTTATTACGAGAAGGGTGGCGTGTGGGGAAACAACAAAGATTGGGGAGGAAGCGTGTGGAAAACAGATCGAAAAGTACCGGGAGAAGCTGTTAGGCTGACACGTAATGACCGAAAGGGGATGGGAATGCGAATGGATAACGTATGGGGGAAACAAGGCAAAAATGAGCAATAACGCTCAGAAATGTGGAGAATTTTTCTACACTGTCTAATAGTGTCCGTAGCCGCCTCGATTGTACGCCGGCGGACCGCGCTGCTGACGAGCCGGCGGGTATCGCTGCAACGGAGCTGCCGGCGGGGGCGGTGGAGGGCGGGTCTCGATGTCGAGAATCGATTTAATCGGACGGCCACCCGTCGGCGCAACTGCAAGATGGATTTACTGGGTTCTAAAGGGTCACAAAACTACAAAAATTCCGGTTCTTACGCAAAATGACGGGGGTCGAATTTTTGCCGGAGTTTCGACCAAAGCGCCAGTATTGAAAAAATTTTCAAGCACAAAATTTTGAAAGAATTTTTCCGCCCAAAATACAGCTATGTTTTTCAAAACGCTGTTCAACTGCTTCTAGTATGTGATCAGCATATTTCAACTTGTAGGCAAAAATTTGATTTCCTCTGGAAACACTAAAGAGCCAAAATTCTTATTTTCATACGCCCCAGTACTTGATTACGGCTAGATCCTGAAATATCTATGGTCTACGGATACTCAAAAATACCTTGCTGATGCTGCTGCTCAGCCCAAGGATCTATCGATTCGGGCGGCGCCTGCCAGGCGTTGTCATAGCCGTAATCTTGGTTGAAGTAGGACGGCTGCCCCTGCTGCTGCTGTGGCTCGTAGGGTTGTTGATGGTCCTTGTACTGATTCTGTTGTTGGTAATGAGCATAATTGCTCGACGGTCCAGGTTGTGGCTGACGCTGCTGCTGCTGTTGTTGCTGCCGAGGCAGATGAGCAGCACCGCGGCCGCGACGCGAGGTACCTTGGGCTACAGGTCCTCCGCCGATCATAGAATTCAGAGACCCGACAGCGCTGTCCCAATCGTCGTCGAGAGTGACGACGTCGGGTGGGTGGTCTTGGTTTGCAGCTTGTCCGCCTGGCTTCGTGACTTGGCCTTTGGGGAGTTCGATATTGCGGCCAGGTATAGGGGTCGGTCCGTCAGCATAATAGTAGAACGCGTCCGGGTCATAGCCGTGCTCTCGCAGCTCGCGTCTCATCTTCTTGCGGGCCGTCTTGGTGGCGGACTCCTTGCCGGGGACGGGGGGCGGCTCGTTGTAGGCGCCCGGCGGGTATTGGGGGTCGTCTTGCTGAGGGCGTTGGACATCGCCGTTGGTGGGTCGCGTCGTCGGCAAAGTCGACTTGACGCCATTTCCACCTTGGACAGGGAATACAGGCCCGTCACCAGAGCGGCGCTTCATCTCGCTGGGATGCATCGGCATAGCCAGATTTGTTTTAGGAAGTGGCGGCTGCCTGGATTGCTGCTGGGTAGATGGGTAGTCGAATGGCTGGCTTGGCTGGTAGTTGGGGTAGCTGCTCGAGACGGTCGGCAGGCCATAGATGTCGGATGGTTGCGACTGGTCGTTGCCCGATATTTTCTTGGGGAACAAACTATCCAACGTGCCGGCTAAAGGGTTTTATAAACTAAGGCGTTATTGATACCTTTCAAGCCGGCCATCAGGTTCCTAATCTTGTCCGGAAGCAGGTCGGTGGAAGGCGCTAAAAGAATCCGTTCTAAAAATATAAAATTTCGACCGGCAGAGCTTGTGGAGCTCGAAAATGGCTGCTGCATGCCGGGCCCCGAATCGTATTGATCGCGTTGGTTTTGGCCAAAGGGTGGTGGCATTTCGTTAGATCTTGTGGCTGATGTGTCAGGCTAAACATAAATTCTCCAAAAAAAGAGCCTTGCTGACCTTCTTGAGATTGATGCCAAAAGCGGCGAGGTCGATTTTGGCCTGGTCTCGCGACGATGAGTCGCCAGCCCCGTTTCCGAAAATTCGACTTGAGAATTGCGTCAACAGCCCAAGGGTTTCAGCGTTATCTCGGGGAAGGCCGATCTGGGATGAAGCTTAGTGGCTAGGAAAACGTGCAAACCTCGTCATACAGCTTATTTATCGCATGCTCGTCCATCACACCGCCTCTGTTGTACTCCATTTGCATCGTGGCCAGCAGCCCCAGAATTTTGCTCGTCTCCTGGTTGGGGTCCAGCGGAGTTTGGGGTGCCTTCGGTTTAGTGGTTCCCTATAAAAGGACTTGATTATGTGAGATCTTCGTACCTCAATGGGCACCGACATCACACCCGGAATGGCCTCCTTTGACGACGGCTTCGTGGCGACTTTGACGCCCATCTTGGTGAGGAAGGCGGCGGATGACTCTTCCCATGTCATTGGTCGATCATCAGGTAGAAGCTTCTCCCTTGATTTCGAACGCTTCTTCTAAAAGATGGTTAACAGAGAGTGTAGAAAGCCCACTGGAGAGCGCGTCCTAGCCCGTTTGGAGCGGCTCTTGGATCGGCTGCGGCGACGGCGGTCCCGAGAGCGAGATCTTGAGCGTTTCCTGTCCCGACTGCGACTGCGGCTACGTTTCCGTCGATCGCGTGATGAAGAACGGCGGCGGTCACGTGATGAGGCTCGCTTCGACGGCTTTTGAGTTTCCTCGCGGGCACGTTTTCGACTGAAATTTTCGATATGATAAAAAAGCTGATAAAGAGCATCTCGATCAGTCAAGGAGCTTACGGGGGGCTCCTGCTTGGCGCAACGACTTCCTCCGTAACAGCTGGCCCCTCAGGCTCTTGCTCAACAGGCCGGCCGGACCACAGCGCACTGGAGACATCGGTAACGGGCATAGCTCCTCCCTGGCTGGAGATATACAATTTATCTTCCGGCGCAACAGGAATCGGACTGCCAGCGCCTGAAAATGGAGAAATTATCGAAGCATGAATTAAACCCACTGGATTCATAACGCCATGACCGGTCAAGTTCAGTGACGTAGCTCGGCCACATTCGGGAGATGACGATCCGGTTGAGCACCGTACGGAAGCGCTGCGTCACCACTGGGAGCGGCTTTTCTCTCTAAAACCAATCTAAATCAGCCCAATTGCTAACCGTCCAAAGCTGCACGGCGAACTGCTCGATCATGCAGTCCTGGATCTCGTGGTTCTTCTCCTTCATGATTGCTTGGTAGAAGCTCTTGCGATATTTGGCCTAAAACGAGTATACAAAAAAAATCACAAATTCCATACCAGGAATTCCAAACGATGCTTCTGGTCACCAAGGTGTTTTTGCATTTGCGACGGGAAAGCCCAGAAACGGCACATCGAGCAGTAGTAGGACTCGAGAACGGGGTCGTCGAGGCAGATTACCTAGAACAAAAGATACTGTCTCAAAAACCAAGCATGAGTGCAATCTATCAAAATTTACGCCCTCTTAGGATTAAAACGATTGCAAAAATTATTAGAATTGTTCTTGGCAAAAAAGCGCTTGAAAATGACCAAATTCTTAGTTTAAAAAATACTTCAATGACCGCATCCAATCCGATGTGACCTTCGGCGCTGGTGGCAAAGTTGTTGAACCGTTTTGGCAGCTCCTCCTGTGGGATCGGCACGGTGCCCTGTTCCCACACTGGAAAAAGAGATAGTTAAGCCGAATCCGGAAAGCCACGTACTGAACTTGAGCAAGGCGTCTCTATTCGCGAAACTTCCGGGATCAAGCAGGAATGGATCAACCCTCGCCCTGGCCAAGCTAGGCTTATCGGGAGGGGTTGGATTCCAGATTGGCGTCGGTGCAACGGGCACTTGAACTTGATTCATTGGCGGTGGGATGTGGGGAGCGGCTGGGAGAGCCATTGAGACGCCCATCGGATATTGCAAGCCCGGAATGACGCCCATCGGAAGAGCCATACCTGGTTGGAGATCTAAAACCAGAAATTGGCTATATTCAAACGTAGCCTACGTAGCATGGGTTGTTGAACGCCGGGATATTGGACGAGCTCGGGATGTATCATTGGAGGGGGCTGCGTAATCGATGGCGGAGGCACACTGAGATCCACGAGCGGGTTCATGATCACCGGGTCGGGCTCGGGGACGACAGGAATTCCCTCCTTTTGACGGCGTAACTAAAACATCAGAAATTAAAATAAAGTGATGGTCCATTAACCGTCTCTAGCTGCAAGAGCAAACGCTGTTGATTCAGCTGCATGTCGTTGATCCGATTCTTCTGTGCTTCCACCTCGGCCCTCTCCTTTTCCTTGGCTCTTTCCTTTTCGCGCATGAGCTCGCGCTCGATGTCTCTTGCACGCTCTCGCTCTCGTTCCAGCTCCTTCTCCCTGGCTCTTTCTTTCTCGCGTTCACGTTCCCTCTCCTTCTCCTTGGCAGCACGGGCCTTTTCGTCTTTTTCTTTTTGAGACTTCAGCATCTTCTCTTTCTCTTGGGCAAGCTGAAATTACGATGTTTTTTATAACTAATCCGGTATAAGCACCTTTTCTCGCTGGGAGGCCAGTTCTTTCTGGCGTTGTTCGAGCATCCGTCTCAGCTCCGCCTCCTTAGCGTCTTTTGCCGCTTTGGCAGCTTCCTCCTCACGAAGTCGTTTTTCTTTCCGAGCTTTCTCCTCCTAAAAATTTTGTTCAGCTTTTGCAGGAAAAACAAATTACCTTTTCCTTGGCCTCCTTCTGAAGCGCCTCCTGTCTAGCCTTGATCCGTTCCTCGTCTTTCTTGCGTCGCTTCTCCTCAGCTATCCGCCGCTCTTCCTCCAGAACTTTCCGCTTCTCCTCCATGTGCAGCTGTTTCATCGCTAGCAACGCCTTCCTCTCCTTCTCGCCCACCGGATCGTAGACGCGAATACAGTAGTCGGATGGAGGAACTGTATCGCGCAGCAGCTGGGCGATATGCTAAAAGGCAATTTAGACACCGAAAAAAGAAAAATCACCTTCCTTATCTCTGCATTCTTGCCCTCGTCGGCCAACTCCTGCACACGTTTCATGGCTTTTGGATGGTACTTGTGCTAAAGCGAGTTTTTATCTGAAGTCGGAATCGTTCCGCACCACATAATACATCACGTGATCCCACGATCGCACATGTTCTTCAAGCGGCTGCGATTTACGGCGGAACGAAGTGAAGCAAATCCGGCAGTAGAAGTCGGGGTGCCAGTCGGCGTTGTTAAGCTCATCGCTCTTTCTAAAGGACGATATTATTAATTGTGTAGCTAGTTTAATAATATCAATGGTCCTCACTTAAAAAACTAACCGATCCACAATATCCTCAAGTCCGACAATCGACAAAACGTATTCATGCGACTTTGTATTCTTGTTGACCTGCCAGCCGACCTTCTGAAGCAGAAAATTGGTAATAATCAAGTCATACAAATCCCCACCTTTGTCGGGTTCTTCTGCTCAAAGGGCTTGACCGTATACTGAGAATAGGTCTTCGCGAAGCCAGCAGGCGCTGAAAAGCAAGCTTTATAAGGAACATTTCAGTTAAAAATATCAATAATCTATCACAATGCAACCCTCAAACAGAGGAAACTTTAAGGCTTTATTAGGTGTGATCACACTGTCTCTAATTATGACGCTTATTTGCAGCGCATTTCGGGCGTACCGCAACACCATCCGCCACGTCTTGTCGCTGAAGTGCAGAGAAAAGAAATATGTACCCATTTGGCAGGCGGCGAGCGCGGCTTGTCGCTGAAAGTGTTCTTCGCGTGCGAAATGACCATCCCAGGCGGCCTCGACCAAGTTCTCGGGTGTGCAGACGAAGACCACGTGGCATTTCTGCAATGAGCCACGGTTCCTGCTGCCTTGAATTCGGCGAGTTTTGTCATTTGGATAACAATAAAAATAGGCGAAACAGCAGGCCAAGGCCAAGAGGCCATCGGCCAAAATCCAATCGGAAATAAAAAGTATGAGGAGATAATTGCAATGCCAACGTAGTTCTCAGTATGCGTCAAGATTACCCCGGGTTTGAGTAGGGGTCATGGGGCGAAAAAAAGTCGAAAAACAGCAGAACTTTCTCGGGATGGCAAGGAAACTTCGAAAAAGTGGTAAAGAAAGGAAATACAAGAGGAACAATCAATCACATGCAGTAAAAAAGGACGAATTATTGATTTGATCGCGAGCAGCAGTTCTTCTTTTCCACAAGCTGTTGGAGCTGATCATCTTCTATGCGACCGGGCGGCAAAAGTAAAAGTCAAAAATCACAGGTTCAAAATAACGTGATTTTTTTACGAATGGAATGTAGCAAATTTTCAGGAGGACAGGATATACGCAAAACGTCCTGAACCCGGGTACTCTCTTTTACATAAACTAAGACTACTGAACACATTGCCAGGAAAATAGGGATAGAACCAGTTGGGTTCTGAGAGCTCCATCAAGCTGAAATCGGCATTTCAAGCTTTCACTTACAGTGCACCTGACGAGGAGCTCGGGATTGAGGTCCCCTTTTTCCTCCATGTCGATGATCACCAGGCCAGTGGCGAGCATTGCGTTGCGCAGCGGGATCGTTTCGGGAGCTTCCGCTGAAAACGTATTTGAGAAGAATCCCGGCTCATACTTGTGTCTTCGGCAACGATATCCACCAATTCAGTGAGAATTTCGTACGATTCGCGTAATGGTGTATCGAAATTGGCGGCTTCAAACTGAAAAAAACCCATTTTCAGAACCTTATTTGAGACTTGCCGATCTTCGCTTCACCGTTCCCCAAGTTCCAATTCTCGCGGCCAACGCCGAATCGTAGACGCGAGCGTCATTTGACTAAAATTCAGATAAAATCTCCAGCGTTGGCATTGGATACCTGGCCATCTAGCGGCATTCGTTGAATAACTTCGCCGCACAACTTCAGCAAGTCCTAGAATGATTTTAGGTTAATTTGAAATTTTCCAAATAAACCTCATGCTTCAGACAGGCCTCGATCGGCGGAATCATGCACCGAAGATTTGCGTTCACATGGCAGTATTTCTTGAGGTGATCGAGACCTCGGATGTGGTCGATGGCTTCTTGCTTGAGAGAGTAGTGGAACGCCTCAGCGCAAAGAATGCAGATGTACTAAAATCTGATTAAAAACCTAGATTTTTCGTACCGTTTCAGAGTCGCGGTCTTCGATGAAATATTCGAGGCCGATGTTGGCTTGCCCGTGCACCCAATTGCAGCCGGATTGCTTCCAGTCCACCCACGGCTTCTGGACACAGTTGGCAAGCGCCGGCTCGAGGTTCGACTGGACGGGCACAGAGAATTGATCATCTGCAAAAAGCGTTAGTTGACAAAAGCGTTTTAAAGCCACCTAGGAAGTACTCCGCCCGTTTGGCGATCATCGTATAATGCAGCTCGCTTTCGATGTGGTCATGCCAGGCGGACATGTGATCGTTTTCAACGAGCGGCAGGGTGGTCAAGCAAGTCTGAAAGACAAAAATATCGTCAAATAACCAATTATTTAATTACAGGACATATATATATATATAGAATTGGCAAAAAATTTACCGAGCACATGATGCAGTTACGAGATTCGTCGTAGGGCTCGGGGGCTGGGATTGGTTCGGGAAGTGGCAGTGGACCCATTATAACGCGCTCCTTCAACTCCTTCGGCATCGCGCAGGGGCACCGTCGGGCTTTGTCGTTGTAGAGCGCCTTCTTCGGCAAGCATTGGAGCAGCTAGAAAATTATTTTCGTTGGAATTTTTCAAATTAGTTTTGAAAATCTTCATATTCTTCATTCACATAATATGCGTCGAAAATTATGCTCACCCGCGCCCTCCTCATCCTCGCGTCACAGAACGACATGGTTAAGCCATTTTTCGGATCGAGCTTTGTCTAAAAGAAACATGGATTCCGTTAGCTTTAGCATACCAGAAAACGCAATATATGGCTTTCACACGAAAAATGGTCCTCAAGGCCGTCAACGAGGCACGAACATAGCGAGCAGTAAGAGTTGCCTTCTAAAATTCACAAATCAAAGGATAATTTCATGACGGTGTGTACCGAATTGGACCAGATAGTTCATCCCGCACACCGGTCCCTGCATTTGCGCATCGACGGGCAGCTGGCCCGACAGCAGCAAGTCGTAGTTCTTCCAGCCGCTGACCGTGTTGTGCTCCCGGCTATTGGCCGTCTCGTCGACAACGTCTTCCGGTGCGCCTAAATAATAGGTTGAAGTTAGAGTTGCTTTCTTACAAAGTCCTATAATGTTGTTGATCCACAGCGCGTTTCGATGGCCTGGGCCGACGGTGTGTCGGCGCCACGCCTCTGCAGCTTCCGTTTCTTTCCCGCGGAAGATGATCGCGTCATTACAAGTCTAAAATGACGTTTTTAAAGTTTTCGCCTCGTGTGATCTCAGAAAACCGCGTGAATTACTAAAACTCACCGGGCAATTCAGGAAAAACATGGTCGGAAAAGCCGTGCGCGTCACGGTGTACTGAGGTGCTCTGTCGGCCACCAGAATCAGATTGGCCGAAGCCTCAGGCTTATCCATCCGCAGCTTGATCACGTCGGGTGGCAATATCGTTTCGCCCTGAATTATAGGTTACTACAAATTTTAAGGAGCGTATCACCTCGGCAAAGACTTTGTCCTTTTGTTCCAAAATCTCGCTGACGGAAGCGGTCAAAAAATTCTTCTGTGCATCACCCAGAAACTCGTTCTGAAAGAAATAGCTTCATTGATTGTCGCTTCGATCGTTTCCTAGCCAGATTTCTAAAAACGCACCAAATAAATCCCCAAGTGCCGACGACTGTTCAGATGCTGATCGAGCTGGTCGTAGTTATTGCCGCTCTCATAACAAATCGAGCAGGCCCACCATCCGGACTCGGCCCAGTCGAACACGAACTCAACGATGCAGTCCGCGCCTAAGAAAATTTGCAAAAAAGTTATAACAATTACCCAGAACATTTTCTTTCAAATACGCGTAGCGCCTCGCAATTTCCGAAGGTCGCGTGTGCTCCGTCTCGTTGGTCGAAATCTTGTTGAGGAAGGCACTGATGTTCTTACGCTAAAATATGCATTCAGAAGCACACTGCTATTTCAGACCTTATTGTGGAGGGGCAAGGTGTTGTGCAGTTGCTTTTGTTGCTGATTCTTGCATTCGACGAGGCAGTACCGGCACTTGTCCTCATCAAAATCATCGTTTTTCGCTGGAGGCATAGCCTGAAAACGGGAAGGGAGGTCTGGTAGAAGCAATTGCAATAATGGAATGAGGTAAAAGTGAAGACGGCGTATCTAAAAAGATCTTCATATCTAAAAAGCTACGCTACATAAACCAAGCTCAACAATTTGCGAGAGTTTTACCCTTCTGTCATGCAGTTCTTAACAGCTCTAAATAGGGCTAGCTACCTACCAGCCAATCGACTGATTACAGATGTTACAGGAAATTTAGCTGGTAGCTTGTCGTTGCATCGGTCAGCCAGAACCCGCCGGGGTATCGGGCACCCCTGGGAGCTCGGCGGAGAGCAAAGGGCCGTGTTACGAGGTGCCTTTCGTAGGGTCTCCGACCACAGGCGGTGCGGCTTTTACTTTGCATTTCGCGTGGCTGTGGCGGCCAAACGGAATCGGAGTCAATTCATGCTCATACGAATTCCAAATATTGTTCGGTGAGTGACCGAACCATTCATTGTTTAGCGTGAAAAATTCGTGATAAAATCTTTATCAAGGCTGCTCAAAAAATGAAAGACAAAACAAAAAAAAAGAAACGGAATCACAAATCGTCTTCGGATTTTCGCGTTTTCACAGTTATCAAAAAAGCTTTCGTGCCCCTCCACCACTTGCCGGCGAGGTTGCGTCCCCAACGTAGAACTGTGCCATCATCTCGCTCTATTTCGCCCTCCTCTCGATTTTGCCGTCCGATGTAAAACGAGCCGATTTGAATCGGTGAGTCCACCATGATTTCGACTACGAACTTGTTGCGTTTTCCTGAGATCCACTGATCGTAGAGCTTCTGGTGCATCAGGGCG
Organism: Mesorhabditis spiculigera; assembly: GCA_958295435.1. Taxonomy (NCBI): domain Eukaryota; kingdom Metazoa; phylum Nematoda; class Chromadorea; order Rhabditida; family Rhabditidae; genus Mesorhabditis; species Mesorhabditis spiculigera. The sequence goes on along the minus strand of CATQJA010002709.1, from coordinate 1,903,947 downwards.
AGAGGTTGGGTGACATTCATTCCATCGTCGACTAGATGAAATTTCAGCGAAGTAAATTTCCATTCCGGAATGTAGCTCAACCACGCAACGGGGAGATCGGCAAATTGCAGACAGTCCACATTTTTCAGCACCCGAGCGAGTTTCAGATCAGCGTCGAATGCCTCGGCGTGCCATCCCGGAAATTCAACCTTCGCAGGCTTCCATTTTTCGATCAATCTGGCGCATTTGCCGGCATTTCCCTGTCCTCCTTGGAAAACCAACGAGTAGACACGCATATCGGGGGCGACGGTCGTCTCTACGTCGTAGTGGAGCGTTCGAACACGCGCGTCCGTCAGCAAGATCTCAGCATCCTTGTGCGCCCAGCTTGAATGTCGAGTGTTACGAACCCAATACGGTGCAGTGAGCAAGACTTCTTTCGGCAGACAATCGACCATCTCGAAATGTTTGTTCCGCACCGTCTTTGTCGCACGCAGAAGATTCGGATGGCATTTGGCGACTGACTGCAAATCCCATACATCAAGGTTGGCGATGATTGGGTACAGCAGGTCATAGGGAAGATCGCAGATATTTATGGATGTTCCCCCCGTTTTTTTCGAATTGGCTAGCAGAATCACAGCTTCTTGGCGGGAAAAAGTTTCGTAGTCGATGATGGCCAAGTCGTTCGATATATCAACGATTTCCCACGTCTTTCCGGGCCACTTAACGACGTGTTCGAGTAGAATATCATGCGAATTCGCCGTCTCAAGCAGACTTCGGGCATCCAGAGGCCCAAACACCTCGTGAATCAGGTTTAGCGGCAGATCGAGAAGTCCCTTCCCGGCTTCAACTTTGCGCCGCTTGACATTTGGCGGTTGCAAATCCTCGGTAAGAGCATCAGCCATTTTACCTGCAAAAGGCAATATATGTACGGTAACGAAAACATAAACAAGAGAGCATCGCATCAGAAATCTGGCCCTAGATAAAGTTTTGATTTGCGGGGAATTCGCTCTTCCTGATAGGCGTTTTGGCTAAAGTCTAGGAAACCCCCCCACCAGACGACTTTTCAACTTTTCTACCTTCCTTATTTTTCTTGTCTAACTAATTATCCAATTGCGAGCATTTTGGTATACTTTAGAGCTCGCTAGCGCAAAGGGGGGGGGGGGCGAAAAAAAATGTAAAATGTCCAATGGGTAGATGAAACCCGCCAAGTCCTTTTCAGATACTCCCGTTATGCCTTTGTCGGCCACTGTTTGTCTCACTATGTCGACCGGTGCCTTTGGCAATTGCTGTTTCTGCTGTGAAATTTGGCTGTCTGATCTAGAGTGTTTATATTTATCCATCTTTACATTTACACATTAGAGGCTATGCCCAAATTTGAACGCTACCGCGTTTTTAGACATGCCTTCGGGATGAAAGAAGCGGTTAGACCCAGCCGGAGAGAGAGAGGTGAAATAGATCTTTCTGCAAGCAATTTCTAGAACTAGAATACTTTCTAGAATTGCGCACATAGAATCTCACACGAGCGCACAGATATAGGAGAGCAATTTTAGAGTACATGATGTGGCCACAGAGCTGAGGATTTTGCAATAAGGGCATATTATTTGGCACGCATTACCTAGGTAGTGAATGTAGGCGAAGTCGTTTTTTGAATAATTTAATAGTCTAACAACGCTGAAAAAATTACATGGCGATCATGGCCGCGTGGGGTGCAAAATAAAAAGCGTCAGAACACAGCAATTGGGACATTGGTGAAAGACAAGAGAAGAGTCTGGAGAGGAACACACACATCTGAAAAGCTGCCTAGAAGGGCGAATCGAAGGGTGACGACTGACTATTTTGTTCAGAGTATAGTGCACATTTTGCAAACTAGGTAGATGTCCCTGTTAGGGGACGCTCACAGTCGGTGAAGGAGGGGAAATGACAAACAAAGTTAGGGTTAGTAAGAGGGGGGGAAAAGCACAAAAATAGTCACAGAGTAGAACATCAAAAAACCTTTGGTTTGTTACGGGGAAGACTAGAGACAATGATGGCTGTGACTTGAGAAGCCGACAGGGATTTGGCATTGATCTCTCAGAGTGCAGCAGGAAGAGCAAGTGCAATATGGGGGGAGAAGCTTAGCGCATGCTGTGCAGGAGGTTTAGCTTGCTTCTGGAGGTGCGTGGGGCGCCGCTCTTGGAGAAGACGTGCCAGAAGCGCAGCGTCTCATCGCCGGCGCCGGTGACGATGGCTTCGCCGTCAGGGGACATTGCCTAATTATGGAGTTTTTTGCAAATAAAAAAACGGCTTACTAGATACAGGACTCTGAAATTGTGGCCTGTCAGCTTGGTGACCGGTGTCATGCTCGGGTACTTCCAGATTATCACCTTAAAAGATATTTCAAAAACGTGCACCAAATTCGTACGTGATTGTAGCTGTAGCCGTGGGTCGAGACCAGTTCGGACGAGTGCTTCGACCAGGCAACGTTGCACACCTGAAACGAGTAGATAGAAATATATATGGAAAAACGTCAATGGCACGATAGCAAGGAGTAATTGGTTCTTTAGTATTACAGGGGTAATCCAATTTTTCTAAGCGATTTTACTATCCCTAAAACTTTTTAGAAATTATGTTTAAAAATGCAAAAAAACTATTCTCAAGTATTTTTGCTAGTGTTCACAATAGCTTCTCCCGTAAATACGTCTACTTTTACTGAATCCAGCACTAAAATACTAGTTATAGGCTTAATAAGCATATTGGCACCCGCAGCAAAAAATTGGGGCCCCGGAAATACGAAATAGCATTATTTTTTAAATGTACCTGGCTGCCAGTGTCGATACATTGCATCGCCTGCCCGGTGAGCGTGTTCCAGAAGCGGAGACAACGATCGGCCGTCCCTCCCCCGCTGACCAGAAGCCCATGGTGGTGTGGGGACCAGGCGAGGGCCTTCACTGCCGCGTTGTGTTCAGTGTATATCTGAAACTAAACGTTGTCCTTGTAGCAATACGCGCATTCGTCCTATAGTTTTACGTCTGCCAATCAAACTGACGATGACCTCGAGTCCCCCCATTCGAAGCTCAACGGGGGCAATTTATCAGATGACCGGGGATGGCTATCTATTCGCCGAGAGTAATGACTGGGTCGAACCGTTATGCAAAAGGGCTCCTATTTGCCACCTCTGCTCGCCCCTGGAAGGGCTGCGCAACCAGGCAGCGAAGGTCATTTGAACTAGGCGTCGGTGGTCGATGTTATCGCATCGAGAAAAGCCGTAAAAACCAAAAACAAATCAGAAGTGACCTAATTTGGCCGCGCTACACTTAAAGAGATGAGGACGGCATCTGTTGAACCCCCCTTGGGGAGGGGGGGTTCAACAGGTCCCGCGGCGATCTCGCGCGAGAGAGGGCTCCCAGGGGAGAGGCGCAGAGACATTTTCTTTCCCTCGCGTAATCGATTGACTTATGCCGCCCCTATCTCTTTAATGACCAAAATATTAACTTTAAAAGTTCCCGCAGTTATTTATCGCCTTATACATATATGACCAATTATTGGCATAAGAAGAAAATTAGCCCAAATATTAAAATTGGAGTTGTTTGGCTAAAAATTTCGGTCGAAGTGATGAGAACCCTAAATGAACGCGAAGTCGGCCGCTTCCTTCTAACTAAAGCTTAACCAACTTTACACAGTTTGAGTTAAAAAATATAACTTTTATCTACTATCTCATCATTCATCACCCACGGCTCTTTTTGACCGAATCTTCCTATTCGCTAGGGTATCAGGTACCGATGTAATTGCCTAGCCTCGGGTTACTACACACCCCGCAAGACATAGGGGACGCCCCCGGTTGGTCCGTCGTGCCAATTGGTGCCTAGGGCTGGCCGGTGACCCCCGCTGACCTCGAAGCTGTCTCCCCCTCTGGAGGGCCGCACCCTTTTGCGATACGCATCTCTCTCCCGTGGCCCATAAAACAAAACGAGGTGAGACATAGACAAATAATGCACCCGGAGGAGCCAAACCTCGATTTCCGACGATTCACTAATGGAAACCGAGTGTCAGACGGTAAAAACCCCAGCGGGATGTGCTATGGAAAAAGCATCTGATAGCAAATTTCAACCAGAAAGTCAAACGGCAGGGTAACAAAACCTGCTGTTCAAAATCTCAACTGATTAGCCCCTTTCTGTCCAGAGAGATTAGGTTTTCAGACTAAATCGATATAGGTTTCCCATAAAGCAGGAAATTCCTTTGAAAGATGGCAGTCAAAAATGTTAAACATAGTTCACGGGCGCGAATGTCGGGCAGCCCAGCCAAGCATCGACAAAAACTTGCTTGGCACGGGTCGTTTCTTCGTAGATTCCACACCAACAACTGGTTGTCGTTGCCGCCCGACGCAAGGTACTGACGATCCGGCGACCACTTCAGACCACAAACCTATACACAAAATTAGAGAGCATCTTCATTGTGGCTACCTCTTGTCTGTGCGCGACAAGCTTCCGGTCCGAGTAGTTGTTGCCGGCTCGCAGATCGCGTTGCATGATCGAGCGGTCGCGGCTGCCCGAGCAGATCAGCTGATCGTTCCACGCGAGGCAGCCCACGCGCGAGGTGTGCCCGGCCAACTCGTGGATTTTTTGCTGGGTGTGGATGTCCCATATCTAGAACGAAACGCGTTTGAAGGTAGCGAAAACGTCTCTGAAAGCCATTTACGAGTCACAAAAACACAAAACATTTAAAATTTTATAAACGAACCTGGGTTATCCCCTTCCCAGTGCCGACCGCAAGCAAATCTCCTTTATCCGCCCACTGTACAGAAGTCACAGAATCCCCGTCGTTCGTAGAGAGATCACATAATTTGATAACCTAAGCAAAACATAAAAGCCAACGCAGGACAGCAGTACCTGACTATTATTAGCACTCCAGAGGTAGACGCATGTGTTCAACCCGACCGAAAGCATATTCTGTGAAGACCAATCAACCAGATTGAGATAAAAGTCATCTTGCAGATCGGGAGCATCAAGCACCTAGAGACAAAAAATTAAGCATATCAATAAAAATTCCAACCTTGTAGGGATTTTTCGGGACTTTGCGCTGTGGCTTTCTAGGGCTCTTGAGCAAGCGCTTGCTGTCTTCAGAAAGCGGGCCGGACAGAATGCCACCATAGGGCTGCGAGGTCGAGGGGTCGCCGTATCTAAAAAAAGTCTGAGAAAAACTGAATAATTTTACTTGGTAGGTGTATGTTGTCGGACACCAAACGCGTAGAGATTCCGCGATGGACTGTCTCTAGGCCGATCCCCAGGCATGACGATCTCGTCTCCAGGACACGGCATGCAGGGTTGGTAAGGCTGCAAAGAAAATATTAATGACACTTCACTCAATAACCATGAAGACTACAAAATTATAAACACCTGTTCGAGGGAAGTTCGTTGTAAACCTACCCTGACATCATCAATGGCATCTCCTAGCAGCTCGTTTCTCAGAAGCGCGCGGTGGACCATGTGCTCTTGTCTTGGCTCGTCCGGCAGCGACAACCCGTTACTTCCATACCCTGTAAAAAGGCGCATAAACTCCATTCTATTCGTGAAAAATACCTCCATAATACGCACGATTTGAGGTCGGTCCTGTTGGTGACGTGTGGGTGTACGGCCGCTTGAAGGTGTTTGGCGAGTCGTGCTCTGCTACGGCCGTTGCTGTAAGAAAACAGTAAATTCATCGAAAAAGGATAGCTTACTGCAAGGAATCGCCGAATAGCGAGCTTGCAGATCGGCCGCTGGTTGTCGAAGCGGTATGAACCGATCGCCAAAGTCTCCTCGTTTTGTCGGCGTGACATGAGGGGACCCGCCCTGAAATCAAATTTACAGGTAATTTGAGAAGACTGTAATAGTCAAAGGCATAAAGTACTGACCGGTGTGTAGATCTTGACTGGAGATGTCCCGGGAAAAACGTTCTGAGACAGCACCCGTCTTTCTTCGGTTGAACCCATTCTGGAATGTACGATGTAAGAAGAATCAGGATTTGAAGGAGATAATCTTAGAAAAGGAGTTTTAAATAAATGAAGCAATAAAATGGATGAAATGAAAGAAGTGCTGACCAAATATGCGATTTCACAAAATGATGACAAATGCCAATGAAGAAACTTATCCCCTCTAGAAAAGAGCGGGTTTCCCTAGGTTTTTCAAGCCTTAGAAATCATTCTAGAGCAGGGAATGGTGCCAGACACCAGTGGTTTGGATACCCCGGGATACATCCACACGTCCAAATACGATAACGAAGCGCCAGCGGGGCGGCACCTCAAACAAAGCCCCCGGGCCGTTAGTGCTCCCGATAGGTAGCCGATAGTCTTTGGCGGCTGGCCATCACTCAATCGGCCCATATTAGGTGAGGGGAGAAGGGTGGGTGGGGGGAGACGAGCTGCTCGGGAATCGATTGGGATCGCCAATGGGGCAGGTAAGTCGCGAACATGTGAGCAAGACCACGCCCCTCCCCCAACCTATAGCCGAGAGAAGAGCAGCTCGAAAATCGATACGTCCAGCCCGACTGGCCGGACGCTCCACCCCCTCTTTCTCTTCTCTCGCTCTTTGCGCTCAAGTCAGCCAGACACACGCATATACACGCAGACGCATAGTGAAGCACGAACCCGGCTGAATAGCTAGCTGGCTGGCTGCAACGCGCATAAATAGCAATCCCGTGTTAATAACAAACTTAGGCGTTCCCGCAGCTAGATGGGTAATCTAAAGGCTGAGAAATTAGCGTCTGGAAAAATTAGTATAACCGTTTAGTAAAAAGATTCTAGATGTGTGCCAAAACAAGCCCTAAAACCAGGGCCAGAGCTCTGATCGATCCGAAAATTTGTAAATTGGTGGTAAACCCAATTTTGCATCTTCAAGGAAGTTTCAACCGATTCCATCGGCTAACTTTAACATTATCGGCAAAAAATTGACCTTTCAGTCTTGACAAAGACGTTTGCCAGAATATTGAGGGCTCAATTAGCCACAATTTTTTTGTGTAAAGCTTTTTGGGTACCACGACACTTGCGCTACGAATTTTTTTTGACTGAAGACGAATTAGAGCCAGTTTTAAGGTAACAATCGGTGATACGGGGTCTAAAGCAAGAAACTACTTTGAAAAATATATCTTAACAGGCATGAAATAATTTTCTAAAGATTTGCCGGGCGCTAGGTGTCATGAAGCCGCCGTCCTACTTACGTACTAGCCCTTACTAGCAATAAGCCAGCTAAAGCAAGTAGTCGCACCGTAGTGGTCAGCCATATCAAACCACAGAGCTAGAACCAAGCGATAAGGCTTTACTCTGGCGTTCGAAACGGTTCAGCAGCCTGCATAGATCGGTCGCTATCAGCATACTGACAAAGCCAGGCGTAGACAATGGAGCGGCCCCTTCCCATGCTCCACGTATACAAGTCCTGAACGATAAGTCACAGAAATGAAACCAGACAGGAATTCAGTAAAAAACGCAGACCAAGGTCATCTAATAACAAAGTGGGTGGCTAACATAGGATCAATCGTATCGACGGCGACTCTCGCCCGGTGAACAAGAGGACCCGGCTCTGCGGATCGAAATCGGTTGTGCTGGGAAGGGCCGCGCTCCTGTGGAACTGTTTGCTGTAGGATTGGGTTCGAGAGAAAGCGTGGGGTGGGCTGTGCGCGATAACTCGGTAAATTTGAAGCGAGCACACAGATAGGGTGCAGCGCGAGCGCAGAGTCGAGGCGCCGGAAAATTTAAATGTCCACCAGCGGTCGTGGTGAGAGCGCTGGCAAACGTTTCTTGTTTGCAAGGCGATGCGAAGGGTCTAGGCTCTATGAAAGAAAAAAGGACAAAGGTGAGGTGTAAATAAAAATAAAATAAAGAGAAAACAAAATCAGCGAAAAGTAAAAATAGAGGCTACCCTATGCTCCAATGAACACCGATTTGTCAAGTGGAACCCAACGTACTACTAAAAATCACTTTTTTGCTTTTGATTTTTCGGGGGTTACTTCGGCAACCCGTATTTAACGCCCCTTCACGCCCTTTCGCGCCCTCCTGTATTTCGCGCCCCCTGTAAATAACGCCCCCTGTATTTAACGCCCTTCTGTATTTAACGCCCTCCAAATCACCACGAAAAGGGCGTTATTTACAGGCAAAAGCTCGTTTTGCAGGGCGTTATTCACAGGAGAGCGCGAAATACAGGGGGCGTTATTTACAGGAGGGCGTGAAGGGGCGCGAAAGGGCGTTAAATACGGGTTGCCGGTTACTTCAGAATTTCATGGTTTTTTTTCTTGATTTTTTAAGCCTTTTATTATTATGTATTTTTATGCTTCTTGTGCTTATTAGACATTATATCATTAGATATATTTGAACATTTAGATAGCATTGCGTTCCGTGGAGTCTCTGCGTGATGGTGTTGCAGTCAACATCAATTGCGGCTGCGAAGGTGTGTTTTCCAGCTTTTTTTGTACAGATTTCACGCATATCTACCAAGCTCTAAGCGCGCCTTTGATCGATTGAACCGCCCGGGTTGTATTTAGTATTTGCCTGATACCCTGCGTCCACAAAGAAGCTGACCCTCCCATATTTCACCCCTAATCCCTTCCCCGATGATTAATTGTGGGCGCTGCTGCTGACTCGACAGTTCCCCCCTCTGCTTCGGTATCGCATTCCGAGTGGTCTCTCCGCTTTAGGACCACTAAAATGGTCCTTAACCCGGGCGCGGCGAGTGTCCCCTGTCTCTGGGCGCTTTTTCGGAGCGTTCCCTGCCTGTTTGCGCACCCTCTACATCTTTTCCCGTCTCTCTGCGCCGTCCTATCTAGCCGGCAACCCTACAACAATTCCCTTTCCAGATGATGGATCCCGACCAGATTTTCACAAAGCAGCAAAGGATTGGCCGCGGTTCATTTGGCGAGGTTTTCAAGGGAATCGATCAGCGTACTGGCCAGGTGAGTCATTGATTTTTCCTGACGGTTTTCGTGTCCGATCAATTGATTGAAGCTCTGGAAAGGGGAAGAGCCTTGAATTTTGGCAGTAGGGCCCAAATTAGTTTGCAAAAACAACCTATTGTTCATTTTTCTTTGATTTTCATGTTTTTACATGTTTTTTCAGGTCGTTGCCATCAAAATCATAGACTTGGAACAGGCTGAAGATGAAATCGAAGACATTCAACAAGAAATCCAGGTACTAAACGTTTTACAAGGTTTTAAATATAATTTAGATCCTCAGCCAATGCGAGTCGACCTTTGTCACCAAATATAACGGGAGTTATTTGAAGGTAACTTACTACGTTCCGTATTTATAGGTCGTTTAGGGCACAAAACTATGGATTATCATGGAATATCTGGGCGGCGGCTCGGCGTTGGACTTAGCGAAAAGTGGCCAGCTGGAAGAGGCGCATATTGCCGTAATTCTGCGTGAAATTTTAAAAGTATGATGGTTACCTTTGTTTTGACTGTTTTTAGGGCCTGGAATACCTGCACTCCGAGCGGAAAATTCACCGAGACATCAAAGGTTAAGTAACTTATCTTTTTAATCGATTTTTTCAGCTGCCAACGTGCTCGTTTCCGAAAATGGTGACGTGAAGGTCGCCGATTTTGGTGTCGCCGGCCAGCTAACAGAAACGGTCAAGAAGCGTGTCACTTTCGTCGGAAGTCCTTTCTGGATGGCGCCCGAGCTGATCAAACAAGCTAGCTATGATTTTAAGGTTGTCTTTTTGCGCGTAATGGTTTATCTTTGTGTAGGTTGACATCTGGTCCCTTGGAATTACCGCAATAGAATTGGCCAACGGCGAGCCGCCCTATTCAGATCTACATCCAATGAGGGTACGTGCTAATAATACTCCCTCAAATTTCACATTTTTAGGTCCTTTTCTTGATCCCGAAAAACAACCCACCCCAACTGACCGGCGCCACATGGTCGAAGCAATTTCGTGACTTCGTTGAGGCCTGCTTGAATAAGGATCCGGATAACGTAGGGGTTTTCCTTTTATTCTGGTGAACCCCAAATTTAGCGACCGGCCGCCAAAGATCTGCTGAAGCACCCGTTCATCCGAAAGGCGAAGAAAAACTCCATTCTGACCGAGGTGATCGAGCGTCTTGCCACACGACGTTCGCGCCTCGGTTCATCCTCGGACAGTGATATGGATAGTGGGGACGAGAACGGCGGCTCTGTGAATAAATGGGACTACCCGACGATTAAAGGCGATAAGCCGGTGAGGGTTTATACCGATTTTGGCTCGTTAAAATTTCGAGTGTCGTCTGTACGGTTTTTCGTGACTTGCTCTGCTTTTTATTTTTAATCAATTTTCTACGATTTTCGAAAATAGAGGCGCAGAGTCAGCAAACAGAAAAAATTCTAGTAGTGCTCTGTTTTGATTCGAAAATTTTGCGATTTTCTCAACCAATTTTCAGCCGATCGAAGAGGCCACTGTTCGTCAACGTGATGGCAACAAGCAACGAACACCGATTCGTGCTGCTCAGCCTCAAGAAGACGACCCTAACGACACGATAAAAAAGGTTTGCCAATTTTTTTGACAAAGCCTTGTTTTAGTCCTCCAACTACGCCAACATTGCTGGGCAGATACGCGGCTTGACCGTTTGTGACGACTATCCGGAGTCTAGCAAATCCGGCAATGGACAACAATACCCACCGGTACGCATTTATCAAATTTTCTTGTATGTCCGTTTTTACAGTCCTCTCCTGGGCCCACGGGTGGCGTGACAACGATTTCTGTCGGCAGCAGCCCACCACGGAGCAATGTATGACATTATTCCTTCAGCGGAATATTTTTGTTCTTTAGAATAATTTGCCGAGCAGCAGTAACGGGTCTGGCGGCCGTTCGAATGGTTCGCAGACGCGCAGCAATGGCGCCCCGCCAAAGAAAACTGTACGAAAATTACCTTCTTTTTTTACTTGTATCTTAGGGAGCATTGGAAAATGGGCTGCTGCCCGCGCTCGAGAAGTTGCAACGTACTCGCCACGCTCACCCAGAGCTGGAAGCGCTAGCGAATGCTTTCCGCGATGTGAGTTTTGTTTTATCACTATTCGCCTAACGGTAATTCGTTTTCACATGGCTTGAAAATTACCTTATTGCCCTGGCATAGCTTGTGCTGAATTTCTTGCTGGTCTAGGCGTAAAATTGGGGAAGAAGCTAGAATTCAAAATTTGCAGCTGTTTTGTTGTGAATCGGATCAACATGGCAAAATCTAATTAAAACTTTTATTTAGCATTTTCTTTGAAAATTCCTACCATGTCCTCGAACAGAAGACGATCCTATTTTCAATGAGCTATTTGGGCTTTGAACGCCTGTAATTTTTTTCAATCAAGGCCAGTCGACATCAGAAAGCAGCAAAAAAACTCTGTACAACATAGGCTAAATTAATTGTAAAAGAAATTCGGGCTTATGTGAAAACGCATCGCGCTCCAATATTTCTGTGAATTTACCGCCCCGTTCAGGCCGAGAAACGATCGCCGGGAATCTGCGACAAGTTCATCATCGACCTGATCAGCTCCATCACCGCACCGCAAGCCAAGCCGCACATGGTGGAGGCGGCCACGGAACGGCTCATCTCAAGGCGCCACTGATTTCCCCCACATCTTCCCCCCGACTCAATTATTGCAATAATACGGGTGCATTGGCTGCAAGAAGATTCTTTCTGTGCTTGTTGCTCTGCTCTTTATGAGTGTTGTATCTTGTAAGAGCCACACTTTTGTCTGTTTTTATTCTCTGTCCATAGTTTGATCCGTTTGGCCTCCTGACTCACTTACCCGACCGACCCAGCGGCCTTATTTCATTCATTCATTCATTCATCCATTCGTGACTGCCCGACCCCAACTACTGTACTCTCGCGTGTCATCCTCGACGATATCACTTTGCTTTTGTGATAAAATTTTTAATTCGAAGAGCTGGATTTGGGAGTAATACATCGATAGATGTTATTTTCAGCATCACCGGAACAGATCTTGTTCTATGGGTTTTGGCTAACCCAACTAGAGGAACTTTTCCTATTGATTAGCGCAAAACTCGAAAATTTTGTGCAAAAACCGAAAAAAGTATTCTGGACCAAAATTGAGAATTTTTTAAGATTTTTGAAGTATTTAGAAGAATTGGTCGTTTTACATTTTTCAGCGATTTGGAACGTACAACTTTGAAGATGAGAAATTGGTCTTTTCGCAGAGATCGCGCTCATTTGAATTGGAAAATTGCATAGATAGCTAAGAAACGATTTGGGACATTTGGAAAAAGTGGATCCTCATCTCATTATTTTTTTACTACTTGCCTCGTAATTGGTGGGTTTCCCCATTCATTTTCCGAAATCTATCTTTGCAGCTATTGAACTAACATGTGTATCAAACGGAAACAAAGCGAAGATAAGCCGGTGCCGGCAGCAGCGCCAGTGGCCCCGCGGCGGAGCCTCGTCTTCGGCAAGGCCACCCACAGCAGTGCACCACCAGTAAGTTTCCGCGGACGTTTGGGCGCTAAAAGGCGGCACTTGTCAAGTCCGACGACACGACGAATAGCACGCCACATACGAATACGAACACGCAGACGAGCACCACCACCGGCCATCGGCACCGGGACTCGGAGAAGAAGGAAAAAAAGGAGAAGGAGCCCGGCCAGGGGAAGAATTCGTCGAATCAGAAAAAGGCGGCGGTAAGAGGATGGTTATTTATATGTTTTTATAGGTTTTGAGCAGTTTCTGATACTAGACTACATTTTTACAGATTTAACTATTTTTCCTGCATTTTTGAGCAAAAAGCCCAAGCGTGTGTGCTCTTTTAATAGCTAGAAAGTGTATAAAACGCTATTAAATTGTTTTATGCTTCGTTGCTGTTATAAAAAGTTATATAAAACTCATTTTTTGAGCAAAAAGCGAAAATTTATACACATTGCTTATGACTTTTAACGAAAATAAGGCGCAAAATGCTATTCAAAAGTGTATGTTTCATTATTTTGCGTCTTCAGGAAGACAGGAAAAATCGAACTACTTAAAATGTTGAAAACTCACAAATTTTATGTTTAGAAAGGCCGAACTCGAAAATCGGCGTCGAAACGCACGAAGGAGGGCACACCACCGGCCAAGAAAAAGACCACCGAGGGCGAGGAGGAGTTTGAGAATGCTGATATTGATCCAGAGGTTCGGCAGGAGAATCTGGAATATGGTTTCAATTTTTTTAGCAGCTGAGCAAGGGCAAGAAGGACGAAAAAGAGGAGAAGGAGCCGACGAAGGAGGGCGGCTCGCTCGAAGAGTACGGCTCGACGGTGCCCGACTTTGACGATGCCGAGGCGTTGAAGAAGAGGGTAAGAAAAGGGGAAACGGGTTTTTCTATAAAAACAGGAAAACCGATGATTTGGGTAAAATTTATGTGGTTCTTTAGCGTTATCGGGGGGGGTGGAGTCCTTAGGAATCATTTTCAGGAAGTGTTTTTACTATTCATAAACGTGAAAACTGGAAAATCATTGCCAAAAACACAAAAAGTAACTTTTTTAGATCTTAGAAACTTGTTTTTAGTGTTTCGCAAGACGTAAAAACTAGAGTGTTTTATTAAAATACACGAAAATATAAGGTTTTTCTACCAAAAATGTCGAATCTGACCAAAATGTCAGTTTTAGAAATTTTCTGAGTTTTCTTGACATCTTTTCACTTGAATAATAGCTAAATTTTAGTAAAAACATTTTTAAATACTTTCTATACCTTGCTACGTAGCTACGTTGCTTTTATAGACAGATCTGGCTTTTTGACCCGCCCCCCCCGTTAACGGAATAGAACCTTGAAAACGTAATTTATATTGTAATTTAGAGAAATAAAAAGGTAAAAAGAAACAATGCTCGTAGAGACAGAAGAGCATGTTGCGCGCCGACCAGACGGAAGCAGAGACTCAACTGAGCTCTCGGCCACTGTCGGCCGATACTCAGCCGAGTTCGCCGGCGGTGTGCCCGACGCAGACGCAGACCCAGACGCAAACGCACACCACGTGCGCCAGCGTCAGCCTGGCCCCGCGACGAGCCGCCGTGGCACAGTTCGGTGGGTAGGGCTCGAGCTTTTGCAGGGGCCAATGGGCGGTCAGTTGGTGAGCATCATCTTGTACATGGTGTCCATTAAAACCCTAAATTTGAGCCAGAGGCATCCGATCGGCCCTAAATTTTTACCAGCCTTGCGAACTGCGAAAAACTATGTACACGCGAATTTTTGAGACAAACTAAGGGGATATAAAAAAGTGTAGCTCAATTAAGATACGTTTTGTGGTACTTTTGCATTATCGGGGGATGTCAGGGCTTTTTCAAAAAAAATACGAAAAAGGATAGGTTTTTTCGCCTAAAATCGAATTGCAAAATTTTTTAAAGTTTTGAGGTTTTCCCGCTTGCAATTTAACTAAATTTTACGAAAAATGCTGTACAGTACTTGCTATTACGTTATGACGCTTTTTGTGCAAATTTGTCGAAATTTGCAAAAAAAAGATCGAAAACGCGCACATAAAATGCATAAAAATACATTTTTAGCGCTAACTTTTCGTTTTTACAATATTTTGCCCCGAAAATTCGCGTGTAAATAGTTTTCATAGGTCTGCGTCGCTGGTAAAATTGACAATTTTTGGGGGACACCCTGTAGGTGATCGCCCACCACTTGACTGCTCAACCCCTTGAAGCGACAGCCTGTACCAACCGGTGCCACGGCGCCTACCTAGGCAATCCCGTTTTCAGAGCAAGGAGGGCCGCGACCGGAAGAGTAAGGAGAAGCGCAACCCGCGCGCCAGCAAGGAACGGCGGAAGGACGACAAAAACCAACGGACCACCTAAACCCTTTTCCATTACACCCCCCATTTTTCGGCTTTGCGTGTATTTTGTTTAGCTGTGAATAAACGTTAAAGATTTATCGATCAGGCGCCCCAGCCGACGTTGTTATTTTTGTCGTCGTCGAAGAGTTCCTCGGTGATTCGGATCGTGTTGTAGACCTTGAAATAGACATAGTTTCGTATTTTGTTTAGATTTCTAAACACTAAAATATAGTGATTGAAATGGTTACATTTTCGTAGTTATTTTTATAGAAATTGTAACAAGCTTTCTATTAGCTGCAAATTTAGTTAGTTTCTTTGAGCTATTTTGCTTATCATTTTATGACATTTTAATCCAGAAAAGCTAATAAAATTACCTGATTGATCAAGCTGTTCGCGCGCTCGATCAGCGCTTCCGGCTCGGCCTTCGTCCGCAGCATCATTACCTGAGAATTAAAAGTAATTTGAAGTTTGTACAGCTTTTAAAGTTGAAAATAACTGAAAGCTTATTAAATTTCATATAGTAAAAACGTAACAAACCTTATGTACAAAGCTGACAGTGGCCACGGGCACAAATTTTTCATAGGCGGCTCGCACTTGCTCGGCCGTAATTGAGGTGATGCCACTTTGCAAAACCTGAATAAATGCCGTTTTGTAGTGTAGTTTTAGTTTTATAACCTTGAGAAAGTTAACTACATAATACGATTGTTTTACTTACAAGCTGATAATGATAAGATTGTAGCAATTGTGAGGTTTGCGTAGCCCTCTCCTTCGGCGTCAAATTCCAGCAAATCGCCTTCGCCAAGTCCTCGCCAAAGCAACCGGCATGGCACGCTGAAATCAATCGGTTTTTCGCGCTGATTCTTTAAAATTAGGTTTATCGGCTTTATCGATCGTCTTACATGTCCAATCGACAATTCCTGCAATCGGATGATGATCGGTGTCCACGATATCGACAAAAATGTTTGAAGAAAATGGCTCGCCGTGGACCAGGACCTAAAATATATAAAAAAAAGTACCATACAAAACGGAAAAAACAAACATAAAAGCACATCTAAGCCTAAAAATTGACGACATTATATTTTATTTAATATAGCTTATCAAAGCTATTGATATTTCCACTTACTTTATTAACCTTCAACTCGTCGCTCGCCTCATTGACCGTGTTCTCCAGATACGACGCGGCAAAGAACTTTTCTATTTTCTAAAGAAAACTTTATAGATTAAAGGCAGGATGTTTTTTACCTTGAGCCGCATCGGGTCGGCCCCTTTCGATGTGAAGAACTCGAGAATCTCGGGGAACGTGCCGGCTTCATTGGCGAAGAATGAGACGGGGAGATCGGCGATCTAAAAATTTAAAAATAGCTAAAAATAAAATTTTAGACTCACAAGCGTGGTCCACTGCTTGTCGCGCCACGATTGAGCGTGCAGGCGCGCCAGCTGGAAGAGCAGGTCCCCGACGTTTTCGCACTAAAATGGGGATTTAGGTTATTTAAAAAACCTGTCATGATTCCTCAGGGCTCTCTGCTAGCTTACCATGAGAAAAAGAAAGAGAAAAACAATACCCCTAATCCATTTCTCTCATCCTGTTGCTGCGCGTCAACTCCGATATCGTCCATAATAATTACGGCGCCCCCTTCTTCATTGCCGTGCTTCTAAAAATAGATTTTATAGTTGATCGTATATAGAATTGCGTATAAAAAACATTACAAACTATAACCAACCTTGATGTGATAAATTTTCGGCGTAGGAAAGTCCTTCAAATGTTGCAGCCAGTCAAAGGCGTTGCATTCTCGTTTGAAGAGCGTGTAGTAAAAGCGCCCGCGCTCGTCTTCCCGCGCTTCTTTATTCAGGGGTATCTGAAAAAAATAAGCCTTTGCTAAAATTAAAATTCATTTACCTTCAGAACCACCGATTTTGGTAACCGAATATCCTCACTTTCCCAGGCCATCGTCACGCGGATCACCGTCGAGGACTCGATTTCTGGAGTTTTTGATGTTTTACTTGGCTTTTAATAGGTTTATGAACTTTGTTATGGTTAAGTGAGATTATAAATGAAGAAAATGACGACTTCCTAAAGCTTGGCACCCGGAAAAGTCTAGAAAATAGCTTCTCGCCTCGATCTTCCGAATATCAAGCAGTTTATAGTTTATATTTATGAACCTGACCTTGTTTTTGAGATGTAAAACTTAGAAAATAAGTCATTATTAGTTATTAAAGCTTTAGAAAGAAGGAAAGCGCGCAAAAATAAGTCTAGCAAAAATACCTGAAGAAGCCTTCCGGTTCAGCCGCTCGGCGATCCATTGCGGTTCTTCGTGAATCGGGAAATGCTCTGCCAGCTTTTTCACGACCCATTTGATTCTAAAACAAAAACACTTATTAAATTACGTCCTAAATACCTTATTTCAGTGTTGCAGACTCGCTCGTCTTCCCCGCCAAAGCCCGTCGCGGGCACCGGGTTCGGCTCCATCGACGGCACACTAAAAGGGAAAAGATAAAAAAACCAATGACTTTTTGGATATTTTACGTACTTTTTAACCTCCAGCTATATCCACGAATTTTTTTGGAAGTTTTTAGAGGGTTTTCTGGGCTTTATGTATGTGTTGTTGGCCGAACAAAAGGGACCGGAAGCTCGTTTCGAGGTGTTTCGCGGCGACGAAACGTTTTTAGGAATTCCCTCAGTTGACTATATGACGGAAAATCTAGAAAAAAGTCAGTAGAAAGTAGAAAAAAAAAATAAGTAAATAAGTCAATCGTAAAAGCGAATCTATTACAAAAGCGGTGGATACCGACAAATAACAAATTTTTGCGAGTTACAGAGCTTAGAAGCTGCTCTAGATCCGCAAAAAAACCGGAAATACGCTTAAAAGTTTAGTTTTAAAGTTCTTAAAAGTTAGTAGGTTTTAAATGATTAAATTCAATGCGTTTTTAAGATTCTGAAGTTTCAGAAACCGGTAAAGTAGTGTTAGAAATGGCAAATATGGCTTCTTTTATCGCCAAAATGTCAAAAATTCGTAAAACTCCTACCTAGAAGACGATATAGCGTCGTCATCCTGATTCGGGAGCGTTAGGCTGGCGACGGAGAGCCGGTTGTGGTTATGGCGTTCCATATGCCGCGGGGATGGGGAGGCCGACATCGACGAGTCTTCCACCGACACGGCGCAGCCCATTTTAGAGGCGCTATAAAGAGCACATTAATGGTATTATCAGCATCAATGCGCTAAATTTAACAAGTTTAAAATGAATATTAATCAAATTTTAGCACAAATAAAGATTTTGGACATAAAAGAGAGCGCGATAGCAGCCTTGGCGACCTGCCAAAAGGCGACCACCTCGCAAAAATGACGTGCCGGCGGGGGCACACTTTAGAAAGTGCTCTCCAGCGCCACACTTTCCAAAAAGGGCATGGCCGCCGAAATCAACAATGTGACTTTTCAGGGGGGAGGAGGAGGAGGAGGTGTTGGCCCTCCACAGCTTCTCCCATCCGGTCCAGCCCCCCCCCAAGGCCAACGAAAAGCCTCAATTCGTGGAGGTGCCATTCCGAGTGGTTGCTCTGCTTTTCGGGGCTAACCGGCCAATGATTTTGGCACCTTTTCTGGCTGGGTTTCTCTGCGCCTCTTGATCTCTAGCCTCAAAACGTTGAGGTCGAAAAATCAAAAAGTCAAAAAGTCGAAGCGTGAAGACGTCAATAGGCCTGTGGATTTCGTAAGTTTTAAAGGGGCGTTGAAGGCAAGCGGCTTAAAAAAATTAGGGGTCGAAGTACGCGCTCGCTTTTAAAGTTTTTTAACTATTCCTAAACGCTGACTTTACAAATTTTATGAAAATAGAAAAACATAGAGATTTTTCGGCTAAAAATACCGAAGACACAAATATCAAAATTTTGCTAAGTTGTCGACCGTTCTTACCGGAAAAATAGTTAAATTTTACCAAAAACTACGTTACTAACCATTTCTGAACGTACACGAACTCCCCCCTCGGATAATAGAAAAGCACCTATCCACCAATAAGCGTTTAAAGGGACTGTGAAGGAAGAAAATTGCCGAAAATAAAGGCTGAATGCTAAACCATTTTTTTGTGCAAAAGGGGTTCCGCGACGCTGAAAAAGGCTTAATTTGCACCGGTGCGAACGCTAAAATGTGCAGAAGCTACCGTAATCCCACCCCAAAGATTGCTTTTGGCGCGATGCCAAAAACCTGCCATTCCTGGCGACTCTGCAAATCCCGGGGCGCCACCCCGAAAAAGCGTGAAATCGGGAAACCCGACCAAAAATTGAGGGGAACCTGCCTCGGGATGGAAATTCCCGGATTTAGACGAGGAAATGCGTGCATATGAGGTCGACGAAAAGCGGAAACGACACGACTTGGAAATGGCTCTTGGCTCCAAGTCGGGCTTCCGGTTAATGCTTGAGCTCCTCAACGGATTGCACAAAAATCGCGACTTTCACGTGGAAATGGGATGTGGCCAAGTTGGCAGGGATTTTGGGGGAATGGGGCAAGGGCAGACTAGCAGAGATTCGTTGAGGAATTGAGGGGAAAGGCAGTTTAGCAGAGATTTTTTCAGGAACGGAAAGCAGTGGCAGCTAGCAAGGATTCTTTGAGGAATCTGGAAAAGGGCAGGCTAGCAGGGATTCTTTGAGGAATTGAGGGAACGACAAGCTAGCAGGGATTCTTTGAGGAATCTGGAAAAGGGCGAGCTAGCAGGGATTCTTTGCGGAGCCGGTGAAGGTGCACTCTAGCAGAGATTTTTGTGAATGAGGAAGGAGCTAGGCTTGCAGGGATATTTTGACGAACTGTGGGAATGGGTAGGCTAGCAGGGATCCTTTGAGGAATCTGGAAAAGGGCAAGCTAGCAGGGATTCTGTGCGAAATTGAGGGAAGGGAATACTAGCAGAGATTTTTTTTTGAGGAATTCGAAACGAGGGCAGGCTAGCAGGGATTCTGTCAGAAGCTGTTAGATGGGGGCAGGCTAGCAGAGATCTTTTGAGGAACGAAAAGCAGTGGCAAACTAGCAGGGATTCTTTGAGGAATCTGGAAAAGGGCAGGCTAGCAGGGATTCCTTGAGAAATTATGGGAATTGGTAGGCTTGCCGGGATCCTTGGAGAAATTGAGGGAAGGGAATACTAGCAGAGATTTTTTTTGAGGAATTCGAAAGTAGGGCAAGCTAGCAGGGTTTCTTTGGGAAACAGAGCAATACGCTTGCAATCAGACGTCCCTGTAATTTTCAAGCAAATTTTCGCCTTTCTCGTCCCCATTTTGCACTTTAGCCCTCAGAAATGCAACTATTTCCGGACAACGGCTATAGTCACTCTTCGGCCCCCATAAATGGACACAAGCATACGTAAATTTCGCAACCCCTAGAGAACGGAAGGGCCTCTTTCTTGGGATTAGCGTTCGCCCGGGTGAATCCGTATAAGGTTGGTCGGCCAAACGGCTTGACCCACACGGGGCAGCTGCTGCCAAGAAATGTCCCTTAGTCGCGTTCGTATCGGAGTGGCGCGGATTGGTGGGTAGGTAGCTTCTGGCGGTTCCTCTCGGCTCCTCCAAGGTCTCGACAACAACGAGCTACTCCAAAAGAAGCTGCTTCGTTTTTTTTTGGAATTTTCGTAGTTCTCTTTGACTTTCTCTTATTTTCAATATTCTAATTTGTTGGTATATTGGACGCAAGATAATGCATTACGGCATGAAAATCCACCGTTTGTTTTGAATTTTTAAAGGGAGAGAGAGAGCGAGAGAGAGAGGGAGAAAGAGAGAGCGAGATTGAGAGGGAGCGAGAGAGAGAGCGAGAGCGAGAGTGTGACGTGCGAGAGCGAGCGAGAGGGAGAAAGCGAGAGAGAAAGCGGGAGAGCGAGAGCGAGCCAGAGCCACAGAGAGAGCGAGAGAGAGGCAGGGAGATAGCGATAGAGATAGGCAGAAAGAGAAAGAGAGAGAGAGGGAGTGAGAGGGAAAGAGAGAGCGATACAGAGAGAGAGAGAGAGAGAGAGAGAGAGAGAGAGAGAGATGAGAGAGAGACTGGGAGAGATAAATGCTCCAAATATTTCTGGAAGCGCGCGTCTTCTTGTTGCCCCTTTTTGTGAAGCCCGCTTCTTCTTCTTCATCATCATCTCCAGTTGCAGCGTCGGAAGTGGCGTTCCCAGCTGAAAGGTGAGCCCCCCTCACCGTTGACTGGCCCGGGAGACATTTCCCTTGTTTCTGTTGTCTCCACAAGAAACCGAAAATTCGGCACGTCTTCCGGGGCATTTCGGGTGTATCTTTTAATTCTAACTAGAATCTACGACAGCGATCCATCATTTCGGGGCCAGTACTCGCCTCTATCTAGTTTTTGGATCTAGAATCGATGGGGAAGTGTGTCCCATCTTGCTTCCCCCTCCTCCTTTGAATCCCTAAGGCTAACGAATTGACCTCTAAAATCGGGAGGTTGAGGAGATCGAGTTCGTAGATAACGTCATGCTCCTCTGGAAATAAGTGGAAACGACCTCCGCCCTAACTTCACACCTGGTTAAAGGTATCTGTCGTTTCTCTCTCGCTCTCTCTCACTCTCTCTCTCTCACTCTCTCTCACTCCCCTCTCTCTATCTCTCTCGCTCACTCTAACT
Source organism: Mesorhabditis spiculigera (assembly GCA_958295435.1). Classification (NCBI taxonomy): domain Eukaryota; kingdom Metazoa; phylum Nematoda; class Chromadorea; order Rhabditida; family Rhabditidae; genus Mesorhabditis; species Mesorhabditis spiculigera. The sequence continues at coordinate 1,882,656 of CATQJA010002709.1, read as the reverse complement.
CTCTCGCTCTCTCACTCTCTCTCTCTCTCTCTCTCTCTCTCTTTTCTCTTTTCTTTCTTTTTCTTGGTATAGCTCGCTTTCTGGTGCTCTCTAGCGCTCTTTCACTTGCTGAGTCTCTGGCTTTCTCGCGATCTCTCGCCCTGTAGCTCACTCACTTGCTTTCTCGTCTCCTCGCTTTTTCGTACTCTCGCTCTCACGTCTTAGTTGGCTGTCACTCGCTTACTCCTGTCTCTCTCTCTCTCTCTCTCTCTCTCTCTCTCTCTCTCTCTAATTCAAGTGCCAATACGTGCAAAAGCGCGATAGTCACCTAAAAAACTTTCTCCGTCATCGTCGACCCCTGTTGTGCCTCCTAAAAAGTGCCCCAGCTGCACCCGACCCATTGGGTGCCCGCAGGGAATTAGTCAGGATTCCGAGCTGGGAGGGGGATGAAGGAAGGGCCATCTGGCACCTCGTCCACCACCCTGAACCTCCATCTACTGGCACTATGACTCGGATCATGTCTAGTCTGGCGGGTAGTCTGCTTCTCTGGGTCTCTATAGGAAGAACACTATCTCTCTCTCTCTCATCTGCCTTAACTCAGATTCAGCATCGAACTTTGGCCGGGGTCAGTGATAATTCTACTGTTTCTCTGCTTCTCTACCTTTCTCGCTCCTCATCTCATTCACGCACTCACTCTCTTTCTCTCTCTCGCTCTCTCTCTCATCCTCTCTCTCTCTCTCTCTCTCTCTCTCTCTCTCTATCTGGTTCAGACACGTCAGCTGGCACCAACGCCTAATTTCCCGGGTGCATTTGATTGGCACCCCTTCCTCCCCTTCTTCTCTCTCCACTTTGTCTCTCTCTTTCTCTCTCCTTCCCACCCCATCCCCTCCTTTCAGTTATTGCCTATGCAACCGACACTTCCCCCACCCAGAACCCCCATCCTCCCATCTAAACCATGGGAAAATTCCGACCGGCTCCGATCGTCAGGGTGGAGATTTGTGGTGATCACAAGGGTTGGGAGGAATGCTTATTAGAATGGCCTAGATTTTGGTAAAATATCACGATTGTTGTTTGATTTTCAAGGTTACATCTTGAGCTAAAACTCTAGCTTTTTTCCAATGTCTCTATCTGTCTCGGCCTCTATCTCTCTCGGTCTCTCTCTCCCTCTCTATCTCCTTCCTGGACCATTTAGAAACCTTGCGAATTCCATTGCGTAACGCATTTTCATGAGTTCTGTTTTGATCAGATTCGATTTGGTTGTTAGTGCAAGAATATTGCCATCATCGGAGCGAGCGAGAGAGCGACAGAGAGAGAGAGCAAGGTAACTGGGGAATATCGTTGCTGATCATTCTATTGCTCAAACACTTGAGCCCGAGCTTTCGAACAGTTTTCAATGAAGTCTGCTAGCGGGAGAACTCGTACTTTTTCATTTTTCTGTTGTCTTCTGCTCTATTTGGGTTCCACAACTTTCCACCGAACGGTTCGGGGTAAGCGGCGGAGGCGGTGGCGGCTTAACAAAGGAGTGCAAATTCAGCATTTTTGACGGTTCAGTTGAACGATTTTCTGACGTTTTTTGCGGGGTAACGTTTCTTAGCGTACATGCCGCTTCGAAAATTCCACCGAACTTCCGTTACCTAAAATTCCGGCCGCAAAAAACCGACAACCAAAAATCCCGACGACCAAAATGCCTACGGCTAAAATACCGACACCTTGCTTATTGATTACGCTTTGATAGTTTAATCCAACACTAAAAAACTTTATTTTTAACCACTAAAATTTAAGCGTTCGTTTTAAATCGGCATTTTTCGGTTTTATCGGTTTTACCAGAAGCCTTGCCAGCCCCTTTAGACCCCGCGAAAGCCTCGCGATTTCCGCCAAAATTCACCCCCAATTCCAAGTCATTGTTTATTTATCCATTTGACCAGTCGGTCCTGGGCCCTCTTGGGCCCTGTTTGGCCCTCCCCCCGTTCCCTCCCCCCCTTGGCCTTGGTGGGCCCCACCCATCGACTCGTGAAATTGGCCTCATAGAGTAGGGGGAGGGCCCACATCGCAATGGGTCGTTGGTTGGTTGGGGCCAAGGGAGAGAGGGTCCGATTACGCCTCGCTACTCCAAACAATCGGCAAATTGCCAAGAGGGGAAAGGGAGGGCCACTTTCCCATCGGGACGCATTGGCTTGACCAGTGCTCCGAAATTGGTGTATGTAAATTTGGGTTGGGTTTTTGGATTTTTGAGCCAGTTGTGGATTTTCTTTTTTAAAGGGAGTGCGACAACTGTTTTCCAAGTGTTCGCTCCGCACCAAGCCTTCAAATAGCTGAAGTCTGATAGTCGGCGAAAGAGAGGGGGAGAGTGAGAGAGAGAGAGAGAGAGAGAGAGAGAGAGAGAGAGAGAGAGAGAGAGAGAGAGAGAGAAAGAGAGAGCGAGGGAGAGCGAAAGATAGAGGGAGAGAGAGACAGGGAGAGCGAGAGAGAGCGAGAGAGCGAGAGAGCGAGAGCGAGCGAGAGAGTGAAGACCGAGCTTCAGATACCTCTCCAACACTTCGTTTCAAAAACCCCTGCTTGCTTGCCTCCTATCGTCTTTTTACCCGAATTGCCCGACTCCTCGTTCCCGTTAAACCACCTCATTTGCATAAATCTTAAAACCCCCGCTTCGTCATTTCCGAACTCGTACACATAACACCCCGGAGTGACCACGGAGTCAATCTGGTGTAAAAATCCTCAAACGTTGGGTATTCGTTCTCTCTCTCTCTCTCTCTCTCTCTCTCTCTCTCTCTCTCGCACCCGTCCGGAAATTGGGCGGTCAACCCGGGGTGGCGGCGGCCGGGGGAATTTAGTGCCTTTTTCAGGGATTGGCTACTCGATTCCGGTGAAAACAGCCTGCCACCCAGCCGTGCTATTTTCGAAGTGTCAACTTGATTACTTTTTGGGAGGGAGTGTGGGGTTTTAAAGGGGTTGTGACATCGCGGAGGGTTCAGCTTTCCCTCCAACTCTCTCTAGCTCTTGCACCTTCTCTCTCTCACTCTCTCTCTCTCTCTCTCCTCTCTCTCTCCCACCGAGACTAACCATTTTCCCGTGCCCAAAAGCCCTAACATTTGGGCGATTCCCATTTCATATTCTATGCATGCACGTCGATCCCAGCCGCCCCCCCCCACGCCTCAAAATGCCCCGGGGGCGCAAAATGGAAGTGCCGAGGCCCGATTTTTGGGCGCTTCGAAAGTTTTTCCGGGCTTTTTCGGTGCATCAAAAATTCTGGTGAGAATTTTAGGCTCCGAGCCCCTTTAAAGTGCCGATTTTGGGTTCTTTATCATTTTGACAATTTCTTCAGCTTCCCAACACCGTTAGAAGCCAAATTTTTCCATTTCTGGCTTTTCAGAAATAAAATATGGCTTACCACATCTTTTAAAAAGATCGTTGTGGACCGTAGGGAACAAGGAAAGGAAAGGAAAGGAACAACGAAGCCAAACGGGCTGGTCCTTGACTTCCCAGCCCCTTTAAAGCCCTCGATTCCAGCAAAAAAGGCAACATTGCAAGCCGCCGGAGTGGTGAAGCAGCTGTTTGTTCGCACGGTCTCTCTCCTCCTCTCTCATGCTCTTTCTCTCGTTTGCAGGTTGTTTGTCTCTGTTCGCTTGTCCGTTTGTCTGTCTGTCCACAGGTGTCTCGAGGACACACACTCATCCCCTCCCTCCCCGCGTTCAATGAGAGCCTCACTCCCTCGGGTCGGACATGGGCCCTCAGGGCACAAATCTCACCCCATCCTGTCCCCCTGGTTTCGTTCCGTTCCATTCCTACTTGCACTTATCTATTACCTTACCTTAAAATAGGCTTATTACGATGTTGCTAGGGGGAAATCCATGCCGTCCCTGTCCCTTTAAAATTGTCTTTTTCACTTTTCGCCTTTCAAATTCCGAATCCTCCAAAATTCCCCCTCCTCCGAAAGCCCCCGCGATGAAAGGGCAATAGATTTTGGCTGATCCGCTTTTTAGGCGCGCCCTCGGCCGTCTCTTGCTCCTCCTGCTCGCTAAAAAGTGACCTCAAGGCTGGGGGTCTAAGCCGGCCGGCGCACACATGTTTTCGCTTTTTCGTGGTTGCATCGGATTTTATGGAAATTTTTGGGGTTGATTGGATTCAGAACTTCTTTGGAAACACTAGCGAGAGAGAGAGAGAGTAGGAAAGAGAGAGTGGCAGAGAGAGAGCGATGGAGATAGAGGGAGAAAGAGCGAAAGAGTGAAAGAGAGAAGCGCACAGATAAACTTTTGAGACAAAACTTAACGGAACGCGCTCGTCCGCTTTTCCACTGCGTAACTAATTACGGCCCGGCAAATCGCGTGCACGTTGCGTGTCGCATCAAAAAAATGACATAGAAATCCATATCTAAATTAGACTTCACCAGTCCTTTAAAAAGTTGGTTTTGTTCAAAAAATTCGATTTTGTGCGTCAGTAGCTTTTAGGTTTTTTAAGGGACACGCAATGCAATATTATGGACATTAAAATGCGTAATCGATTACGCAATGGAATGACGGACGCGCCTTTCGTGTGCGGGCGCGTGAAAATGCCTTGCCCGTCCCTTTAAAGTGTCCCGGAACGCCCTTATAACCCTGGGGCACACAATTAGTTAGCATGGATGCATGCGTGTGCGCGTTCCCCCTAGCAAGTGGTTATCTATTCGAAGGGGTGCTGGGCTGCTAAATGGGCCAATTATGGGCCCTTCCCTCTCTCTCTCTCTCTCTCTCTCTCTCTCTCTCTCTCTCTCTCTCTCTCTCTCCCTCTCTCTCTCTCTCTCTTTCTTTCTCTCTCTCTCTCTCTCGTCATTTGTCCATCTCTACATCCTGTTCATGTCTATGTGTAGTGGAGTGTCACGTACTCTCCGGGTCGAACCCGATCGATCGATTCGGTTCTCTCTTTTCCGTCTCTTTCTCTGTCCCTCTCTCCTCTCTCCACTCTCTCGTCTCTCTCTCTGCCAGTACTGGAGGAATTGGTTCACATTTGAATCGGCCGACCCCGGGTGGGGTGGATTTCAGGGGGGGTTTAGGCTAGATTTTCGTAGTTTGTAGTTAAACGTATTTTTTTTCTTGGATTTTTAGCCATATTTCTTTGAATGTTGAAATCTACCTGCTCCATTTTTGTGGTTCATCTTTTCTATCGCCCGCTACGATTAATACTAACCTATGCCTTGCATTATTTGCGTAAAATTGCAGTTTATTGCCTTTTCCCCACTTTAAAAGTGGTAATTTTCCCGCCATTCACTCCCCCCAATGATCCATTTCTTTCTGGCCACGCATCCGTCAGCCTGACTGCCTCATCAAAAACAAATAATTGAATCCGAAAAGATCCGGTTTTATAGCCATAAACTCGTTATCGTTATTTCCACGTTTCATTAGTGCGCAGGGGTATCGTTCCGATATCGTGCCCCCCCGGTTGATAAGGAATTTCAGCGCGTATTCGATCGATACGGGCGGTTTTCTTTGAAGCAATCACCGCTTTCTGGTCGTTATTTTTCGTTTCCTTATTTTAATGTGTAAAATTACTACGTCGAACTATATGGTCCTTTTTGCGTTTATCAAAAGAATGTTTCCTAGTTTATCATAGCGTAATCGATTGCGAAAGTTTTTAATGAGATGGACGATTTTTTGCAGGTGATTTTTGCTCTCCCGTTTTTCCTATACTTTTCTCCTTTTCTGGCCTTTTCTCGCTTTTTCATTTTTTTCTTGTATAAGAGAATTTGCCATATGGAATTGATACATTGCCCTCCCTAACCACCTCCTCAGCAGCCATATCAGTATGACAAATAGACTGCCCACCCCACCGGGGTGTCCCGGCCAATTAGTCACCCCCACACACAAATCGCCCAATTCTCAATTCTCAACTCCTTATTTCCGCCGCCTCCCCGAATTTCTGGAGTTTCCTTATCGATTTGTGGGGCAGTTTTTCTGATTTTTTCGGCCCAAAAATCTTCGTTATTCTATTTTTGCATGAGTCTCGGCTTGCTCCGATTAACTGCAAAATGTAGGAGCTTTTGCATTATCGGGGGGGCACCAGATTTTTTTACATAAGCCCGGAACCACGTAGTAAAGTACTGGAACACATTTTAGCAGTGTTTTTAAGTAGGATTTAGGCGGAAAAACGAAACTTTCAAGATTTAGAAAACTTTAATTTTTTTTGTGATGGTTTTTGGTGTATTTTAATTAAATCGCATTTTCCAGGTTTTGGTGTTTAAATGGATCTAAATTTCATTAAGATACTTCAAAAATTCTATAAATATTCTCGGTATTTTTGAAAATTATGATTATCTCTCTCTCTCTCTCCCTCTTTGTCTCTCTCTTTCACTCCCTCGCACACTCTCTTTCTCTCGCTCTCTCACTCCGTCTCTCCCTCTCTCAAATTTTCCAATTTCCCCAAAAACTTTCCGCATCGATCCACCATCATAAATGCTCGATTCTCTCCCCGTAATTTGGCGCGTCTCGGAAAGCAGTGCCAATTCCTGATGATTGGCCGTTATTTGGGGGGTTGATGGTGTGGCCAGCCAGCCGTTGTGGCCAAAGAAAAATAGAGAAAACTCTGCGTGAGGCTGCTCTGGGGGTGTCGTCTTGGGGCCCGGGCCAAGGGACACTTTTTGTAGTCATCTTTCTTTGTTTTTTTTTCTCGCGTTCTCTCATTGGCTTTGGGCCACATCGATCAACCTGGCCGGCCCGGCTGATCAGGTTGATCTTGTGGCAGAAGTAGCTTTGGCCTTTTTTAGCCGCTTTTATTCGTTAAAGGACTAGACAAGGCATTAGGGATTTTTTTACACTTTACTACACTTAACAACGCGTTCTTTTGAATTTTTACCTCACCGCGATACGCAACGCACCATGCTTTCGTCGCGGTCTGCGCGTTGCGTGTCGCTGTCACGATCCATTACGCCACGGAAAAGCGGGCTTACGCGTTGCGTGTCGCGCATAGGAAAGTCGACTCCTGCTTGCCGATTTAAAGGAACCATAAAAAGTAATATCCTGGTTTAAGGTTATTCATCTATAAAGCCCTAAAAAAGTATAAGGGAATTTGTTTGTGTGTCAAAATATAATGACGGATTTTACTAGGTGCTTCCTGGCATCATTTTCTCGTGATTTTTTTAAATTATCTATATGAGCTGCATAAATACGCAAATTAATCTCTCTCGCTCTCTCTCTCTCTCTCTCTCTCTCTCTCTCTCTCGCTCTCTCTCGCTCTCTAGCTCTCACTATCTTTTGCAGTATCTCTCTCCCGCCTCTCTCTCGCGCTCTCTCTCGCGCTCTCTTTGTCTCTACCTCGCCCCCGGCTACTTTTTCATTTTTTTTCGCGGTGACTCTTTTTTTTCTCAGCCGTAAATCAGTAAATGTGACCGTAACAACATTTTTATTTTCTGTTAGATGCAATTTAAGCAGTATTCAAATTCAGCCAACTTTGCTAGCTCGGCTCAGCTCTTGGCCAGCCCAGGCCATTCCCATCCCTCGGTCCCTTTTGGTTTGCGAATACAGGACCGGCCCATCCCCTCTTCCACTCCTCTTCCCGCCGATCCGTTGTTTGTATTCTGTCGTAGTAGGGTCTGTCGGAATCTGCCACCCCCTTTGCCCCCCGACCACCTGATAAACCACTCTGTTCCGCACCGCCCGGCGCCTTGGACAGCTTCTTCTTCTCTGAACTCTTTTTCTCCTGATTCCGAACGCCAGCAATCGATCGATTTTTGTAATTCATATTTTTAGGCGAAAACGCAATTTCAAATTATTTTTCAGCGGCTTTGATCTGATTTTTAATAAAGAAAAAGGTTCCTAATCGCAATTTCTCGTTTTTCTTTATCCTGTGGTTTTTAATCTATTTTTATACCCTCAAATTATATAAATTCCAGTTGATAAAATTTCCAGGAGTTTTTGAAATGTATTTGGCTATAAAAAACATTAAAAAAATCATTTTTTTTGGGCTAAAAATACCAATTTGAAGGTAGTTTCGGGTTGTTATTAAAATTTACAATATTTTGTAAAGTGCTGATTTCAATCTTAGTTAATCTTCTTCTTAGCTGAAGCTAAAATGGACCCAAAAAAGCTGCGAAAATTTGAAAAGGCTATCTTTTCTCAGAATTAAAAAAATTCTAATTTAAGAATTTTTTTATTAATTAAAATCAACAGATTATAATTTTTTTATATTTTTCGATGGTTCCTGTTTCCTGGCCTGAAAACAAAACCGATTAGCCATCCAATTCGCCGATCCAGAAAACAGGGCCCGCGGAAAAGCGGAAACGACACGACTTGGAAATGGCTCTTGGCTCCAAGTCGGGCTTCCGGTTAATGCTTGAGCTCCTCAACGGATTGCACAAAAATCGCGACTTTCACGTGGAAATGGGATGTGGCCAAGTTGGCAGGGATTTTGGGGGAATGGGGCAAGGGCAGACTAGCAGAGATTCGTTGAGGAATTGAGGGGAAAGGCAGTTTAGCAGAGATTTTTTCAGGAACGGAAAGCAGTGGCAGCTAGCAAGGATTCTTTGAGGAATCTGGAAAAGGGCAGGCTAGCAGGGATTCTTTGAGGAATTGAGGGAACGACAAGCTAGCAGGGATTCTTTGAGGAATCTGGAAAAGGGCGAGCTAGCAGGGATTCTTTGCGGAGCCGGTGAAGGTGCACTCTAGCAGAGATTTTTGTGAATGAGGAAGGAGCTAGGCTTGCAGGGATATTTTGACGAACTGTGGGAATGGGTAGGCTAGCAGGGATCCTTTGAGGAATCTGGAAAAGGGCAAGCTAGCAGGGATTCTGTGCGAAATTGAGGGAAGGGAATACTAGCAGAGATTTTTTTTGAGGAATTCGAAACGAGGGCAGGCTAGCAGGGATTCTGTCAGAAGCTGTTAGATGGGGGCAGGCTAGCAGAGATCTTTTGAGGAACGAAAAGCAGTGGCAAACTAGCAGGGATTCTTTGAGGAATCTGGAAAAGGGCAGGCTAGCAGGGATTCCTTGAGAAATTATGGGAATTGGTAGGCTTGCCGGGATCCTTGGAGAAATTGAGGGAAGGGAATACTAGCAGAGATTTTTTTGAGGAATTCGAAAGTAGGGCAAGCTAGCAGGGTTTCTTTGGGAAACAGAGCAATACGCTTGCAATCAGACGTCCCTGTAATTTTCAAGCAAATTTTCGCCTTTCTCGTCCCCATTTTGCACTTTAGCCCTCAGAAATGCAACTATTTCCGGACAACGGCTATAGTCACTCTTCGGCCCCCATAAATGGACACAAGCATACGTAAATTTCGCAACCCCTAGAGAACGGAAGGGCCTCTTTCTTGGGATTAGCGTTCGCCCGGGTGAATCCGTATAAGGTTGGTCGGCCAAACGGCTTGACCCACACGGGGCAGCTGCTGCCAAGAAATGTCCCTTAGTCGCGTTCGTATCGGAGTGGCGCGGATTGGTGGGTAGGTAGCTTCTGGCGGTTCCTCTCGGCTCCTCCAAGGTCTCGACAACAACGAGCTACTCCAAAAGAAGCTGCTTCGTTTTTTTTTGGAATTTTCGTAGTTCTCTTTGACTTTCTCTTATTTTCAATATTCTAATTTGTTGGTATATTGGACGCAAGATAATGCATTACGGCATGAAAATCCACCGTTTGTTTTGAATTTTTAAAGGGAGAGAGAGAGCGAGAGAGAGAGAGGGAGAAAGAGAGAGCGAGATTGAGAGGGAGCGAGAGAGAGAGCGAGAGCGAGAGTGTGACGTGCGAGAGCGAGCGAGAGGGAGAAAGCGAGAGAGAAAGCGGGAGAGCGAGAGCGAGCCAGAGCCACAGAGAGAGCGAGAGAGAGGCAGGGAGATAGCGATAGAGATAGGCAGAAAGAGAAAGAGAGAGAGAGGGAGTGAGAGGGAAAGAGAGAGCGATACAGAGAGAGAGAGAGAGAGAGAGAGAGAGAGAGAGAGATGAGAGAGAGACTGGGAGAGATAAATGCTCCAAATATTTCTGGAAGCGCGCGTCTTCTTGTTGCCCCTTTTTGTGAAGCCCGCTTCTTCTTCTTCATCATCATCTCCAGTTGCAGCGTCGGAAGTGGCGTTCCCAGCTGAAAGGTGAGCCCCCCTCACCGTTGACTGGCCCGGGAGACATTTCCCTTGTTTCTGTTGTCTCCACAAGAAACCGAAAATTCGGCACGTCTTCCGGGGCATTTCGGGTGTATCTTTTAATTCTAACTAGAATCTACGACAGCGATCCATCATTTCGGGGCCAGTACTCGCCTCTATCTAGTTTTTGGATCTAGAATCGATGGGGAAGTGTGTCCCATCTTGCTTCCCCCTCCTCCTTTGAATCCCTAAGGCTAACGAATTGACCTCTAAAATCGGGAGGTTGAGGAGATCGAGTTCGTAGATAACGTCATGCTCCTCTGGAAATAAGTGGAAACGACCTCCGCCCTAACTTCACACCTGGTTAAAGGTATCTGTCGTTTCTCTCTCGCTCTCTCTCACTCTCTCTCTCTCTCACTCTCTCTCACTCCCTCTCTCTATCTCTCTCGCTCACTCTAACTCTCTCGCTCTCTCACTCTCTCTCTCTCTCTCTCTCTCTCTCTTTTCTCTTTTCTTTCTTTTTCTTGGTATAGCTCGCTTTCTGGTGCTCTCTAGCGCTCTTTCACTTGCTGAGTCTCTGGCTTTCTCGCGATCTCTCGCCCTGTAGCTCACTCACTTGCTTTCTCGTCTCCTCGCTTTTTCGTACTCTCGCTCTCACGTCTTAGTTGGCTGTCACTCGCTTACTCCTGTCTCTCTCTCTCTCTCTCTCTCTCTCTCTCTCTCTCTCTCTCTAATTCAAGTGCCAATACGTGCAAAAGCGCGATAGTCACCTAAAAAACTTTCTCCGTCATCGTCGACCCCTGTTGTGCCTCCTAAAAAGTGCCCCAGCTGCACCCGACCCATTGGGTGCCCGCAGGGAATTAGTCAGGATTCCGAGCTGGGAGGGGGATGAAGGAAGGGCCATCTGGCACCTCGTCCACCACCCTGAACCTCCATCTACTGGCACTATGACTCGGATCATGTCTAGTCTGGCGGGTAGTCTGCTTCTCTGGGTCTCTATAGGAAGAACACTATCTCTCTCTCTCTCATCTGCCTTAACTCAGATTCAGCATCGAACTTTGGCCGGGGTCAGTGATAATTCTACTGTTTCTCTGCTTCTCTACCTTTCTCGCTCCTCATCTCATTCACGCACTCACTCTCTTTCTCTCTCTCGCTCTCTCTCTCATCCTCTCTCTCTCTCTCTCTCTCTCTCTCTCTCTCTATCTGGTTCAGACACGTCAGCTGGCACCAACGCCTAATTTCCCGGGTGCATTTGATTGGCACCCCTTCCTCCCCCTTCTTCTCTCTCACTTTGTCTCTCTCTTTCTCTCTCCTTCCCACCCCATCCCCTCCTTTCAGTTATTGCCTATGCAACCGACACTTCCCCCCACCCAGAACCCCCATCCTCCCATCTAAACCATGGGAAAATTCCGACCGGCTCCGATCGTCAGGGTGGAGATTTGTGGTGATCACAAGGGTTGGGAGGAATGCTTATTAGAATGGCCTAGATTTTGGTAAAATATCACGATTGTTGTTTGATTTTCAAGGTTACATCTTGAGCTAAAACTCTAGCTTTTTTCCAATGTCTCTATCTGTCTCGGCCTCTATCTCTCTCGGTCTCTCTCTCCCTCTCTATCTCCTTCCTGGACCATTTAGAAACCTTGCGAATTCCATTGCGTAACGCATTTTCATGAGTTCTGTTTTGATCAGATTCGATTTGGTTGTTAGTGCAAGAATATTGCCATCATCGGAGCGAGCGAGAGAGCGACAGAGAGAGAGAGCAAGGTAACTGGGGAATATCGTTGCTGATCATTCTATTGCTCAAACACTTGAGCCCGAGCTTTCGAACAGTTTTCAATGAAGTCTGCTAGCGGGAGAACTCGTACTTTTTCATTTTTTCTGTTGTCTTCTGCTCTATTTGGGTTCCACAACTTTCCACCGAACGGTTCGGGGTAAGCGGCGGAGGCGGTGGCGGCTTAACAAAGGAGTGCAAATTCAGCATTTTTGACGGTTCAGTTGAACGATTTTCTGACGTTTTTTGCGGGGTAACGTTTCTTAGCGTACATGCCGCTTCGAAAATTCCACCGAACTTCCGTTACCTAAAATTCCGGCCGCAAAAAACCGACAACCAAAAATCCCGACGACCAAAATGCCTACGGCTAAAATACCGACACCTTGCTTATTGATTACGCTTTGATAGTTTAATCCAACACTAAAAAACTTTATTTTTAACCACTAAAATTTAAGCGTTCGTTTTAAATCGGCATTTTTCGGTTTTATCGGTTTTACCAGAAGCCTTGCCAGCCCCTTTAGACCCCGCGAAAGCCTCGCGATTTCCGCCAAAATTCACCCCCAATTCCAAGTCATTGTTTATTTATCCATTTGACCAGTCGGTCCTGGGCCCTCTTGGGCCCTGTTTGCCCCCTCCCCCGTTCCCTCCCCCTTGGCCTTGGTGGGCCCCACCCATCGACTCGTGAAATTGGCCTCATAGAGTAGGGGAGGGCCCACATCGCAATGGGTCGTTGGTTGGTTGGGGCCAAGGGAGAGAGGGTCCGATTACGCCTCGCTACTCCAAACAATCGGCAAATTGCCAAGAGGGGAAAGGGAGGGCCACTTTCCCATCGGGACGCATTGGCTTGACCAGTGCTCCGAAATTGGTGTATGTAAATTTGGGTTGGGTTTTTGGATTTTTGAGCCAGTTGTGGATTTTCTTTTTTAAAGGGAGTGCGACAACTGTTTTCCAAGTGTTCGCTCCGCACCAAGCCTTCAAATAGCTGAAGTCTGATAGTCGGCGAAAGAGAGGGGGGGAGTGAGAGAGAGAGAGAGAGAGAGAGAGAGAGAGAGAAAGAGAGAGAGAGAGAGAGAGAGAGAGAGAGAGAGAAAGAGAGAGCGAGGGAGAGCGAAAGATAGAGGGAGAGAGAGACAGGGAGAGCGAGAGAGAGCGAGAGAGCGAGAGAGCGAGAGCGAGCGAGAGAGTGAAGACCGAGCTTCAGATACCTCTCCAACACTTCGTTTCAAAAACCCCTGCTTGCTTGCCTCCTATCGTCTTTTTACCCGAATTGCCCGACTCCTCGTTCCCGTTAAACCACCTCATTTGCATAAATCTTAAAACCCCCGCTTCGTCATTTCCGAACTCGTACACATAACACCCCGGAGTGACCACGGAGTCAATCTGGTGTAAAAATCCTCAAACGTTGGGTATTCGTTCTCTCTCTCTCTCTCTCTCTCTCTCTCTCTCTCTCTCGCACCCGTCCGGAAATTGGGCGGTCAACCCGGGGTGGCGGCGGCCGGGGGAATTTAGTGCCTTTTTCAGGGATTGGCTACTCGATTCCGGTGAAAACAGCCTGCCACCCAGCCGTGCTATTTTCGAAGTGTCAACTTGATTACTTTTTGGGAGGGAGTGTGGGGTTTTAAAGGGGTTGTGACATCGCGGAGGGTTCAGCTTTCCCTCCAACTCTCTCTAGCTCTTGCACCTTCTCTCTCTCACTCTCTCTCTCTCTCTCCTCTCTCTCTCCCACCGAGACTAACCATTTTCCCGTGCCCAAAAGCCCTAACATTTGGGCGATTCCCATTCATATTCTATGCATGCACGTCGATCCCAGCCGCCCCCCCCCACGCCTCAAAATGCCCCGGGGGCGCAAAATGGAAGTGCCGAGGCCCGATTTTTGGGCGCTTCGAAAGTTTTTCCGGGCTTTTTCGGTGCATCAAAAATTCTGGTGAGAATTTTAGGCTCCGAGCCCCTTTAAAGTGCCGATTTTGGGTTCTTTATCATTTTGACAATTTCTTCAGCTTCCCAACACCGTTAGAAGCCAAATTTTTCCATTTCTGGCTTTTCAGAAATAAAATATGGCTTACCACATCTTTTAAAAAGATCGTTGTGGACCGTAGGGAACAAGGAAAGGAAAGGAAAGGAACAACGAAGCCAAACGGGCTGGTCCTTGACTTCCCAGCCCCTTTAAAGCCCTCGATTCCAGCAAAAAGGCAACATTGCAAGCCGCCGGAGTGGTGAAGCAGCTGTTTGTTCGCACGGTCTCTCTCCTCCTCTCTCATGCTCTTTCTCTCGTTTGCAGGTTGTTTGTCTCTGTTCGCTTGTCCGTTTGTCTGTCTGTCCACAGGTGTCTCGAGGACACACACTCATCCCCTCCCTCCCCGCGTTCAATGAGAGCCTCACTCCCTCGGGTCGGACATGGGCCCTCAGGGCACAAATCTCACCCCATCCTGTCCCCCTGGTTTCGTTCCGTTCCATTCCTACTTGCACTTATCTATTACCTTACCTTAAAATAGGCTTATTACGATGTTGCTAGGGGGAAATCCATGCCGTCCCTGTCCCTTTAAAATTGTCTTTTTCACTTTTCGCCTTTCAAATTCCGAATCCTCCAAAATTCCCCCTCCTCCGAAAGCCCCCGCGATGAAAGGGCAATAGATTTTGGCTGATCCGCTTTTTAGGCGCGCCCTCGGCCGTCTCTTGCTCCTCCTGCTCGCTAAAAAGTGACCTCAAGGCTGGGGGTCTAAGCCGGCCGGCGCACACATGTTTTCGCTTTTTCGTGGTTGCATCGGATTTTATGGAAATTTTTGGGGTTGATTGGATTCAGAACTTCTTTGGAAACACTAGCGAGAGAGAGAGAGAGTAGGAAAGAGAGAGTGGCAGAGAGAGAGCGATGGAGATAGAGGGAGAAAGAGCGAAAGAGTGAAAGAGAGAAGCGCACAGATAAACTTTTGAGACAAAACTTAACGGAACGCGCTCGTCCGCTTTTCCACTGCGTAACTAATTACGGCCCGGCAAATCGCGTGCACGTTGCGTGTCGCATCAAAAAAAATGACATAGAAATCCATATCTAAATTAGACTTCACCAGTCCTTTAAAAAAGTTGGTTTTGTTCAAAAAATTCGATTTTGTGCGTCAGTAGCTTTTAGGTTTTTTAAGGGACACGCAATGCAATATTATGGACATTAAAATGCGTAATCGATTACGCAATGGAATGACGGACGCGCCTTTCGTGTGCGGGCGCGTGAAAATGCCTTGCCCGTCCCTTTAAAGTGTCCCGGAACGCCCTTATAACCCTGGGGCACACAATTAGTTAGCATGGATGCATGCGTGTGCGCGTTCCCCCTAGCAAGTGGTTATCTATTCGAAGGGGTGCTGGGCTGCTAAATGGGCCAATTATGGGCCCTTCCCTCTCTCTCTCTCTCTCTCTCTCTCTCTCTCTCTCTCTCTCTCTCTCTCTCTCTCTCTCTCTCTCTCTCTCTCTCTTTCTTTCTCTCTCTCTCTCTCGTCATTTGTCCATCTCTACATCCTGTTCATGTCTATGTGTAGTGGAGTGTCACGTACTCTCCGGGTCGAACCCGATCGATCGATTCGGTTCTCTCTTTTCCGTCTCTTTCTCTGTCCCTCTCTCCTCTCTCCACTCTCTCGTCTCTCTCTCTGCCAGTACTGGAGGAATTGGTTCACATTTGAATCGGCCGACCCCGGGTGGGGTGGATTTCAGGGGGGGTTTAGGCTAGATTTTCGTAGTTTGTAGTTAAACGTATTTTTTTTCTTGGATTTTTAGCCATATTTCTTTGAATGTTGAAATCTACCTGCTCCATTTTTGTGGTTCATCTTTTCTATCGCCCGCTACGATTAATACTAACCTATGCCTTGCATTATTTGCGTAAAATTGCAGTTTATTGCCTTTTCCCCACTTTAAAAGTGGTAATTTTCCCGCCATTCACTCCCCCCAATGATCCATTTCTTTCTGGCCACGCATCCGTCAGCCTGACTGCCTCATCAAAAACAAATAATTGAATCCGAAAAGATCCGGTTTTATAGCCATAAACTCGTTATCGTTATTTCCACGTTTCATTAGTGCGCAGGGGTATCGTTCCGATATCGTGCCCCCCGGTTGATAAGGAATTTCAGCGCGTATTCGATCGATACGGGCGGTTTTCTTTGAAGCAATCACCGCTTTCTGGTCGTTATTTTTCGTTTCCTTATTTTAATGTGTAAAATTACTACGTCGAACTATATGGTCCTTTTTGCGTTTATCAAAAGAATGTTTCCTAGTTTATCATAGCGTAATCGATTGCGAAAGTTTTTAATGAGATGGACGATTTTTTGCAGGTGATTTTTTGCTCTCCCGTTTTTCCTATACTTTTCTCCTTTTCTGGCCTTTTCTCGCTTTTTCATTTTTTTCTTGTATAAGAGAATTTGCCATATGGAATTGATACATTGCCCTCCCTAACCACCTCCTCAGCAGCCATATCAGTATGACAAATAGACTGCCCACCCCACCGGGGTGTCCCGGCCAATTAGTCACCCCCACACACAAATCGCCCAATTCTCAATTCTCAACTCCTTATTTCCGCCGCCTCCCCGAATTTCTGGAGTTTCCTTATCGATTTGTGGGGCAGTTTTTCTGATTTTTTCGGCCCAAAAATCTTCGTTATTCTATTTTTGCATGAGTCTCGGCTTGCTCCGATTAACTGCAAAATGTAGGAGCTTTTGCATTATCGGGGGCACCAGATTTTTTTACATAAGCCCGGAACCACGTAGTAAAGTACTGGAACACATTTTAGCAGTGTTTTTAAGTAGGATTTAGGCGGAAAAACGAAACTTTCAAGATTTAGAAAACTTTAATTTTTTTTGTGATGGTTTTTGGTGTATTTTAATTAAATCGCATTTTCCAGGTTTTGGTGTTTAAATGGATCTAAATTTCATTAAGATACTTCAAAAATTCTATAAATATTCTCGGTATTTTTGAAAATTATGATTATCTCTCTCTCTCTCTCCCTCTTTGTCTCTCTCTTTCACTCCCTCGCACACTCTCTTTCTCTCGCTCTCTCACTCCGTCTCTCCCTCTCTCAAATTTTCCAATTTCCCCAAAAACTTTCCGCATCGATCCACCATCATAAATGCTCGATTCTCTCCCCGTAATTTGGCGCGTCTCGGAAAGCAGTGCCAATTCCTGATGATTGGCCGTTATTTGGGGGGTTGATGGTGTGGCCAGCCAGCCGTTGTGGCCAAAGAAAAATAGAGAAAACTCTGCGTGAGGCTGCTCTGGGGGTGTCGTCTTGGGGCCCGGGCCAAGGGACACTTTTTTGTAGTCATCTTTCTTTGTTTTTTTTTCTCGCGTTCTCTCATTGGCTTTGGGCCACATCGATCAACCTGGCCGGCCCGGCTGATCAGGTTGATCTTGTGGCAGAAGTAGCTTTGGCCTTTTTTAGCCGCTTTTATTCGTTAAAGGACTAGACAAGGCATTAGGGATTTTTTTACACTTTACTACACTTAACAACGCGTTCTTTTGAATTTTTACCTCACCGCGATACGCAACGCACCATGCTTTCGTCGCGGTCTGCGCGTTGCGTGTCGCTGTCACGATCCATTACGCCACGGAAAAGCGGGCTTACGCGTTGCGTGTCGCGCATAGGAAAGTCGACTCCTGCTTGCCGATTTAAAGGAACCATAAAAAGTAATATCCTGGTTTAAGGTTATTCATCTATAAAGCCCTAAAAAAGTATAAGGGAATTTGTTTGTGTGTCAAAATATAATGACGGATTTTACTAGGTGCTTCCTGGCATCATTTTCTCGTGATTTTTTTAAATTATCTATATGAGCTGCATAAATACGCAAATTAATCTCTCTCGCTCTCTCTCTCTCTCTCTCTCTCTCTCTCTCTCTCGCTCTCTCTCGCTCTCTAGCTCTCACTATCTTTTGCAGTATCTCTCTCCCGCCTCTCTCTCGCGCTCTCTCTCGCGCTCTCTTTGTCTCTACCTCGCCCCCCGGCTACTTTTTCATTTTTTTTCGCGGTGACTCTTTTTTTTCTCAGCCGTAAATCAGTAAATGTGACCGTAACAACATTTTTATTTTCTGTTAGATGCAATTTAAGCAGTATTCAAATTCAGCCAACTTTGCTAGCTCGGCTCAGCTCTTGGCCAGCCCAGGCCATTCCCATCCCTCGGTCCCTTTTGGTTTGCGAATACAGGACCGGCCCATCCCCTCTTCCACTCCTCTTCCCGCCGATCCGTTGTTTGTATTCTGTCGTAGTAGGGTCTGTCGGAATCTGCCACCCCCTTTGCCCCCCGACCACCTGATAAACCACTCTGTTCCGCACCGCCCGGCGCCTTGGACAGCTTCTTCTTCTCTGAACTCTTTTTCTCCTGATTCCGAACGCCAGCAATCGATCGATTTTTGTAATTCATATTTTTAGGCGAAAACGCAATTTCAAATTATTTTTCAGCGGCTTTGATCTGATTTTTAATAAAGAAAAAGGTTCCTAATCGCAATTTCTCGTTTTTCTTTATCCTGTGGTTTTTAATCTATTTTTATACCCTCAAATTATATAAATTCCAGTTGATAAAATTTCCAGGAGTTTTTGAAATGTATTTGGCTATAAAAAACATTAAAAAAATCATTTTTTTTGGGCTAAAAATACCAATTTGAAGGTAGTTTCGGGTTGTTATTAAAATTTACAATATTTTGTAAAGTGCTGATTTCAATCTTAGTTAATCTTCTTCTTAGCTGAAGCTAAAATGGACCCAAAAAAGCTGCGAAAATTTGAAAAGGCTATCTTTTCTCAGAATTAAAAAAATTCTAATTTAAGAATTTTTTTATTAATTAAAATCAACAGATTATAATTTTTTTATATTTTTCGATGGTTCCTGTTTCCTGGCCTGAAAACAAAACCGATTAGCCATCCAATTCGCCGATCCAGAAAACAGGGCCCGCGGAGGAAACAAGAAGTGTCCGATGTCCGGAATGGGGATGAGTCACCCCGTTCCACCCTCTCTCTCGCCCTCTGTCTCTCTGCAATCTCACCGCTCTCTCGCCCTCTCCTATTGATGTCCACTACTCCACCCGTCTTCCAGCTGGCTGACTAACACACATACCCTGGCTTTCTCTCTCTCTCTCTCTCTCTCTCTCTCTCTCGCTCTCTCGCCCTCTCAACACCCTATATTTCATCCGTCACCGGAGGTGCGCGCGTAACAATGTGTGTGGAAATAGCTATTTATATAGAATGGTTTGATTTTCATTATTTGACAACGATTGACAGGTATCTCTGTCTTTCTCTCTCGCTCTCTCGCTCTCTAGCTCTTTTTAGGATTAGCTTCTTGTTCTATTTTCCTCTCGCTCTGGCCCCTATGTTTCTCTCATGCTCTCTGCCGTTCTCGCTCGTTCTCTCTCTCTCTCTCTCTCTCTCTCTTGACTCTCTTTGTTCCTCGATTATTAACCAGTTTCCCCCTCGATCCATATCCCGGAAAATCCGCAGGTCGGGAATTTGCCCTGGAGGTATCGCTTCTGTTTTCTATTGACTTTATGACTGGTTCTGGCTTGGTTTTGACGATTACTCCTCTTTCCTCTCTCTCTCTCTCTCTCTCTCTCTCTCTCTCTTTCTCTCTCTCTTTCTCTCTCTCTTTCTCTCTCTCTCTCTCTCTTTCTCTCTCGCTCTCTCTCTCTCTAGCTTTTGTCGGGATTAGCTTCTTGTTCTATTTTGCTAACGCTTTCGCCCACTATGCTCTCTCACGGTCTCTCGCTGTTCTCTCTCTGTCTCTCTCGATCCATTTATCTCTCGTTCTCGCGCCCTTTCTCGATTTCGATATTTCTCGCGCTCTTTCTCTCTCTATCTATCGGATTTTAATCTATTTTTTTCAGAAGCCACGGTGATGCCCAAGAATCTCTAGAATATCGTCAAAACTCGCTCTCTAAAAGTTGCCTGACTACCGTAATCTTTCTACTTACGCCATGCCCAGCGACATGAGCACCCCCAAGGAGAAAAAGGCGGTAAGTTGGAAGCTTTTTAAGGCGTATGCCAACCTTTTCCAGGTGAAAATCCGGAACCTTTTTGGCCGGATATTCTCGCCATCCGATAAAACGGCTGAGATCTCGCCGAATAGCGGGGTGTCGATAGGAAAGCCGTACAATACAGGTATGGAAATTTTCGAGTACGTTACATTACTTTACTTTGACAGTACACCGAATCCACGTCGGCTACGATGGGCAAAAATTCAGCGGGCTACCCCAGCCGTGGATGGACATGCTGTTGAGGGATATTAGGTACGGTAGCTGGGGTGGCGGGGGGGAGGGGTGGATTTTAAAGGGACTGGAAAGCCACGGTTTCTGCAGATTTATGGAGTTCTGGGAAGACTGAAAAGGTTCTGGATTTCCGGTTTCTTTAAGTTTCTTAAACAGCGCTTTTAAAGGGATTGAAAGGCAGAGTTTTTGGTTTTGGGAAAAGCTGCAAAATTTCCCGGTTTCGTGCGCTAAAAGTCTGTTAAATCTGGTTTTAAAGGAACTTGGAAGGCAAAATTTTCGCGGATTTATCGATTTTCCGAAAAGCTGAATTACATTATCACCTTTCATTTTCAGCCTTGCCGACCAGAAGAAAAACCCCACCGCCGTCGTGACCGCTCTTAAATTCTACGCCGCCAGCCTCAAGGAGCACGAGCAGGCCAAGTTCATGACGCCGAAAAGTGGGTTTTTGGCGTCCTTCTTGGTGTCGCTGTCCCTTAAGAGCAAAATCTGCGCTATCGTGACAGTTATGGGGCCGTGAGCCCCCTTAAAAGATCAAAACCAACAAACTACAAACTACAGCTCCAATTTTCAGGCGTATACATGGCCTCAGATGAGGACGACGTCGACATACAGCTCGACGGCCAGGTCACTGAACATCTACGGGCGTTGGATGTGAAATCTCGTAAGTTTTTTTGGTCTGTATGGCTTGGTTACGGTAATATACTAATAACTAAAATACACAAATATAAAAAAGCTTACAGTACGTATTTATAACTATAATTGTACGATTTCAGCCTCCTCCTCGAGCAGCACCCGAAGTGTCCCCAGCTCCTCCACAAATCCCTCGCTCTCGGAAAGAGACGTAGGTTTTTTTGTGTGGGTTACGGTAGTTTACGGTAGTAAAATGCCGCAATTCACAGAGTTACAGCACTATATTAAAAACGTTTTTAGGCCCCTAGCCCCGCCCCCGCCACAAATGGATCATCTCCAGTCCCGCCACCCGTCGCGCCGAGGTCCCAAAATAGGAGGGAACCCCCACCAATCCCACCGCAAAGGCACGAGCGGAAGGTGAGGATTACGGTAGTTAGGGAGGCAACTAGCAGTGATCCTTGGGGAAATTAGCTAAATTCTGAAAATGCACAAATCAGCAGTTTTCGAAAAAAGGTCCCTGCAACGCTCGAGAGTTTTTGGGGTTTTTGGGGTTTTTGAGTGTTTCAAGAAGTTTCTTGATTTTACGATCCCGTTCAGATCACTAGCATACTGTAGCCTGGGGGGCTTGCTAGTCCCAGGTATTTGAGGAAATTTTTTAAACCTAGGAAACTACGTGAATTTTTAGTCTTTTCGGCGAGTTGCCAAGCTTTTTGGGGTCGGATTTTGACTTCTGCGTTCCTTTAACGTTGCTGGATTACGGTAGTTTTGTAGGCTAGCAAAGATTCTTGGGGAGAATCGAGCCATAATGAACCAAAATCAAAAATTTTCCAGACTTTGAGGATAAATTTTTCAGGCTAGTTTTCAAATTTCGCCGGATAGATCGACCAGTGTTTTCACTTCCCGGTCCCTTTAAACCCGTGTTTTTCCAGTCAAACGGCTCCTCCGAACCGGAAGCCATCGCCCCAACACTCCCCGTAACAACGGCAGCAGCAGCAACACCCCCAGCCGCAGCCGCCATCAAGCCACCCCGGGTCCCGCCGCGAATTCCGCCCAAACCCGCGGTAAGTCGAGTTTTAAGCTCTTTTTTATTTTTACGGTCTGTACGCTACAGTACACCTTACGAGCACCCTAAAAATCACATGGAAAAAATTTGCTTGCGCATAATGTTTGTCCGCATCTTCTCCCTTCTATCGCTGGCTCGCTGTTGCGGCTGCTACCGGCTCGTTTTTCCTATGTGTCGTGTCGAGCTATTATTTTCGGTCGGGAATTAACGTAAAATTAGCATAAAAAGAGCTTTAAAACTACAGTAATCATACCAGGATTGTGCTTAAGCATTAATTTATTAGCGAAAATTTGAAAGTATAAAAATTTCGAAAAATTCGGGTTTTTAGAATTTTTAAAATCTTGTTATTTTGGGAATCCTGGGCTTGAAAAACCTGTTTAAAATACAGTTATCAGGCTATCAAACCGTTATAAAAATAAAAAAAATCAGGCATCGAAGATTTTAAAAGTTCTAAAAATCAAAAATTCATTTTTGAGAGCTGAATATTTTGGATTTTTACTGGGGATTTAGCCTATCGAAATACATATTAAAATACAGCAACCATACCAGGAATGTGCTTTTTAACAAGTAAAAAATGACAAAATTTAACCAAAAATTAAGATTTGGAAAAATTTGAATTTTAACAGTTTTTCAAATTACGGGATTTTCTCAAATTTTAAAAATTTTTGACAGCCGAATTTGCATCGAAAATCTCTTCAAAAATTCCTTAAAGTCCCTGGTACTTCCTTTTTCTTGCGCCCCTAGCCTAACCTAGCCGTTTGGTGCACAGGGGTGAGACGGGGCGATAGGCCATTTGCGTAGTCTTCCCCCTCCCCCCATTCCGCGAGACTCCCAATTGACAGTAGAGGAGAAGACAACTCACAACTGATTACTTCTTCCCCCTTCCCAGAATCGACAATTTACGACCCGCCCGTTCTCGACACTTTGCTGCTGCTCATCGGTTTTTTGGGGGGTGGATTCTTGTGCTGACTAGGATACTAGAGATTTCTCACGTTCTCGGAATTCCTTTAAAGAAAGAATATGGGTTCTCTTAGCGTTGCGGTCGCGTTGCGGCATTCCCATAATTTTTGGGTACTTTTGCACTATCGGGGGGGGCTGTCCGAGCGAAGACAACCTTTTCTTTTGTATCAAATTTTTAAAATGTGGATAAAGCACTTTTTAAACCGTTTTAACTTTCCAGAAACGGAAGACCGTAAATATTTCAATCAAAAAAATGACAAAAATATCGATTTCCCGAACAAATAATAATGTCGATTTTCGACAAAATTTAGAAATTTCCAATTTTAAAAAGCTTTTAGATAGTTTTCCATCTTAAATATATACCTAAATTTTACGAAAATATCCTTAAACAATTACTATTTGTTATGCCATTTCTATTTTCATACAAAAAAGTTTCGGAAATTCGAAAAAATCCTTAGAATCCTCCGACTTCACAGCCCCGTTAAAACCGGAAACCCCCGGCCGCTAAACCCTAAACAACGCTGCGTCACAATGGCACGCTACGTCACGCTCCAAATTACCGTAGAGCTGCCGTTCCCGGGGGCACATTTTAGTAGAACCCCCGGGCCGGTGCGTGGCCGACTTTGGCAAAAAACTGGGTTTACGGCAGTCCGATACGGTCATCAGCGCGTTCCCCCAGGCGGGAAAGTTGCCAAAAGGGTGCGTTTTAGCAGCCAGATGGCTCATTTTGAGCGTCCGATCGCGGCGTTTCCGCTTTTTCTTGGTGTTTTGAGGGTTCTACCGTACCTTTCCGGTCCCTTTAAGGTCGATTTTCTGAGGGTTTTTTGGCTTCTTGGCGATTTTACCGTAATTCCGAGCACCGCTAAAACTTGTATTTTATCATTTTAAAGCAGTTGTAGGAATTTTTGGGACTTTCCGACCCCCCTTGAAGTAATTTTTTTCGTGTTTTTTTAGAGATTTTGAAATTCCTTGAGCCATGAAACTGTTTTTGTAAATTTTTCAGTTTTCTGACTTGCTGGGACCTTTAAAGTAGTATTTTTACGTTGTTTGGCGTTTCTAGAATTTCGCCGTACTTGCCTGTCCCTTTAAAACCACCCCCTTGCAACGCCATTTTGCAAGAAAGCCAGTTTTTTTTGGTTTTCGCCCCCGATCACTTTCCCCTCCGGGCCGTTCCACCGCACAACAAAAAACATCCTCTCTCTCTCTCTCTCTCTCTCTCTCTCTCTCTCTCTCTCTCTCTCCCTCTCTCGTTCTAAAAGGCCCCCCTTGTGGCGATATGCAAATACTGTATACGCGTGTGTGTGTACGCGACTGTACAATGGCCATCACGTTGTCGATGGGATTCTAAGGGATTCTAAGAGCGTTCTTCGCTTCCAAAGGCAGACACACTTCCTCGTTGGCCTTGGTCGGCCACAGATGGAAATTTCCTTCCCCCGGCGGAAAATCGCCCACTTCAAATTGTGGCGTCTCGATTCCCCTGACTTTTTTGCCAGTCTGCCAGCGACCCCAATTTGGCACACTTGAACCTGGGGGAGATTGAGATTGCGATCTCCGGAACGAAACTAGCAACACCGATCTCACCCTGACACTTTGGCTTTTGGACCGGATTTTGCCTTCAATGGCCCTTTAAATTGGGATTGAATTTTTTGAAGACTTTCTTGTAGTTTGTCGATTATAGTTTTGCGTTAATATTTGATTTTTGAAAAGGAAGCTTGAAAAAGAAAAATCCTAATTTTCACAAAATTGGGAATTCTAGCTCCAATTTCGCAATTTTTGAAGATTAAGAAATTCTTTGCCTTTAACAGACCGTGAAAATGACTTTATTTGAAGAACTTAAACTCTAGACGTTATTTCTAGACAAATTAACCTATTAAAAAGTTTCAATTTGAATATTTAAGGGGACAATTTTTGCCTTCAATGTTCCTTTAAAACTATAGTCTCTAATTTTTGGTTTCCCTAAGTCTACACTGCCGTAAATTCGCTTTTTCCGTCGCCTTTTCCGGTTCTGGCAACCTGCCAATCCAGCGATTTCTAATCCAATTTCCCGATTTCAGCGGCTCGCTTTTCTTTGGAAAATTCAGCTTTTGCGCGAAGTCTGTTACGGTCTAAATTTTTAAGCGTCGCTCCGTCTGCTTTTCTCGATTTTCTGGGGTCTTAAGACGCGCAGGGTTCAAAACCTGGGCCACTTTGCGCAGTTTGCCCATCAGCTTTCCGGGGGTTTCCCGGTCTCACCTCTGAGTCGAGAAAAATTCCGCCTTTTCTCGCTCCAAATCTTGGTGATTTCTCTTTGAAAACGCTCCATTTCTCGCTTGCACTTTCTTTAAAAAAATTTTTAGTTTCGAATTTTTTGGGTTATTCTAATTTTACAACCATTTTCGAGAAATGTTGAGGTATTTTTTAGCTATTTCCGGGCTAAAAAAATCTAAATTTTGCTGGAGAAAATTTCAGGGTTTGCGCCTGTCAGTAGTTTTGTCGAAACCCTTGGTTTCTAGCTTATTCGGCCTATTCAAAATCGAAATTTGACTATGTTAATTTTTACGAAATTTCGAGCGATTTCGAATATTTCAGGCCCATAAAAAAATTCAAATTTTGCAGTATTTTGTGATTGGAAATATCCCTAAAACTTTACGGGATTCCGGTTTGCCAGCCGGCCCAGCATACGGCATTAGATTAGACGGGGGAGAATGGGGTGGGAGGGGGAGTCTGACTATCCGGCTGGCTCTCCTCTGTCTTCACTTCCATCCATCCAACACCCTCCGAAGCGTCGAAAAAATGATGCTTGCTAGGTGTATCTCTCTCTTTCTCTTTCTCTCTCTCTCTCTCTCTCTCTCTCTCTCTCTCTCTCTCTTCCCCATTACTCTACCTATCGAAACAAGGAGGCTTCTCCCCCCCCGCCCAGGCCACTCTTTCACATTAACTTTTTTTCACACACAGCCTGCCGGCTATATTCTGCCCTCACCTTCACTCATTTTCCCACTACGGTAAAGTGTCCATTGTTTAGGGGCAACAGACTTTGAACCCTGCGAGAATAACACCACCTTTCCAAGCGTCTTCCTATGAATTTTTGCCCTTATCTTTATTATTTTTCTACCTCAAGCCTAATTTTTTGACATTGCGATGCAATGCGCGTTTTTTAAGTTATAATTAAGCTATTTATAACATTAAAAAATGGGAAAAATCGCCTCGAATCTTTTATAAATGAAAATTGGCATTTCCCCCCGTTTTACAGTGATGTTTATCGTGATTTCTCTATTTTTTTTGGCAGATTTTTGCTTTCCGCTAGACCAAAGTTGAATTAAACGTTCTATAAAAATTACTAGGATTTTTATGGCTTCTTTTTTGCATAAGTCCCGGGGCTAGAATAGCTCCCGTGATGGCGTCACCGGCCCTTTAAAAGTACTTTAATGGCAAACTATGGAATTTTCCCTTATGGATTGCTATAGATTTCAGCGCGCAGCGACACGGAACGCACTCGTCCGTCATTGCATTGCTTAATCCATTAAGTTTTCTGGCGGCTACGAGGCGGATCCGTAGCTTAAAGCGGCGCGTCAAATATCCATAGCCATGCTTGTCTTGCTTGTCCCTTTAGCCCCCAAAAAACCGAGCACGAGCACATATTTTTACTTATTTTCTCTGCATTTCCTCATTCCTTTGTTGGCGTCATCACATCACTATGATAATGCCATATAGATGACCCCAATATTTGGCATTGACGGCCCGAAAATTTTCATTGCAAACGGGAGGGGTAAAGCCGAAAAACACACACAAACGAGCAGGGGATCGTTCTCTCTCTCTCTCTTTCACTCTCTCCCTCTCTCTCGCCGGGGATGACCTTCGAGAATGCCCGCAGGCTATACCCACCCCCCACCAATCAGCTTCTTCACCCCGAATGATAATTGACAGCGGGGGCGAGCGGGGTAGATTGTCTGCCAATCGGTCTCGCCCCCTGTTGTCTATATGGTTTACCGTTTTTCGAGGGTTTAAAGGGTTTTAAAGTAGTTATCATTCTCTCTCCCCCTTTTCTCTCTGTCTCTGTCTCTCTCTCTCACTCTCTGTCTCCCCACGTCTCTCTTGTTGTAAAATCTGTCTTAAATTAACCGGGAAATCACCATTTTTATTTTTCATATTTTTTCATATTTATTTTTCTCTACGGACCTCTCTTGCTCTCCCTCTCAATCTTTGTCTCTCTCACGATCGTTGTCTCTCTCTCTCGCTCTCTCTCTCTCTCGAAATCTCGCACCCATTATTATAGCCCGCGAAAAGTAGGGCGGCCTCCAAAACGAATCATCGAGCTCCCGACTTCTTGGCTCTTTTTCAAAATCCACCCTAGGTACTGTAGTTTGCATGTTTACGTACTTTATTCCGCGCCTTTTTTACTATTATGGCAATTTACCAACAAAAAGCTCCCAGCTGCTTCCCCCCCCCCCCAAATTGGGGAAAAATTCCGGAGAAAATACGGAGCGCTCAAAACGGCCCCACCCCGGCCATCATTCCCACACCCCTTTGCTGACCTTCGACAATTTGAGATGGAGAGAGAGAGAGAGATAGAGTGAGAGAGAGAGAGCGAGAGAGAGAAAGAGAGATAAGGCTCACATTCAGCACCCATCTGCGGGGAGCTGGTGCTCCTATGCTCTTTTCCACGTTTCTTGCTCACCTTCCCGAGAGGTGACGCTCAGACTAGACGCCCGTATTTTCTCGCGCTCCTGATTGTCGGGCTTTTGGTTATGATTGATGGTAGAAATTCCTGAAGCTGGAGCGTTTTCAAGGTATCTTTCTCACGCTCGTGCTCGTTCTCTCGCTCGTGCTCGTTCTCTCTCTCGGTCTCTCTCTCTCTCTCTCGCTCTCTCGCATCCAGACGACCAAAAATCGCACAGCCGCGCTGTTCGCACGTATTTACCCCCGGCAAAATTCCGGAACACTCCGCGCGGCGAACAGCTGAGGGGGGGGGGGCGGAACGGTAGAGGGGGGTTTGGTAGGTGGCGGTGTATGTTAGCTTTCAAGTCAAGCCACAGCACACCCCCACGAAACCGGCCACCCCGATTAGGGGGAAGAAGGAGGGGAGGAGGAGAATACATACACGAACGGCATCATCGTCATCTCCTCTTTCCTCTTCTCTTGCTCTTTCCTCTACCTCGTTACCCTGAAGCCCCTAGGGGGAGCACCAGCTTTTTCAAGGCCACCCACTGATTGAGTCGGTGGGGGAATTCGAGTTTTTTTTGAATGGTTTCGGAGGGCTTGTTATCTCTCTCCATCGACTGCCTCTCTTTCTCTCTCTCTCTCACTCTCTCTCCCTGACTATCGAAACTTGACTTCAATGGCCCTTTAGACAATTTTTAACAGTTTTTTTGCGTTTTCAAACCTTTTTGCTCTTTTTGAACCGGTTTGAGCCGTCATTCTCTTCCTTCTGAGCTCCAACTCGAGCTCCCCATGCAAAATGAGGTCACTCACCTGGCCCCCGGCCAGAGTTTTTGCTGCACAAGTTTTCGTGCGGCCATCTGCCGGCTGTAAGGAGGCGTATTTCGTACTCAGTTTCTCAAACGGGCGAATTTGCGATATCTTGCTAGCTCTCACTTTTTTTTACTCTCTCTCTCTCTCTCTCCCTCTCTCTTTATATCGCTCTCTCGCTCTCCCTTTATCCCTCTCTTTCTCTCCGTTTCGCCAAATTTTTTGCTCTTTGCATTATTCAGCTTCGTAGCAGCTTCAACTCGTCCCCAATTCAGCCCCCATCCCCCCAATCACCCTGGAGCCTCCCGATACCCCGTCCCGAGGAGTGTAGCGTCGCTCACCCGGCCAGTCCTCAACGGCCCTTTATCCCCTGACCATGTTCGACTCGTCGCTGAAAGCGCCGACATTCAGCGTGCTGTCCCCGTGGGCATTTTACATCAACCACATCAACAATGAGTTCATGGTGCGTACCGGAGTGGTTACTGTGGATTCTGACTTTAATGGGCCTTTAAAGCTAGAAAATTGGTTTAAAAGCCAACACAATCCTGGTATGGTACTGTATTCCGGTTTTACGAAACTTAATAGGTTACAAAACTTTTTACAAAAAGTTTAAAGAAAAAAAAATGGTTTTAAAGGAAATCGTAAGGGAAAAAATGTCGTAATCTATTGTTAAAGTACGATAATTACGAAATTACGGTACCGCAAAGCCTTAAAAATATGAATACTTTATTGGCGAAATTCTGCTAATTATGGCCGCATCTTTATTTATTCTTGCCGGATTACTGTAGCCAGGTTTACTGCAGATTTAGGCTTACAAATACCTTTAAAATTATTGGGAAGGGGATGCTTACTGTAATATTGATATCTAATTAACATATTTGAGGTTTTTCTCACGGAAACTGTAGATTCTGACTTAAATGGTCCTTTAAAAATGTTCGAAAAGCGATTTTTTGAATTTTTTATTAGCTTACGGTAGCTAGGTTATTGTAGCGCAGTTTTAGCTTTAAACTGGTGTTTTCCATTAAAACCAGGTTCCAAAATGATTTTTGAAAAATCTAAAACAGAATATAAAATGGTCTTTTTTCCTTTTTTTTGTTCGATTACGGGAATGAGGTTACGGTAATGATGTTACGATAGATTAAAACTGGCGAGTTTCTTTAAAATTGGATACCGAAATGAATCTAAAAAAATACAAAAATCCCAAAATTCCCCGGTGTATGGTATTAGGAATTTCTCTCGATATTCTGGCCTGTGATTGTGGTGTCTCGTTTCAGCACCTGAAGCAGTCTTCATCAACCGGCTTGGCTGGTCCATTGAGTCAAGTGGCTGTGAAGACAGTCCATTCCGATCAGAACTCCATCGGCCACTCCCTTTCCAACGGAAGTGTCGCCTCAACCACATCAGATGACGTCGACCCGGAACAGCCGAGACACTCCAATGTGAGTCCGGAAATATTGCTTGTATTGAATGTACGGTGGGCTACGGTAGAGTACGGTAGAGTACGATCGACTACGTTGCATTACGTCAAACCACAGCAAAGCCGTAATTTTTAAAATTGTTAAACGATTTTTTATAAAGTTTTTGATAGCATATTTGGCAATTGTTAGATAGTAATAAAATTCATCCTATTTGATCCTGATTTGCTGAATAATTACCGTAGTTTTTTTACCTTTAAGATACACTACGAAATTCTGACATTTTTTACAAAGTTCAAATTTGCATACTTTTATAATACTTTTTCCTGGCCTTTGTAAATAATAAAAGCCATTAGCCTTTGCCATGTTTTGAATTAAAATTACCGTAATGTCTCGCTTATAAATTTTTATAAATCCGCAAAATGTTCAAAACGTTGAAATGTTTCATTTTCCAGTAAAAATTATAATTGTTAGAGGTTTTATGATAAACTAGAAATAGGGTTTTAAGCTTATTAAGTTGCATCGAAACTATAGAAAAATATCATGTTTTGGTGAATTGGTAGTGTGTTTGCCGGTCATCCACAAGGCCAGGGTTCGACCCCCGGCCGTGGCAAATTTTTTGCTTTTTGCGAAACTTTATGTTTTTCTCCGGCTACCGTACCCTGCCGTACCCTACCGTAACCCGCCGTACCCAATGCCTGGCTTAAACAAATCGCTTTGCCCGAATGTGCCTGTATGCTTCGTACCCGTTGTCAGCAAAAATTATTTAATTAATTTAACAAAAAGTAAATAAAGTTTACAAAGTTTTTCAGCTGATACTAACACGTCAGCAGTGGCTATTGACTTAAAATTTAAATAATAAACTTTCTGCCCTTTTTATAGAAGGAAAACTCGGAGAAAGTTGGTGCTCAGCAGAATGGGCGGCTCCCGGCGGCGCCAAAAGACGAGAACGAGCCGGTGAGGGTGAGGAGCCAGCCGAAGGAGCAGAAGGCCCAGGCTCACAGCCGGAAAATGAGCGATGGAGAGGTGGGTTTTGGAGGGGTTTAAAGGGAATGAGAAGGCAGGAAACCCATAGATTTTGACTTCAGTGTTCCTTTAAACCAGGGATCCGACTTCACTGGTCCTTTAAAATCGAATTCTATGCTTCAATGGCCCTTTAAAGATAGATTCTACACTGTTATCGCCTTTATCAGCAGCTTAACGGGACTAGGAAAACAGTAATCCAGAGATTGTGACTTCAGCGGTCCTTTAAATCAGGAACCTGACTTCAATGGCCCTTTAAAATTCAATTCTATGCTTCAATGCCCCTTTAAAAACCGGGATTACCCTCCCATAGCCTTTATTGGCGGTTCAAAGGGATCAGGAAGGCAGAAAATCCATAGATTCTTACTCGGATGCCCGTTAAAAGCAGACACTACGCTTCAATGGCCCTTTAAAATGTCTTTTTAAACTATTAAAACGTAAATTCAAAGCAGAAAACGACAATTTTTAGGTGCTGGAAGAGCTGCGCCAGATCGTCAACCCCGGCAACCCGCTCGACAAGTACGAGACGAAACGGCAGATTGGCGTCGGGTAAGGGATTTTTGTCGCCTGAATTCAGTTCCTATTCAGTGCCTCGGGTACCGTATTCGTGGCCACGCGACGGGGATGTCAGGATGTGGTGGCCGTGAAGAGGATGGCGTTCAAGTCGCAGCCGAAGAAGGAGATGCTCTTGACTGAGATTAAAGTCATGCAGCAGTATAAGCATCCGGTAAGGGAGAGAGAGGGGGAGAGAGAGAGAGAGAGAAAGATACCTAATAAAACCCGATTTTCAGAACCTGGTCAACTACATCGAGTCATACCTCGTCGACGCCGACGACCTCTGGGTGGTCATGGACTATTTGGAGGTAAAAATTCGATAAAGTTACGCTTTTCTACCGTAATCAGGAGTACGGTACAATACAGTAAGATACGGTACGCTACAGTATGGTCTCGTACAGTACGCTATAGTGTGTGACTGTACGAAAAACGCCGACGCCTAAAAAACCACCCACTCCTAAAAATGCATATCTAGGGCGGAAACCTGACCGATGTCGTCGTCAAGACCGAGCTGGACGAGGGTCAAATCGCGGCAGTGTTGAGGGAATGCCTACGAGCACTTCACTTCCTGCACGAGTACGTTTCGCTACTAATGACCATTTTGAAGGAACTCGCAAGACAAGCAAAAAACACGCTGAACTTCTACTTTCAGGCACTCAATCGTGCACCGCGACATCAAGTCCGACAATGTGCTCCTCGGCATGGACGGCGCCGTCAAGCTGACCGACATGGGCTTCTGCGCCCAGATTCAGCCCGGCAGCAAGCGGTGAGCATTTGGGAATTATCGTAATTGGGTGTGTTTTAGTGATACGGTGGTCGGGACACCCTATTGGATGTCGCCGGAGATCCTCAACAAGAAGAAGTACAACTACAAGGTCGATATCTGGTCACTGGGGATTATGGCGCTGGAGATGATCGATGGGGAACCGCCGTATTTACATGAGACGCCTTTGAAGGTATGGAATCGAGCTACTCTCTCTCTCTCTCTCTCTCTCTCTCTCTATCGCTCTCCGCTTTTCCAAATTTGGATGGCTCTGAATTGTTCGCCTTGGACGAACGTCGTCTACTTGTCTCGCTCTAGCTCTCTCTCTCTCTCTCTCTCTCTCTCTCTCTCTCTCTCTCTCTCTCTCTCTCGCTCTATCTCTCTCTCCCTCTCTCTCCTTATCTCTCCATCTATTTCTCTCTATCCCTTCCTTTCCAGGCCATCTACCTGATCGCCCAAAATGGCAAACCCGAGATCAAGAAGCGCAACGAGCTCAGCACCGAATTCGTCCACTTCTTGGACAGGTCCGTTTTTTATCACCATAAAAACGTTCACATGCTAATTTTTTTTGTTTAACCGCTAATCTTCCGATTAATCCAATCCCTTTTCAGATGCCTAGTGGTGGACCCGGACTGCCGAGCAGACACCCAAGAGCTTCTTGCCCACCCCTTCATCTCTCGTGCCAAACCCCTAACCGCCCTCGTCCCCTACATCAAGGCCGTCAAGGAGCTGAAGGAGAAGGGGAAATAAGGTGGCTTCAGGTAAGGATTTCTGTTTATTTTGATGGCATACTCCCTTAAAAGTAAAAAATGGCAACTAGGAGTCTTAAAACGGCGCGCTTCCTTTTTAGGCTCAAAGTTCGCTCTAGTTTCTGAAAAAATTCCGTGGGTTTCGTATTTTCAGGCTTGCCTTTTGTGTCATCATCCCTTTAAAACGCAAAATATGCGAATTATGCACCGTAATGGATTACAAAACGCCTTTTCGGACCAATCAGCTATGTCGCCACACCCTTAAAGGCTAAAAATAACATTTAGTGATTGGAATTCATCAAACATCCAGAATTCTTTGATGTCACCCTTTAAAAGGAAAAAGTTACAAATCATCAAGCGAAATTCCGGAAAAAAACGTCTGTTCGGGACCAAACCTGGTGACATTATCCCTTTAAAACGTAAAAATTATGCAAATTTTTGATAGGAAAGTTTCAAAAGTCCTTTCTGGACCAAACTAGGTGTCACGATTAGAGTGAGGGAGGCCTAGGCTAAAGCCTAGGCTTGCCTAGGCTTCCTCAGGCTTTTTTAATTGGCATCGCCTAGGCTGAGCCTGGGCTATGCAAAGTACGCCTGACCTCTAATTAGTCAGGCTTTATCTGGGAATTTTATGTAAAGTCGTAGAATATTCGAAGTTTTGCCGAACAAATAAGGAATTCTTTTAAGCTTCCGGTCGGTCGAACAGCTGTATTGGGTCCAAGAATATTCTACAAAGTTAGGTTACTGTTTTTGACAAACCTTACGACACGATACGTTAATAGCACGCGGATAGACAAAAGCCAAGAGTCGGTTCGAACCGGCGGGGGATCCAATTGGCTCTCCTGACATCTCGCCTATAGTTTTCCCACCTTCGGCATCCTTGTAATTTGTTATTGCGTCAAAGATACGAACGTTTTAGATGCAGTAACCAGATTAACATGTTTTTACGCATTGCATAAAAAGCCTGCGTAAATCCTTAGGCTTCCGCCAGGCGTCGGCAGGCGCGGAAATGCAACTCGGCCCAAGAAAGCCTGAGGAGGCCTGCCGCTCCCTCACTCTAGTCACGATCCCTTTAAAACAAAGCATATGCAAATTATCGAGCAGAATTCGTGAAATCGTCTTAAGGGACGAGTTTTGTGTCACAATCCCTTTAAAATGAAATAATTATGCAAATGATTGATTGGAATTCATCAAAAACGATAATTACATTACTGTAAAATCTTCCACATTGATGTCGCCATCCCTTTAAAACGAAAAATATGCAAATTATTGACGGAATTCGTGAAAAAAGTCTTTTTGGGACCCATAGCAACCCATTAAAAACAAAAAATGACAATTATGGTTTTTTCAAAATCGACAAATAGGCGTCTCGTCCCTTTAAAACCAAAAATAAGCAAATTTTCCCAAAAAAAATCCCATTTTTCAGAAGCTCGTCAGCGTCCCTGCCCGCCCTGCCGTCCGATCCGGTACCGTATACCCGACAAAACATATGCTTTCAGCCGCATTCCTGCAAAAACAATATATTTGTAAAATATGCGCTTTTTGGTGTACTGTAATGTACTGTATCTTAAATGTGATTTTTTGCTTAATAATAGTTCTGATTTACCCGATTTTTGTACTCCCTGCCGGTGGTCGCGCTTTAGTTTTGCCCCCCTGAAATTGCCCCCGTTCCCCCCAAGTTGCTTACCATAGTCAGTGGCGCTACGGTATACTAATTGTCATTTTTGAGGTTTTCTTAAGTGATATTTGTAATTTGTAGTTTTTAAAACTTTTTTGGACTTGTCATTTTTGCATTTTCCTCCCTCTATGGATTTCCGCGCCTTTCCACTTCCCGAATTCACAGGTACCGCCCGTCTCGGTTTATTACGTTCTTTTTTTTGGTCTTACCGTATCTTACCGTATCCGTATCCACTTACCGTATACTTATCCGGCCCGTGTGCTCAGCAAAAGTAATGAGAAAAATCCAATTTCCGCTCCGTTCCACTACTTATTTACGGCTTTCTACCTGAGCAGAGTACTGTAATGGAATTGTCATTTTTGAGGTAAACGCAGTGTATATTTATTCGTGGTCATTGCTATCATTAATGCGCCGAGCAGAGGATCATTGTGGAATTTGGATAAAGTTGTGTATAAATTGAGTATTGATAATTGCACGAAAGTGAGTGAGAGACAAGGAGAGCACGAGAGAGTGAGCACAAGAGAGACGGAGCGAGGGATCGCAAGAGCGGGAGCACGACAGAGACAGAGCGAGAGAGCACGAGATAGACAACGTGATAGAAACAGAGCGCGAGAGCACAAGAGCCAGAGAGCGAAAGAGAACGAAAGCGAGAGATCAGGAGAGGGGGGAGCGCGACAGAGACAGGGCGAGTGAGCACGAGAGAGGCAGGGTGAGAGAAACAGGGCGAGGGAGCATGAGAGAGCACGAGATAGACAGCGCGAGAGAAACAGAGAGAGAGCACGAGAGCTGTGAGCACGACAGAGACAGGGCGAGAGAGGACGAAACAACAAGAGCTACCTACAATCTGTTTCTACTCCCCCAAAAGCCAGAATTAATAAATTCTACACATCCCCTTTTCACATTAATTTTCCACCACCCACTTTTGCCTGAAATTCCACGAAACGGCACTCGGGTGGGGGCTCCTTTTCCGCTACTGTACGGTCGAAGACAACCAGCCGGATGGGCCCGGAATCGATATGTCTAATTTTCTTCCTGGCAATGGGCCAATCTGCCCCTCTTGGTTCTGATATTGATAGTGATCAATGGACGCGGAAGAGCTATTTTGATAGGCATTGGCAGGATAATGCGAAGAGGGACACCAATGAGGTGGGCGATTGAGTTTTAGGATCCAAGGCAGGCGAGAGAGAAAGAAAGACAGCGAGATAGAGAGGGAGAGAGATAGAGAGTAAGAGAGAGAGAGATCGGAAGAGAGAGCGATAGAGAGAAAGAGTTTGGAAGAGAGTGCGAGAGAGAGCAGGAGAGAGAGAACACTTCTTAATTCTTTTCCAGTTAATGCGCATAGGCCTCTCCTCGATCAGCTCTGATTCCGTGAATTGCGAAAAACAAGCTGGCAACCAATCCCACCTCGGCATCCATCATTTAATGACGTAATCGAATGAGCGTGGTTTTACCTCGATTCTCGCGTTTCAGGGTCGACTTTGCCGATATGGGCGTGTGGGGCAAGATGAAGGTTGGGGTAGGAGTTTTCCGAAATTTCCCGAGATCAGCTGCAAGGGCAGGCTAGAAGTGATTATTGCGGACCATTCAGGCCGATTTACCATTCCGATTTTGTTTTCCGATTTTACGATTCAGGCCGTCCGATCCCATGTGCACGATTTCCCGGTGATATTCGTCTGGGTGACCGGGCCAGCCGATCTGAAGGCCTACGCGAATCAGGAGGCGCTAAATTCCCTGGACGAGCAGGTACGTCATCTTTCTCTCTCTCGCTCTCTCGCTTTCTCGCTCTCTCGCTCTCTCGCTTTCGCTCTCTCGTTCCAGTTTAATGTATAAGTTTCTAGGCGCTCATTCAATTGCCCTCATTCCATTGCACCGATCACAGCAAAGTAAAAGTTGCCGAGTATCTGATCAAACCTTGGCAAGCGGTGTGGAATAAAATCAAGTAAGTTTTCTCTCGCCTTTCTCTCTCTCTCTCTCTCTCTCTCGCTCTCTCTTGCTCTTTCTCTCTTGCTCTCTCTCTCGCTCTCTCCTCTAATTCTCAATTTTCAGTTCTTCCGAAAATCTAATCAATTGGAAGGGTAAATACGCCGAGCATAAGCTTGTGGTAGGTTTTGCGTCCAGCTTTCCGCGACCTCGATGATCCTTTAGGGCGACGAATCTCTTGTGAAATCAAATCTTGGATTTCCGAATTTTCAGAATCGATGCGGAATCTATAGCACAATATCCACATAAAATGAAAAAGTTATGACAAAAACACGAAAAATTTCGAATTTTTGGCGAAATTTTTGCGGTTTTTTGGTCATAACTTTGTGATTTTTCTATATTTTGTTCCGAAATTTTTACAGACAATAGCTTTTACCGTTACGCATCCTGCATAAAAACCTTAGCGTAAAGCGAAGCTTTTGAAGCCCTAAATATTTTTTTTAGTTCCAAGGCCACTCCCTCGGTGGCTGCGTGGCCCAAATGTTGGCGATGACGGTGGTGAAGAAGAATGAGTGGCCCGCGGAGCATGTGCACTCTTTTGTCTATAATACGCCGAGATGCGGGAATGGGGTGGGAATACGAAAAGATACGCAATGACGGTAGAATTCCGTTCCAGGACTATGCACATTATTTTATGAACAACGTGCAGGGGCATAGGGCTTATTGGAATAATGATCCTTTTCAGGTAAGGGTTTTCTGGATATTCCTCTCTCTCTCTCCCCCTCTCTCTCCCTCTCTCTCTCGCTCTCGCTCTCTTTCTCCCGCTTGGGCCCTCTGAGTCTCGTTTTTCTCGCACTCTCATGCTCCTTCATTCTCGTGCTCTCTCGAAGTCACTCGCCCTAGCGCTCTCTCTCTCTCTCTCTCTCTCTCTCTCTCTCTCTCTCTTTCTCTCCTCTTACTCTCTCTCTGTCACTCTCTCTCTCTCTCTCGCTATCTCTCTATCTCTCTCCTTCGCTCCCTCCAACCCTGTTCCAGCGTCACCCACCCAAACTCGCCGAAGACACCCAGGCCAAACCCGTCGTCTACAAGAACAATTACTTCCATGCTGGGGTGAGCCTCTGTTTACAGTACCTCAACGTACTGAAGCGTACTGCTGCGTAGCATAATAAATCCTACAGTATACAAGTTGGGACTGGTTCGGTAGCGAGGGGGGCTCTCCATCGGCCTAGTTCCACATGGAAAATCAGGTGGGCGTGGCCTTACCTCCGCTAGACTCCCCTGCTAATGCACCAGAACCGCCAAGTTTCTTTTACCTAGAGAAACTCTTAAAGGGATGCGTAAAATCGGCTTAAAGCCATAAAAAAATACAGTCCTGCCTTGCCTGCCCCTTTAAACCCAATGTCTCCTCCCAGGAGTCGATGATCCTACGCGAGTCGGAGGATGGCCTGGAGGCCGTCGGCACCTCGTGCGCCGAGGAGGAGGACGTCAAGTGTGCTGTCGATCGTGAGCACATGATCATCTACCGGGCTATCGCTATTTTAGCTGGCAAAGAAAACTTCAAGGACCACTACACGTTCAACTTTGACGACGACCCCGAGCAGTTCTACAATCCCGTGTGCCCGTCTCATTGAAATTCGCGGCGGAGTGATAAAGATATTGAAATGTGGTTTAAGAGAGAGAGAGAGAGAGAGAGAGAGATATATCGAACGAAAAATCGATGCAATTTTCGGTGTTTCATCTTTATCTCGAGGAAGCGGAACACAATCAGTATCACAACACACAAATCACATTCATCACTCCAGCTCCTTTAAAAAAAAAGCTGGGAAAATCGCATCCGTCTTGTTGCTGTGGTTCATCTACATCGATTCGATCTCCTCATCCTTTTGCTTGCCGCCCTGGGTCTTGTCTTCCGTGCCGGCCGGGTCAGACTGAAAAATGCAGCTTTTAAAGGCCCTAAGGCCAAAGAGGATTCTAGGTTTGCATTGCTCACGGGTTCTAGAAAAAATCTCACATCCGATTTCTGTGTTTTCAATGCCGATGGGACACGCTGAACAGCAAAAGATTGACGGGGAGGATTGGCAGAAGTTTGACGCCTCGTGGCTCCTCCGGAAGTTTGAGCAGGACGGCCCGGAATATTGGTCGAGGAAACGCGAGGGACCTGGAAGTAAACGTGGGAGAGAGAGAAAGAGCGAAAATCGCTCTAATCCTCACCTTATTGACCACCTCGAACTCGGTCCTCATCTTCGAATTCAAGTCTGCTTTCGCCTTCCCCGAGCTCTCCGTCTCCTCCATCTCCGATTTCTCGCTCTTCTTCTTCTGCGCGAAACGACCGATGAACATCACCGATCGCATCTCTGAAGGATGGTGTACTTGTCGAAGTTGAGGAGCGTACCGGAGATCATCTTCTCACGCCTCATCGCAAACTTGACCATGTCGCTGTTCTCGTATTCCACCTTGCGATCGTTGCGCCATTTGTCGACGTGGAGACCGAGCTGGAAAGATGATTCTCTCGCTCTCTCTCTCTCCCTCTCTCTCTCTCTCTCTCTCTCTCTCTCTCTCTCTCTCTCTGCCCACCTCGGAGATGACGGGCACAATACCATGTGGCGGCATTTCTTGGCGAAGTAGTCGACGATCAAGGAGACGAATCTTAGTCAGTAGATGATCATCCCCTCTCCATCCCCTACTCCTTTCAAGAAATCTCTCTGTTCTCCAGTGGCTCGACATGCGTAGATGAGGATTACGAGGATGATCATCAACATCAACACGTCAAATATCAGGATAACTAGCAGGCCTGCTTGTAGTTCACTCGCGTCGGCTTTCGCTCTGGAATTTTGAGGTTTAAAGGGGCCAGGAAGCAGCCACAATCGACCCCCTCGGCGGGCTGGGTCTCGACAACTAGGATTCTCGTTCTAGATACTTTCAAGCTAGTTAGGAAAAGGACAGGGGCCCGAAGCTACTCACTTCAATTGAGCGACGACCGCCTGCTCCGCTTGGATCTTCTTCTTGCCGTGGCTCCATTGGCAGATGACGCCGATGTACGGTTTGGTGCCGAGGGACGTTCCGCACGGGTACGTGATGATCGTATTGCGTTTGCACGCATTTTCGTGGATTAGAATCTGTAAGAATCCATAGGACGGAGTGAGAGTGAGAGCGAGAAAGCGAGAAAGGGAGAGAGAGAGAGAGAGAGAGAGAGAGAGAGAGAGAAACGGAGAGAGAGCGAGAGAGAGAGAAACGGAGAGAGAGCGAGAGAGCTAGAAAGAAAGAGAGAGAGAGAGCGAGAGCGAGAAAGAGAGAGAAAGCGAGAGAGCAAGAGCGAGAGAGCTAACCGACCGCCGGGCACTTTTTCGCCTGTGGGTTGTGCTGAAGCAGGGCGTAGACGGGCATCTCAAAATGGTTTGCGATTTTGCCACGCCGCAACACACAATGCGCGAAATGCACGAATTCCTTATCTGGCATGGCAAAAACCATGAAATTTCGATACTGGACTGTTAGCGAGGGGTGGCGGGGCTACAACAAAGTCTTAAACAATAAATAAAATTAAAAATTCGAAAACATCTACGGGCTGAACCCCGGATAACCCCCCTCAGGCCCCCGCCTACCGTATCTCGACTCCCTGTTCATCTAAAGGTGTGTACAGTATCCCAAAATACTCGCTAAAGCAAAACGAACATTTTGGCATACTTTACACAACTGTAGATGAACAGGGAGCCGAGATACAAAAGTTGGGGCCGACTGGGGGAGGGGGTTATCTGGAGTCATACCCATCTATGTTTTTTAGTCATTTTACATACATTTTTGACCAAAGAATTTGCGAAAATTTTTACAGATTTTTTACGAAGTCTGAAAATGCCAAAAAAACTGTCTGTATTTTGT
This sequence comes from Mesorhabditis spiculigera, assembly GCA_958295435.1. Lineage (NCBI taxonomy): Eukaryota > Metazoa > Nematoda > Chromadorea > Rhabditida > Rhabditidae > Mesorhabditis > Mesorhabditis spiculigera. Next base: position 1,842,596 of record CATQJA010002709.1, on the reverse strand, counting down.
TATGGGACCCTACGGGATTACTCGAAAAAATTAGTTTAGTCCTCCCCCCGCTAAGAGACCAGTCCCAAAACATGCATCCATGCCTTGCAGGGGCCTTTAAGAAACCTACGTTAAAACAGGCCCTGTCCGTTGGTCCCTTGAGATACCCCGCCGTGAAGCCGTCCAGCTCTGAAAAACAAATAAAATTAGTTTGCTTATTTCTATAAATCTTTCTAGCCAAATTTAGGTACGGCTTTTAAAACCGCCAATTTTCCTTCAGCACCTAAAAATTCGTCACGAGTTTCGTTGTCCGGCAAATCAAGCGGCAAGGCGTACTTCTGGGCGCAGACGTTGTACGCCACGGTGTAGTTGTCCATCCATGGCTCGTCGAATTGCTGAAATCGGCGTTCATTGGCCCCTTAAAACGATCAAAAATGGTCCTGCGGCTAAATTGGCTGTTTGCCAAAGTCCCACTAGTTTTCCTGCCTTCAACGGCCCTTTAAAAGTACCTTCAGACATTGTAGGTTCGGTCCGCCGACCATCCAGCCGCGCGGGCATTGCTGTAGGGTGCCGGCTGCGCCGAAAAGTACGCAGAATAACTAGATACGATAAAATTTTGGGTACGGTATGATTACCAAAATATAGAGGAGCATACGGTGGATACGGTAGGATACTGTAGAAAACGGTAGATGAGCAGAAATGACCGTAAAAAGCGGATTTGTGTCCTGGCCAGATTTTTGAGAATTAATCTTTGTATGCTAATTTGCAATGCTTTTCTGACCAGTGAGTGAAGAGAGAGAAAGAGAGAAAGAGAGAGAGACAAGGAAAGAGAGAGAGAGAGAGCGAGAGAAAGGGCGAGAGATTTCCTTTTTCATCTTTATCTCGTGAAGCGGAGCACAATCAGTATCACAACACACACAAAACACATCCATCTCTCTCCAGCTCCTTTAAAAACACACTAGTAACATTCTCTTCTTTTCCCTTCTCGCGGTAGTTGTTCATCTACAGCGACTCGACCTCTTCATCCTTCTGCTTGCCGCCCTGTGTCTTGTCCTCGGTACCGGCAGGGTCGGACTGAAAAAACTTGGATTTTTCATGGGCCCAGGAAGGCTCACGTCAGATTTTTGTGTTTTCAATGCCGATGGGACACGCTGTACAGCAAAAGATGGAAGGGGAGGGTTGGCAGAAGTTTGACGTCTAGTGGCTCCTCCGGAAGTTTGAGCAGGACGGCCCGGAATATTGGTCGAGGAAACACGAGGGACCTGGAAGAAAACGTGAGATTGGGAGAGTGAGAGAGAGGGCCAGAATCTCTCGATTCCTCACCTTATTGACCACCTCGAACTCGGTCCTCATCTTCGAATTCAAATCTGCTTTCGCCTTCCCCGAGCTCTCCGTCTCGTCCATCTCCGATTTCTCGCTCTTCTTCTTCTGCGCGAAACGACCGATGAACATCACCGATCGCATCTCTATAGTTGATGTACTTGACGAGGTTGAGGGACGCACCGGAGATCATCTTCTCACGCCTCATCGCAAACTTGACCATGTCGCTGTTCTCGTATTCCACCTTGCGATCGTTGCGCCATTTGTCGACGTGGAGACCGAGCTGGAAAGATGATTCTCTCGCTCTCTCTCTCTCTCTGCCCACCTCGGAGATGACGGGCTCAATACCATGTGGCGGCATTTCTTGGCGAAGTAGTCGACGATCAAGGAGACGAATCTGAGTCAGTAGATGAGCATTTCCTTTCCATCTTCCCTACTCCTTTCAAGAAATCTCTCTGTTCTCCAGTGGCTCGACATGCGTAGATGAGGATTGAGAGGATGATCATCAACATCAACACGTCAAATATCAGGATAACCAACAGGCCTGCTTGTAGTTCACTTGCGTCGGCTTTCGCTCTGGAATTTTGAGGTTTCGATTACGTCAGATACCCACCTTAACTGCGCGACGGCCACCTTCTCCGCCTGGTGCATCTTCTTGCCGTGGGTCCATTGGCAAATGACGCCGAGGTACTGGGAAGAGCCCGGGCTTGCCACGCATGCGTATTCGATGCGCTGGTGTTTAGAGCAGCCGTCGGCGTGGAGGAGAATCTAAGAAATTCGCAGTACTTCACTACGGTACTAGACCGTTAGCGGGGGGGGGGAAGTAAAAATCTTCTGCCAGTAAAAATCACTCACCCCAGGGCAATATTCACCTCGATACTCGGCAGTCTTCAGCAGCGCGTAGACCGGTTTCTTGACAGGACGAGTGGAAGACTGAGAAGCGGAAGTTACCTGATAACAGAATATGGGATCCGGTCGATCCTTCAGGATGGGGGCTCGGAAGGTGTTGAGGGCTGGAATGGTCTCTCTCCCTCTCTCATTCTCTCTCTCTCTCTCTCTCTCTCATTCTCTCTCTCTCTTTCTCTCTCACCCTATCTCCATCTCTCTTTCTCTATCTCGATTTCGCTCTCACTCACTCTCTCTCTCTCTCTCCCTCTCTCTCTCTCTCTATCTCTCTCTTTCTTTATATCACTCTTTCTTTCTCTATCTATCTCTCTCTTTCTCTATCTCTCATTCTTTCTCTCTTTCTCTCTCGCTCTCTCTCGCTCTCTCTCTCGCTCTCTCTCTCTCGCTCTCTCTCTCTCTCGCTCTCTCTTTCTCTCTCTCTCTCTCTCTCTCTCTCTCTCTCTCTCTTTCTCTCTCTCTCTCTTTCTCTCTCTCTTTCTCTCTCTCGATCTCTCTCTCTCACACCTATAAAATCGTTGTACGTCCGATTGTCGCTCAAATCCACGGGCAGCGCGCTCTCCTTGGCGCACATGTCGTGCGCCTCGGTGTAGTTGCGCATCCACGGCTGGTCGATTTTCTGAGTTTTCAAGAGTTATTAAAGTCTGTCTCCATCGCTTTTTGCCTGCAACGGTCCTTTAAACCCACCTTCAAACACTGCAGCCGTGTCCCACCGGATATCCATCCCCTCGGGCACCTTTGGCCGGTTATCGACCCAAAAAGTACGCAAAACAACTAGAAACGGTTTATTTTTGGTAAAGCAGAATTACCAGAAAATAGAGCCGCATACGGTGGATACGGTAGGGTACTGTAGAATATCGGAAAAAATTCGAATTGTGCTAAAAACGGATTTTTCAGGTCTTGGATGGAAACTTTCGAAATTTTACTGTTGATATGCTAATTTTTTATGTTTTTAAGCCGTTTCGTGCTGTAGGATACGGCGGTACGGTAGGGTACGGTAGTTAACAAATTAAAGAATAGGTTTCAGCTAAAAAGTAAAGTTTTCATCTGTTTTCTGTCTGTCACCATCCCTTTAAAGCATTTCCCACCCACCCTGCCTTGCCGGCTCCTTTAAAAGTGCCTACTACTGTCCCGTATCTGTCAATTTTGACGTTTTATCGCATCGAAATGACTGCGAAATCGAAATAAATCCAAACAATGCAAAAATACACACTCCGGATCACAACTCTGTACGCAAGTCGCAAATAGTAGCATCGCGAAAAATTCGCATAGATCGTTAAAAAATACTAAATTTAATGTAATAAAATTCCCGTAGGAAGTGGGGTGGTGAGATCAAAGGTTTTTGGGGAGTATCGGCACATTAATGGCGGGAGGGCACTAGGGGATGCAGAAAAACACACGCAAAAACTGTAACGAAGGAGAGAGAGAGAGAGAGAGAGAGAGAGAGAGCGAGAGAAAGCTAAAACTAGAATTTTATAGACATTTTGACGAGTAATTTGCTGCCGCGTTGTACAGATTGAAATTCCGAGCGTGAAGCGGATGCGTGGGAGCCGGGAATCCACCGTAGCCAGCCCCGAACAGACCGCCGGATGCCTGAAAAAGTCAAAATTATGTTAAGTTGTAAGAAACAAAATTTTTCGGATACTATAGCTACGGAAAATTCTTGTATTGAATGGCGTAATCGATTACACAAGGTATAGTAGGGTAAGTGTTTCTGCGTTTCGTAGTTTCTCTGTCTTCCGATCTCTCTCTCTGTCTCTCGCTCTCTCTATCTCTCTCCTATCTCTTGCTCACTCTCTCTCTCCTTCTCTCTAGCTTTCTAGCTTTCTAGCTCGGGAAAGAGAGAGCGAGAGAGGGAGAGGGCGAGATAGAAAGAGCAAGTGGGAGGGAGTAAAGTGGATGGAGGGATCAAGCAAAAAAAACCCATTAATTTACCTGGAATCCAGTCGGAATCAACGACCGATAGTTGGCCGCGCTCCAGCCGCTGTTGATGAAGTCCTGATGGAGACGACCAACCGAGGAGGCGGACAAGTAATCTGGCGCTCCGGGTTGGGGCTGCATGGCGGCGGCGATGCCTAGAAATTTTTTGATAATTCTCTCTCTCTTTCTCGCTCTCGCTCTCTCTGTCTCCCTCTCTCTCTCTCTCTCTCTCACCTTGGAAGTCAAACTTGTATGCGTAGCGTTTCCCGTGGACTTTGCACATAATATTCTTATCGTAGTAGTATCGTAGGGCGCGGGACATCTTGTCGTAGTTCATGTTCGGCTTGGATTTGCGCTCTCCCCATTTTCTAAACAATTTTTTGGTAGGTTTTGCCTGCGAGGGTCCTTTAAACATGCAAAATCTACAAGATTTGCCTTGAAGGGTCCTTTAAAACAAAACCAGATTTAAAATACCGTACCTAGCCACCTCATCCGGGTCGACCAGCTTGAACTCGCCCTGCGACCCCTCCCAAGTGATGATTTCGGCGTTTCTGAAAGGGATGCATGTTTATAAATCGTCTGGCATAGTAAGACGGTACTCCTTGAAGTCTTTGGTCATCTACCCACCTCTGATCGGCTAACAGCTCCATTAAAAATTGCCACAACTGTGTCTGGCCACTTCCGGAATGCGCCAATCGCGTGCATGTCGGCCCGAGGATTTGGTAGGGGTCTGAAAAATCCAGTTTATCACTTGCAACCCCTTTAAATATTTGTCAACAATCGTCTACAGATGCCAATGAAACCCCGGAGTGTCTAACAATATTTCACGGTCGCACTGCCCCTCCCTAATTTGGGAGCTGTGTCCAATTAGTATGCCCATTGTATCCCCCAAAATCAGGACAAATCCAATTGGGTGAGACACACTCTACCGGGAGGGATGGTTGTGGAAGAAGCCAGGTGGCTGGGGCACAATT